>CM043118.1:59162264-59762264 GCA_023701765.1 Hylyphantes graminicola | reverse complement strand
CATTGTTTGAAAATAAGTATCTTTACAATACTCAGATGAATTATAAATTCCCTAAAATATGCAAACTCGAATATCTAATTTTTAAAATATTTTCAGAATAGACACGTTTTTTTAGTTAGGTATTCCTCAATAAAAAGTGATTTTCAGTTCAAGAAGGTTATGGCTCCTATATAGTCCAACTACAGATTCTGTGGTTGGTCCAGTGGTCGGTTGGACGTACAAAATATTATCCTTTATTTATCCTGAAAATTATACTTATTATTTTTTAAGAAACTACACAGCAGACTTCAACTTCTTTTAAGGAATTACTTTCGTCATCAAATACAAATGTAACATTTTTACTGAAACATATTTTGTTTCCTGATGCAAAACTATTGTAAATTTTTTTTCAATGAATTTTTTTCGGGGACAGATGTGTGGTGCCGGAATTCAACGGACATATTTATCCCGAATGGTCATTTTGTGGTGAGCAGAGACAAAGCCACCTTGGTCTGTTTGGAGGGTTACCGTGAGGGCCCCAACACCCGACTCGTCTGTGAAAAGGACAAGTTCGATGGTCCTATTCTGCAGTGCGAAGGTAAGACTATGGAACATGTTTCGTAATTCCGATTCAAAGTACGATCTCAAACAACCTTTGTACTCTACTTCATATGTTAAAAAAGGACCCTGTCTTAAGGGGTCATGGGCGTCGATAGTTCTGAAAAACTAAATTTTCACTAGATTTAACCTTAAAACTATCTTATATTCAATTTAGTATTTGGGTGGGTGACTACATCACAAACGTTTTCTGTCTTTTGCAGGGCAGTTTAATATCTTATTCAATTAACTAGCAAAATAAAAGGTAGCAAATTGTCTCCGTTTATTCCTTTATGGTTGCTTCAAACAAAAACTACTTAATTTAAATGTTATTTAAGAAAGTGTACAGATGATTTCATAGTTAAAGAAAATTAATCACTGCAACAAATCTGAAAGAGATAACGATGATGATATATTATTTTCCAATTTTTTTACCTACAATATGTTGTGCTTACATATAAGTAGAATGTATTTCATATTTTTCATTGCAACGATTCCTTATAAAGTTTTGAAAAAATATATCTGGTAATCAAGTATATATAGTTAAACTCAAAGTTTCCTTGCACAAAAGCCACTACCATGGGCGAAGCTATAAAACGCGTGGAGCAATCAGATGAAAAGAAAATTTCAGCCGTTTTATTTTGTCTTTATCTGATGATTGCTCCGCGCGTTTTATAGTTCCACTCATGGTCTTGGCTTCTGTGCAAGGAAACTTTGTGTTTAACTATAACAAGCTTGTAAATAACCTGTAACAAAATATTAAAAGGACTCCCTTGGAATTCTACATCTTGAAAATCGTAAGGTTATTAATATGGGAAACATTCGCAAGTCAATTACCGCCACAATTTTAATAAAAGGTTACTACAGTTTCTTGTATCATTGTAAAGAACGAAAGGAGTAGATTTCGTAAAATTAATTTGTGAAAATCACACACGCACATGAAGTATTTTTAATAATTTTTGGAAGTTAGAACTTACTGCGTACTCCCTTTTTTACTAACTTCAAAAAAGTATTAAAAATACTACATGTGCGTGTGATTTTCACAAAACAAATTAATTTTACGAAAACTACTCCTTTCGTTCTTTACAATGATCCAAGAAACTAGTAACCTTTTATTAAAATTGCGGCGGTAATTGACTTGCAAAGGTTTCCCATAGGAATAACATTACTATTTTCAAGATGTGGAATTCCAAGGGAGTCCTCTTAAGCGTTGACTGTTTTCATCTTTTTCCCTACAGAGATAATTTGCGATTCCAAAGTCGGCAACGCCAGTCTCTCCAACGGGGAATGGCAGCCGACTGGCGGAAAGTTCACTACCGGCACCAAGCGCCAACTTCACTGCCACTCGGGGTTCAAAATTACTGGGCAGCAGGATGTTGTGACCTGTCTCCGGAATGGAGCTTGGTCGCCTACTACAGCCGATTGCGTTAGTAAGTGCCATAAATATGAGAGCATAAATTTTATCTTATTAAAAGCACTGTACCGTTCCCCCTTCGCCCTAGGGTGTACTTTCTCTCTGTGTGTCAGTACAAAAATTCTTTCTGTATCTGTCTGTTTATAAGTGGGTTGTCTGTTTATGAAAGTTTATAAGTGGGTCTATGATAAAGCACACAAGCCGTAAAATACATGTACCAACCTACCTACTTATTAAAGGTGAATGAGCCCGATTGACAGCGGGTCTCCGAATCAAAGTGCCTCTGCGTGGTTAGAATTTTGTTAAAAAAATTATAAATAATTTTACAAAAAATATCGTACCAATTTTTACAAGTGAAATTATAGAGACATGCAAGTCAGCTACATTTATAAAAAAAAAGACGTCTGTAAATATTCAATACAGCCGGTGAAATGTGGCTTGCAAATATTTTTTCCCCAAAGGTACTTTGGTTTGGGAAGCCGCGGTCATTCAGTTTTATTCTGTCTTAAGAGCCCAAAACTAATGAAATGAATTAATATTTGGTATGAATTTAACAAAATAGATGATTGGAAACGGTTGTTTCTTAGAAGACAATGTTTGACATAGTTATGGCGTCGCCTTTTACGTGGCGGTTTTTTTTTTTTTTTTTTTTTTTTTGTGGGGTATAAGCAACGTTGGACGTAGCGTAGCTGTGACGTCACAATCGGAGTGGCCGTTTCCAGTTGTCCATTTATTACTTTATTCTTTTATGGTTTTATAAAAAAAAATATTAACAAAAAGACGAAATTTCGGAGACGTAACAAGGAGGTGGGATACAAGAATCTATAATATATAATGGATAAACTGCTCTCAGTCCTAAAAGATCCCCAAAAGTGCTACTAGCAAAATGGCTATTCCCCATGTTTTCTGTTACTGGTTTATGCAACAATTATAAACATTTGAAGATGAAATAAATTATTTTTTACTGTTTACCAACATTATTCGATTTATTTTGCAATAATAAAAATAATCATTCCTTAAATATTATTTTCTCTTTTTCAGAATCCGAGAGCAAACCGAATTATAAACTTATTGGTAAGAAAATGCTTAACAGCTTAATTCAGTTTGAGTTCTATCTAATATTTTCTTTGTAAACGCACTCAAAAGCATTTTTGGCAAAATTAGAAAGTTCAAGTCAACGCTTATTTATCGTATTGCTAGAATGAACTACACCCCTTGCCAACCTAAGTTGGGTACATAAAAATAGGCTATGGAAGTTTCCTCGGCGCACGTAAAGAGTTCCATAAATTATTTGTGAATCCTTCCAAAAACATGTTTAAGACATTAACTTCGTTTAAAGTCTAACAGATTTTAATATTATTTAAGATATTTTTAAAAAATTTATCAGAATGAAAAGTGTATTTTGTGAAATTGTAATAATAATTTTGTATGTATGAATATTACCTTACAAGAGTTTCCATCTAACGGACCAATCGCCCTTTTCCCTCTGCTCTTTTACTCTTTGTTTTAACCCAAGTTAGGTTAGCACGGAGTGTGAAGGCAGAAAAGTCACGAACATAGAACAATTCAGCTGCAGTGCGACTTATTATAAAGCCAAACAACCACATATTCTATTTTTCTCTTTCTGCAATCCGAAGAGTTTTCGGCATCGATTACTACGGATAAGCGAAAGTGGCCTGTTTGTAAAATTCATATTTTGCACAATCAATACTTGTATTAATTCTTTTAGTATAATTAAAAACTTAAATATTCCATTTAATTTTTTTACAGCTATTGGAGTAAGCTCTGTTATAGTTGTCCTCATATTGTTCTTGCTGGGGTTAACACTGTACCTAATCATTAAGAAAAGGTACGTTTGCATTTCATGATTCAGTTGAGTAATTGTCCGTTAAACATTATGTTATTTCTCAATGAACAGAGTTTTTAAAATGTTATACTTATAAAAAATCGCACTTATGGATGCTTTAAAAGTGTGTTGTGATTTTAAACACACAAATAAACAAAAAATCCACTGAGTCTATTATACCGTGAATAAACAGCAGTCCGGTCCACTGGCGCAATGGTTAGTGCACTAGCCTCGGGTTCGAATCCCGATAAAGGCATGGATGTTTGTGTTTGTCAATAAATGTTGTTATTTGTCTATGTGTTTGTGGCGTCCTTCTTTGTGTGTCTCTTGTGATTGTCTCTTCTGGCGAGCGGGGTAAGGGCTATAAAGCCTACACTCTCCCTTCTAGAGGGCGCAATCACTGTCATTAATTTGTCAACAGCAGGAATCGCTTGCACTAAACTTCTGAAAATTTAGGTTTGACGGTTATATGAAAATGTTAACCATAAATATAAATTATTACTCTTTATGCACATAGCAGCAGATGCTGCCATCTATCTTTAGTTTCACAATGTGTAAATTTGTCTGAAGTCTAATGATTCTCCAGACGCTCTTAGAAGCACTCCACACTTGCATCCATGGAAACTGCTAACGGTCAAGCAAATTACTTTTGGTTTCACGGATCTTTCGAGTCAGGTTTTTGAGTCAGTCTGCTAACTTTTCAGGTTTTTGGCGAGTATAGAATTCATGGCCTTTTGATTCCGGGTGGCCTGCTGATTCATAAACAATGGCCATAACCAAACCACAGGGCCTGATCTAGGGTGCCTGACTATGAGAATAGCAAATATTAAGGGTCCTTTACGAATTTTTAGTGTAGGATTGCTCGTCTAATGGTGAATGTTTGAATCAAAAGCTAAAGCTTTGAAAAACGAAAATAATTTTTAATTTAATTCATTTTTTTAATTGGTATATTTTATTGCTTAATTTCCTAGCTTAAAAAATGTGGAGCCACAAAAAGACACAATTTACTGAACTTCAGGGAGAACACAATTTAGCATGAAACTCTGTAAAATTTAAGTCCCTTAAGATTTGGAGACCTAGAACCTGTCTCATCGACGATCATCCCTTAAAGCCAATATATCATAACCCAAGGTAGAATTTAATTAAATTTTATATTTAACAGGTCAAGGGAAGTGGTTGTCATCTACAAACCAAGCGGCGAAAACACCTACGTGCCTGCTTCGCTCAATTCAGGCACTACCTGTACCGAAGCCGAGTACTCGTCAGTCTACTACGAGGCGATACGACGCAACAGCCCTGTGCCGCCTATGCCCAGTCGACCCTCTCCTTACCTGCAGAAGTGTTATTCGAACCCAGCAGATGAGCTAATCGCGCCCCATGATGTTGTGCTCTCGTCTGCCAACACTCACCCCGCTGATATTGCCTTTGATACGCTTAAGAATTCGTCTTTGTACGGCACCGCGTAGAAAATGGATGTAACTTGTTAGATTATGTTTTGTTATTACTTAACAAATGTCCAGGTTCTAATGTTAACAAATGTTACTTAACAAAATCCAGGTCTAATTTTGCTCACATAGCTAAATTATAATATTTTCACATACTTATTTGTAATTTCTTAAAAACATTTTTTCAAAAGTAGTTTAGGAATGTGAGTTCTGTGCCAGAGGAGGAGCGTGGTTACTAACTTAGGCTAGTAAACGAAACACAGCAGCGTCCTGCTCCGAAGCCGAATACTCGTCAGTCTACTACGAGGCAATCCGACGCAACAGTCCTGTGCCGCCTATGCCAAGTCGACCCTCTCCTTACCTGCAGAAGTGTTATTCGAACCCAGCAGATGAGCTAATCGCGCCCCATGATGTTGTATTCTCGTCTGCCAACACCCTCCCCGCAGATATTGCCTTTGATACGCTGAAGAATTCGTCTCTATACGGCACCACGTAGAAAATGGATGTAACTTAATGTTAAATAAATGTATATTTTGTCGTTGTTAGATTATTGTTTTGTTATTAACAAATGTCCACGTTCTAACGTTAACAAATGTTACTTAACAAAATCCAGGTCTAATTTTGCTGACATAGCCAAATTATAATATTTTCACATACTTATTTGCAATTTTTAGCGATTTTTTTCAAAAGTAGTTAAGGAATGTGAGTTCTGTACCAGAGGAGGAGCGTGGTTACTAACTTGAGCTAGTAAACAAAACACAACAGCGTTCTGTTCCGAAGCCGAGTATTCGTCTATCAAGGCAAACTGACGCAATAGTCCTGTGCCTATTACGTTGAGTCGACCCTCTTCTTACCTTCAGAAGTGTTAGTACTCGAATCCGGCAGATGAGCTAATCGTGCACCACGATGTATTTTCGTCTGTCGTTAACCTCTTCATCGCAGATATTGCTTTTGGTACGTTTTAGAACTCCTATCTGCACGATACCACGAGGAATATGGATGTAACTTGATGTTGAATAAATATAGTTGTTTTTATAGTCGTTGTATTATTGTTGTGTTACTACATAAAGGTTATTAATACGAATGGTAAGAAACAAAGTGGAATTAAGCAAAACACATGACTGTTTAAGTTTAGCTCAATCGGCCAAAGTATAATATTTTTACACAGTAGTTTTCGCACCTTTAGTAATTTTGTTTTTAATGTTTTTCCAAAGGGTTTAACCCTTTTGCTACAAAGAATATTTGCTTTCACTTAATATTTGATAGGACTAACATTATCGAATCCTTAGTTATTCGGGCATTTAGAGGCGTTTCAGTAAGGAAAGGGTTAAGGAACTATACTGTTCTGTGCTAGAGGAGAGTGGCGAATTATATTTCGTTTATGTTCTATGTATTACCTAGAAATTGAAATTTAGCTCGTTTGTGATTGCTCTATACCAAAACTAAAGAACATTCCTTTGATTAATCTATAGTTTAGCCCTTTGGCAATCAGCAAATATAATCGTTATTCAAATCGATTGCGATCTTGATTTCATAGAGACTTGCATGTTTTTATGAACCAGTATGTTTTAATGCTGCTATTGGCACAGCATTATTCTTTTCTACGCACTGACGTCTTTAGATTGAAACAAACCAGATTCTATTTGCACTAGACTTATGTAGATGTTCAGACATCTATTTTCTTTAATTCGTTTCGGGCATTGTGTAAATAGGTTTTTAAAAAAAATCAATGATTAGCCATGACTGATATATAATAGTATTTGTCGTGAATCCCTTATTTTTGTAAATTGCCACACCTTTCTTCCTCGATAAAGTTTGTCTTATTTGAAACTATTATCATCATACCGTCCAACTATTCTTCGTAAAACACTATACATATACTCTGCTTCTGGTAGACGTCTACCTTAACTGGATAATGTGTGACCAAGCGGACAATTTTCTTTCTCAGCCATCAGAGGATAAAAAAATAAAGTTTGGATCGTCACAAAAACTCATTTCCCGCGTGTCAGAAAAGGGCTTCTTGAGAGTGATGGATTAGCTTGGTTGGAATGATAAGGACGCATATGTGTTTATAGGCCCACCCCTATTACGTCGTATCGCGCCTTATGTTTGTTGATGTTTGCGTAGCGCATAAAATCATCCCTTGGGCCATGGCTAGAAAAATCTCAGAAATTTTACCCGTCCACCAGGACGGCATGCCCAACATTACATCCATACTTATTTGAAAATAACCCGTCATACTTTAATTATATATAAGTAGCTTCTAAATAAATAAAAATATTATTTTCTCTTATTTATTATAAATATTTTTTTATTGCACAATGTTTTAGCAAATACTAGGATTACATTTAAAAGATAAACTATACAATACACTCTTCAAACGAACGAGCGATTTTTACTCAGTCTGACTTAATTTTAACTCCTCCAGTCTAGAAAATGCACTTCCCCGAAAGGAGTGGATAATTTGTGTGTTAACCTCCAACAGGATCACCCCAAATGAGTGATTTTAACTCAGTGTGAGTTAATATTCACTCCTTTCTAGTGTCGAAAATGCGCTTCTCCAACTTTAGTGGATTTCACCCTTTTGTTTTAAGAGTGTAGGTTACTATGATAGAAACCTACTAGTAGTTCTTATAATATTAAAAACTGCTAAGTTAATATAGATTCTTGTAAGGTAAATAACATAATTTAAAATGTATCACGAACATTAACGGGGAAATGGCCGTCCACGAGGACTTCGTATTCGGGAAATTAGTTGTACACGGGGAATTTTTGAGCTCCAAGGATGGGAGGACGGGCGGTATCTTGAGCCCTTCCTTAGGCCTTTGCAAATGATGCATTCGTTGTGCATACCCTTGGTTGCTGGAAATTCCGATAACAGACAATTTTATAAAACTACATATCTTAAAACAAAAGAGTGAAATCTACTCCTATAGAAGAAATGCATATTAGACACTGAAAAGGAGTGAAAATTAATTCAGACTGAGTTAAAATTACTCGTTTGGAGTGATCCTGTCGGAGGTTTAACACAACAAAAGAGTGAAATCCACTCCTATGGGGGAAGTGCATTTTCGACACTGGAAATTATTGAACAATAACTCGAACTGTGTTAAAATCACTCGTTTGGAGTGATCCTGTCGTAGGTTTAACAAAACAAAAGAGTGAAATCCACTCCTATAGAAGAAGTGCATTTTCGACACTGGAAAGGAGCGAAAATTAACTCGGACTGAGTTAAAATCACTCGTTTGTTTTAAGTAGTGTAGGGGTTTGTTACACCACGCGACTTTCATTTCTCATTTGATAAATCATAACATGTAAAGGTAATTTTAGCTGTAACGAGTGCGGGTACGATTCCCGCCTGCGCCCTGGGTGTACTTTCCTTTCTCTGTGACTATAAAATTTCTTTCTTTGTCTGTCTTACTTGACGAAGGCTTAGTCAGAGGGTCTCTGATCAAGTACACAAGCCGGAATATATATGTATCTACCATGTACCGTGTAAAGGTAATTTTACGCCAGATAAAAGATTATTTCAATAACTTTAAAACCTTAAAATTTACATTTCAAATTCGCATGTTAAATTTTCGCAAAACCTTATAATAACATCCAACAAGTACTGGGAACAAGTAAGCAAAATTTGATGTCTGTAACCCTTTTTATTTTTCAGCAATATCTTTAACACTTTCAGTCCCAGTGATGAAATTTGGCATCATCATTTTTCTGATCATAATTTTAAAAAAAATGGCTGGCAACTATTGGGATTAATAAAATATTTTTTAATAGAAAGAGTTTGAAAAATCGAATTGATGTGCTTTTTGATATCATAACTGGCTATAGACGATCAGAATTTTTTTTCTAAAATGATGATTCCAAATTGTCATTGAGACTGAAATGGTTAAATCAAGTTAGGATTCAAGAGAAGTGGAAGGCACCCATATACCTATTATATCGCATCAATGCCTTATGTTTTTTTCCTGTTATTTTTGTATAACTACTACATTAATAATTTTGAGTATTTTCTTGATATTTATGACTCATGACTTTCTTGGTGGGGGCAAGATCGCCAAGCACTGCGACTTTAAGTCGATTGTACTAAGCCCCAGAAATGACACAACCACAAGAGACACACAAAGAAAGAGACGACACAAACACATCGACAAATAACAACATTTATTGACGGTCACAAACATCCATGCCTGACCGGGATTCGAACTCGATCCCAGCAGCTCCAAAGGCTAGAGTCCTAACGATTGAGCCACCGGGGCGGATTCTTGATATTTAAATCATATCGTCTCAGGAAGAACTGTACATACTCATGTTTTTCCTTGTTGAACAAACGAAATTAAAAGACATAAATTTTAGGAAAATATCAATTTATTTATGTCCAAAAATACAAGAAAACAGTTTATGCTCTCAATTTTCCGCTGTAATGAATTCAATTTTTAAAACTAATGGACACAAACCTAAAGGCAAAAACAAAAAGTGTATTAAAAAACTGTCTTAAAAGATTTTCGAGCACTATCAAAAAGCAATTAAAAATAATAAAATAAATTATCCTCCGATTCAAAATAGCCAGCAGTGCGTTAAACGAACAAATATTAATCCCCCAACTTAAGTAGGAAAAAAAATTGAATTTTTTGGTTGAATGGCTAAAAAGCTTGTTCTACTGATGTAGATAAATGATGGGAAAATTCTACTTTCGAACATTAAAGGGATAAATTAACATTATCTACTATACCGAAAAAAATTATCTGTTAAAAATTAAGACGTGGATTATCTTACATATGTTTTACGTTCAAATGAAAATGTTTTTAAATTTAGATGCGATAGAATATAATTGACTTGTCGTGGCTAATTTATGTTTTCCAATAACCATTATCTTCTAAAC
Source organism: Hylyphantes graminicola (assembly GCA_023701765.1). NCBI lineage: Eukaryota > Metazoa > Arthropoda > Arachnida > Araneae > Linyphiidae > Hylyphantes > Hylyphantes graminicola. The sequence continues at coordinate 59,752,098 of CM043118.1, read as the reverse complement.
AAAGCTGAAAGCAAAAGGGGTTATTGTTTATAAAATATTTATTTACTTGAATTTCTCTCAATTTTTCAATGCTCAGTGTTCGATTTTCTTAATATTATTAATGTGGATAAAAATGGCAAAATGTTGATCTGATTCTAAACATTTATTTCAAGTTATGTCATGTATATTATTTATTATGATGTGGTTTTTACAAGCGCATTAAAAAAGCAAGTCATTGTACTTTAAATCAAAAATCATATTTTGGGTATAGGGCAGAAGGATTTATTTATTAGTTACTTTTTGGTATGCATCATTAAAAAAAAACCTGCTTGGAAAAAAACGCGCATTCAAATTAAAAACTAAACAACTAATGAGATCGTAAGGAAACAAGAATGAAAAAAAGGAAAGAATTACGTCATCTGAATCTAAGTAATTAATTATCAATATTTATAAAGGTCTTTTAGCCGCAAATAAAACAGTCCTGTTGGAAAAAAAAAATACTTATTTACTTATACCTCTTTCACTCCAACATGGAGCATAGGGCCTTCATCATGGTCCGCCACCTCACCCTGTTGGCAGCAACGGTCTTAATCTCTCCCCCATGATTAGTTAAGTTCTTTAACTTAATTGTCGATTGTTCTATGCCAAGTTGTTTTTGGTTTCCCTCTTTTTTCTTTTGCCTTGCGGATTCCATTCCAAAGCTTCCTTTACTTTGAATTTTTCGGGCTTGCGTAGCACATGCCCGATCCACCGCCATTTTCGTTTTCTAATTTCATATTCTATTGGTTTTTGATTACATGTTTTTAATATTTTAGCATTTGTTACTCTAAACTCTGAACAAAAAAATATTAAAGTCTAATTAAACAATATAAACTATACAGATGTCACTCTTCCGCTGCAATGAGAGTCGCTATAAGAAATACCATCATTTCTTTCTAGAGTTGTCAAACGACATATAAGGGAGGGAGGGGGGAGGCGGTTGATAGACATATATTTTCAGGTTAATGTGCTTGGTTAGAGACTTGTTTATAAATATTCGTCAAGTAAGGCAGGCACAACACACGCATAAAGTGACAGATGATGCCATCTATCGCCACCTTTTCAATTTAGACATGTCCCTGAAGGGGAGAAAAATAGTCTCCAGGGAACTGTACCCGTGGGAGATTGCACCATGACAGCCCACAGGACTTTCGGACCCAACAGATTTAACGAACACGTACTCCACATGTACTCGGGAAAGTTTTTATGTATTTATATTGTAATTCATTGCATATAAGTTTCTGATCTGCTAATTACATTTCAAATATATTAATAGCCCTCGTGTAGCTCTAGTGCGACGATTATTCAAACTAAACCAAACCAGTTCGAATATTCTACCAATGGGGATGTTTCACGTCTTGAGTGGCAACAGTTGCAGTTTTATTGATTTAATTTTTGGCACTAATTTTTCGCCAATTAAGCAGCCCTGATGAAAATAAAATTAGAAAAGTTTAATTATACACTATATCACTTTTCCGCTGCAATGAGTGTCGCTATATGAAATACCATCATTTCTTTCTAGAGGTGTCAAACGACATGTAAGAGGGGTGGAGTGGGGGATATTTTCGATTGTTTTTTGCACATTTTCCGCAAAAAGTAAAACTTTCACCCCTTTTACTGGAAAGAGAGACAGTTCCTTATCCCCTTGGACTGACATTGATTGAACACGGCGTTCATCCGCTCGAGTGACGACACATAATAGTTGGGGATGTGACGCACCGGATATTTTATAGTAGCTGGTGTTTGGTGGACATAATATTTTTTCGTTTTCAAACATAGAGGTAGGAGGCCGCCCCGGTGGCACACTCGTTAGGATTCTAGCCTTTGGAGCTGCTGGGTTCGAATCCCGGTCAGGCATGGATGTTTGTGACCGTCAATAAATGTTGTTATTTGTCTATGTGTTTGTGTCGTCTCTTTCTTTGTGTGTCTCTTGTGCTTGTGTCATTTCTGGGGCTTAGTACAATAAACTTAAAGTCGCAGTGCTTGGCGATCTTGCCCCCCACCAAGAAAGTCATAAGTCATAGAGGTAGGGAAGAGAATAGAGAGGTCCTTGTATAAGCGCAATAGCGCACAAAAGAGGCAGGCTAAAGTACACTCCTTGCCAACATAACTTTTGTAAAAACAAAGAGTCAAAATTAAGAGGGAAATGTGCGATTGGTCCATTAGTTGGAGATTCTGGTAAGGTATTATTTACATACAAAATGATCTAAATACATTATTACCCAAATATACTTTTGATTCTGATAAAATTGCCAAATTTTCTCAAATAATATTCAAATCTTTTAGACCTTAAGCGAAATTAATGATTTAAACATGTTTTCTGGATGGATTGACAAATAATTTATGGGACTCTTTTGCATGGGCGGAATGTCGTCTCTTGTTCTGAATGTGCGAAACATTGAAAGCTACTCTGCCGTGGGCAGGTAAACTGCAGTAACTTCCATGATGACTTGGACCATTGTTGCAAGCACTCAATTAGTCTAACAATTGAGAAAACATAATGGAATATTTTTTATATCAGATTAAAAATGGCACAACTCATTGTTGCGATTACTGCAGTTTACCTGCCCACGGCAGTACTGAATTCAAATTAACAAACTCCCACAGCAACAGGTAAACAGGAACGGAACCAGTTATTCTTTAACATACTTTTCAAAACCATTGCGAGCGAAGAGAATAGGCTTTTAGTGTTCTCTATCCAGTTTTTTTTTTAAAGTTTTATTTAAGAAAGGTCGCCTTTTTTGGAAGAATTTTTTTATTCCAGTGTTTTTGGGTAAATACTAATGAATGTGTGATACAGAATCTGATTTCGAAATAAATTTATATTTTTGATAGTACATATAAAAATGTTCCAAAATTATTAATGATTGATATTTGCTGTGCACCTTTAAACATTTTCATGTAAAGACTAAATCTTACACTCTTAAAACAAACGAGCGATTTTAACTCAGTCTGAGTTGATTTCCACTCCTTTCCGGTGTTGAAAATGCACTTCCCCTATAGGAGTGGATTTCACTCTTTTGTTTAGGTAAACCTCCGACAGGATCTCACCACAGTCCCCTACGCTTTGAAATTTAAACTGTGGGCAAATGGCGCAGATGACACCAGGGCTTTCAAACAATGAAAATTAGAGCTATTTGAGAATACAAAGTTAGGTGTTGTAAAGAGTAAGGTGTATGTAAGTTGTATCATATATATTTTTTTCTAATAAATATCATTCGTTTGCTCTTAAAACAAACGAGTGATTTTAACTCAGACTGAGTTAATTTTCACTCCTTTCCTGTGTCGAAAATGCACTTATACTACAGGAGTGGATTTCACTCTTTTGTTTTAAGAGTGTATAGTTGAGTTGATCGTAAATGTAATATGGTTGCTATTTACAAAGCTTAGGACTGGATTAGCCGTTGAAAACGATTGAGACGTCATACGCGGCTACGTCTGATTGTTTTTGTTGTTCATAATCATATCTTTACCATTAACTCTGCAATAAAACTACACTCTTAAAACAAACGAGAGATTTTAACTAAGTCTGAGTTAATTTTTACTTCCTTCCAGTGTCGAATATGCACTTCCCCTATAGGAGTGGATCCTATGTGTGTTAAACCTCCGACAGGATCACTCCAAACGAGTGATTTTAACTCAGTCTGATTTAATATTCAATCCTTTCCAGTGTTGAAAATGCACTTCTCCTGCAGCGATGGATTTCACTCTTTTGTTTTAAGAGTGTAAATACCAAATATATCTGTTACTACGTTTTAATACCTACATCGCTCACTTTCGTTTGTTTTTACCCTTGCTGGCATTTTAAGAATTGTTTTTTCTTCTATTTCCAATGCATCTGGCAAGAATGAACACAATTCTTTTGCCAGAGGTGGATACAGAGAACGAAGAAGATAGAACGTATACACATATGCAAGTTAGGGCGCGAGCCTGAAGAGCAGCTCTCTACACTCTTAAAACAAAAGAGTGAAATACGCTCCAATTGGAGAAGTGCATTTTCGACACTGGAAAGACGTGAGTATTAACTCAGACTGAATTAAAATCACTCGTTTAGAGTGATCTTGTCGGAGGTTTAACACACAAAGTATCCACTCCTTTCGGAGAAGTGCATTTTCCAGACTGGAGGAGTGAAATTAACTCAGATGGAGTTAAAATCGCACGTTCGTTTTAAGAGTGTAGCCTCCCAATATTTTGAAAATTATTAGGCGATCAAAAAGTTTTAACGTGAAAGAACAGAAATTTGAATATTTAAATTCTAGAAATCGTAAAATATTTGGTGTCGGTTGGTCAAAAAAAAAAACATGGTTAAATTTGGAATGAAGAGTTTCTGGTTTGTAAAAAACAAAAATATTACACAAAAACGTAGCGCTTCCGGTTCAAATAAAAACCAAAGTGAAATACTTTTCATATTAAACATACCGGAAAGAATGAATATTCGAAACAAAAATATTCCGAACACTACAAACGGAATGTTTTCATACCTTCTTCTAAACCAAAACCACGCATACGTTTACATTTCCTCAACGGAAACATTTCATTCCGAAAAGCAAAAGAACACCTTTATTGACATAGAAAAAAAATAAGTCGTAACACATAATATGATTACTTTTTCGAAAATCCTTTGCTTTATATTTATTTGTATGTTTTCGGTTTCTTTCGCTGGTTTATGGATTTCGGCCATTTTGAATATTCATAGGTGTTTGAAGTTTGTCGGATTTCGATTTCTGGGGTGAATCTCAACAAAAAACTCAATGTAAGGTATTTCACATTTTAAAATGCACAAATTTTTGGTAATTTCGGTGAAGAGTAGCAAGTTGAAGAGTTTTCAGTAGTTTCTTTTGTTAGTGCTCTTAGACGATTATGTTTCCTGCTTACTCGAAAGAGTGATATGACTATGACTAAGGAGTTATAATTAATAGATTTCGCAAAATTTACTTTAGGTCGATAAAATCTAATTTTTTTCGATCCATAAGAATCAATAAGGTTTGTAAAATATGATCCGACAAGTCTAGTGCTAAACAATGCAATACGTGTATTACAATAACAACATTCATCTATATACTAAAAAAAAGTTAAAGTAGATAATAAAGTTTTTTAAACGAACATTTTTTTAATTAACGCCGCACTCGATCTACTCGAGGGTTCAAGAGGGAAAATTCTACCTTTTTAAAAAAAATTGCTATTAGAACCCACTTTTTTTTACATAACTATCGAGCACTTTTTGGTCTTTTGTAATAATTGAATCTAATTTGTCGGTAAGAATAAAAGTTTTTTGGCAGTTATTTTGTAATTAAAATTATTGATTTTGCTTTACAATTTACCTTAAAATGTGTTCGGATTTAAAAAAAAAAAGGAATGTTTAACGGATAACTTTTAACCAAAAAATAAATAAAAACAGGGAAAACCTGTCAAAAATGTCCCACATCTATATCAAAATAAAATCGTAAATTGACTTTCAAGTATAAACTCTCGATCGTTATGTAAATACTAAATTTTTCAAATATATCGTTGTATTAGTTTTGCATAATTGCATGCATCATTTTCCTCCAAATTAATTTTAATTTAATTTTTTACAATTTATTGAATTAAAAAAAATTCTACATTATTTTATAGTAAAAAATGTTTTATATGAAAAAAATACTGTTTCATATTAATAATAATTCTCATCTTTAAAACTATCTCAAAATGACAGTTTATTGCTACTTTATGGTTGCATATTTGTCAAATTAAAGCTGTGCCTTGCTTAGCGGACAAATAAGAAGATCCATTAATTAAATGTTGGCCGAGAATCGCAAGTATTCCAACCATTAATAATTTTCACTCAGTGTATGGAATCTTAGGAATAAACATAATTTACATTTTATCCGTTAATGAGGTATATTATAGTGTTTGTTTGGAAACAGTTTAACCCGCTAACTACGATTGAAAAAAAATTTCGCCACCCGGAAATGAACTTTCTGCCTAAGTTAATTCTTTCAGTCCCAATGACAATTTGGCATCATCTTTTTCGAATTTTTTTTCTGACCGTCTGTAGATACTTATGATATCAAAAAGCGCATAATTCGATTCTTCAAACTTTTTTCGATTAGAATTTTTTTTAATTCATCCCGATAGATGTCATCCTTGTATACATATTTTAAAATTATGATCAGAAACATGATGATGCCAAATGGCATCACTGGGTCTGAAAGGGTTAATCTAATAACCTAAATAAGCAAAATATAAGGCAAGACCACAATCCTAAATAATTTATGTAGAAAAATTGAAAAGATACTATAAATTCCTATTAAAATCATTATTAATAATATTAATTAACCATATTAAAATGTTTAATATTTTCTTTTTTGACCTGTTTTCGAGTGTTTTCGAAAGTGTCCTGATTACGAGGTCGGTCTATATGAGCAATTTATTAAAAGTATATTTAGGTGTTTTTTTTTATTGTCTTTATTTTATAACTGTTATAAATCACAGACTAATTTTTACATTTATAATTACACTTTCTATATTTGCCGACAAAGACAGTGTGTTTGGAGTATTAAGAATTTCTTTTACTTACTAGGTGTGTTGAAATAGTAAATTTTGCATTTTTTTTATAGAACTTTTTGAATTTTTTTTTTTGAGAATTTTTTTTTGTAAATTAAAATAATTATTTATATCTATTCCAGGAACGCAATTTTGAATTATACTGTAAATAAAAGAACATAGTTTAAAAGTAACATAAAGCTTTATCGCTTATTAAAACACACCATACACTTTTATTGAAATCGAATTAATTTTTTTTTATTTAAACAGGGAAAATAGTTCCCTAACGCTACCTCCTAGAGTTAAGCATAATTCTCTCAAACTTGGAGTGACTAAAAAATCTAAAATTTATTCATACTTTCTTTAATTTTTGATAGTTTGAGAAAGGTCTATAGATTTTATTTAAGAGCACTTTCTTTCATTTCGATTTTTTCCCTTGACACATGCTTCATGGGTTCTGTATTCAAATATTCAGAGATAAATCGGAGTTCTGTCTGAGAAAGGGAAATATGCAACTGAGTTATAAGTTTCCTTTGGAGTCAAAAAGACCGAAAACTGTGAAAAATGCGCAGTATTTGTGTCTCACTTTTGGATATTTCTGTGAGTTACTGGAGTTGGCTTCTCTCGCCTATGCTTTTTTTATGTGAATAAATTTTGACGCACTCTTAAATTATTATATATTTTTTTAGATATTTATATGAAAACTGATACGAGAATACCGATCGGACTAATGGGTGATTATTATTATTATTATTATTATTATTATTATTATTATTATTATTATTATTATTATTATTATTATTATTATTATTATTATTATTATTATTATTATTATTATTATTATTATTATACTCAAAGTAATTTAAATATGTATTCCAATAATTTGTTTTAGTAAACTAATTGTTTTTGGTTCTTTTTTTAACAATTTTGCCAAAAAACGAATTTTTTAAATCAATAGTCGTTGTAAAAGGGATGCTTTTTTATGTTTGAAAGCAATTTTTGCGCAATAGTGTAACAAAGTAAATTAAATTGCCTGATTGGTGGAAACATCTTTATTTAATTGCAATTATAAATTAATCGCAGCTTGTTCCAGATGACGTGGTTTCTTCACTATTTCATTCCTTCTTCTCCCAGCGTTTGGTGCTGCCGTTTCACGTGACATCGATTAGTTAATCGAAACTCGTGACATAATTTATTCTCTTTGAGCATATCTGTTGACACTCAAAGGCTGGGGTGCTCAGTCGATTAGGCACTCGCCTAGCATGCGAAAGGTCCCAGGTTCGGGTCCAGGCATGTTCAAAATGACTGCCGACTTATAAAAGACTCGTGCAGCCAAAAATAACAGACGAATAATACCCCATGTAAGGGAGTGCTCGTTAAATATCCTTCATAGCCCTAAAGCTGCGTACGATGTCACCCTTAACGGTTGCGTTGGGTGCCTATTCAGGTGTCTGGCTCGTCACTTGACAGCCGACACCTGAGTAGGCACCCAAAAAAATCGTTAAGGGCGACATCTGTACTTTGTAAGTACGCAAATGGATCATATTTAACGTTCACTTCCTCTACACGGGGTATTATTCATCGGAAATATTTGGTTGCACAGGTCGTTTATGGGTTGGCAGCTATTCGGTGAGGCTCGGACTCGAACTAGGGACCTTTCGCATGCAAGGCGTACGCCTTAATCGACTGGGCTCCCCAGACCCTATACTTTGTACAATGTGAGCTTTCTGTGCAACTACACCCTTGATATAAACAAATGACAAATGACTGTGAATGCGCCCTCTAGAAGGGAGAGTGTAGGCTTTATAGCCCGTTACCCAGCTCGCTAGAAGAGACACACAAAGAAGGACGGCACAAACACATAGACAAATAACAACATTTATTGACAAGCACAAACATCCATGCTTTTACCGGGATTCGAACCCGAGCCCAGCAGCTCCAAAGGCTAGTTGATATAAACAAAAGTTAAAGCGTTTTCTAACCAACCAACGAGGAGATAGCTTATTAAGTATCGCGTTAGTCGTTAACGTTTGTTAATGTAACGCCCCCGTGAGAGACGAAGCTTTGTTAACGACCTGAGTAATGTATGCTTAATGTCGCTTTGGAGAAAATGTATTTATTTTCGGATGATAAATGCTCATGATGATAATGAAAGAATAATGTTTACAATGAAAAGCGACGCAGCTGACAAAACTTTTATTTGACAATTTAAATTACAATTATTTTTGAAGTTTGGTTTTGAAAGCGAATGATGTGTACAGTGGTTGAGCGAGATTTAGAATGCCGCCCCGGTGACACATTCGTTAGGATTCTAGCCTTTGGAGCTGCTGGGGTCGGGTTCGAATCCCTGTCAGGCATGGATGTTTGTGACTGTCAATAAATGTTGTTATTTGTCTATGTGTTTGTGTCGTCTCTTTCTTTGTGTGTCTCTTGTGCTTGTGTCATTTCTTGGGCTTAGTACAACAGACTTAAAGTCGCAGTGCTTGGCGATCTTGCCCCCAACCAAGAAAGTCATAAGTCATAAGAGATTTAGAATTGATAACTGGAACGGCCACGCCTACAACGACGTCACAGTTACGTCAACCGTTGTCTTGATCCCCACAAATGCGCCACCACCAGAAGATAATTCGTCTAAAATAGAACGATCACTTCTGCATTGATCCAACAGTTAATGCTACCGTTGTTTTCGCTCCCCGTTGTTTCGCCTGTTAGAATAGTCCCATTTCCATAAATTTTCCTCTACAGTTATGATATGAAACGATAAACTTTAAAATTTCCAATTATAAAAATTTATCTTAGCCAAGATGGTGCAGATGGGTGTAAGTTTGTAAAAAAGCGTATAAAAGTCGTTAAATAAATGCAATATGAAAAACTAACTTATGTAAAATGATATTTCAAATCGAAAATCTTATACTATTCTTCCGAATCTGTAATTACACAGTTTAAAACGACATTTTGTGTATTTGAAGACTGCAGCACAAGATACGAGCAATACAATGTTTTATTATTCAATACAGTATTTTTTATTTATGTTGCTTAAGTTTAATTACTTTAAAAATGCACGTCATTCGTTAAATGCATTTTTAAGCCATTTTCCTACAAAATAAATGGCTTCCCAGAGTAACTCGTTTTTTGCATTGTTTCGTTTTTTGCATAACTCGTTTTTTGCATTGAATTTTGACTTTACACATTTTTTTACCTCACTCTTACTTACATGATCCACACGACATTCTACTACACAAAAGCCTTTATTTTGCAACCAAACAAACCCAATTTTCTTTCACAATCCCTTCAGTAATAACACCGGCCAAACCCAAGTTCCAGCCGAGCAGAAAATGAGACCAAACGAGCGTAAAAGTTCCCCTGATGGCTCGGAGGCAAGCGGCACAGATGTTTGCAGAGACCCGGCGCTTAACAGCTACGCAAATATTTAGCAGGGGGGCTCCGACCCAAAACCTTTCTAGAAAGACTTGTTCTTCCCTTTTATTAGATTGATGTCAAACGTCCAAGATGTTTGGAAGCTAAACTTCGTGTTGAATAGTGACAATTTGTCAACGAGTTGTGGAAAAGTTTGGTTATAAGACAAGGCAAGTTTAAGTCTTATAAGACCATGTCTTGTAAGACGAGTTAAAGGAAATTGAATTTTGTGGAAGCCGTTGATAAATTGTAACTAATTTGATTTATTTGTAGTTGACTGTGACTATCTTTGGAATACTTTGTGTTGAAAAAATAGGCGTAAATCACATATCGCACCTTCATGGACATGTCTAAATTGTGGAGGTGGCGACAGATGGCAACATCCGTCATATGTGTTGGTGTGTGTCTTGTGTTGTCCTACTTGACGATGGTTTATAAGCGGGTCCTTGCGACCAAGCACACAAGCCTGAAAATATATGTCAACCAATCCAATCCAATCCAATCCACATATCGCACAAATTGTAAATTACACAATTCAAACTAAAAAGTAACGAAATTATAAATTTACACTCTTAAAAAGAACGAGCAATTTTAACTCAGTCGGAGTTAATTTTCACTCCTCCTGTCTGGAAAATGCACTTCTCCTAGATTAGTGGATCCTTTGTGCATTAAACCTCCGACAGGATCACTCCAAACGAGTGATTTTAACTCAATCTGAGTTAATATTCACTCCTTTTCAGTGTCGAAAATGCACTTCTCCTATTGGAGTGGATTTCACTCTTTTGTTTTAAGAGTGTACTGCTGGTTGGCCGTATCGTGCTTTAACATTAGGCTATGATTTCCAAACCATTCAAAGCTTACTTTGCTACAATGTTATTTTATTTAAAAAAAAAAAACTCCGTTTTTAGTGACAGAAAATAAAATGCAGGAAGTCGTGAATAAAATGTGAAGTCCGCAGTTCTTTTAGTTCGAGCTGTAGAGTGGTTTTAGAAAAACAGACTGACAGAGACTGCCGATGTTCAAAATATACATTTTTGAATCAGCACCCTCCAAAAACTTGTCGAAAACACGAAATATCTATTGAATGTTTGACATTGTCGCAATACTTTCATTACCTTTTATTTCATATTGGATAATTTAGTTTAGTTAGAATTATCGTCGCACTAGAGCGACACGAGAGCTGTATGCGACGGGCGTCGTATTTTAGAACAACAGTCAAGTGACGATCCGACACCTGAATAGGCACCCAACGCAACCGTTAAGGGCGACATCGTACGCAGCGTTAGGACTTTGAAAAATAGTTAACGTGCACTTCCTGACACGGGGAATTATTCGTCGGACATTTTGGTTGCAAGGGTCGTTTATAGGTCGGCAGTTATTTTGGCTACCCCCGGACCCAAACCTGGGATCTTTCGCATGCTAGGCGAGTGTCTAACCTACTGGGCTCCCCCGCCTCAGTGGATAATTGAAGGCAATATGGTTTGCTTAACAGTCCTTCATTCTTTCATTTACATTTTTGCAGCACAACAAGAAAACGTCTTGTTTATTCTAACATAGATCTTTCCACACTTGGTAAGATTTAAATTTCCCACATTTTTATTTTATACTGGATAATTGAAATCAATGTGGTTTGCTTAATTCCCAGTCCTTCATCCTATCGTTTACATTTTTACAGCACAACAAGAAAACGTCACGTTTATTCAAACATAATGCTTTCCACCGGGTAGAGATTTAAATTTCACTATCCACACGATGGATTATCTATACCAGAGAAACTCTAAGGTGACAAAAAATAGAACAAAAATACAATATTCTCTATTCTTTTACAAGCCGTGAAAAAATCCCCACTTCTAATTTTCAAAATAGAGTAGAAAATAAAAAGATTTAAAAAAAAAGATTGAAAACTCAATAAGTGGTCTCAAGTCTTTGATATAGACACGGAATAAAGAACTGAACCCTAATCGATTTATTTGTTTACTTTCTTCCAAAGGATGCGAAGTAAAATATTCACATTTCCAAAGTTACCTGTATCATGAAGCAAAAAGTATATGTAACTCAAGTTCAATTTTTAAAATGCTTACTTTGGACTTTCAAACTTCTGACTTTCTTTTTTTTTAGAGTTAATATATTCTTTAGAGTCTACTTTAGAAGAAAAACAATTTATCTACTACAACCCAACTTGGGTAAAAACAAAGAGTAAAAAGGCAGAGGGAAAAGCGTGGTTGGTCAATGAGTTGGAAACTTTTGTAAGGTAATGTTTATATACCCATTGATCTGAACACAATTTAACCAAAATAATATTTTCATTATGATAAAATTGCCAAATTTTCTCTAATATTATTCAAATCTGTTAGACTTTAAACGAAATTAACGTTTTAAACATGTTTTCTGGGTGGATTCACAAGGAATTTATGGAACTCTTAACATGCGTGGAAGGATCTTCTCCATAGCATATTTCTATTTAACCAACTTAGGTAGGCAACGAGACTAAAATCGTACCCATAAATCAAAAATACTTTAATGAATTGTTTTTTGCTCGCAATAAGATCAAACAAACGGCAGACACATTTTATGTGACTAAATACTAAAGCATGAAAGAATCCGTGATGTCATTTACATATTTGTTGCAATATATATTTTGCTATATTTATCTATTACTTTTTGCTTCTCTATATGAATACATTACAGGCAGTTATAACTAAAAAAACATTTATATTATCAAATTCTATCTATTAACCTGTTTTATATGTGCAAAACAAACTAGAAATACCGAAATAAATAATTTCCTATCAATCACAAGCTTAGCGTTCCACACTTAAAACACATTAAAAAACAGATACATTTAACAACTGTTTTTTTAAAAACTGGCATTATCAACCATCTACTCTTTCCTTCTCATTTTTGCCAAGGAAATTCTGGTCTCTATTTTGCGAAAAAGGGAATCGAATTTTCGAAAAACGATCTATTCCACCCCTGGTAACAATATAAAAAAAGTTGCCAAAAGATTGGGGGGTGACCGAAACCACCCCTTTTCTTTTGATACTTTGAAAAAAAAAAGATCTCAATTCATGCGTCTTCACTTACGTCTTTTTTTCAATCGTTTCGTCTTGTTTTGAAGAGTTGGTTATTTTTAAATATCAGTTGTTAACTAATCTAACAGAGTTAGTCCATTTTGAAATTTACAAAACTTAAGGGGTCATAGGAGTCTTAAAAATGTGCAAAGAAGGTACTAACAAGCATAGTTTGATCTTTCATGTAATTTTTAACTGCTCAATATATAAGTATAATTTTTTTATATGTAATTCTATAAGATTTATTTATTATAAAGCAAATTTTAAAATTTATGAAACTTTAGCCAAAATCAAAATAAATTATATTAAACATAAAGCTTTTTGAACACATTGGGATCAAGCTTGCGCGGCAAATTTTGAGGTCAAAATTGAAAAAATGACCAAGAAAATGACTTTATAATGTATACAAATATGTACAAACAATGACTTATACCTAAATTTTCAGCTCAATTTTAATTAGAAATTATTTAAAAACAAATTTAAAATCAAAATTTTAAAATTTTATTAATTTTTTTAGAAAAAAGTTCTTAAAATAATTTCTAATTAAAATTGAGCTGAGAATTTAGGAATAAGTCTTTGTTTGTACAGATTTGTAGCAAATTTGTAGCATTTGTAGCCCTCGTGTAGCTCTAGTGCGACGATATTCAAACTAAACTAAACGTAACTAAACTAAACAGGCGACGGATATTTTAATGTGGCAGGGATAGCCTGGTAGGTAAGGTCTTAGACTGGTGTCTCTAAGGTTGCGAGTTCTTGTCCCACTTGCCTTCCGAAGAACCCGTTGTATGCTAATGGTTACTGGTGCACGTTAAATCCGTCGTGGACACAAAGTCCTCCAAGTTCCCACACCAAATCAATACCCTCTGGGGGTGACAAGACAATTCTGGCGATCCTCTAGTTGGCCCCTTGAATACCAAAAAGGTATGTAATAAAATTTATAAATAGTATGGTATGGTATGATACATATATATTCCAGCTTGTGTGCTTGTTCAGAGAACCGCTTATAAGCTTTCGTCAAGTGGGACAGACACAGAAAGAAATTTTACAGTCACAAAGAAATGAATAAGACATAGACAAATAACAAAATTTATTGACTGTCACAAACATCCATGCCTGACCGGGATTCGAACCCGACCCCAGCAGCTCCAAAGGCTAGTACACTAACCATTCAGCCACCGAGGCGGCAATTTATAAATAATAAATTTATATTTGGCACATTTACGATTATATCCCACTTACAGTTATCTTTAAAATATTCCGATCTTTAGTAAATCAAGGCAACTCTCAGTTATTTTTTTTTTCATTACAAGTTTTTAAATAAAAAAGTAAACATAATTTTACAATTAAATTACTTTATCTAACAAATAATTGACCCATTTTAAACTAATTTATCTCTTTTTCGCACAAATACTTTTGGTTTTGACTATATTCCCATTACTTAACAAATTGCTAACGTTTGTGATGAAACCGTGCATAGTCACAGTAGCCAGAAACAGTAATGGTGTCAATTAATGTAAATATTCAGTCAGTATAATTTCCGTTTATTGAAAAGGCAAATTTGTGAGAAGGATACGTAAAAGAAGCCGACCCGGCGGCGGCTCAATATATAGTTTATTAGCCTTTGGAGCTGCTGGGTTCGGGTTTGAATCCCGGTCAGGTATGGATGTTTGTGCTTGTCAATAAATGTCGTTATTTGTCAATGTGTTTTTTCTTTCTTTGTGACAGCAAAAATTCTTGCTGAGTCTGTCTTACTTGACGAAGGCTTAATAAGCGGGTCTCTGATCAAGCACACAAGCCGGAATATACACACACACACACAGGGTGGTTAATAAATAAATCTCGCTATACGGAGTGGTCTGTAGCTTGAATGAATAATCCAAAATCATAAAAAGGAAACTCGTCTCTTGACCAAGGTTAAAATTACGAGGCGTAGCCAATAATGGCTAATTACGGCCAACACATCCAATTACGCCTCGTAATTTAGAACCGTGGTCAAGTGACGAGTTTGTTTTTTTATTAATGCATTCTTTTCCCCCCTTCTTGATAAGTAAGTGTCTCAATTTTTCATGCATTTGGATTATTCATTCAAGCTACAGACCACTCCGAATAGCGAGCATTATTTTATAACCACCCTGTATATGTAGTAGTAGTACGTACAAGAACTGGTGAAAATAACCACGCATTCTCTTATTTTTGTTATCATCGTTTTTTCCTGCTCTGAAGTTATTGAATTTACATAGATTGGGCATTTGAGACCCTGTTCTTTTTTTGTTATCGGGGCTATCTTTTCTATCATGGCCTTATTTTTTTCTGTGTAAAAAGTTTGTTTCTCTAAAAAAAAGTACAAACGTGAGTTGTTTTTAATATAACTTGGCGATTTCAAATTTCACTTATTGTACTTTTAAGGTATCTTATTTATTTATAAATGCTGAATTATGAAAGAATTTATAAATAGACTAGGAAATGCTTAAAAACAAAATTGTTTATTTAATAATTGTGTTATCAATACACTTACTAATAACTGATACATCAGTGTTACACTGTTACGTAGACATGCATGAATGGATATAGAATATTATAGAAATAATATAGAAAATAGATCAATATAAAAAAATGGACCATCAAAAATGTCAATACATTTCAAACAATTATATTTTTA
The DNA here is from genome assembly GCA_023701765.1 of Hylyphantes graminicola. NCBI lineage: Eukaryota > Metazoa > Arthropoda > Arachnida > Araneae > Linyphiidae > Hylyphantes > Hylyphantes graminicola. The sequence goes on along the minus strand of CM043118.1, from coordinate 59,736,411 downwards.
CGTTTATTAACAAGTCTATTGCAATGTTTTCGCTTATTAAAATAATATCAAATAATATCTCTCCCTCCTTAATAAATGTAAAATTTCCCGGTTAAAAATATTCTCATCACCACACTGTCTGATAAACTAGTTTCTTACACAACATGTTCCCTCATTTCACAAATAATTCCCGTTTTGATCAAATACATTATTTTTTCGTGAAGTGAATAAAATATGTTGTGTAGTTTTATTTTGGTGAGGATTGTATTCAACAGAATATACATAACTTTATTTTAATATGTAATTCACATAAAATTCCATTCACTCAATCTAGTTCTGTAAAAGCTGTTTCTTTATGCATGTAGTTTGGTAGCAGCAAAAACTGCATGCAGGGTTAAATAAATTTTAAATCAATTGTGAGGTGAGGAATTGTGTTCAATGGAATTTTTTTACAAATTTCATTTTGCATGTTTCACGAAGACATATTTTTTAAAATGGTAAAAAATTATACTGAATTTTTATTTGCTTAAACTTTCATTGTGTGAAATATAAGACAAAAAATTAAAAAAAAATATATAAATATTTTTTTAATCAGGTATGTAAATTACTTCAATTCAATTTATATCAATCTACAATTGATTTTTTAGTGATTGTACTTTAACTGATAATTACTTTAAATAGCACCTATAAATTCACATTTATTCTGCTCAGTTGTCGTTATATTTGTACTTATTAGATGTAAATATTTCAGTTTTTCCTATGATCACAACTTTTAGACAAACTAATCGATTTGCAGTAAATTTTCTTTTATTTGACGGTTTGATAGAATACATTATTTTTTTTTAAATAATTTAAATAAAATACTTCTTGTTGTTTAATTTATAAGGATATTTTTTAATGTAATTATTCCTATCTCCTTTTCCATAATATATTTAAGAATTAATTAACTATATTTAGTACTGTAAATGAATGAATTTTGGTTGCAAAAAATTTGCGTTTAGGATGAAATGAAATGTCTATAGATTAAATATTTTGTTATCAAGTGGCAACACTTTTTTGGGTATATTTTTTTAAGACAAGCATTTACACATTTATAAAATGTTGATAAGTTAATAAAAAATACATTTAAATTTTTCCCTTAAAGTTTATACTCTAGTTTTTAAATTTTCTCCTTTTAATGGGTGTAATAAAATTTCTCTGTTATTTTCCTATTTCAATTTGCTAGTTAAAAAGAGTTTATTTGTGTGCTTGGTCAGAGTCCCGCTTATAAATCTTCGTCAAGTAGGACAGACACAACACACACACACAGACAAGTGGATCCATCTAACTTTAAAGACAGAAGGCCAAGTGCAGCATCCCCAGAATTGACTTGTCATCCTGATATACAGGGTGGTTATAAAGTAACGCTCGCTATTCGGAGTGGTCTGTAGCTTTAATGAAAAATCAAAATGCAGAAAAAAATTTATACACTTACTAATCAAGAAGGGGGAAAAAGAATGGAATACTAAAAAATATAAATCCTATAAAATAATCATAAAAAAGAACAATCATAAAAAGTAAACTCGTCTCTTGACCAGTGTTCTAAATTACGAGGCGTCATCATTTATGGCCAATATCGGCCAACACAGCTAATTACGCCCTCGTAATTTAGAGCCCTGGTCAAGAGACGAGTTTTTTTTTTTTTTTTTTTTTTTGAAAAAGAATGAAATCATAAGAAGAAACTCGTCTCTTGACCAGGGTGGGTACCCAATTATGACCAATTACAGCCAACACAGCCAATTACGCCTCGTAATTTAAAACCTTGGTCAAGATACGAGTTTGTTTTTTATGATTCCATTCCCCCCCCCCCCCCTTCTTAATTAGTAAGTGTCTCAAAGTTTTTTGCATTTGGATCATTCATTCAAGCTACAGACCACTCCGAATAGCGAGCGTTATTTTATAACCACCCTGTATATCTTGGTCTAATACTGATGTTCAATTAATCATTTTAGGCTTATAGTTTTAGTTTCTGCTAACCTGTGTATAATACGAGGTCAGCCTCCCATACTTCCATGTAGCACTAGTGCTAAAGTTAATTCAACTAAAACCAAATTAAAAATGTATGTAGATATTTAAAATTTGTTGAATAGAGGATGTATGCTCCTAAATACCGACGTCGCGACTTCCATGTAGCACTAGTGCTAAAGTTAATTCAACTAAAACCAAATTAAAAATGTATGTAGATATTTAAAATTTGTTGAATAGAGGATGTATGCTCCTAAATACCGACGTCGCGACTTCCATGTAGCACTAGTGCTAAAGTTAATTCAACTAAAACCAAATTAAAAATGTATGTAGATATTTAAAATTTGTTGAATAGAGGATGTATGCTCCTAAATACCGACGTCGCGACTTCCATGTAGCACTAGTGCTAAAGTTAATTCAACTAAAACCAAATTAAAAATGTATGTAGATATTTAAAATTTGTTGAATAGAGGATGTATGCTCCTAAATACCGACGTCGCGACTTCCATGTAGCACTAGTGCTAAAGTTAATTCAACTAAAACCAAATTAAAAATGTATGTAGATATTTAAAATTTGTTGAATAGAGGATGTATGCTCCTAAATACCGACGTCGCGACTTCCATGTAGCACTAGTGCTAAAGTTAATTCAACTAAAACCAAATTAAAAATGTATGTAGATATTTAAAATTTGTTGAATAGAGGATGTATGCTCCTAAATACCGACGTCGCGACTTCCATGTAGCACTAGTGCTAAAGTTAACTCAACTAAAACCAAATTAAAAATGTATGTAGATATTTAAAATTTGTTGAATAGAGGATGTATGCTCCTAAATACCGACGTCGCGACTTCCATGTAGCACTAGTGCTAAAGTTAATTCAACTAAAACCAAATTAAAAATGTATGTAGATATTTAAAATTTGTTGAATAGAGGATGTATGCTCCTAAATACCGACGTCGCGACTTCCATGTAGCACTAGTGCTAAAGTTAATTCAACTAAAACCAAATTAAAAATGTATGTAGATATTTAAAATTTGTTGAATAGAGGATGTATGCTCCTAAATACCGACGTCGCGACTTCCATGTAGCACTAGTGCTAAAGTTAATTCAACTAAAACCAAATTAAAAATGTATGTAGATATTTAAAATTTGTTGAATAGAGGATGTATGCTCCTAAATACCGACGTCGCGACTTCCATGTAGCACTAGTGCTAAAGTTAATTCAACTAAAACCAAATTAAAAATGTATGTAGATATTTAAAATTTGTTGAATAGAGGATGTATGCTCCTAAATACCGACGTCGCGACTTCCATGTAGCACTAGTGCTAAAGTTAACTCAACTAAAACCAAATTAAAAATGTATGTAGATATTTAAAATTTGTTGAATAGAGGATGTATGCTCCTAAATACCGACGTCGCGACTTCCATGTAGCACTAGTGCTAAAGTTAATTCAACTAAAACCAAATTAAAAATGTATGTAGATATTTAAAATTTGTTGAATAGAGGATGTATGCTCCTAAATACCGACGTCGCGACTTCCATGTAGCACTAGTGCTAAAGTTAATTCAACTAAAACCAAATTAAAAATGTATGTAGATATTTAAAATTTGTTGAATAGAGGATGTATGCTCCTAAATACCGACGTCGCGACTTCCATGTAGCACTAGTGCTAAAGTTAACTCAACTAAAACCAAATTAAAAATGTATGTAGATATTTAAAATTTGTTGAATAGAGGATGTATGCTCCTAAATACCGACGTCGCGTAACACATCGTCCTTAAAAATTGCGCCGATTCAATGTTTCGGCTCGTCACTTGGCTGATGTTTTGAATTGCGACATCTGTCGTCACCTCTACTCAACTCAACTCAATTACCTCAACTCCAGGGTTCTAAATTACGAGGCGTTTTTGGCTGTGTTTTAAGAGCCTTATTAGGATGGCTATAAATAGGCAGCCGGAAAACGATGAATTACCCTACCCCTACCTCAACTCAAGGGGCCCGGATGGCTGAGTGGTTAGCGTCGTTGGCCAGCAGTCTGCGCGTTGTAACGGGTGCGGGTTCGATCCTCGCTTTTGCCCTAGGTGTACTTCCTTTCTCTGTGACAGTAATAACTCTTTCTGTGTCTGTCTCATTTGACGAAGGCTTATAAGAGGATATCTGATCAAGTACACAAGCCGGAATTGTATATGTACCTACCCTACCCTACCCTCAACTCAACTTAAGGGGTCACAGGAGTCTTAAAAATGTGCAATGAAGATACTACATAGCATAGTTTGATCTCTCTTGTAATTTTTTAACTACTCAATAAATGAGTATTATTTTTTTTATATGTAATTCTACAAGATTTATTTATTATAAAACAAGTATTAAAATTTATGAAACTTTAGCTAAAACTAAAATAAATGATATTAAACATGAAGGTACTTGAACACACTGTGATTAGGCTTGCGCGGCACATTGTGAGGTCAAAATTGAACAAATGACCAAGAAAATGACTTTATATTGTACAAATATGTACAAACGAGGACTTATACCTAAATTCTCAGCTCAATTTTCATTAGAAATTACTTTAAAAAAAATTTAAAATCAAAAATTTTAAATTTTTATTAATTTTTTTAGAAAAAAGTTCTTAAAATAATTTCTAATTAAAATTGAGCTGAGAATTTAGGTATAAGTCCTAGTTTGTACATATTTGTACAATATAAAGTCATTTTCTTGGTCATTTGTTCAATTTTGACCTCACAATTTGCCGCGCAAGCCTAATCACAGTGTGTTCAAGTACCTTCATGTTTAATATCATTTATTTTAGTTTTGGCTAAAGTTTCATAAATTTTAATACTTGTTTTATAATAAATAATTCTTGTAGAATTACATATAAAAAAATTATACTCATTTATTGAGTAGTTAAAAAATTACAAGAGAGATCAAACTATGCTATGTAGTATCTTCTTTGCACATTTTTAAGACTCCTGTGACCCCTTAATTCATCTCAACTCCGCATTGGGTATTATCGTTGGTAAAGTGAGTGCTACGCCTAACCATAAACCAGATATTCCACCTAACCATACAAAAGTGAGTTACGTGATCGTTAGGCATTATTTTGCTATAAACTTTTAAAGCTGATTTCATAACGATGGTAATGTCGCTCGAAGTTTCCGTTGGGTGCCCGCTCAGGTGTCGATCTCGTCACTTGACCAGGGTTATAAATTACGAGACGTTATTGGCTGTGTTACAGCTCCTGACGGAGGCTAGAAATAGGCTGCCGGAAACGATTACATTACCTACCTACCTACCTAACGATGGGAGCCTAGTGGTCACGATCTCGGTCTCGAGATCGGAAGGTCTCGAGATCGAATCCCGGTGCCACTAAAGACCTACCGAGTATATGCGGAGTACGTGCTCGTTAAATCTGTTTGGTCCGAAAGTCCTGTAGTCGGTCATTGCGCAGTGTACTATGGGTACAGGTTCCTGTAGACTATTTCCCTCCCTTTCAGGGACATGTCTAAATTGTGGAGGTGGCGACAGATGGCAGCATCTGTCATTTGCGTATGTGTGTATCTTGTGTTGTCCTACTTGACGATGGTTTACAAGCGGGTCCTTGCGACCAAGCATGCAAACCTGAAAATATATGTCTACCTACCTACCTACCTACCTACCTAACCATGCAAAAGTGAGTTACGTAAACGTTGGGCATTATTTTGCTATAAACTTTTAAAGCTGATTTCATAACGATGGTAAGTGATATTTTTCATTATGTGTTGCTAAATACGGAATATTTGCCCTTTATTGTGTTTTGTACTTAAATATTTAGTTATATTAATTTTTTAAGTTTCATAATTATGTATTTTTATTGGTACATTTTTAAGTACTTCATTTAAAATCATTACTCGTTTTTTAAGTTAGTATCTTTTAAAAATGTGTTAACGAATCAACGCAACGTGTTTATACTTTTCGGTGTACACGACAGTAGAAACTCAAAATGCCCCTCCTTTTCATAAATTGTTTTAGTCTTGATCAAAGAAATTACGTGAATTGACAACTTGTTTGTGCTTTTGTAGAGATCGCTCATGCTCATCAATATAAGCCAGACTTTTAAATAGGTTAAAATCTTTGGACTTTGTTTTTTTGGGGTTGTATTTGGTTTACTGCTTCTCAGAGGCGGGTTATGACAATCACATTCCTTTACACTTTTCCCCTTATTATTTGACTAAAAGCCGAACTGTGTATTTTCGCAGAACCCGCAGTACAAATTTATATTAGGAGGATTTTATCTGAGATTTTTTTTTGGGCTGAGGATCCCATTTGGTTAAGGCACTCGCATTAAATGCGAAAGTTCTCATGTTCGGGTCCGGGTTTCGTCAAAATAATTTCGACTTATGAATGGCCTATGCAGCCAAAAACCAGCCGTTAAATACTACCACATGTAGAGGAAGTGCACCTCAAATATTCTTTAAAGTCCCACAGCCACGTACGATACCACTCTTAAAATATGCGCTGGGTGCCTACTCAAGTGTCTGCTCATCACTCGATTGTGGCTCTAAATTATGATGCCCTTAGCCAATAGCACACTCTCTAGTGCAACGATAGTTTAGCATAACCTAACCTGGAATAGCCTGATAATTCCGGATCATCAGGAGCAAGTCACGCGGTAAATTGCCTCCTCTATAGAAACTTGATGGCCAGTGAATTCGATTTTCTTGAAGGCGCTTAAAAAAACGCCAGACCAGAACCTAAACGTAATTTTTAGGAATTGGATTTGAGATTACTTGCTTCATGAAAGAAACATTGCGTTTTTCAAACCTAAGTAAGGGGCTAGTGAGCCCAGTCGGTTAGGCACTTGTCTAGCATGTGAAAGGTCCCAGGTTCGGGTCCGGGCATCGCCAAAATAACTGCCGACCTATAAACGGCCCATGCAGCCAAAAATGTCCGACGAATAATAACCCGTGTAAGGGAGTGCACGTTAAATATCCTTCAAAGTCCTAACACTGCGTACGATGTCGCCCTTAAAGGTTGCGTTGGGTGCCTATTCAGGTGTGGCTCGTCACTTGACTGTGGTTCTAAAATGCGACGCCCGTCGCCAATAGCCCTCGTGTAGCTCTAGTGCGACGATAATTCAAACCTTGCTTGCCAAACCTAAGTAAACCAGAATCAGATTTTAGTTAACACTCTGACTATGATACCTTAGTATTAAAATGAAATGGCGGATATATCTTGTGCTACTTATGATCAACTGAAACTGCATTCGTGTTTTTTAGAAAATAATGTAATGTTACGGTCATTTCTTGGAAAGAATGACTTTAGCTAAGTTTTAATAACAACCGAAGAGATTATTGGTTAAGTATGTTCGAAAAGGTAAATATTTGTCGTCTTGCATTCAATTTTTTATGTACCACATATATATTACGTTTTTTGTGTCTGTTTAGAACTTCTGGTTTTGAATAAACGCAATTGTTTAGAGCAGAATAATATTCTAGTTATAGATACATAAGGTAGTATAACAATTATATTGCAAAAGATCTCTTTTTAGTTTTGGGGACTGAAAATAAAATTGCTGTATTTTAGAGTATTTCCTTAAAGTTTGAAATGACGCCAAATATATTTCACTACGAGATTCTTTGTATGTTGGTATGAAATTTTTTCATTCTTTTTAAAATCGAGAACTATTACATATTGATTCTTTGAAATATAAATTTTTGCTAACGATCTAAGTAATAATTATTTGATTTTCGAAATAAATGAGACTAGCCGAATTTAGCGGGTAAATGTTTAATATAGAATTAATGCTGTGTTTGGCGCCTTATAACCTGTTAAACACAACTGTTGTGTGGTTGCGGGTTAAGTGATATATTCTGTTACAAACATTCTTGTTAATTTACATTTCCTATTGTAAGTGCATTTCGGAGTTATTTTATGTTTTTTTTTCTACGAATAATTAAATATTTATTTATAACTGCAATTAAATCATGCAGACGATAAGTAAAGTTTATTTCATTTGCGATGGAAAATTAATGGAAATAATTGGCTTTAAGAAAATGAAATTATATCTGGATGCTCTGTTTAGTGAAATTTATTCTAATGTATATAAATTTAATGTAGAAACGGTTGTTGATGTCACTTACTTTTGCGAATCTAGTTTTTTTTTCAAGATAAGAATTTTATTAAGTATTAAGTAACAGGAAAGTAGGCTATTTTATTTCTTTTAGAACTTCTTGTTTTTACCTTAGAACCTTTAAATAATGTATTGTCTTCAACATCCACCCTTAAATACTACCCTTATAAAAAATAAAATAAAAATCATCAATTGTTTTGATACGCTAACAATGTTTTGAAAAGAAAAACCTACGGAATACTTTTATTCGTTTTAAAGTGTCAGTTCTAAAATGAAATGAGTGTAGCGATTTCATAGAAATATATAAAAAAAAAGCCAATCAATAAAAGTATTTCGAGAATTTTGTCCATATTAGTGGAATGTATGCGAGTAAAAATAACTTTGCAATTTTCACAACACTTAAGTGCAAATAAGGTTTACAAAAAAAAAAAAAAAATTGAGTTTTATTTCACCACATGAAATTCCTCAGAGGAATTGCTATTGAGTTTTGAAAGAAAGTTAGATCGATATTTTGTTAAAATATAAATAAAATCTTTATAATATCGCTCTGTACGTCGAAAAGTTATTCTATTTTCTTTACCGGTTAGAGCCCCGTTACTGAATGATTAGGGCGTTTGCCTTGATACTGACTTTCTTTGAGCGGGTTAAAAGAGTTATGTCAGAAAGCAGCATATTTCTTTTGATACATATTTTTTTTGAAAGTGCAAAAGATTACGGCTCTATTAAATCTTAATTTGTCAAGACATAATTTACCCTGTATACAGATAAAATACAAAATCTGTCAGCATTGATACATGTTTTTTCATTGTTGTTAGATTTTACTATGGTCGCACAAGAGCTGCAAGAAGACTATTGGAGAAGGGCGTTATTTTGTCAGAACCACAGTCAAATGATCTGTTTTTTTTTTGTCAGATAAAATTTCTTGTCTTTATGGAACTACAATAGCCATTCCAAATACTCAATATTAGCCAAATAAACCGAATAGTTATTTAGTAGTTGGTGGTTTAGTATTGGGTTACTATGCAAATGGTACCAGGTTCAAAACCAGATCGACTGAGTCTCATCAGAACTATATAATGGAAAAAAATTGGGTCAAAATTTATTATTTCGATATAGAGAGAAACTAATCGCAAAAATCTTCATGCGTACTGAAATGTGCTGTGTTCTATAAAAAATAATAATAATAGTTATTTTTATACAAAAGGTTCCAATACAAAAGGTAACGTGCCAATAACTTAACCTTCCTCTATCCAGCAGAAAATATTTTAACTGCACACATTTTCTGTAGTGCTTTGTTACAGGAAAATTGCACCATCAATCAAGATATATTCATAACAAAATTCCAATTGGTTAGACGTATTGTAGTTGATTGTTAATTGGTAGACATACAGTGGTGGAAATTGATTTATGAACTGACAGTTTTTTAACAGTATTTCTTTATTAAATGCATTTTTATCGATTTAAATTTCATATACTATACAGGCTTTGCATTATAAATTATACACGTAAATAAAATTTCATATAAATTCGTAAACAATTTATTTTGTCGATATTTTAGTTTTAGAATAGGGAAATTGATTTATGAACTTTTACATTCAATCTCAATTAATGATTGCTAAAACTATTTTTTGTCGCTAATGCTTCCTTGATTTTGTTTTTCATAGACAACACAATACTTTGGGTCAAGTTTTGATCAAGCAATTTGCAGTTTTTAATGATTAAGTCCTTCTATTCCATAACTGATGCACACTTCATTAAAACAATACTCCATTTGAGTAAATTATTCAAACAAATTGATCTCAGACATTATTCTTAGGGTTTAAGCCATGGCTATTGACAGGATGATCTAAATGGACAACACTTAGTTCATTTAACCAGTATTCCATTTCGTTTGAAATGTGGATACTTGCATTATCATGCATAAAAATCTAATCAAAAGCATAGTTTTGCCATGCAAAAAGGAATTAAAGAATTTTCTAGTACTAATCTGCAATAAAGTGTTGTTTGTCAGCCTTCAGAAACATAACCTTTTTTCTTTAATCATAAGATATCGGGGCCCAAACCATCAAACTTCCACCACTAACATTTCTGCTGAAGACAGATCTTGGTTATTTCCGAAGATCCTTTCAATAACATTTTAAACCAGCAAGTCCATCCAAATTGAACTTTTTTTCATCAGCAAATGTCACTTTTTTCCCATTTCTCTCCCTCCACCCCCACCCAATCCATTTTCATGTAGTTACGACTATATTTTAATAGCCTGTTCTTATGGTGAAGAGTAAGCTTGGGACCAGCCTTCATTTTGGAACATTTCAAGTTCGACGACAAAATCAATATTTGTCCTACTCTTCTGGGAGTTACAGGAAGTGATTGTTCATAACAAATTCGCCCTGTAATGCACAAATGCTGACACAAATGGTAACTTTTTGGGATACAAGTCCAATAATCCTGCTTTTGTCCCTCGTCCACGAGGGTTACACCTTTTTTAATGATGGTTTTTGCCGAAGTCAGAAGGATTCTTCAAATATTGATGAATTATATTTATTGATATTTTAACTAATATGCTAATTTCTCTTACATATTTGTCACAACATTATATATGGGTCATTTTTTACCTTTTTGGCTTCAGGCAGTCCCGCAAGCTTTCCTATTTAGTAAAATGGGAATAAAACAGAAAAATTTCAACAAATTTGGCCTTAATCTTATTTATAAACACTGATAGTAAGCTCCCCTGAAGTACAAATGAAGAACTAATTAAAATATTTGGTACCTGGGTTCAAAATATATTTGAGTTCATAAATCAATTTCCATCATTTGAGATGCTTAAAAACTAAAATTAGATATATTTTTTATTTAATATCATTTTTTGAAAAAAATTAAGTGCGCAATTCCTTTATTGTGCTCTGAATATCCAACACACAAAATTTGAATTGTTAGCATTTAATACAAAGCGATATCTGGTGAAAAGAATGTTAGTTCATAAATCAATTTCCACCACTGTATGTATTTAGGATTGTGTACCTGGTCAGAGACTCGCTTATAAACCTTTGTCAAGTAAGACAGACACAACACACACAAGTAGATCCATCGATTTTTTAGAGACAGATGCCAACTAGAGGGTCCCCCGAATTGACTTGTCACCCCCAGAGGTATAGATTTGCTATATGAACTTGGAGGACGTTGTAACTACGACGGCTTAACGTGCGCCAGTAACCATTAGCGTACCCGGGGTCTTCAGAAGGCAGCAGGGCTCGAACTCGCAACCTAGGGATGACAGTCCAAGACCTTACCGACCACGATATCCCTTCCTACAACGTAGTATTTAGAACATATTCAGGAAATTTGGCTGCCAGAATCTTTTTGTAATCTAACGGGTTTTTTTTAAAGTTTACTTTATTCAAACTTTCAATATGTTTGTTCTGGCAAATAAAATAAATCCTTTTAAATACAACGGTTCTCGAGTGAACTGTGTACATAGAAATATCATCGAAAAGCACCGGAAACAAAACTTTCCAACTTTTAATCCCGCAATACCAACTTCAAGACAACGCTACTTCTAACTTACTTACGAAAGACCTACAAACAAAAGACGTCATGAATGACTTATGCCAATTTCCATGTCTTAAGCGAACGAATTCTTCATTTTCCGGGACTGTTAATTAGAGCACTCTGCGGCAGTAACGGAATTACGGATTCCCAAATTCCCGTTTTAATTCATTAACCGGAGAACGGAAAAGCATAGGGAAAAGTTAACTGCAGCTCGCCAGAAAAGTCTTAATTCCGCTTTCGAAAAGTTCCGTTCTCTAAAGATTAAGTTTTGGGATTTTTGGCGGGGGTTTTTAAAGTTCAATGTCGATCCCTGGATAGGAAGTTACCAGTAAATAAATAGATATTGAAGCTGGTTGTTTGGTAGATATATATATATTTAGGTTTGTGTGCCTGCTCAGAAACCCGCTTATAATCTTTCTTCAAGTAAGACAGACACAACATACACATAAGTGGATCCATCTATTTTTTTTTAGAGACAGAGACCACAACTAGAGGATCTCTCTGAATTGACTTGTCACTCCCAGAGGTATTGATTTGGTATGGACTTTGTGACCACGGTGGATTTAGCGTGCACCAGTCACCTTTAGCGTACACGGGAGTCTTCGGAAGGCAGGGGGACTTAAACTCGGAACCTAAGAGATGCCAGTCCAAGACCTTACCAACCAGGCTAAATCGGCCCCCATATTGTGAATCAACAGCGGACATAATCGTGCCAATTTTGGAAGGAGGCAACCACGCTGTAAACTTGAGTTGGCACTAAATCGACTTATAAGGTAAAATGATGCATTCGCAGACTCGTCTTAACTTCTAGCTGTCGCGACTCTCGGATAGGTGCAAGACGAGTCATAAGAAAATTTCTCATCAATACCTTAAAGGTAGAAAGGAGAATAGAGAGGCCTTTGTATATGCTCAGTAACCAAATGAAGCAGGCTAGAGCGGTGCATCTTGGGATACCTCGGTGTCAGTACGTTATGCGCAGTAGCTCGAAAGAATTTGAAAGCCCTGCTTCAAATCATCTAAATTGGAGGTCCCTTTACAGAGCGGTGCATCTTGGGATACCTCGGTGTCAGTAAAGTGCAGTAACAGGGCTGGGGCGCCCAGTCGGTGAGGCACTCGCCTAGCATGCGAAAGGTCCCAGGTTCGGGTCCGGGCATCACCAAAATAACTGGCGACCAATAAAAGGCCCGTGCAGCCAAAAATGTCCGACGAATAATACCCCGTGTAAGGGAGTACACGTTAAGTATCTTTCAAAGTCCTAACGCTGCTAACGATGTCGCCCTTAATGGTTGCGTTAAGTGCCTAGTCAGGTGTCGGCTCGTCACTTGAATGTGGTTCTAAAATACAGTGGTGGAAATTGATTTATGAACTCACATTCTTTTCACCAGATATCGCTTCGTATTAAGTGCTAACAATTCAAATTTTGTGTGTTGGATATTCGGAGCACAATAAAGGAATTTCACACATTATTTTTTTCAAAAAATGATATTGAATAAAAATATCTCTAATTTTAGTTTTTAAGCATGTCAAATGATGGAAATTGATTTATGAACTCAAATTTACTTTGAACCCAGGTACCAAATATTTTAACTAGTTCTTCATTTGAACTTTAGGGGAGCTTACTATCAGTGTTTATAAATAAGATTAAGGCCAAATTTGTTGAAATTTATCTGTTTTATTCCCATTTTACTAAATAGGAAATCTTGCGGGACTGCCTGAAGCCAAAAAGGTAAAAAATGACCATTGTAACAAATCTGTAAGTGAAATTTGCATATTAATTAAAAGATCAATAAATATAATTCATAAATATTTGAAGAATCATTCTGACTTCGGCAAAAACCATCCTTAAAAAAGGTGTAACCCTCGTGGGACGAGGGACAAAAGCAGGATTATTGGACTGGTATCCCAAAAAGTTACCATTTGTGTCAGCATTTGTGCATTACAGGGCGAATTTGTTATGAACAATCACTTCCTGTTACTCCCAGAAGAGTAGGACAAGTATTGATATCGTCGTCGAACTTGAAATGTTCCAAAATGAAGTCTGGTCCAAAGCTTACTCTTTACCATAAGAACAGGCTATTAAAATATAGTCGTAACTGCACGGAAATGGATTGGGTGGGGGTGGAGGGACATTTGCTGATGAAAAAAAGTTCAATTTGGATGGACGTGATGGTTTAAGATGTTATTGAAAGGATCTTCGGAAATAACCAAGATCTGTCTTCAGCAGAAATGTTAGTGGTGGAAGTTTGATGGTTTGGGCCCCGATATCTTATGATTGAAGAAACAAGGTTATGTTTCTGAAGGGCTGACAAACATCACTTTATTGCAGATAGTTCTAGAAAATTCTTTAATTCCTTTTTGCATGGCAAAACTATGCTTTTGATTAGATTTTTATGCATGATAATGCAAGTATCCACATTTCAAACGAAATGGAAGACTGGTTAAATGAACTAAGTGTTGTTCATTTAGATCATCCTGCCAATAGCCATGACTTAAATCCCAAGAATAATGTCTGAGATCAATTGGCTTGAATAATTTACTCAAATGGAGTATGGTTTGAATGAAGTGTGCATCAGTTATGGAATGGAAGGACTTAATACATTAAAAACTGCAAATTGCTTGACCAAAACTTGACCCAAAGTTTTGTGTTGTCTATGAAAAACCAAATCAAGGAAGCATTAGCTACAAAAAATAGTTTTAGTAATTATGAATTGAGATTGAATGTAAAAGTTCATAAATCAATTTCCCTATGCTAAAACTAAAATATCAATAAAATAAATTGTTTACGAATTTATATAAAATTTTATTTACGTGTATAATTTATAATGCAAAGCCTGTATAGTATATAAAATTTAAATCGATAAAAATGCATTTAATAAAGAAATACTGTTAAAAAACTGTCAGTTCATAAATCAATTTCCACCACTGTACGACTCCGGGAGTCAATAGCCCTCGTGTAGCTCTAGTGCGACGATAATTCAAACCTAACTTAGACTTACCTACCTCTATGGTCAATGCAATGGTCGCAGTAAATACAAATAACTCAAGGTCAATACAGTACAAAAATGTCTCCTTTTAAAGAAATTACACTTATTTAATTAGATGAAGTTGTTAAATATTTTTTTTTGATAATCATAAATTTTCAAAATTTTATTTTGATCATATGTTTTGTGTTGAAAGACAGTATATGAGAACCAAAATAAGTATATTGGTATAGTGGTTTTCTTCATTCCAGAGGTACTCGTGTGTGGGCCTTTGTGAAATTCCCTTCACAACTTCATTTTACAATTTTCTTTGTACCAACTATTATAAACTGAAATAATCAGGGTTTTCAACCATACCAATACCGATGCAGCTGATTTATAAATTGTAGTTAAAAATGATGTACCAAAGAGCAGATTTCGTAGCAAAAAACCAAGCGGTTAACTTGCAAGACGTTTTAGATTGAAACAAAAGGTTGAATATACTACAAAAGACAGACAGCATGTTTATTTTTTAAATACAAAAAATAATGATTTTTACAACTCAAATTTTTATAATTCCACCAGATTGGACGAGATACTCAGAAAATGTTAACCAATATTATTTTTCCAAACTTTCCTGCAAATCTTCTTCTAAATATATATTTGTTTAAAAATATGTTAAAGTAAATAATATGTACGTAGAGTTTGCTTCGGAAGAAAAAAATTAAATGGCATCACAGCCTCTCTAAAAGGAATATTTTGCTGGGGAGCCCAGTCGGTTAAGAATTCACCTTGCAAGCGGAAGGTCCCAGGGCATCGCCAAAATAACGCCTAAAAACGGCCCGTGCAGCCAAAAATGTCCGACGAATAATACCCCGTGTAGAGGAAGTGCCTGTTAAATATGATCCTAAGTCCTGACGCTGCGAACGATGCGCCCTTAATAGTTGCGGAGGGTGCCTGCTCAGGCATCGACTCGTCACCTGACTGTGGTTCTAAAC
The DNA here is from genome assembly GCA_023701765.1 of Hylyphantes graminicola. Taxonomy (NCBI): domain Eukaryota; kingdom Metazoa; phylum Arthropoda; class Arachnida; order Araneae; family Linyphiidae; genus Hylyphantes; species Hylyphantes graminicola. The sequence continues at coordinate 59,720,810 of CM043118.1, read as the reverse complement.
TGTAGCTCTAGTGCAACTATAATTCTAACTAAGCTAAACTAAAAGTAATATTGTTACTTATTTTTATGTATAATTCCTTCATATGAAGGCAGTGTCGGAATCCGCATTCAAATCAAATTAGCCATCTTTAATCTAGTAAATATCAACTTTCAAGTAAATATCAACTTTTTCATCCTTTCCAAGCTATTTTCTTCATTAACACTTTCGCTACGCCGGATTTTGTTTTCGCGCAGTATGTGATAGGAATATTATTGTTGAATCCTTAGTTGTACTGACGGCTCGACCGTTTCATAAGTAATATAATATTGTTAAGAATCAATTAATTAGTTCTGTTTCTTGCCAAATTGGGATCGGGCACTAAGCGAGCGGCACTTGCTGAAATATCGCTGCAGTTACGTGCGGTGATAAGTGACGTCACAGGCGAGTACGGTGACAGTTTAAACCGAAATAATTGTTCTTTAAACTTTGTTCGTGGCTTCCCAGAGATTGGATTCGAAGTTGTGGAAATTGTGCTGGTGCGTGAAAAATAATTGTCTTGTTATTGCAGGAAATAAAATGCTTATTAAACATTACGTTTTAAGAGTGAAATTCGAACATTGGGAAATGTGTAAGCATTTTAGATGTGAAATTAGTTTGATGTTTGCTATTTGAAGAGTGTAGATGCAAAACTTCTATTCTTGAAAAGTATAACTAAGATAGGCGTATTCTTTTTCGACTTTTGACAATAGTAAATTGTAATGCACAAAGTCTCCAAAGGACGTTCCGCACATTTTATATCAGCTTCTGATTTCGTAACAAATTAATAATACTAATAAAATCCCAATTTCTTGATTTAAAAATAGATCGTATTTATATAAAAATACCTTATCTTGTTATGCCTATAAAATCAGTATAGAAAACTTTCTGGAAGTTAAAAAGTAAAAGATTTTAATTTTATTTTCAAAAATCAAATAAGAAAAAATGCACAATATTTGAAAACCTTTCAGTTATTTCATGCATATCGCGTCTAGCTATTTTATTTTATAACTGATTTAGTCTGAAAATTTACGAATGATAAACAGATAATTGCGAAGTTTTAAAATACTAATAATTTTATAATCTTAAATATGATTATACGTTTACCTTCACCATAAATGTATTTTGGAACAAACTAAAAAGAAACATTGAAAATTTAATTTGAATTGGAGTTCATTATTTAATGTCCAAGTAATGGCGTTAATCGATTATATAATTTCAAAATCCTTTATTATATTAAGAACTTACACATGTAAAGCATATTAAATATTCATTTTATTTAAAGTCGCTGCCCAATAACTGAATAAGGTTGATTGCTTTTAAATGCTAGTAAAATTTTATTTTAAACTCTTTTCCATACACTGTTTTCCACCCCAGGACATTTAAACTTAAGGTGTACAGTAAATCTGATCCGTTATGCAAAGCGAGATAGCACATTTGGGAACTTAAGTGACGATATTCTACATAGGTTATTGAAAATAACAATCATATCATGCCAATAGCCCTTGTGTAGCTCTATAGTACGACGATAATTCAAACTATACTTAACTCATCATATCATGTAATCAGCCTCATATAGCATAATCTAATAATATAACATAATAGCATAACTAATCAATACTTGTCCCTAAACACAAACGGCATTATTAATTAAGCGTTAACATTCATCAAGTCATTAACAAATCTTTACCTATGTCAATTAACCCTTTAATGAGTTTAACGACTAAAACAAAAATGTTCGAAACGGGTGGGATAATTGACGTATCACAATACATTTTAGGTTGATATTCAGTTAACTTCCCTTGGGTAAACATTGTTAAGCATTTTGAATTGGAGAAACGGGGTAATTAATATTCTAATGAAATGTCTTAATTACCAGACAGGAAATAATTTGCCAAAGGGAATGATGAAATGGCTTTTAAATTTAGAAAGAAAAGTAATGAGTACTTTGTAGTTATAGAAATGGTTGCGATTGCAAATAGAATACAAGCTAGCTAGTTTCTGATAGTTGTGTTTCTGCAAGTTTTTTGCTAACGACACACTAGAACTACACGGTTAAGTGACGTTTTGTAAAATTGCTGCTAATGTCCATTCTTTTAACCCTTTTTAGTCCTAATTTCAATTTGGCATCCATCATTTAGGATATTTTTTTTGATCGTCTATAACCATTTATGGTGTCAAAAAGCACATAATTCGATTCTTCAAACCTTTTTCTATTAGAAAATATTTTTTATTAATCACAATAGATGTAATCCCTATTATTAAAAAAAAATATGATCAGAAACATGATGATGCCCTATGGCATCATTGGGACTGAGAGGATTAAATTGTTGTAGTCAAGTTCAATTATTGTCGTGCTGGAGCTACGCGAGGGGTAATGGCGACGGTTTATAATTAAGAAGCTTAGCCAAGTAAAGAGCTGACTCCTGAGTATGCACACATTCAAACTTATATAGGTGACATCGTACTCGGCGTTGGGATTGTTTATTGGTCGACATTTTTTTGGCTAAAGAGCCCTCTATCTTTTGAATTAATAAAGTGTGGTTATACAAAGGGCGTAAAGCATGAATTGATCAGACTGAAATGTTAATGCATTATTAAGTAGGGGAGAGGAGGGAGGATTGGGACATTTTCACTTAAATATTTTTTTTATTCATTTTATCTTGCTTATTTGTAGATGCAAATGGTTAAATAATAAACTTACATGTTTTAAATTATTTTTAAAAAATACACAACATTTAAGTGTTGAACAATTTTATTACTGTTGAGAAATTCAAATTGCAAGAATTTTGTCCCATTCCTCCCTCTTGGGAGGGAGGAGTGGGACATGAGGATGGGAGGGTGGGACACATTTGAAAATTAAAGAAAAATTATCGAATATCATAATGAGAAAGGTTAACATGAAAAGAAAAGCAAGACTGCGCTCTACTAGTCCCACCAATTAATTGTGGTGGCAGCAATTTCATGATAATATCGTTTTTTTTTATTATAATATAGTCATCCTGTTGAGAAAATTAAAATTTCCGTTTGTGTTCTTTCTCAAAAATTTTACATTGTAACTTTCAGCATTGTCAATACTCTCCACCATTGCAACGTAGAAAACAATTGACCGTTTGGTAAGGAATTTGACAAGCACAAAATCATATTTGCCTATATTAGGCTTGTCCTTTATCCAGTCAATCTCTTGTGTTATTTCCATGTCATCATCTGAACTGTCATGTAATAAAAATAATGACCCTTCGCTATCACTGGATTCATATCTTTGAACGGTAATTTTCTTTTGAAATCTTAAATTTTGGGCTTGCACATACATATTTTAGTTGGCACCTTTTTTTTCCTAGTCTGTCAGCTTCTGCTTCTTCAATTTCCTTCTTCTCAGGGATATCTGTTAATATTTTTGTTCGTCTTTTTTCCCCCCCTTTACTTTTATTCAATGGATTCCTAGGTTCCGCTTTGGGAAATGGCTGTATGGACAGTAGGAAGGAAGAAGGGACTGGAAGGAGGAGGAATGGACATGTCCCAGTCCTCCCTCTTTCAGTGTGTCCCATTCCTCCCTCTACATAATGCTTCTAAAAAATAACTTCTCACATAAACCATGTTGTCTTTATGCTTAACTAAATTGCTGATAAGCATACATTGTATCTTTAAGAGTACTATTACACTATATTATGTTAGTTTTAGAAATTACATGAGCAAAGAAATAAAACTAAAAATAGATTAAAATCTTTCTCTCGAGGTGTGAAAATAAACTTTTTCCAAATGTTAACTGAAAGTTGAATCGGGATAAACTATAAATAGGTAACAACATGAAGCTATACATGTGCTATCTAGTGGTGAGACTGGAAATATAATTAGGTAATGTATTTAGCCATAATTTCAGCTGTCCCACCCCTCCCACCGTCCCAATCCTCCCTCCTCTCCCCTACAATGCTTTATTGATACAATATTAGTGTTACACATTATTTGAATATAAAGTCAAAAGTTTGTTTATTTCAATATATATTGAAATACTTCAAACAGTTTTAAAATACCTCCAAATTTAATACTTTTCTGCCTCCTTTCACGGTTTAGAAGCCTCTGTATATTTTTTTTGCCTATTTAGCTAATTAAAAACTCTCTAATTTTGAATGTAAAAATTCCTAAGAACCAGATTATTGAATAGCGTAAAAAACCTCTTACTAGCTTTAAATTACTTTAAATCAAATGTTAAACGAAAACAACGTTTATTCTTAATACATCTATTTTTTTTTTTGGAAATCAATTTGAATTACAAAGCAAAGCGAATTTTAACTCTTTCCATTTAACTTTCCTTAAATTATCGAAAAAACACAAGCTAACAACTACTTTCAATTAACAATTTATTATATTAAAAGATTTGAAATAGTTTTTAAAGAAGTCTAATTAAAATTCGATTCTTAACCAATTACCCAGCAAATAAAAACTCGTCCCAACACGAATTCCCCAACATTCAAAAATCGAATACAAATACATCCAAGTTTTTTCTGTATCGACAATTCGTCGGAAAAACTTGTATAACAAAGGATATGAAGCTACCTTGGGGGTTTTAAGTACTAAACGCTTTTGCTATAGAAAAATGCAGAAATGGGTAACGTAGCAATGCTTAAGAAAAGAATGTTTATCTTTTTGTAATCTGTTCTTTTGAACTGCCTTTGATAAAGAATAACTATTGATTATGTTCAATACAGCATTTAGTTCTAATATAAGCTTCCAAACACCAAAATGTTTTACCATTGTACCAAAAATGGGTACTATGTTAAAACGTAGAAATGCTGAAGAAAATAACGTTTTTTCAATTTGCAATGTGATCTTTCGAACTGCCTATGATAACAAACTACAATTAATTATATCTAACACAACATATAGTTCTAATTTAATCTTCAAAATATAAAAATCAGCTTTTTTATTTAAAAAAATATATTTTGCAACTTTAATTGGCATTCTTTAGGTTTAACTGATATTCTTACACAAATTGGAACAAAACCTAACAAAACCAACAAAATTTAATAACAATATAATTGGAACTGAAATTGTTGAGTCTCTGTGTGCAATGCAAAAAAATCTATCTTTAATACATAAATTCAATGGTTGTGTAACAAAAACTGTCCATCAGGATTCTTTTATTATGACAATTTAATAATGACAATGGAAATTTATTCATGTTGATTGTAGGTCTGTCAAAGGACATTTCAAATTGTCTTTGGAGGTCACGCCATTTGTTACGTTTGTCACTATAAATAACAAATAACTTACCCTTCACATAGTAGTCCATTTTGCACATGTAAACAACTTAAGTTTCTGCAACTCAAGGTGCCGATTTTTTAACTATAATTGAAGAGCTTAGTGGAAAAACGTGCTAAGTGACATTTTGGAAAAAATTTAGATTTATGGTTATGTTTGGTTATGTTTGAATTATCGTCGCACTAGAGCTACACGAGGGCTATTGGCGACGGGCGTCGTATTTTAGAACCACAGTCAGGTGACGAGCCAACACCTGAATAGGCACCCAACGCAACCGTTAAGGGCGACATCGTACGCAGCGTTAGGACTTTGAAGGATATTTTACGTGCGCTCCCTTACACGGGGTATTATTCGTCGGACATTTTTGGCTGCACGGGCCGTTTATAGGCCGGCAGCTATTTTGGCGATGACCGGACCCGAACCTGGGACCTTCCGCATGCTAAGCGAGTGCTTAACCGACTGGGCTCCCCAGCCCCTTTAGATTTATGTGTCAATGAACACTTTACTAACTACTTTAACGATAAAAAGTTTCTTTTTTTTTCATTATACTAACTTCTTTAACGATAAAAAGTTCCCCTTTTCAATTTTTTTTCATTATACATCTTTAACGATAAAAAAATTTCCCCCCTTTCACTATCTTTTTTTTTCATTGTACTAACTTCTTTAACGATAAAAAGTTCACCTTTTCACTATCTTCAAGTTTAGTATATTTTTTACGATTTGAAAGTACTGTTTTCAAGATTCCAGCGCAAACTGATAATTTAAAGCGAATTTTCTCGTTCCCACCTTTTTGTCACTTAGCACGTTCTTCTACTAAGCTCTTAAATTGTTAATTCAACGTTATTATTAATTTTTCTTTAACCTAAATATTTTTTTAATTGTTGAGTGTTAGTGGAAGAACGTGCTAAGAGGAACAAAAAGGTGAAAACGGGAAAATGAACTTTAAAGTTTTGAGTTTTTGTACTCGGATCTGTTAAAAATGGAACTCGCAAACCTTAAAACATATACTAAACTTAAAATTTAAGAAAATTGAAAAAACTTTTTATCTTTAAAGAAGTTAATAATATATTCATTGGTACAAAAATATCATTTTTTTTTTCAAATTGTCGCTTAGCACGTTCTTCAACTAAGCTCTTCAAATGTGTAAACATTGTCATTTGGAAAATCGATTGTTTATACAATTGACTTTACAATTGACTTTACGTTGAATCGCCATTTGTTACGTTTGTCACTATAAATAACAAATAACTTACCCTTCACATAGTAGTCCATTTTGCACATGTAAACAACTTAAGTTTCTGCAACTCAAGGTGCCGATTTTTTAACTATAATTGAAGAGCTTAGTGGAAAAACGTGCTAAGTGACATTTTGGAAAAAATTTAGATTTATGGTTATGTTTGGTTATGTTTGAATTATCGTCGCACTAGAGCTACACGAGGGCTATTGGCGACGGGCGTCGTATTTTAGAACCACAGTCAGGTGACGAGCCAACACCTGAATAGGCACCCAACGCAACCGTTAAGGGCGACATCGTACGCAGCGTTAGGACTTTGAAGGATATTTTACGTGCGCTCCCTTACACGGGGTATTATTCGTCGGACATTTTTGGCTGCACGGGCCGTTTATAGGCCGGCAGCTATTTTGGCGATGACCGGACCCGAACCTGGGACCTTCCGCATGCTAAGCGAGTGCTTAACCGACTGGGCTCCCCAGCCCCTTTAGATTTATGTGTCAATGAACACTTTACTAACTACTTTAACGATAAAAAGTTTCTTTTTTTTTCATTATACTAACTTCTTTAACGATAAAAAGTTCCCCTTTTCAATTTTTTTCATTATACATCTTTAACGATAAAAAAATTTCCCCCCTTTCACTATCTTTTTTTTTCATTGTACTAACTTCTTTAACGATAAAAAGTTCACCTTTTCACTATCTTCAAGTTTAGTATATTTTTTACGATTTGAAAGTACTGTTTTAAAGATTCCAGCGCAAACTGATAATTTAAAGCGAATTTTCTCGTTCCCACCTTTTGTCACTTAGCACGTTCTTCTACTAAGCTCTTAAATTGTTAATTCAACGTTATTATTAATTTTTCTTTAACCTAAATATTTTTTTAATTGTTGAGTGTTAGTGGAAGAACGTGCTAAGAGGGACAAAAAGGTGAAAACGGGAAAATGAACTTTAAAGTTTTGAGTTTTTGTACTCGGATCTGTTAAAAATGGAACTCGCAAACCTTAAAACATATACTAAACTTAAAATTTAAGAAAATTGAAAAAACTTTTTATCTTTAAAGAAGTTAATAATATATTCATTGGTACAAAAATATCATTTTTTTTTCAAATTGTCGCTTAGCACGTTCTTCAACTAAGCTCTTCAAATGTGTAAACATTGTCATTTGGAAAATCGATTGTTTATACAATTGACTTTACATCTTAAAGACTTTTTGATTAGTAGAAATTCTCAGTTTTTGTTGTAACGCAGCAAAAAACACAGTTAATTAAAATCTTGTTTCTCACGATACTTCTTTATAATTATAAATACAAAAAAATATTATCTTTTATATTTTTTGCTTTCATATATATGAATAAATTTAACTATTAACTTGTATTTCAAGGCTAAGTTTTACTATGGTCGATACAATAAGTAGTGTGTGAGTACAATAAGTAGTGCGCTCAAAAACCGGTTCCAAAAAACGTCTCGTATTGAAAAGCATTCAAATGTAAAAAGTTTTAACTATTTACATTTTGATTGATACTAAGTTATGTTCGTTTATTATGTTTCGTTTTTAAATTTGGCACTTTAAACTATACTTAAAATTTATTATAAATTAACTATATCAGCTCATAATATATCTAATGTAAAAAATATTCGATAATATGTACTAAATATCATTCAATTTATTATTAAATATTCATTTTGTTATGAAATGACCAAAGTTGAGCAATTTGCTGAAGTTATAACATCCAATATTTCTTTATTAATGAAAACAATCTTTCATTACATTTCTACGAAATCATAAAATTTTTAAGATTTATATTTTTCTCATCATAAATTAACGTTACATATGGCATCAATTTTCGGTAAAAAGATTAATTTTCAAAAAATGTCGGTAATATTAGGCACTATATTTAAGGTGCTACAGTTGCAGGGAAATGTTTTGCATTGCCGAAAATTCAAGGTAATAGGCAGAAAAATATGCAAGATGAAATTATCATTCAAAATACCATTTTGTGTTTTTGGAGTAAGCGGTATTATAGCGCTGCCGTCATCTGGAAGATTCAAGCTTCAGTTTCTGTTGTTTCTTGTGAAGGCTCAAACCAATATCGCCCACGGTTCTTACATACTTTTTCGCATCTATGCAAGTATACTTTCAAACGACCCTTTCGCTCTGATTCTAGGAGAACTAGCTGTAAATGTTGTTGTTTTCATGCTACGCCTGGGTATCTACAGAAAAATAAAGGATTTTAAGAAGATAGCAAATATTGTGGCAAGTTTTGGACGCAAACCGGACGGAATATTGTGGGTGCTCATGTTTACAGCTTTCATTTTTTTCTTGCAAATCCTCAAATTCACAACAGTGATAAAGATGGTAGAAAATGAAGGAATGAAATTTCTACCTAATCAAAATACCACGTGGGTGCATACAAGTGTGTTATTTAAAGGGGCAGCAATTTATTATTCTTTTAATTTGGCATTTTTATAGAATTGCCAATAAATTCATTCGTATTATATTTCCTAACGGTAAGCCTCTATCTTAAATGTGAGTTTCAGCACATTTTATCATTGAATTGTGATGGAAATTTCCACAATATTCTTCGTAATTACGACGTCTTAAAACGAACAATTGATTTCATTGATGATAAGGTGTCTTTTATAAGTTCGTGTGAAATATCTCTCTTTTTGATTGGTATGTTTTTCAATTTTTCAATGGTGCTACGATGGGAATTATATGAGGATGGTACTACATTTCTTTTAAAATTATATTTCTCAATTCTAATACTCTATTTATTTCTAATATTTTTCATCATGACCCATTGCGCCTGCTCAATATCAGAAGCATACGCAGATGCATGGAAAAAACTGAGGTCGCATATTTTGTTGGTTGGATCCAATTCAGTGCTTGTACCCCAAAACTGCTTTCTGTGTGTGGAAAAAGAAGTTTATTTTACTTTGTGGAAAATTACTCCGATTGATCGTCGCTTTGTATTTAGCTGTTTCGGGTTGGTTTTCACTTACGTAATGCTCTTTGATGACATTTTGTACAGTCGAACCTAGTTAACGTGAACTTGATACACTTATTCACACTAGGGTAGACTAATCAGTGAATGAACTCTTAAGCACAATTTGTTTTAAGAAAATTCATTCATTTTAAGAAAATATATCTTGTGGGTGTATGGCAATGTGAACACATGTCATTATTTGTAGATTCTACAAAATAAGGAGGTGACTTTAGATTGCATTGCTTTGGGTCTTTTGGGGGTCCAAATAAAAAGTGGTACAAAAGTCATGTAAATGAACAGTACTTTTACCAGTGAATGAACACAAATGTCCAGTCAATAAACAAGTTCGATTTTATTTAATGACCAGAACAACCAATCAGATGTCAGATAGCTTCCTACTAGATGAAAGGAAGTCAGTGTTGCCAATCCATCCAGTGGAATGATTTTTAATCCTTACTTTTTAAATGTATTTACCAACTGTTCATTCACTGGGGCCTGTTCATTCACTGGTCAGTCTACCCTATTCCAATCAAGGTAAACTGCATATTAAGCAACAATATCTTACGTTGTTATTTAATCAAATCAAGAGATATCGCAAAGCAACTTTTGAAAAATATGATTATCGTGAAGCTACAGCAGATCTGACTTATGACTTTCTTGGTGGGGGGCAGGATCGCCAAGCACTGCGACTATAAGTCTATTGTACTAAGCCCCAGAAATGACACAAACACAAGAGACACACAAAGAAAGAGACTACACAAACACATAGACAAATAACAATATTTATTGACAGTCACAAACATCCATGCCTGACCGGGATTCGAACCTGACCTCAGCAGCTCCAAAGGCTAGAATCCTAACGAGTGTGCCACCGAGGCGGCTACAGCAGATAACTTTACATTGTTTCAATCATGTTTCGCAATTTATAGTACGTGTGTAAGAAGTTTATTTTACTTTGTGGGAAATTTCTCCGATTGTTCTTCGCTTTGCAATTAGCTGTTTCGGGTTGATTTTCACTTACGTAATGCTTTTCGATGACATTTTGTGCTGTCGGACATAGTTAACGTGAACTTGCTACGCTTGATTTTACAGTAAAGGTAAACTGCATATGAAGCAGCACTATCCTACGTTATTATTCAATCAATTCAAGAAATAGCGCAAAACAACTTTTGAAAAATATGATTATCGTGAAGCTACAGCGGATAAACTACATCACTTGGCTGAAAGGATTAATCATATAAATAACTAGTATAGTCCTATGTGGTTTTATTTGAGTCAGAGTTACCCTAAAATATAGGAAATTTATCATGCCGTTTATGGCCTAAATATTGCCATTTATTAAAAATGACCAAATATTTTTGATAAGGGAATTTAGTTAAGAAAAATCAGGGTTTGATAGCAAAAACTAAATTACCGAAGATGCTTATACCAATGCAATGGAGTAATTTTCTGAATAATGAACATAAATAGTGTGTGAAATCAGTTTTAAGCAACGTTTAAGGTTACAAATACATTTTTTAAAATATAATTTTATTATTTTTTTGAAATTTTCACTTCAAATTTTACCTTTGTCAGATTTCCAAAACTGTCTCACCTCAACTTCAAAATTATTTGAGATGAGATCTACTAAATTTTTTTGCGTTCGCCTTGCATGCGGAAGGTCCCAGGTTCGGCTCTGGGCATCGACAAAATAACCGTCGATCTACAAACAGCCTGTGCAGCCGACAATGTCCGACGAATAATACCCCGTGTAGTGAAAGTGCACGTTAAATAGGCTCCGTAGTCCTAACGCTGCGTCCGATGTCGCCCTTAACGGTTGCGTAGGGTGCCTAATTGCCTATTCAGATATCGGCTCTTCACCTGACTGTTTTTCTAAATTACGACGCCCGTCGCCAATAGTCCTCGTGTAGCTCTATTGAAATTTTAATTGAAACTAAACTAAGCAAAACTATATTTTAAAAATAACTCTTCGATAAACCGCATCGCAAGTAAGTATTCTTCTTTTAAAAGTGCATTTTTCTTTTTAAAAAAATGGCGAATTCCTAAGAGAAATTGCTGGGTAAGAGGACTTTATTCCAGAATACTTTGCATAAGAATAGGCCAACGCTGAGTGCTCGTAAAAAATGAGACGTCTTATTTCTTTAAGAAAAAAAATAGGAAGGAAGGTTATTCTTTCTGTACGTATGATTAAGCTTAAGATTTCTGTTGTTAAAAATACATTGATACAATGCGTATCTTTTGTAACACAGATTGTACAGATTTCAAATGTGTGTCTTCGAAACAAAATGGTATGCCACCACAAAATTTGTCTTTGATTTTTGAAGTTTTGAGTGTAAAACTTGTGCTGGCATTTTTTTCTCAATGTTTATGAATCCGTATACAATAAAACCTCGTTAAAACAAACTCGGTTAAACTGCACTACTCGTTGGGTAGACTAACCAGTGAATGAACGCTTAACCACAATTTGTTTTAAGAAAATTCATACATTTAAAGAAAATACAGCTTCTGGTATATGACAATGATGAACACATCTGTCATTACATGTAAATTCTACAAAAAAAAAGGTGACTTTATATTGCATTGCTTTTGGTCCTTTGGGGGTCCAAATAAAAAGTGGTACAAAAGCCAAGTGAATAACAGTTCTTTTACCAGTGAATGAACACAAAAATTTCCACTCGATAAACATGTTGGATTTTAATTAATGACCAATTACAACCAATCAGATGTCAGATAGCTTCCTACGAGATGGGAGGAAGTCAGTGTTGCCAATCCATCCAGTGGAATAATTTTTAATCCTTATTTTTTAAATGTATTTACCAACTGTTCAATCACTGGGGTCTGTGCACTCACTGGTTAGTTTACTCTACTATCGCAAAAAAAATATATTTTGATTTTTGAAGTTTTGAGGGTAAAAACTTGTACTAGCATTTCTTCTCAATATTTATGAATCCTTTTACAATCAAACCTCGTTAAAACAAACTCGGTTAAACTTAACTGCTCGTATAACGCACTAAACTTCGGTATCCAAAAACTTCTTCCAGAAATTACAGAAAAACCAAAACAAATACTTTACTAAGTTAATTTTGTTTTAAGAAAATAGTGTACATTAAAAAGCAAACGCTCTAATTTCAATTACTTCTTTAAAGAAAAGCCTAAAAACTCTTTTTAAAAATATAAAATATCAAATAGAAAATAACATGTCCATTTTTATTTATTACTCGTTATCAATTTATATTTCCGTTTTTATTAGTAAATTCACGCACAAATATTTTTCTAGATATAACTTGTGTGTAACACTGACGTATCTAAGAAATAGTAAACAAAGCATTCATGTTTTTTCCTGTATCTAATGTTTATGTCCTCAAAATAAAATTCCATTTAATATTGGGTCTCGTAAGCATATAAAAATACTTCTGCAAAATGTAATACGTAATTTCATTGCCAATTTCGTCACTTGGCAGGGCTCCAAAATTGAGATACCAAATATTACGATACCAAATAATTACGATACAAATATTTTTCTATATCTTAGTTGTGTGTAACACTGACGAATCTAAGAAATAGTAAACAAAGCATTCATGTTTATTTCTCTGTATCTGATTATTATGCTCTCAAAATGAAATTCCATTTAATATTTGGTCTCGTAAGCCTAAAAATACTTCAATCAAAATTCAATAATTTCATTGCCCATTTCGTCACTTGACAGGGTCCAAAATTACGATACCAATAACGCATATTAACTATCCACAAATGTGAAGAAAGGAAATTGGGTGTTTTACTAATATATAACTTCATTATATGCATTTTAAATAGGAAAATAATGATGCAATGAGCATTACTATAAAATGTGTAATGGGCATTTAAAAGAAAATTCAAAATTTTCTTTTTTAGATTAAAAATTAAATGTTCTTTGTTGCATATTACGTTCACAAATCACCACAATTAGTCTAATTTCCATGTATTTAGGGTAGAAACGATAAACGGTGATTTCGGTTCTCAAATAAGTGATAACTACTTTCTTCAGTTTATTACGGTACAATAGATTTTGTTTTAAATTATCTGCAAATGTACATAAGAAATATTAACTACAGATTCTATTTCTCGTGTTTTAAAATGAAGAAATAACATGTTTATCTCTTTAACCAAATCTTTGGTCATTAGTAAATAAAAATCATGGACACAACTAAACTTATTTGGTTTTGGAATCAAACTATTTTCTTTCTTATAGAAAAATTGGAAGTAATACTGGCTATTTGCACAAGCTTAAAAAAAAAAGCTCAAGTTGTATTCAAGTAATTATTATTTATTTAGTTTAATACTAGGAATCCTTCTGTAATTTTCCCATTTAATCTATCTTAAGCTATTTTAATAATAATTGTAAAATGTTATTTGTAAAAACTCAATAATAATGCAAAAAAACATATCGCTCACTTCTCACATTTTTTTTTTCGTGACAAGCCCATTACAGGGGTTTTGACCTTGACGCAGTATATTTACTGTATACAATAAATTCAGGTTAATGATATCTCTATATAATATAAAATTGTAATTGTCGGACGCTTAAAAGCCACGTGACTTGCGAGGCTTCAGCCAATCAGAAACGCTGAAAGTAAGTGTGACGGTGTGCTTGTTTTGTGCCGGGGCTGCTTCAGGTTGTGTCCCGTGGTTGCTTTGGTAGAGATCGTTGCTTAGCGCTAGAGCTACTCTTAAAACGAAAGAGCGATTTCAACTCAATCTGAATAATTTTCACTCCTCCAGTCTGGAAAATGCTCTTCTCCTTTTGGAGTGGATCCTTTGTATGTTAAACCTCTGACAGGATCACTCGAAACGAGTGATTTTAACTCAGTCTGAGTTAATATTCATTCCTTTCCAGTGTCGAAAATGCACTTCTCCAACTGGAGTGGATTTCACTCTTTTGTTTTAAGAGTGTACAAGATGCCCTGGAGCAGTCCCACGGAAACTAGCCTATTTTTCAACTGTTGGCATCGGTCTTGAGTTTCCGGCCACGCACCGTAAAAACAGCCGAAGCCGATGCATCTTCCCTTTTTTCGGCTTGCGCACTCTCCCCCCTGGTCAGGACCTTTTAACTAAAATATCTTAGTCTTGTATGCTTGTTTGCGGAGCAAACAAAGATGAATTGCGTAGCGATTCTCGGGGGTTGGGTGATCGGTAGCGAACAGGGGGCTTTGCCCCCTAGTTAATGATAACAGTTTCATAGTACGACAACTATTTTAAAGGAGTCATAATAATAAAATCATATTGTGACATTAAACTAAAGCTTTGAGAAATATTGCACCTGTTTATTATCGAATAAATTTGTATTTCATTTCGGCGAAAATCTAATTATCTCGATTATTTAAATTTTATTTAAAACGACCGTTTAAGTGATAGGCTATTAATGATTAAGCATGTAATCAAGAAATATATGAAAGGCTAATAAGAAGACTAAATAATGGATAAAGATTATTATTATTGATTATGAAAAGTTGCAAGGGGCATATAATTTAGTAGTTTTTGGAAATAAATTATACTGATACATTCAGAAATTGATGATTTACGATTAAGAAAATAAGATTAATTTTATCTGAATGAAACAAAAGATTATATGTTTGGAATAGTTAATGAAAGTATAAATTGATTCAGATAAAAAGGTAATTGTTTTATTTTCATTATTGAGAGTAGATACAAGAGAAACGAACAAATATAGAAAATAGTTTATAGTATTTAAATTTATAAAATAAGTACAAATTCTGATTTAGAAATTGAAGTCGTTATTTTAGCTTTCATTTTATGAATTTTTAAGAATATGTAATTTAAATAATGGACACAAAATAGGGGCAAAACCTCAAAAGTTCGTTAATTTAAAGATCTATTTAAGAATAAGGTTGGTTTGAGCAATTTTGAGCTGTTAGAAAAAAGTAAATTACCGATCTTAAAGCACAATTTTTCGGAGGTATTTACGATTTGATTTTAGAACAAATGCAAAATTTCTAAAATGGCCCTTTGGATATCTTCGATAAAACTGTCAAAGTAGAACTTGCTTTGATAATGCATATTGACCAAAGCATATTCTGAGGAAAAGCAACAACACGGGGTTTAGATGCTTATTTTTTAAAGGAAAACTTACTTGACATACTTTTTTAAACTTTAGATAATATAATAATAAATTAAAGTATACAAAAATTCAAAGGATTTTTGTACCAATATTTTGATTAATATGCATTCAATAAATGATCGTTGTACCTGTTATATTTTCAATTTTTTTTCAATATTTAAATGTAAAAATAACTATAAAAAAACTCCTCGGCGCAACGGCCCATTACTGTGCCAAGGCCTGCTGTGCCCATTTCAGCTTTCTTGAACAAGGGCTCTGGGATGCTAGGCATATGTCCCGGTAAGGTGGTCAGCCTCACGTGGAACCCTCAGTGTTTAGTTCCCAAGCATGCTTTGTACCCATTTTATCAACCCACTCAAGGGATGAAAGGATGGCTCAACCTCGCCCAATCCGGGATTCGATCCCCGTACCTGTGACGTGGCAATGCGAAGCACTACCACTAAACCACATGGCCTTAAAATATAATGTAATAATATCTTTTCATATTAATGATATGATATATAAAAAAATAGAAAATGTTTATATAAAAGTTAAACAAAATTAAGCAAATAAATGAAATGTAATGAAATAAAGCTAGATTTTTATTTTTGAGTTATTATTGACCAAAGAATATAATCGTTTATAAAATGTTTCTGCTATGTTGTTTTCATAAAAAAAAATTGTATTTCTTTGAACACTATATTTATATCATGGCTCAAACAATATTTTTCTATCTACGGTTATTTGAAGAAATATTTTCGGTAAAATTTTTCAACTATGCTCCTGCTGAACTTCCTGCTCTTATTTCAACTAAAAAGAGAAAATAAATTATTTTATGTCAACAATCTAAACTGTCCACTTAGTCTTAGGTATTTTCTCCCCCTTAGAGCTGTCAGCGTATTCACTGACCTACAATTAAACCAGAGATTTTCGACAAATCCTAGGAGCTTTTCCGGAAAAGTTTTTTTGTTGTCTGTCAAAGAAGTAAGCAAAAGTTTTCCTTAAAAAAAGTTAAAATTGATATAAGTAATAAATATAGTGCGTGTTCCATTATATAATTTTAACCAATTATAATTATTGTTTATATTGTATTATCTGCTGAAGTTTATTCACTGAATGTATTCATTTATGCGCAGAACTTTGAAGGCAACTTATACGTAAGTTTTATGTATGTATTAAAAAGTATTAAATAAAAAAATGACAAACATTTTCCGGAATAAAAAAAAAATCCCTTTTGCAGCTTTCCTTTGAAATATCCTCATGGGAAATTTCCCACTCTTTATATCCAAATAAATTAGCGAAATATTTATGATCTAATATGTAAATTAAGCATGTATAAAATATTGGTATTTTTTCATTATTGAGGTTCTTAAAATCTGAGTTTGAGATTTGTCCTTTGGTGGCGCAGGACAGACAGATTGGGACAAACTATGCCCACATTAAAAATTGTTATAAAATAGCCAAGAAGGCCCCCCCCCCCCTCCCCTCATATCGGCCCCAAAAAGAAACGCTTTCATTTATTTTTACTCATACTACATGCTCCCAAATGGGCTACGTAGGCCTCTTTGGGTTAGTAAATACTGCCCACTTATAATTAACTCTAAAGCCGTTCTTCGTTAAATCTGTGGAGTCCAAAGTCCCAACGGCGTCAGCGTACGATGTCGCTTGAAGTTCCGTTGGATGTCCGCTCAGGTGTCGATCTCGTCACTTGTTCAGAGTTCTAAATTACGAGGCGTCTTTGGCTGTGTTAACGCTTCTAACGGAGGTCAGAAATAGGCAGCCGGAAAAGATTACATTACATTACCGTTACCCAAAGCCGTTTTTCGAAATAAGGAAATAGTTATGCTTTTGTTGAACTGATTTTAAGTTAAGGGGACACAGTACCTCAAAAATTGCTACTTTTTTATTAGCTAAAATTAAAGTTTGGAATTTTCTAAATAAGTCTACCAACCTTAAAAAGTGTTACTATATTTTTAAAAAAAGTTATTCGTTCTTTAAAGAAAACTTTAAATGTGTTTTTTCTTGGTGTTCATTTTTCCTTGGTGACAAGTTTTCAAAACGCTAAGTTTTTTTTAAAATAATTTATAGAAGTCTAAGAAATGCTGTATGCGGTCTGTCAAATATGTGGAAATGAAAAATTTAAGTTAAATTTATTTTCAAAAGTGATACTTTTTTTAATAAAAAATACAAAATGCGAAGTTTTTTGAAATATGCTAAAATAATTTGGGATTTTCTAGATAAATATATTTTACAAAACAATTACTGAAAGTAAATCAAATTTGAATGACAATTCTTATGTAAAACAGTTTAAAGGACACGAGCAAAAAATACAGTGTGGGGAAAACCATGATACATACAAAACTATTCATTTTGGAAAAAATAAAAATAAATTGCCGTGTATTTTTTTATCCAGTAAACTTATTCCGGTACTCCATTCCTAATCCTCTACAAACAAAAGCTTTCCAAAGAAACAATCCACCGTCATAATCTTTCCTCTACAAAGTCAGCAGCACCCACTTACCTCCCCTCCAATCACGGTCTTTCCCACAAAAAGACTTACCGAACAGATCCCGATCCTTGTTTTTTCCCCGATTTTTATAATCCCGGACGTCCTTAAAAAGTCAAGAGCTAAACGCAAACCTGGAAAATCCCGAATTGTGAAACTCCAGGGAATCCGATTTCCTGGAGGAAAAATTCAGAAAACGCTATCGAATGACGAATTTCCGGATCGTAATTCTTGGATTTTTCTTATAAATGGAAGGTCTTGAGAGAGATAAAGGGCTTAATATGAACTAATGGCTGTGTATTTCGTTTTGGTTTTTGTGATTTCTAAAGAAAATGCTGACATGGGAGGAACATGTATGTAAAAAATTGTTTTTATTAAAAAATTACAATCATTGAGTTCCCACATTTGTTTAAATAATATTTTCAATGCCGTGAAGTATATTTTTTGTCGATTGTAAGTACCGTTTTTAGTGTATTTAAGAGTAAACAAAAGCTCATTTCCTCACTTTTAACCTTTTAGTTACTATTGGCACTTTCCTCTAACCACCGCAATTGAGAGGCTTAGTGGAAGAACGTGCTAAGTGGTACGTATTTGAAAATATTGAGATTTTTGTGTAAATGAACAGGTTATTAACTTCTTTATAAAGATAACAAGTTTAGTATGTTTCCTAAACTCAAAAGTAAGTGCATTTTTTAATATTTGCAAGGATCTTTAACCGGCTGAGTGGCCAGGCCGCTTCCAGAAGTCAAAATATTCTGTACTGAAAGTGGCCGATGTCGCCATTAAACGTTCAACATTTCCATACTATATTTGCTCTGCGACGATAAAAAGAGTTTGACTATTCTTAACATTTTTTGCTCAGCACGCATTTTAGGGGAGTTCGACCCGCCCGAGCTGCTCCAGATCACACCTGCGTTCATTCTTCCGTGAAACGCTTTACAATAGATGAATGGTCGAGGGAAGCATTCACTGAGAGAGGGTAATTATCCCCCTCTGGACTTAGCCGTTGTGTGAAAAAGAGTTGACTTTTGGCATGGAAATAAGTCAAGAATGTCGCCAAAAGAGGATGGTATTAATTTTAGATTGCCTGACATTGATGAACAGTCTCAATCATTTAGCTATTCACTTTGTTTCAATGTGTGTGTATTATAGTGTTTTATAAAAGAAGCTTAAAAATATATCATTTTGCATTTTGGAAACAATGTAAATGTGTATTTTATACTTTTGTAATACTTTTTTATTTTTATTTTAATTAGTAAATTATACATCATGCATTTATTAAAAAATATTTTAGTCTAATTTCGCTTTCAATCTAATAATCATCTGTGATAGTGGTTCATTCATACTTTTGTGTGCATTAAAATAAGTTTACATAAAATATGAAAAACCAAAATTAATAATAAATAAAATAACCATGAACATTACTCAAAAGTGAAGAAGTAATTTTATTTTAATTTCAATTAACAGTTAAAACAAAAACTTAACTCAAATGAAAATAAGAAGGAAACGAGTTGTATTATTATTATTTTTTTTGTTAATACCTGAAAAAACAATTTCCCAAAATGAGTATAGATTTATGAATAATTCATAGTTAAACAACAAATGCATGTATTTTTCTTAATTATTCTTAAAACTATAAATGCGTCATATTATTAAAAATAAAAATACAATTAATTCTAGATTTCGTTAAAAACATATTTTGCTATTTTTCCCGAAAGAAAATATGAAAACGGCTACATTCTGTTTATTGGCAAACGGACAAAAAGCAACCCTTTCACGAAGTGTGGTCCATTTCAAGTTGTGACAACCTCGACACGCCCCTCGAGGGGGGCTGAAAAACCAACAAGCACTTTTCGTATATTTCTCACTCAAAGGGGTGAATCTTTTTGAACGAAGGGGGAATTTTGGGTAGGTCAGGAGCTTTAAGAAGATTATTTGTACTTCGCCGGTCGGTCGGTTAAACGTGTTTAAGAGTGCAAACGAAAAACATTAGAATCAGAAACTAAAAATATTTCTGTTGTCACATATGATAGCAAAATAATAACATATGCATTTTATATGTAATAACTATAACTCAAAAAAGACCCCATATTTTGGGGTTTTTTTTATTTGAAACTATTGAGGTGGAGCGAGGGTTACAATCTATTGAGGTGAACAACTATGGAATTCTTTTTTTTATAAAATCAGACGAATCACAAGGACGAAACAGGGACGAAACACATGACGAAGACACAATCTATATACAATATTTACACAACAGGCACTTTTGTCCTGTCGGTCGCCCCCTTCTTAGGCGATCTCTAGTCGGCCAGACTAAAAAAGAAAATTCAATGTTACAAATATTAATATTATAAATGCATATTTGTTAATAAATATTTCACTTGAATTATTTGTCATAAAATCAGTTTTAAAATAAAATGTTTAACTACTACTATTACATATATATTCCGGCTTGTATGCTTGATCAGAGACCCGCTTATGAAGCCTTCGTCAAGTAAGACAGACACAGGAGGAATTTTTACTGTCACAGAGAAAGGAATATAGGCCCAGTGGCCTAGTGGTAGGGCTTCGCATTGCCACGCCACAGGTCCGGGGATCGAGTCCTGGGAGAGGTTGACCCAGCCCTTGAGTGGGTCCATAAAATGGGTACCAAGCGTGCTTGGAAACTAAACTCGGCCAAATGTTTAATACTCTGAGGGATAAGGAAATTGGATGTAGTGTAAACTGGTTTTCATTGCAAGATTATTGTTTGCAGTGCTGTTTTAAATTTTTTAACTGAATGTTTTTTTTAATTTTAAGAAGCTTTATTTCTTTTTCAGAGGATAATAAAAGACGAAAAAGAAAGAAAACCTGACATTTTTTCAGGTGACGGGTCTATACGAATGTAGTTCTCGGAGGGAATGCAATTAGTAAAAGTAAAACTAATGATTTTTTTAAAGGTTTAAAATTAAAAAGTTATTGTTTTCTATTCCAATGGATAATGTATGATTTGTAGCTTTCATTTTGTATATTCTGTCCTATTCCCACATGACCAATAGTGCTCTAGTAACTTTTAACAAAATGCTTGGGGAAAATCCATAATAACTAATATCATTGCTACTTCAGAAAAATAGTCAATTTTCGTACTGACTTTCTTTAGACCGTCACTCTGGAGGTACGGGCCATGTAGTGCGGCTCCGGCATTCTGCACAGCTTAGTGTTGCAGACCCATCTGTCCATGGTCACTTGTTGCCACAGTGAAGCTACAAAGGCTTCGCGGCGAATTTGTGCTCTTTTTCGTCGGCGACGTTCGGGGGGCCACCTAGGGAAGAAAATTTTTAGTTAGACACGTCCGGTTAAATTTTCCCATTAAAACTCCCTCTATCGTTAGACATGGCTTCTTCAACAGTTTATGCACCATTATTTCCTAAAATAACCATAATTGTAAAATTTTATAAAAAATACATTTCCCATTCATAATTTACTCTTTTCCTTTGGAAACGATTTTAAAATCATCTCTTCAAAAAATAATACAAGAAACATTTTTGTAATTGTGCGTAACCCAACAAGACATAAGACCGACATGGATAATTCCGATAGGGACGTTATCCCTCGAAGTTCAAAAACCTCGACAAATAAAAAAAAATAATGACGTTATGTCTAATTAAGATCATTTTATCTATTAATTTGTGTTTTTCAGGATTCTGGGCTGTCGAGATTATGTCCCAGACCCTAACAGAACCATCATATTTTGTTCTGGGTCATTCTAGAACAAGTTTTTCTATTAATTTCAAAGAACTATTACAAAATCAAAATGTTATCTTGATTTTGAATAGTTTAAAACCAGTTTTGTCTATTTTCAAGATTAGTGTAGCGTTGTTTGTGGTTGATATTGCATGGTCTGACACACATGGAGAAAGAGATAAAGTGGAATTGAAGTAAAATCCATATCACTAATTCATGCATATGACAATCACCTTTTGAAATTAGTTGAATACATGTTTTTTTTGTTTAATAATGTTTTATTTAAGATGTATTGTATCTCATGTGTTTAATCATATCTATCAAAACTTTAATTTTCACACTCACATTTTAACACTCGCGATCAAAACTAAACTACAACTGATTCTGCATAAGGCTTTTTGAATGTAAATTGTTTTTGATATCCTAAAACTTTATTATTTGGTCTCTAGTTTTCACTGATATAAACTCTAAAAGTTTATGTGTTAGAAGCGTTTACTTTTTTAAATTAGCATTGAAGGCATATATTTCATTTATAATAACAAGAAAAAAAATACTTACAAGTGCTTATAGCACCAAGCGAAACATCCAAAGCAGCCACTTTTGCTGGAAGATTGCTTTGGATTTGATTAGTCCAAGCTATATGATATTAACGAAGTTTTCTTTTTTACAATAAAAGCGCAAAAAGATATTTGTTAACGTCAGACTCAAGATCGGCAGTCAAATGCTCAAATGGGACGAGAAAGGTTTTTTGTGGCTTATTTGATCTGCAACAATGATATTTCAATTTTACTCGATCCCATAATTCATTGTTGGTATTTGAAAAGTATTATTATTTTTTTTTACATTGTGAGAAAAGTCCATTGTTATTTGGCTGCTAAAATAATAAAATATTCCGTTCTGTTGATCCAGTGCTATGTACTATGGTTTTTATTAAGGAACAGGATAAATTATTATATGTAAAATATAAAATAGTATGTTATAAATTAGTTATATGTATGCGCGAAATAGTTGATGAGCAAAAATATTTGGTTC
The DNA here is from genome assembly GCA_023701765.1 of Hylyphantes graminicola. NCBI lineage: Eukaryota > Metazoa > Arthropoda > Arachnida > Araneae > Linyphiidae > Hylyphantes > Hylyphantes graminicola. The sequence continues at coordinate 59,697,961 of CM043118.1, read as the reverse complement.
ATCATGAAGCTGTTTTTTTTGCTGTAATCTATAAATAACAAGATTTGATATTTGTTTAAAAAAATAATTTTGAAGATTTTTTAATTTCAAATATTTTAATTTTGAAAGTGTTTTGTTTTTTGAAGAATCCTTTATACTTTTCACTTAATGAGCTACCGATGCATTGTATTAAATAAATAATAGACACCCTAAGGTGCCGATTGTCCATTGCTTCTTAAAAAAATATAAAGGAAATCCTTTCTCTGTTTTGTGCTTGCTTTTGATAAGAAGATAAAATTAACTTGTGTTATGAAGTACTAATTCATACAATTTTCTACACAAGTCTACTTTATTTTAAGTACGCAGCCAATTTTGGAGACGTTGACTACAGATTATCATTGTCACATGATGCTGCATAGCTCAATATAAACAAGACATAAATAATTACCCTTTACTAAGTCTCATTTACTGAAACTGTGGTCAACGTTTTATAATTAGCTCGGAGAATAAATTTTTAATTATTTTATCATCCAATATGTTTTTTTTTATTTCGTTATTCTAAATTTTATTGTTCTAAACTTCCGTTTACGGTTCTTAAGTGTAATTTATAGCATCTTTTTACTATTTTAACTGAATTTACGGCTAGTAATGGTAATAATAAAGTTCTTTATTCCACTCTTTTTTCTCTACTCTTTTAATTCAAGTTATAATCATTTGTTTCCTTCCAACTATATTTATTGTTATAACTTCTGCTTTAACAGAGTCTTATGACGCTTTACGATACATAATCAGTAAACACATTACCTCATAATTTCTGCTGAACTTGTGTAACATTTATTACAAGTAATTTCTATGTACCGATGACTTCCTTAAAAATGTTATGATCCTTGTATATCAGTTTCTGATTTTGTAATAAATTAATAATACTAACAAAATCTTAATTTCTTGATTTAAAGATAGATCGTAATTATACATTAAAATACCTCATCTTGTTATGCTTATATGCTTATAAACTTTCTGGAAGTAAAAAACTAAAATATTTTAATGTTATAAAAAATCAAATAAGAAAACAAAATAAAAATCACAATATTTGAAAACATTTTAGTTATTTCATACATATCGTGTCTACTTTTTTTCCAATACGAATTAAGTTTGAAAATAGCCTGGTCGGTAAGGTCTCGGACTGGCATCCCTAAGGTTGCAAGTTCTGCCTTCCGAAGACGCTAATGGTGACTGGTGCACGTTAAATCCGCCGTGGTCACAAAGTCCTCCAAGTTACCATACCAAATCAATACCTCTTGGGGAGACAAGTCAATTCTGGGGAGCTTTTAGTTCTAAGCCTCTGTCTCTAAAAATTAGGTGAATCTACTTGTGTGCGTCTGTCTTACATGACGAATCTTTATAAGCGTGTCCCTGCCCAAGCACACCAAACCTGAATACTCGTATATATGTCTAATGACCAACCAACCAATACAATTAGAGCATCTTTAGATATGCTCCTAAAGTCCCAACGCCTATTGGTCTTAGCTCGTGCTGTGGGATTTCAGACGGAATGACACAGTCTGACATACGACCAATGTTTTAGATCACTTTTTCAGAATGGGCACACTGCAAAACATGCAGAAAACACAATCTGCCTTTCGGATTTTCGACCCAATTGCAATACTTTCAATACTTTATATCGTCACTTAAGTTCCCAAATGTGCTATCTCACTTTTCAAAACGGATCAGATTTACTGAACGGTAACCCTTAGCAAACGTTCCAAAATCCCACCGAAATTTCGTATTCTGGTCACTTTTGACGTCACGCTCCTTATGCTGCGTTACTAAATAATGGTCAGATAGGGTGGCCGGAAAACGTCATCGCTGCGAAGTCAAAGAATTCGAATTATCAGTTGAAGTCAGACAGGTTGCCACAAAAAAATATTCATCGCCAAATCCGAAAGAATCGCGTCAATGGTTAGCGGACAATAAATATGATCCGTTGTGCAAAGTGAGATAGCAAATTTGGGAACTTAAGTGACGATATTCTACCTAGGTTATTGAAAATAGCAATCATATCATGCCCATAGCCCTTGTGTAGCTCTAAAGCGTCGATAATTCAAACTATACTAAACTAATCATATCATGTAATCATCCTCATTTAGCATAACTAATCAATACTTGTCCCTAAACACAAACGGCATTATAAGTTAAGCGTTTAACATTCATCAAGTCATTATGAATCTTTTACCTGTGTCAATTAACCCTTTAATGAGTTTAACGACTAAAACAAAATTTAACAAAACGGGTGGGATAATTGACATATATCACAATATATTTCCAGTTGGATTTTCAGTTAGCTTCCCTTGAGTAAACATTGCTAAGCATTTTGAATTGGGGAATAATTACTATTCTAATGAATGTCTTAATTACCAGACAGGAAATAATTTGTTTGAGGGAATGATGAAATGGCTTTTAAATTTAGATAGAAAAGTAATAAGTACTTTGTAGTTATAATGATGGCTGGGATTGCAAATAGAACACGCTTTAGTTAGCGCTATGGGAAGCCCAGTCAGTTAAGGCGTTCGAATTGCATGCAGAAGATACTAGGTTCGGGTCCGGGCATTAATAAAATAACTGCCGACCTATAAACGGCCCGTGCAGAAAAAGATATCCGACGAATAATACCCTGTGTAGAAGGAGTGCTTTATAATTTTCAACCACAGTTAAGAGACGTTTTGTGAAATTGGTGCTGATGTCCCTTCTTTTAAATTGTTATAGTTGAGTTAAATTATCGTCGCACGAGAGCTATTGATGACGGTCATCGTAAAAGAACCTTAGCGAATAAACGAACCAACAGCTGAGTATGCTCCCATTGCAACTCATATGGTAGACATTTTAAGCAGCGTCGGGATTATAGAGCAAATTTAACATGCACCACCTATACAAAAGGTATTATTCGTCGGCTGCTATCTACACAGACCATTTAAAGGTCGGCATTTATTTTGGCAATGCCCAGCCCAGCCTTACCGGCGCCCTAGTCTCAATCTTTTGAATTGTAAACCAATTATGGTTATACAAAAGGCGTAAAGTTGGAATTGATAAGATAGAACTTTTAATGCAATAGACACGATGTTTCATTTTGATTCAATATTAGTTTTACGCATTTATTTGAAAATAAAATCAACGGGTTTTTATTTATTCCAATACATATTTAAATACACAAAATAGTTTGAAAATAAATCCAAAATTAATGTTTTTCACCTCCTTTCGTGGTTTGGAAGCCTCTGTATATATTGTGCCGATTAAACTAATTAAAAACTCGCTAAACCTGCACCCGATTATTGATTAGCTTAAAAAACCTCTAACCTAGCTTTAAATTACCTTAATGCAAATTTGAAAAAAAAAACCAAACTTTTATTCTAAATAAATCTAAATTTTTTTTATGGAAATCAATTTCAATTACAAAACAAAGCGGATTTTAACTCTTTCCATTTAACTTTCCCTAAAATCCCGAAAAAACACTACCTAACAACTACTTTCAATTAACAATTTATTATGTCAAAAGATTGAAATTGTTTTTTTTTTAAAGTCCAATTAAAATTAGATTTTCAACAATTACCCAACAAATAAAAACTCGTCTCAACACGAATTCCCCAACATTCAAAAATCGAATCGAAATGCATCCAAGTTTTTTCTGTATCGACAATTCGTCGGAAAAACTTGTATAACAAAGTATATGAAACTACCTTAGGGGTTTTAAGTACTAAACGCTTTTGCTATAGAAAAATGCAGAAATGGTAACGTAACAATGCCTAAGAAAATAACGTTTTTCTATTTGTAATCTGTTCTTTTGAACTGCCTTTGATAAAGAATAACTATTGATTATGTTCAATACAGCATTCAGTTCTAATTTAAGTTTCCGAACTCCAAAAATGGGTACAATGGTAAAACGTAGAAATTCTGAAGAAAATAACGTTTTTCAATTTTCAATGTTTTTTTTTTAACTGCCTATGATAATGAATTACAATTAATTACATCTAACAAAATATGCAGCTCTAATTTAAGCTTCCAAACAAAAAAATAAAAATATATATATTTTGCAAGTTTAATTGGTATTCTTAAGGTTTAACTGATATTCTTACACAAATACACAAATTGGAACAAAACCTTACTAAACCAACAAAATTTAATAACAATATAATTGGTACTGAAATTGATGAGTCTCTGTGTGCAATGCAAAAAAAAGCTGTATCTTTGATACATAAATTCAATGGTTGTCTAACAAAAACTGTCCATCAGGATTTTTTTTATTATGACAATTTAATAATGACAACGGAAATTTATTCATATTGATTGTAGGTCTGTCAAAGGACATTTCAAATTGTCTTTGGAAGTCACGCCATTTGTTATGTGCGTCATTATCAATAACAAATAACTTACCCTTCACATAGTAGTCCATTTTACACATGTAAACAACTTAAGTTTCCGCAATTCAATGTGCCGATTTTTTTAACTACAATTGAAGAGCTTAGTGGCAGAACGTGCTAAGTGACATTTTGGAAAAAATTTAGATTTATGTGTCAATGAACGCTTTACTAACTTCTTTAACGATAAAAGTTCCCCCTTTTCATTATCTTTTTTTCATTATACTAACTTCTTTAACGATAAAAGTACCCCCTTTTCATTATCTTTTTTTTCATTATAATAACTTCTTTAGCGATAAAAGTTCCCCCCTTTTCTTTATCTTTTTTTTCATTATACTTGCTTCTTTAACGATAAAAAGTTTTCCCTTTTTCACTCTTTTTTTTTCATTATACTAACTTTTTTAACGATAAAAAGTTCCCCTTTTTTACTATCTATAAGTTTAGTATACTTTTTACGATTTGAAAGTACTGTTTTCAACAGATTCGAGTGCAAACTGAAAATTTAAAGCTAATTTTCTCGTTTCCACCTTTTTGTCACTTAGCACGTTCTTCTACTAAGCTCTTCCATTGTTATTTCAACGTTATTATTAATTTTTCTTTAACCTAAATATTTTTTTAAATGTTGAGTTTTAGTGGAAGAACGTGCTAAGTGGGACAAAAAGGTGAAAACGGGAAAATGAACTTTAAAGTTTTGAGTTTTTGTACTCGGATCTGTTAAAAATGGAACTCGCAAACCTTAAAACATATACTAAACTTAAAATTTAAGAAAATTGAAAAAACTTTTTATCTTTAAAGAAGTTAATAATATGTTCATTAATACAAAAATATTATTTTTTTTTTTCAAATTGTCGCTTAGCACGTTCTTCAACTAAGCTCTTCAAATGTGTAAACATTGTCATTTGGAAAATCGATTGTTTATACTATTGACTTTACATCTTAAAGATTTTTTTATTAGTAGAAGTTCTCAGTTTTTGTTGTAACGCCGCAAAAAACACAGTTAATTAAAATCTTGTTTCTCACGATACTTCTTTATAATTATAAATACAAAAAATATTATCTTTTATATTTTTTGCTTTCATATATATGAATAAATTTAACTTAACTTGTATTTCAAGGCTAAGTTTTATTATGGTCGATACAATAAGTAGTGTGTGAAGTGCGCTAAATAAATGATTTCAAAAAACGTCACTTATTGCAAAACATGCAAGTGATTGAAGTGCTAACTATTTACATTTAGATTGATGTTTAAATATCTTTCGTTCTTAAATTTGGCACTTTAAACTATGCTTATTTTTAATTATTCTTCAGTAATCTCAGCTCTATATGTCTAAGGAAAAAAATTATTAGATATTCTGTACTAAATATCATTAAAATAGTTATTAAATATTCATTTTGTTATGAAATGACCAAAGTTTAACAATTTGCTGATGTTATAACATCCAATATTTCTTTATTAATGAAAACAATCTTTCGTTACATTTCTACGAAATCATAAAATTGTTAAGATTAATATTTTCCTCATCATAAAGTAACGTTACATATGGCATCAATTTTCGGTAAAAAGATTAATTTTCAAAAAAATGTCGGTAATCTTAGGCACTATATTTAAGGCGTTACAGTTACAGGGAAATGTTTTGCATTGCCGAAAATTCAGAGTAATAGTAAAAAAGATATGCACGATGAGATTATCATTCAAAATACCATTTTGTGTTTTTGGAGTAAGCGGTATTATACCGCTGCCGTCATCTGGAAGATTCAAGCTTCGGTTTCTGTTGTTTCTTGTGAAGGCTCAAGCCAATATCGCCCACGTTTCTTACATACTTTTTCGCATCTATGCAAGTATACTTTCAAACGACCCTTTCGCTCTGATTCTAGGAGAACTATCCGTAAATGTTGTTGTTTTCATGCTACGCCTGGATCTCTGCAGAAAAATAAAGAGTTTTAAGAAGATAGCAAATATTGTGGCAAGTTTTGGACGCGAACCAGACGGAATATTGTGGGTGCTCATGTTTACAGCTTTCATTTTTTTCTTGCAAACCCTCAAATTCACAACAGTGATAGAGATGGTAGAAAATGAAGGAATGAAATTTCTACCTAATCAAAATACCACGTGGGTGCATACAAATGTGTTATTTAAAGTGGCAGCAATTTATTATTCTTTTAATTTGGCATTTCTTATAGAATTGCCAATAAATTCATTCGTATTATATTTCCTAACGGTAAGCCTCTATCTTAAATGTGAATTTAAACACATTTTATCACTAATTTGTGATGGAAATTTCCACAATATTCTTCGTAATTACGACGTCTTAAAACAAACAATTGATTTCATTGATGATAAGGTGTCTTTTATAAGTTCGTGTGAAATATCTCTCTTTTTGATTGGTATGTTTTTCAACCTTTCAATGGTGCTACGATTTGAATTATATGAGGATGGTACTACATTTCTTTTAAAATTATATTTCGCATTTCTAATACTCGATGTGTTTCTAATATTTTTCATCATGACCCATTGCGCCTGCTCAATATCAGAAGCATACGCAGATGCATGGAAAAAACTGAGGTCGCATATTTTGTTGGTTGGATCCAGTTCAGTGCTTGTACCCCAAAACTGTTTTCTGTGTGTGGAAAAAGAAGTTTATTTTACTTTGTGGAAAATTACTCCGATTGATCGTCGCTTTGTATTTAGCTGTTTCGGGTTGGTTTTCACTTACGTAATGCTCTTCGATGACATTTTGTACAGTCGAACCTAGTTAACGTGAACTTGCTGCACTTATTCACACTAGGGTAGACTAACCAGCGAATGAACGCTTAAGCACAATTTGTTTTAAGAAAATTCATACATTTTAAGAAAATATATCTTGTGGCGGTGTATGACAATGTGAACACAGGCATTATATGTAAATTTTACAAAAAAAGGTGACTTTATATTGCATTGATTTGGGTCTTTTGGGGGTCCAAACAAAAAGTGGTACAAAAGCAAAGTGAATGAACAGTACTTTTACCAGTGAATGAACACAAAAATTTCCAGTCAATAAACATGTTGAATTTTAATTAATGACCAGGACAACCAATCAGATGTCAGATAGCTTCCTACTAGATGAGAGGAAGTCAGTGTTGCCAATCCATCCAGTGGAATGATTTTTAATCCTTACTTTTTTAATGTATTTACCAACTGTTCATTCACTGGTCAGTCTATACCCTATTCCAATCAAGGTAAACTGCATATTAAGCAACAATTTCTTACGTTTTTATTTAATCAAATCAAGAGATATCGCAAAGCAACTTTTGAAAAATATGATTATCGTGAAGCTAGAGCAGATAACTTTACATTGTTTCAATCATGTTTCGCAATTTATAGTACGTGTGTAAGAAGTTTATTTTACTTTGTGGGAAATTACTCCGATTGATCGACGTTTTGTTTTTAGCTATTTCGGGTTGGTTTTCACCTACGTAATGCTTTTCGATGACATTTTGTGCTGTCGGACATAGTTAACGTGAACTTGCTACACTTGATTTTACAATCAAGGTAAACTGCATTTATTAAGCAGCAATATCTTACGTTTTTACTTAATCAAGTCAAGAGTTTGCTGAGAGTAATGTTTCACCATTTATAGTACGCTGTGGAAGTATATTTCACTTTGTCGAGTATTAAGGGGGCAATAAGAACAACTATTGCAAAGTGCGATTTTCACGAAGCTACAGCAGATAACTTTACAATGTTTCAATCACGTTTAGAAATTTTAAATTTTAAGTAAGTATAGAAAAATATGTTTTACGTTTGTGGAGAATTATTCCGATGGATCGACGCTTCGTATTTAGCTGTTTTGGCTTATACTTGCATAATGTTTTTCAATGATATTTTGTACACTTTAACCTAGTGAACTGGAAAATTCATTCTAGATAAATTGAACAATAAGCTATATTACTTTCACAACTTTTATCTACTTTGTTTAAAAATATTTGTTTTGTTCTGCTCTTTCTATGTTTTTGCAATGCCAGCTTAAGATATTATTGTCATGCATCCTTTTTTATGTATTATTATTATTTTAGCTTTCACACTACGTTTATATAGTAAAAAGTAGAAGCTTTTATAAAGGTAATGTCTTTTCGTCGATCCAAATGTATCTCATGTTATCCCGTCATTTAATTTCAGAAAACGAACCATAAGTCTCACAAACAAGTACAGTAGGTTCACATTGACAAACTATAAAGAATGTTGACCCTTTAAGTCTCAATGACAATTTGGCATCATTTCTAGAAAAAAATTCTGATCGTCTATAGATATTTATATATCAAAAAGCACATCATTCGATTCTTCAAACTTTTTTCGATTAGAAAATATTTTTTATTAATCCCAATAAATATCGGCCCTTTTATTTTTGAAAATTATGATCCGAAACATGATGATGTCAAATGGCAACACTGGGACTGAATGGGTTAATTAAACCTGAGAAAGAAAACCTGAAAAGTTTTGAACTTGCTTAAGACCGTGTTTTGGCGATTTCCCTTTTTAGGTGTATAAATAGCATATGGAAGCAATTTTAAGTTACATTTATCTTTACAAAAACTTACTAGTTTAAATATATTATTAACAACTAATTTATTTAAATTAAATATATAATCCCAGGTTTGGCTCCGGGCATCACCAAAATAATCGCCGACCTATAAACAGCCTGTGCAGCCAAAAATGTCAGACGAATAATACCCCTTGTAGAGGGAATGCACGTTAAATATGCTCCGTAGTCCTCACTATGCGTACGATGTCACCCTTAGCGGTTGCGTTGGATGCCTATTCAGATATCGGCTCTTCACCTGACTGTTTTTCTAAATAACGACGCCCGTCGCCAATAGTCCTCGTGTAGCTCTATTGAAATTATAATTGAAACTAAACTAAGCAAAACTATTTTTTAAAAATAACTCTTCGATAAACCGCATCGCAAGTAAGTATTCTTCTTTTAAAAGTGCATTTTTCTTTTTAAAAAAAATGGCGAATTCCTAAGAGAAATTGCTGGGTAAGAGGACTTTATTCCAGAATACTTTGCATAAGAATAGGCCAACGCTGAGTGCTCGTAAAAAATTAGACGTTTTATTTCTTTAAGAAAAAAAATAGGAAGGAAGGTTTTTCTTTCGGTACGTATGATTAAGCTTGAGATTTCTGTTGTTAAACATACATTGTTACAATGCGTATCATTTGTAACACAGATTGTACAGATTTCAAATGTGTTTCTTCGAAACAAAATGGTATACCATCACAAAATTTGTCTTTGATTTTTGAAGTTTTGAGTGTAAAAACTTGTGCTGGCATTTTTTCTCAATGTTTATGAATCCGTATAGGGGAGGTGGGTTACCTTGGACCTATTTTGACTTTTCAATTTTTATTTTCTTAATTACTTGCAAAAAGTGAATAAAAATATTTTTACTGAATACTTTATGTTGTTATATACAACATATATTTATTTTTACATGTCATTTAAATGCTTTCAACTATTAAAAAAATAAATACAGAAAATTGTAATTAGGACCAAGGTACACCACCGGCGGTGTACCTTGGTCCAACCGGTAGTGTACCTTGGACCAATTATTAACAGGTAGAGAGACTCGATTTACAGTCCGAAAACCAATATTTATTAGCCACATAAAATTCAAAAATACATTTTACAACCTACTCTTATTTCTAGCCAAGATTGTAGTAATTGGTTATGTTAGGTCAATTGGTTCAGTAAGGGGTTTTATTGCCTTAGTTTTTTTAGTGCCCTTTTGGATTTTTCAGCTGCAATGCGATCTTTCTCGGGTGTATTCGTTAAAATGCAGCACAAAATTAAACTGTTATTTCATGCCATAGAAAAACATTTGGATGTCTTTCTGTCTTAAATTTGAAAAAAAACCAACTCAAATATTTCCCCCTATGTTTATTCAACTAGACCTAAACGTAAAAAGGATGTTCTGCTTAGATATTTATTATAAAAAATATCTTTTTAGATGAGCATGCAATAATTATTTTCTATATTATATCAATATGGTTAAAATTTCATAGGCTTCCATAAATCTAAATAATTAACTACAAAAAAAATTCTTTATCACATCATATCAAAATTTCATACAAATTTCCATTTTTCTATATTTTGCAAATCAGGGTTGCATATTAATAGCTTAAAATACTAAATTTTTCAAAGGAAAGAATTAACTTGAATTTTAAAAAGGATTTTCAACAATCTGAAGCACATAAGACCTATAGTACTGTACCTTGGACCAGTCCAAGGTACATCACTTGTATTAGGTTCGAGGTACACCACTTGGATATTAAAAACAAAATAGTTAATCACCAAGTTAACGTTAGACTTAACTTAATTTCAAGCACACTGTTTTATAGCTAAAACTTTGCTTTATATTGCATAACCATCGTTTCTGAATAAACACTACATGTTTGAGTAAAAAATTACACTAAAGAATCTGACAAAAATTTACTTTTGAACTGGGAATTTAGTTTTTCGAAACCTCTTTAATAAATTGACCTTTTAAACAGATAGAACTTCACTGAGATCCCTGGTAGCAAATACTTTAACTGCATGTGGGGTTGTTTCAATATCTAAGCTAATCGAGCTAGAATCAGCATAGGTTCGAGGTACACATACGTCCAAGGTACACCACTTACCCCTACAATAAAACCTCGTTAAAACAAACTCGGTTAAACTGCACTACTCGTAGGGTAGACTAACCAGTAAATGAACGCTTAAGCACAATTTGTTTTAAGAAAATTCACACATTTAAAGAAAATACAGCTTCTGGTATATGACAATGATGAACACATCTGTCATTCCATGCAAATTCTACAAAAAAAGGTGACTTTATATTGCATTGCTTTTGGTCCTTTGGGGGTCCAAATAAAAAGTGGTACAAAAGCCAAGTGAATAACAGTTCTTTTACCAGTGAATGAACACAAAAATTTCCACTCGATAAACATGTTGGATTTTAATTAATGACCAATTACAACCAATCAGATGTCAGACAGCTTCCTACGAGATGGGAGGAAGTCAGTGTTGCCAATCCATCCAGTGGAATGATTTTTAATCCTTATTTTTTAAATGTATTTACCAACTGTTCATTCACTGGGGCCTGTTCACTCACTGGTTAGTCTACCCTACTATCGCAAAAAATCTTTTGATTTTTTTAGTTTAGAGTGTAAAAACCTGTACTAGCATTTTTTCGCAATATTTATGAATCCGCATACAATAAAACCTCGTTAAAACAAACTAGGTTAAACTGAACTACTCGTATAACGCACTAAACTTCGATATCCAAAAACTTCTTCCAGCAATTAAAGAACAAAAAAAAAATACTTTACTAAGTTAATTTTGTTTTAAGAAAATAGTGTTCTTGATCCTGCATTAAAAAGAAAACGCTCTAATTTCTATCACTTCTTAAAGAAAAGCCTAAAAACTTTGTAAAAAAATAAAAAAATATTAAGAAAAAATAACATCTCCTTTTTATTTATTACTCATTATCAATTTATATTTAGGATTTTTTGTAATTTTACGTACAAATATTTTTCTAGATCTAACTTGTGTGTAACACTGACGTATCTAAGAAATAGTAAACAAAGCATTCGTGTTTATTTTTCTGTATCTAATGTTCATGTTCTCAAAATGAAATTACATTTAATATTGGGTCTCGTAAGCCTAAAAATACAACTTCGAAATTCGATAATTTCATTGCCCATTTCGTCACTTGACAGGGGTCCAAAATTACGATACCAATAACGCATGTTAACTTTCCACAAATTTGAAGAAAGGAAATTGGGTGTTTTACTTTATATAACTTCTTTATATGCATTTTAAATAGGAAAACAATTATGCAATGAGGCATTACTATAAAATGTGCAATGGACATTTAAACGGAAATTCTAATTATTTTTTATATTAAAAATTAAGTTTTCTTTGTTGCATATTACGTTCACAAATTACCGCAAATAAGTGTAATTTACATGTATTTAGGGTAGAAACGATAAATGGTGATTTCGGTTCTCAAATAAATGATAACTACTTTCTTCACTTTATTACGGCACAATAGATTTTGTTTTAAATTATCTGCAAATGTACATAAGAAATATTAACTACTGATTCTATTTCTCATGTTTTAAAATGGAGAAATAACATGTTTATCTCTTTAACCAAATCTTTGGTCATTAGTGAATAAAAATCATGGACACAAATTAATTTATTTGGTTTTGGAATCAAACTATTCTCTTTCTTATAGAAAATTTAGAAGTAATACTGAATATTGACACAAGCTAAAAAAAATAAGCTCAAATTGTTTTCAAGTAATTAATATTCATTTAGTTTACTACTAGGAATCCTTCTATAATTTTCCCACTTAATCCATTTTAATCTATTTTAATAATAATTGCAAAATGTTATGTGTAAAAACTTAATTATAATGCAAAAAAAAAACCATATCGCTCACTTCTCACATTTGTTTTTCGTGACAAGCCCATTACAGGGGTTTTGACCTTGACGCAGTATATTTACTGTATACAATAAATTCATGTTAATGATATCTCTATATAACATAAAATTGTAATTGTTGGACGCTTGAAAGCCACGTGACTTACGCGGCTTCAGCCAATCAGAAACGCTGAAAGTAAGCAGGGCCGTCTTAAACTAGGCTGGGGACCTTGGGCACACAATAATTTGAGGCCCTTTTGGAAAGTAAAAAAAGTGAATTATAATAACATTTTTTACTGAGTATGACCATTTATTATAGATAATCAAATACAGTATGATATAATATGTCATTAATGATGTTAGAATGCTGCTGTTTTTTTTGGTTACGATTACGGTTCCTTTCGGGATTTCTGTTGAGCAAAATCTTTTATTATATCATCAAAGTCAATTTTTTGAAGGATATTACTTTCTGCACATAATATATAAGGTTGAGATATTTAAATCCGCTGATTGCTTTGCTATGTTTTTTAAATATTAGCTTAAATGAAAACTGAATTTTGAAGAGCATTAATAGCATTGGTGCTTGCAGACAATCTAGTTTCCGAAAGATACTTCAGGACTCTATTTGCACCTAAATGATCTGTCAAAACTTTCCATCGTTTTGCCGAAGCTGAGAAGAAATTGTATAATTCAACCATAAATAATGTCGACATCTATGTTGGTTCTTGTTCGGCGGTGCAGCTTGACTTAGGATTCGGAGTGATTGCGTGAGTGCTCGCTAGATGACGTACTTAGTAAATTAGGTAGGATGCGCGTTTGGAAATATTATTAATTAGTACAGTAGGAATAGGCGCAGTCATCGATATATTGGCGTAGTATATCAGTATATGCCTTGTAAATAAATACCTTCGGATAAGATTACTGATTTGCGAAAAAAAAATGTAATGTGCCCGACAAATATGTTTTGAGAATAAATGTGTGAGAGAAATGGTCGGTCCTTCGGGGCCCCCTGAGAATGGGGGCCCTGGGCACGGGCCCCGTGCGCCCTTATGGTAAAGACGGCATTGAAAGTAAGTGCGGCGGTGTGCTTGTTTTGTGCCGGAGCTGCTTCAGGTTGCATCCCGTGGTTGCTTTGGTAGAGATCGTTGCTCAGCGCTAGAGCTACGTGACGCCCTGGAGCAGTCCCACGGAAACTAGCTTATTTTTTAACTGTTGGCATCGGTCTTGAGTTTCCGGCCACGCACCGTAAAAACAGACGAAGCCGATGCATCTTCCCTTTTTCCGTCTTGCGCACTCTCCCCGCTGGTCAGGACCTTTTAACTAAAATATCTTTGTCTTGTATGTTTGTTTGCGGAGCAAACAAAGAGGAATTGCGTAGCGATTCTCGGGGGCTGGCGATAGGTAGCGAACAGGGGGCTTTGCCCCCTAGTTAATGATAACAGTTTCATAGCACGACAACTATTTTAAAGGAGTCATAATAATAAAATCATATTGTGACATTAAACTAAAGCTTTGAGAAATATTGCACCTGTTTATTATCTAATAAATTTGTATTTCATTTGGGCGAAAATCTAATTATCTCGATTATTTAAATTTTATTAAAAACGACCGTTTAAGTGATAGGCTATTAATGATTAAGCATGCAATCAAGAAATATGAAAGGCTAATACGAAGACTAAATAATGGATAAAGAATATTATTATTGATTATGAAAACTTGCAAGGGGCATATAATTTAGTAGTTTTTGGAAATAAATTATACTGATACGGTCAGAAATTGATGATTTACGATTAAGAAAATAAGATTAATTTTATCTGAATGAAACAAAAGATTATATGTTTGGAATAGTTAATGAAAGTATAAATTGATTCAGATAAAAAGGTAATTGTTTTATTTTCATTTTTGAGGGAAGATACAAAGGAAACGAACAAACATAGAAAATAGTTTAGAGTATTTAAATTTATAAAATAAGTACAAATTCTGATTTAGAAATTGAAGTCGTTATTTTAGGTTTTATTTTATGAAATTTTAAGAAATTGTAATTTAAATAATGGACACAAAATAGTTGCAAAACCACAAAAGTTCGTTAATTTAAAGATCTATTTAAGAATAAGGTTGGTTTGAGCAATTTTGAGCTGTTAGGAAAAAAGCGAATTCCCTATCGGAGAGAACAATTTTCGGAGGAATTTACGATTTGATTTTAGAACAAATATAAAATTTCTAAAATGGCCCTTTGGATATCTTCGATAAAACTGCCAATGTAGAACTTGCTTTGATTCGCCAATGCATATTCTGAGGAAAAGCAACAGCACTGGGTTAAGATACTCATTTTTTAAAGGAAAACGTACTTGACATACTTTTTTTAATCTTTAGATAATATAAAAATAAATTAAAGTATTCAAAAATTCAAAGATTTTTTTGTAATAATATATTGATTAATATGCATTCAATAAATGATTTTAGTACCTGCTATATTTTTAACGTTTTTTTCAATATTCTAATTAAAAAAAAAACTATAAAAAAAACTCCTCGGCGCAACGGCCCATTACTGTGCCAAGGCCTGCTGTGCCCATTTCAGCTTTCTTGACCAAGGTCTCTGGGATGCTAGGCATATGTCCCGGTAAGGTGGTCAGCCTCACGTGAAACCCTCAGTGTTAAGTTCCCAAGCATGTTTGGCACCCATTTTATCAACCCACTCAAGGGATGAAAGGATGGCTCAACCTTGCCCAATCCAGGATTCGATCCCCGTACCTGTGACGTGGCAATGCGAAGCACTACCACTAAGCCACTTGGCCTTAAAATATGATGTAAAAAATATCTCATAATATTAATGATATGATAGATAAAAAAAATAGAAAATGTTTATAAAAGTTAAACAAAATTAAGCAAATAAATGAAATGTAATGAAATAAAGCTAGATTTTTATTTTTGAGTTATTATTGCTCAAGGAATACAATTGTTTATAAAATGTTTCTGCCATATTGTTTTCTTAAAAAAATTGCATTTCTTTGAACACTATATTTATATCATGGCTCAAACAATATTTTTCTATCTACGGTTATTTGAAGAAATATTTTCGGCTAAATTTTTCAACTATGCTTCTGCTAAACTTCCGGCTCTTACTTCAAATAAAAAGATAAAACAAATTATTTTATATCAACAATCTAAACTGTCCACTTAGTCTTAGGTATTTTCTTCCCCTTAGAGCTGTCAGCGTATTCTCTGACCTACAATTAAACAGGAGATTTTCGACAAATCCTGGGAGCTTTTCCGAAAAAGTTTTTGTTGTCTGATAAAGAAGTGAACAAAAGTTTTTCTTAAAAAAAGTTAAGTTTGATACAAGTAATAAATATAACGCTTGTTCTATTATATAATTTTAATCAATTATAATTGCTAATTATATTGTTTTATCTGCTGAAACTTATCCACTGAATGTATTCATTTATGCGCAGAACTTTGATGGCAACGTACATAAAAAGCTTTATGTATAGATAAGTAGCAAATAAAAAAAAAATGTTTTTTTAAATATTAAAATTCCCTTTTGAAGCTTTACTTTGAAATGTCTCATGAGCCATTTACAACTCTTTATATAAAAAAATAGCAAAGTTAAAAAGTGCTTAATTTATATATTAAGTCAAAAAGACTTAATATATAAATTAAGCAGGCATAAAAATATTAGTACATTTTCAAATTAAATTTATCATTATTGATTATACTTGAAATCTGAGAGTTTGCAATTTGTTCCCTAGTGACACAGGGTAGATAGTTTGGGATAAACTAAGCAAACATTAAAAAGCGTTAAAAAATAACCAAGGTACACATATTGGCCCAAAAAAGAAACAACTTCATTTATTTTTGGTCAAACTACATGCTGAACCTGGGCTACCCTGCGTAGACCTCTCTTTGTTAGTTCATACTGCCCTCTTCAAAATAAGGAAATGGTTGTTAGTTAAACTGATTTTAAATTAACAAAGATGCAAAGTTTTACATTTAAATTGTTACTCCATCCGAATAATAATTCACACCGTCTGCAATATGATTTCTTTGAATCTATCGGGCTTAACCCGGCAGCACTCGCGCTAACTTAGCATGGACTAAGAGTCTTCTAGATCGGGAACTCAATCTGATGCCTAGCGCCTCCAAAGTGTCAAACGGAACTAATACATTATTAACGATTGATTTGTGATTGGAATAATTAAACTTTCCGATTGCAGCTCTGTTTCTTCGAAATGTATAATACGTCAGATTTTAATGGATAATTAAATCTTTCGATCTTAGCGCTACCTAATTCTTGAGATAGAACTAAACGACGCTAATTTTTTTTTAGCTTTGTAAATTCGGAATTTCATTTAACAAGTTAGCTGCGACGATAGCGATTGAAAGCTTTCATCTAGATCTAGATCGTGTAGTTTGTTAACCACTAGACCACCATGTTTATCAAGTTTTCAAACAAACTTGAACTCTTAAGAACGGTTGGCGAAATAGTATACTATGAATTTTATCAGAATGTGCTGTTATCGGTGGATTGGAAACACGTCGCGCGCTGGCGCGTGATCTGCACGCGACGTGTTAAAAAAATTAGAATTTATTAAAATTGAACTGTTGCAGCAGACAGTGCATTTGTTACCATGAGTTGATATATGCATTACAGAATTCTAATTTGTTTGTTTCACTTTTGTTCATCTAATATTAATTTTTTGTCAATATTTTAATTCATTAAATTAAACCAAGAGAAAAATTCAACTAAAACTTCAACCCCCGTTTTAATTACAATTATATTATATCAAATCCTATGGCAACGATGCACTGTCACCAAAAATAGTTTCTGTTCGTCACTTGACCATGGTTCTAAATTATAAGGCGTAATTGACTGTGCTAAAGCTTCGAAAGGAGGCTAGAAAAAAGCAGCCGTAAACCATTACATTAGTTCCCTTGGACACAATTGGGGGAGTTAGTGTCTCTATCAATTTCAATATAGAAAATTTTATAATGGTAATCCAATCAGAGTTTCAGATCTAGAGTGTATTTAATCTATCTGGGGTCCATTAGACCACAGCGCGAGTGCTGCCGGGTTAATGTTTCATTTTTTGTCTCGTGTTGATCCCCATAAAATTTTTTGCTTGATGAAAATCGTAAATAGCAATTACATGAGTTGGTGATGTGAAAATAATACTTAAATAAGCTGCTCATGTTTAAGGGGAGTTGGACGGTTCTTTCGCGCCCATGTTAATTTTCCTTTCTTAAGAAAATATACTGTACGAGTTATCCTTACGAACATTTGTATTATTTTGTTCCTTACACATAGCTCTTTGATTTAAACAGGATACTTCAAAAATTAAAAATTTACTTAGAAAGTGATTTAAAAATATTAATTTAAACACACATAAAATCATATTTAAAGTTATATAATTTTTTTTTTGATTATATATATTTAAAATTTCTTATTTTAAATCAAGACGAAGTAAATTATTTTTTAGATAGAGTAGTAATGGACCTCGTAAATTTGCGTTTTCATTGTTTATTTGAAATCCTTGTACCGTACGTATAACAGTGTGTTAACGGCAAGAGCTGCAATCATTTGTAACACAATGTTTTGTATATGCTGTATTTTTACAGAATTGTTTTACAGTGTAGGGAAAACCATGATACATACAAAACTATTCATTTTGTGAAAAACTGAAAGTAACAGTGTATTTTTTTATCCAGTAAACTTCTTCCGGTACTCTATTCCTAATCTTCTACAAACAAAAGCTTTCCAAAAACAATCCACCGTCATAATCTTTCCTCTACAAAGTCAGCAGCACCCACTTACCTCCAATCACGGTCTTTTCCCACAAAAAGACTTACCTAACAGATCCCGATCCTTGTTTTTTCCCGATTTTTATAATCCCGGACGTCCTTAAAAAGTCAAGAGCTAAACGCAAACCTGGAAATCCCGAATTGTGAAACTCCAGGGAATCCGATTTCCTGGAGGAAAAATTCAGAAAACGCTATCGAATGACGAATTTCCGGATCGTAATTCTTGGATTTTTCTTATAAATGGAAGGTCTTGAGAGAGATAAAGGGCTTAATATGAACTAATGGCTGTGTATTTCGTTTTGGTTTTTGTGATTTCTAAATAAAATGCTGACATGGGAGGAAAATGTATTTAAAAAATTGTTTTTATTAAAAATTTAGTATCATTGAGTTCCCACATTTGTTAAAATAATATTTTCAATACCTTGAAGTATACAGGGTGGTTATAAAATAACGCTCCCTATTCGGAGCGGTCTGTAGCTTGAATGAATAATCCAAATGCAAAAAACTTTGAGACACTTACTAATCAAGAAGGGGGGAAAAGAATGGAATCATAAAAAACAAACTCTTCTCTTGACCAGGGTTCTAAATTACGAGGCGTATTTGGATGTGTTGGCCGTTATTAGACATAATTGGCTACTCATCGTAATTATAACCTTGGTCAAGAGACGAGTTTCTGTGTTATAATTCCATTCTTTTCGTAATAAAGAAACTCGTCTCTTGACCAGGGTTCGAAATTACGTGGCGTAATTAGCTGTGTTGGCAGTAATTGGCCATAATTGACGACGCCTCGTAATTTAGATTCTGGTCAAAAGACGAGTTTGTTTTTTATGATTATTCTTTAGGATTCTGTCTTTTTTTATGATTCCATTCTTTCCCCCCCCCTTCTTGATTAGTAAGTGTCTCAATTTTTGATGAATTTGGATTATTCATTCAAGCTACAGACCACTCCGAATAGGGAGCGTTATTTTATAACCACTCTGTATTTTTATCGATTGTAAGTGCCGTTTTTAATGTATTTAAGTGTTGATCAAAAATCTAAATATCGTTTCCTCGTTTTTAATCTTTTTGGTCACTTTGCACTCTCCTATAACCACATCAATTGAAGAGCTTAGTGAAAGAACGTGCTAAACGTGACATTTTTGAAAATAGATGAGATTTAATCGCAAATTAACATATTATTACCTTCTTTATAAAGATAAAAAGTTTAATATGTTTCATAAAATCAAAAGTAAGTGCATTTTTTACTATTTTCAAGTATCTTTAAACGTGTTTAAGAGTGCAAACGAAAAACGTTAAACCTCATTTTTCGGTGATGTTAATTTAATCAAAGCCATAGACCAAAATACGACACCAGTCACCAATAGTCCTCGTGTAGCTCTAGTGCAATGATAATTCGAACTAAACTAAACCAAAACTATAGACCGAGAAACGCAAACAAGTATGTTTTTCGTTTGAAGTAAAGATGCATTCTGTAAATTTCGATTTGTTTGGTTGCCAATGAGAACTTTCAGGCTATTTGAATTTTTTAAGCTCATTTAACAAATTACAAGTAACAAGACATTTAGCTACGTCTTTTAAATATACAAGATTGAAACACATTTTAAAAACTGATACATTAAAGTTATCTAGCCATTTAAAATATTTAAATTCTTTTAAGAATTACTTTCTCTACATCAAAATATTAAAAAAGTTTTTAAATAAAAGTAAAAGAACTTATAGTTCCAGACACAAAAGATAAAAAAAACTTTAATTTCTAGTTGATATTCATATAAAAATTTGTAAGAGAACAATTAAAAACTCAAAGGACATATGCAATCATAAAAATAATGGCTATACGTTTTAAAAAAATCGTAGGATTTATTAGGTTTTTAAGTATCCCACCTTTGTTCTTGAATTCTCAAATGTATTTTACTTTTGGAATTAATTACTTTAGAATGGCAACAGTTCAAGACAAAGAGCTCTAATCTTCCTTTTTTTACAAAGCATTTTTTTTATTAAATGTATAACATCAAAATATATTAGCATACTTAGCTAGTTAAACCTTTAAACGAAGAGGTTGAAGAAAGTTGTCTAACTATTGTGTTGAAAGATAAACCCTACTAAAATGAATAATATTTCTCTATTTTTTTCGTATATATTTATTACATTTAAAAATATATTGTTAAACTGAAAAAAAAAAACTTCGTATAACTTGTAATGTCAAAAATACATTGCGTTATGTTATGATGCATTTCTTAATTAATATTTGCCTTGAGAGATATTTAAAGCATGAATTTTCTTATCAGAACAAAAAATATTAAAATTTTATACCGTTGTTTTTAGTAAGTGAGGAAAAATGCAAATTTTCATTGTTTTCAAAGAATTGCTGGCCTGTTAGGAATACTACTTTTTCATTTCCATAAAAATATTCTAACATAAATTCCTGAATATTTGGCTTGTTTACTTCTAAAATAAAATAGAACATTGAACAAAGTATTTTTTTTAGTTTTTGAAACTTCATTTAAATAAACTGTTGCAGTGTACTTATAGTGTCCATTTTATCAATGAACAGTAAAAACATATATCTTAAAACTTCTCGGTATGCATATACTTTAGAAAACGAAAAATTTATCAAAATATGTGTTCTGATGCTTTTGCATTAAAATATTATCTTATTCATTATCTTTCAAATGGTACAAGTAGATTTCATTTGCTGTAAATAGTATTTAATTTACAGGCAGTCTTTTAACGGCAATTCTATTGTCATCAGTCTTACAATGAAAGCCTTGAACGCATTTTCTGAAGAGCTAGTTTTCCCATAACGTGCTTGAACTTCGAGCAAGATATTTTAAATAAATATACTTCGATTTAAAAAAAATAAAGTCCATTAAGAGTATGAATCAGGGCATGTGGCGATACTTTTTATAGTAATTGTAACAAATATTGAATTTTTTACAGACTTTTAAAATATTAAATTATTGAAAAAAATCATATACTTTAAAGTTAGCCTTTTCAAATTTTCATAAATAACTACTTTGCTTAGAGCTTAGATGAAATATGATCTTAGGTCTGGGTAGTTACTGTTTTCTTTTCTGTAAAAATTATGTATAACACCTAATTTGAAATGTCGTTAAGTTGCTCGCAGTTTGGCACAATTAAATTAATTAATTGCTAGTTAATTTATTAATAAATATTTTTTTCTTGCAGTAAAGTATTTTTATGT
Organism: Hylyphantes graminicola; assembly: GCA_023701765.1. Lineage (NCBI taxonomy): Eukaryota > Metazoa > Arthropoda > Arachnida > Araneae > Linyphiidae > Hylyphantes > Hylyphantes graminicola. The sequence goes on along the minus strand of CM043118.1, from coordinate 59,676,128 downwards.
TAGTTTTTATATGTGCGTGATCTTCTCGCAAAGTTTTAAAATTCTATCTCAAAAATTAAAGAAAAAGTTATCCATACTTTAAGAGGGACTGTCAGTCCCATTGAGCTTATGCAATAATTTTGCAATAACTTTTGCAGAAGAATTGTTTTGCCATGTTATCCCTTTTTCACCAGATGGGAATCATCATAAAATCAATTTAAAACAAAAGTGAAAAGAAAATTGCATACGATTATTTAATTAATAATTGATAATGTTTTAAACTAGTGTCGCACATACTGTCTAGTTTTGGAATTTTGAAACTTAAAAAATATATAAATTTATAACTAGATAATACTTTTGCTTCAAATTTGTTTCATTTCGATATTATGTTGATTCCCATACCTATGGAAAAATTACTAACATGGCAAAGCAATACTTGAGCGGAAATTGTGATTTCAAAACTAGTGCATTAGCTCTAAGGACTGTTAGTTCGTCTTAATTATTTCTAGCATTCATGCTTTATTAATTTTCAATCGAAAAAGCAAGTATCAAAATTATAAAGTCTTTGGACATGAACAAAAAATTTAAATTTAAATTTAGAACATGAAATTTTATTTTGTGTTTGGATTTTCATGTATGCATTTCTTGCTGCATTGCACTTACCTGTCTATTTTTCCTTAATAAAAATATACATGCTAAAACTTTTTCATTCTTGAAATATTCCTAGAATTTATGTGTCAATAATTTTCAATCGAAAAATAAGCATCAAAAACAGATAAAACATAAAATGTTATTTTGCTTTTCACGATCAGATATATTCATTTATGCATCTCTTCAAATTTTCATCGCAGTGAACAACAACAAAAATATATATTTCTACGCTCCAATAATCCTTCTGCATTTCCAACAAAATCAACTTTCAATACTGTCACAAGAGAAGAAAAAAATACTAGTAGACGACTTTATAAATCGTCAAATCGTGCTTATCACGAACATGTAAGCTCTCTATTCGGATCAAATATTCCATTTCCAAAAGAACTACATTATCCCCGAAGGAAATAATAAAAACGTCAAAAAAAGACGTCACGTTAACGTCGACGGCAATAACAAAAATGTATTCCTGTTTGATGGAAAACAAGAGAATTATAATAGACGTGCGAAACAATAGCAATAAAAAAAGAACAACAAAAATCTATCCCTCGGATGGATGAAAAAAGTAACTGGAAGCGAAAAAAGTTCTTTTTTTTTTCTGGAATTTTCGGAGATCGTATCATTCCTTCTTCAAAAAACCGTGAAACGAGTTTTAGGATCATTTAGATGCGCTCCGATTGGCCCTTTTCGTTTTCAATCCTTGGGATTTTTTTTTATGTATTTTTCCCGGTGCCGAAGAGGCAATCTTGGAATTTTCCGGTTTTCTTTCCCAAAGAGTTGAAACGAATACACCTGGAAAGGAAGGGATGGGCTTGGTTTATTTTGTCGTAACACTCGCACGTTGTTTCTGTTTTTTGATGGACTTCGACGATGCATGTGACCATAGTCGGTAGTCACATTCTTGAAGAAGAGGAGGGAGGGGCTGGGAAGCCTAGTCGGTTAGGCACTCGCCTAGCATGCGAAAGGTACAGCTGTGGAAATAAAAAAGTACCCACTTGAGGTTATTTCATCCGTTAGTCACCCCTTAGAATCGGACCTTTTTGAGATTGTGTACAATTAACATTCTGAGTTAATTGTACGATACAAAATTTGCATAAGGGGCCGTCTTCATATTAAAAATATTACGATCTTTGAAATTTCCAATAGCAACACCCAATTTTTATAACTTAGAAATGTTAAGCACTTTTGAAAACCCTTAAATCTAAGTTTTTGTTACATTTGGATGAATATTTGACGAGTTATTCAATCGAATCACTTGTGGACCTTTTGGGGACCAACTCTAAAATGACAAGCAAGCATGCATGCAAAGCCGTCTTTATTTATCAATTACACACGTAATCTTATACACAGTCCCCTAAAGGGTAATTATAAAATATTTTGTGATTTACTCAGCAAATTATGAATAAACATTTTTAAAAATTGGGATTTCGCTTAAACTTCTTGTCTTAAATTTATTTCTTTAAAAATATTAGGGGGTTTCTATTCATATTTTTTTAAAAAATCAATATAATAATTATTTAAAAATATAAAAATTGTTTTAAATACCCCAATATTGAATGCATTTTGTTTGGATTATTATAATTTCTTTTCAGTAAAAAATTCGTTTCATTATCTTAATTATTTATAGATCGGGATAGTTTTTTATGCGCAACTCATTTAACATTATGGGACCCAAACTTTGCACGTCTCTAACTCCTCTAATAATGCTTAAAAACTAACAAAATTTGGCATTTCGTATTAACATAGGTCAGACATTTGAATTATGGATTCAAAAAGGGGTGTTGCTATTGGAAATTTTAAAGTTAGTAACATTTTTAATATGAAGATGGCCCCTTATGCAAATTTCGTGTCATGCAATTAACTCAGAATGTTAATTGTTCACAATGTCAAAAAGGTCCGAGTCTTTAGGATGAATAACGGAGGAAATAACCTCAAGTGGGTACTTTTTTATTTCCACAGCTGTACCAGATTAGAGTACTGGCATCGCCAAATAACCGCTGACCTATAAGCGGCCCGTGCAGCGAAAAATGTCGGACGAATAGCACTCAGTGTTAGAGAGTGCACGTTAAATATCCTTCAATGTCTAACGTTGCGTGCGATGTCGTATTGGGTGTCTATTCAGGTGTCGGTTCGTCACTTGACTGTGGTTTTAAAATATGACTCCCGTTGCCAATAGCAATCGCGTAGCTCTAGTGTGACGATAATTCAAACCAAACCTAACCGGATATACATGTAACCAAGTTGGTAGTCATATGCTTCTTGTCGAAGAGGCCCGATCTTAAATCGGGGGTTGGGTCGAGTTGGTAAGGCACTTGCTTTAAATGGGAAAGGTTCCAGGTTCGGACATTTCTAAAGTAACTGCCGACCTATAAACGTATATAGAATAACGTCTTATGAACTGTGCGGTAAAATGTTCCACCAATAATACTTCTTTGAGACGGCCCAGGTTCGGGTCTGGGCATCACTAAAATAACTGCCAAACTATAAACGGCTCGTGCAGCCAAAAATATCCTGACGAATAACACCCCGTGTAAGGAAGTGATACGTTATATATCCTCCCTTCAAAGTACAAACGCTGCGTGTGATGTCGCCCTTAAAGGGTTGCGTTGGGTGCCTACTTGGGTGTCGGCTCGTCACTTGAACCTAGCCTAACCAGATACACATTTGACTCAAGTCGGTTGTCACATATGCTTCTTGTCGAAGAGGGCCGAGATGGTTTAAATGTGAAAGGACCCATGTTCGGACATTTCTAAAATATCTGCCGACCTATAAACGTGTATATAATGACTTATTAGTAGACCTTTTTACCGCTCAATTCATAATACCTCTTAGAAGGGGAGTGTACGTTAAATATGCTACAAAGTAAGGACTCCACGTATGATGTCACCTTCAAAATTGGCGTTGGATATCTATTCAGGTGTCAGCTTATCACTTGACTGTTGTGTTCTAAATTATGACGCCCTTCGCCAACAGCCCACGTAGCGCTACTGCAAGGATGTTCAACATAATCCCTAATATTTGTTCGCCATGAACCGTATTTATGGTGGAAAGGAAATAGTGTAATCTCTAAAGTCAGATAACCTTTACTTGTACTGTTTTATGTAGCTTGTGAACGGCAACTGAAGATAACGCGATCTTAAGTATAATGTTTGATAAAAAACGACCATTAAAATTAACGTTTTTTCTTTATAATAAGTTAAGGATGTTGGGGGTAGGGGGGTAGGGGTATTTTACATATATATTCCGACTTGTGTGCTTGCTCAGTGAGCCGCTTATAAGTCTTCGTCAAGTAAGACAGACACAGACAGATTTTTTACTGTCACAAAGAGAGGAAATACACCCAGGGCGAAGGCGGGAATCGAACCCGCGCCCGTTACAGCACGCAGACTGCTGGCCTGCGATGCTTACCACTCGGCCATCCGGGCCCCTTAAGGATGTTAAGTTAGAAATAAAAAAAATTTCTTAAGTTGAAGGACTGATACAGGACCCCTAAGAAGAAAATAACCTAAGTCGTTAGACCACATGCTTTTTATCATATTTAAATCAAAATAATCCAATGAATGCATTTCTGCTGGTAATAACAAAACAATTCACTCAGAGGGGGGATCCCTACACTGGAGTTACTAGTACTTGTACTACTGGTACTAATCCACTAGCCTTACGTACTAATTACTTGCCCTTACATCCTTAATTTGTATTTCTCGTACATTTTATATATCAATAAATAACTAGCTTTAGAGATCGCTTTGATTTTATATTTAATTTTCAATAATGAAAAGTCTTTTTTTGAAACCGTGGAAACTGTTAAAAATTCCAGTATTCTTTTAATGGCTTTTAATTAATTTATTTTTTTAAAATTCAGAAACGAGTGTTTTTGTATCTTTGCTATTTTGCGTTTCTGAAATTTTACAAGTGCTCATTCAGTTCTATTACACAATGAGTGATTCATTTTAATGAAAGCATTTATACGCACCGTAAAAATTAAAATTATATTTCATTAATTAAAAAAACATGTTTTAAATGCGTATAAGTTTTTTTCTTTTGACTCCCCCAGTATTTCGAAAGTCTCACTTGCAGTGTTTCCCTTTCGAGTTTTCGAGGTTGGCGCTTTGGGGTTGATTTATTATCGTTGTTGGCTGCTTTTGTTGTTTGGCGCAACTAAAAAGGGCGAAGTTTTCATAAGGATTCGGTATCGAATAAAAGGAAACTTTGTAAAAGTTTTTCTCTCGATTAATATTGTGGGTGGCTTTAAAATCTGAGGTTATAACTTTGTATGGGGTTAAATGGAGAGGTTGTACTGTAAATGGGATATTTTTAGCAGTTTAGGTTTTGTTCAAGACGAGAAAATCATTGAAAGCATTCATAAGGATTCCTGGCAATTTTTAAGAAATATTATATACTTTAAACAAGAAATAATTAAAAAAATTTAATTCGTTTTCAATAAAGAAATATAATATGGGAGCTCTTTTTTTTCTGTACTTAATATTTTGTTTTCTTCATAGAAAAATAACTATTTTTTGGAGTAAAAGTATGAAAGACAATTATTTTTTCTATTGCATTTCATACATTTTTAAAAAAGTAAGTTTTATCAATAATTCTAACTAATAAAAATATCCTTAAAGCAGCGTTTTTTTTTTTTTTTTGACATAACTCTCTGAAGGTTATTTTGTAAAAAATACCCATGGATATTAAATTTTTTAGATCATAAAATAATAAACGTAAATTTTGTCCATACTTTAAAATCAATGTCTTTGAGCAGCATCCTTGGTTAGACTGGATGATAGAGACGGCCTTCCCTTTTAACCCTTTCAGTCCCAAAAATTTACTACCCTACAGAAGCATCTGATATTCACAAAATAAGCTTATTTTAGGTCAAATATACGTATTCCATAAGAAAAAAAAATTAATATAAATTTTTATATGGTTTTTGAAACAATGCCAAAATTATTTAACTGTGGAAAACAACAAAATAAAAAATATATATACTACCTAAAAACACGTCGAGTTATATATTTAAAGGTATCTGACCATATTATCAAAAAAAAATTTAGTAATTATTTTAACCGAAATAGTTTAAATTGCGTTTTAAATATGTGGAACTGAAGTGAACTTATCAAAAATCAGGAGAAACGCTTGTTGATTATTTTCTAAATAAAAAAAATAGTAGTTCTGACTTCTATTGAGATTAAAGTAAAATTTTGTCTGATAGAACAAAGTGTGAAGAATCGAATGATGTGTGTTTGGAGGTCATAGCGGGACATAAACATTTTGAAAAAAAAAATATTGAAAGTGATGATGCCAAATGGCATCACTGGGACTGAAAGGGCTAATGTCATATAGATAAATAAGATTCTAAAAAATTTATACATATAAAATGTTGCATCTTAAAATTACAGCAGTTACAAATTCACAATATGTAGATTTTTTTTGGAAACTTGTTATACATCTGTTAATCTCTTCCTTATCAATTTGTGGTACTAAGGGGAGTTAAAACCTGATTTATATATTTCGTTAATTAGTTTAAAAAGAACTTTCATTCGAAGCTATAAGTAGGAAAAATATAGGTATGAGAGTTTAAAGGTAGAAAAACGTATAAGAATTAATTATAAATGTATTTTTATAAAAATATTTCTCGTGTATAATTATTGTGGCGTTGGTTCAACCAACTTAACCAAAACTACACTGCTTGCCAAGCTAAGTTGGTTGAGTAGAAATGTGCTATGAAGAAGATCCTTCCGCGGATGTAAAGAGTTCCATAAATTATTTGTGAATCCATCCAGAAAACATGTTTAAAACATTAATTTCGTTCAAGGGCTAACAGATTTGAGCAGAATTTGGAAATTTTATCAGAATGAAAAGTGTATTTTGGTTAAATTGTATTCAGATCATTGTGTATGTAAATATTACCTTACAAGAGTGGACCAATCACGCTTTTCGTTCTGCCTTCTTACACTTAGTTTTACCCAAGTTAGGTTGGTACGGAATTGAGTAAACTTTCGATTATAATACTATATAAAAACAAGTCCCCTAAACCTTGCTATCGATTCCTTTAGTCCTGAACAAACGAGATCCATTTTTCGCATGAAAGAAAGTAAGAACTCTCTCTCCCTTCCAATTTGATTACAGATTTGAGTTCTTTCGGAAACCAAAGTGGCCGTAGCACTTATTGATCTTCATGGAGTTAGGAAGATGTAGGGGGATTTATCACAGCTAGTGTTGGAGATTTAGGGGTAGGTAGGAACTGAGATATCGGAGATTTGAATATTTTTGTTCGTTATATTAAAGGGGCTGGGGAGCCCAGTCGGTTAAGCACTCGCTTAGCATGCGGAAGGTCCTTAGGTTCGGGTCCGGGCATCGCCAAAATAGCTGCCGACCTATAAACGGCCCGTGCACCCCAAAATGTCCGACGAATAATACCCCGTGTAATAGGGTGCACGTTAAATATCCTTCAAAGTCCTAACGCTGCGTTCGATGTCGCCCTTAACGGTTGCGTTGGGTGCCTATTCAGGTGTTGGCGACGTCACCTGACTGTGGTTCTAAAATACGACGCCCGTCGCCAATAGCCCTCGTGTAGCTCCAGTGCGACGATAATTCAAACCTAACCTAACCTAACCAATTTGATTACAGATTTGAGTTCGTTCGGAAACCAAAGTGGCCGTAGCACTTATTGATCTGCATGGAGTTTAGGAAGAAGTAGGGGGATTTATCTCAGCTAGTGTTGGAGATTTAGGGGCATGTAGTTTCTGAAATATTGGAGATTTGACTATTTTTGTCCTTTAAATTACTTAATTAATTTTAATGTTTAACTCTTTATTAATTATTTACTCTTTATCAATTGTTTACTCTTTATTAATTATAATAGATTTAATTTTAATGTTTAACTCTTAAACTCGTAAGACCAGAGCAAAATCCTACAGGTATATTCTTAATCTAAACATAATTTCCACGCCAATATATGCTAGAAAGTATGTTTTGCAAAGAATTTTTAAAACAATTATGTTTATAGTTACTTAGGGACACGCCCCAAACTCTAAAAATACAAATTTTTCTGTGCTATAAATGCAACAAATAAGACCATATAACTTATTTGTAGTTAAGAGATTATTTTAACATTGGTTTTAACTGCAAAATGCTTTTAAAATTAACAACTAAACGAACGTTTTGAACAGTTCGAAAAATGAATTTAAAATAATTTTTTATGAACTCTAATATCATATTGACCCTCGTTCATTTAAATTTTTTTATAGAAAAAAACGATTGATACCTGTAATCAAAGGCTGAAAACTAATATTTGGATCTTTTTCTTTCGGAACTAATTAACATGTTAATTGTTTGTAGGGAGGTTCTAAAAAAATTCCCTAAATGGGAGTTAAATTAATTGTTTAAATCTCTAAACCTATAAAAATACCTATTAAATTTGACCTTAACTCAGGATCACCACAATCCATGTAGTAATTCGGTTAAACTCAAATTATTCGAAGCAATTGGGTCGTAACCGCATTCGAATAAAATAATTGGAGTATTTTGGAAAAGGGTAGATTTTAATCCGTTACTTAATTTTAAACTGTAATATTTATTTCTGAAAACTTTAGGTGGGTGGTAAAATTTTGGCTGTTTCACAAATGGAAACACAAAAGAAATATTTCTATTAAATAAGAGTTACATTGTAACTTTGAAGGATTTTAGAGACTGCATAAATAACGTAAAATATCTGGACCATAAAATTTAATACAGTAGAGTACCGTTTATCCGAATTCCGGTTATCCGAAATTCCGTTTATAAAAAAAAATCTCGAGCCTTTCGGTTAAAATATGAAATGTATAAGCATAAAAAATGTACACAAAATACATACGTACTTACAAAGTTGGATTTATTTCGCAAAATATGCAGTATTTCTTTATTTTTGCTGCTCAATTTTGGTCCCGTTACCTTCCGGATAAGCGGGACACCCTTCCATACTTCATAGTATCTGATAAGTAAAGAGTTTCATTATAGGTATTTGGTTTTAACGAAATGGATGACAGATTATATTAGCACATTTAATTTTACTTTGCTTAAAAAATTGACGTCGTTTATAGACTTATTATAAACTTTAGATTTTTTTTCTTTTAAACGATTTATCTTGATTATATATTTCGATAAATTTAATTTAAAATATGACTATTATACAAAAATACATCTTTGTATCCACTTCTTTTTCACAGAACCTTACAGAAAGGAGGGAATAAAGAAATTCTCACATAGATATAAAACTTTTGTATATTTATTCAAGTAACGGCGTTGGAATTGTGTATGATAATGATAATGCAGAGTATTTTCTTATGGTGTAAAAATCTCTGTTTATTATCGATGAAATGTTTCATGCATTTCAAGATAAATTCATTTCTTTGGGATTGTGTATGATAATGATAATGCAGAACATTTTCTTATGAATAAAAATCTCTTATCTTTCTTATCGATGAAATGTTTGATGCAATTCAAGAAAAATTCAATTACACATATTTTTAGTTTATATGAAGTGGCTACGGATTTTATATTTGTAAAATAAATTTATGGTTGAAATAAAAATATCTCGGATTGCCGAAATTCAACAAACGTAGATATATATCATGAACAAAATCGGGAAGATTTGGAATATTCAGATAAATCTTAAGAATAAAACCACTTCAACAAAGTGATCCCTAAGTGGCATCGAACTAAAGAACATTAACAGCTTTTCTATGTCTATAGGATACAATATTTTATACGAACGTATTTTTAAAAAAAACTTTTCAAAAATGCGTCATTTACACTTAGACACATATATTTTATCTTTATTCTATAGCAATGTACAAAAAAAGAAAAAAAACTATGATCCAGCTTTTTAAAGACAGATATGAGATATTTTTTACTAATGTTTCATGCTCGATACTTTTTATAACATTTTTAAAATTCATTTAAAAGATGCTCTATTTACACTACATTTCAAATGTATTTTTTTTATTCTATAACAGTAGGATCATAAGAGAAATATAAGATACTAATAAAATTTATTTTTCTCTCACTAGTGGTGTTCAATTGAAAGAATTCTCACATGTTACATATATCTTGCGTTACCTGCAATATATTAACCGCCCTAGAGTGGAAAATTTCCCACATTTTTATTATTTCTCGTCTGCTGTGTTGATCCCTAAGCGCAGTACACTTGTCATGGGATGTTAAAGACATCGATTGCGTTCTTAAAAACCTGTTCCTAAAAACAAGAAGATATTATTAAAATTCCTGTTATGTGTTAGTTTTAATAATTCGTATTAGGTACCGTTGTATTAACTATTGGTCAAAACTTTTGTTTCATATTTGTTTTGCTGCGAAATACGTCATTGAAATAACATAATCGAATTAAGAGTTACATACCGTAGACGGGGGTAACTTTGGGACACTTTTCAAAGTTTTACGCTGTTTCTTTTTTTTATTTTTTAAGTTAGGTTACTGAAAAAATTATTAATATGTAAAGCCAGTCTTCCTCTAACAAAATATAATAAGACAATAACTCTAGGAACAAGGGTATTTTATTAAAAAATATTTTAAACTGTCCCAATCTTACCCCACTAATTGGGGTAAAATTGGGACAGTGTATTTTTTTCATTAGAAGTAGCAAGAAACATGACTTTGTACCAATATTACCCCACAATATTGTATAAGGGCATCATCCACCTAAGAAAAGACAAGGTAAATGAGTGTGTACCAATTGCAACGCATAATATTATATTTAAACAATGAAATTATGATACATGTACACATAGATTGCAAATAATTACTTTTTAATACTATTAGGCTTTGGATCTTTACTGAACATACAAAAATATTATTTACACACTTCATAAAAGTTAGTTTTTGTCAGCTGAAGCCAAGAGATCACTGTACACTTGAAGCTCTTTAACTTTGAAAATTTCTCTGACTCTGTATTTCTCTCTCTCTCTCTCTCTCTCTCTCTCTTTGATTTCTCTGAAGACTGTAGCCCGACCTACGGGTTTGGTATGTTTTTCCTGGGATTTCAGATGTAGTGCATTTTTTGGTATTTTATACTTGGAGGCTCAGGCTGCATTTCGGATCGACAGTGTCTTGTTCTTTATTGCTAGTAAAGCCTCTTGTAAATTTTCTTCAGTGTAATTTCTGTAGGGCCGTGTGCCAAGAACTTTTTTATAATTTCTAGGCATTTTATTGTCCAATGCAATGCTGAAAAAAAACCAACTATTGTAAAAAAAACCTGTATACAAACTTTGGGGCTGTCCCAAAGTTACCCCGTAAAGAGCTGAAAATTTCCAGTTTATAGGTTATATAATACAAAATACTTTAATAACATTGTTAATTCTATATAAGATACTTAAGAAGATGCTTGGTATTGTGTATACGTACTTGAAAGTGATCTGAAGTTCACAGTTCTTGAGGCAGAAGAGAAAGTTTCATCAAAACAAGAATTTTGTGAAAAACAATGGCAAGAAATAAGACTTGGCTGTCACAACCTGGTAGTAAACTGGTTCTGAAAACTGCCGCCTGGTAGCGGCACGGTACAGGACTAAACAAAGGTTTGCAGGTTGAACCTACGCAGTGTGTCCCTCAGGGAATCCTGCAAACTAAAATTAACCCGTTGTCCCAATGTTACCCACCCAGTCCCAAAGTTACCCCATTCTACGGTACTACATAGCGTCGTCTTCACTGAATATAGTAAGTAATTACGTTATACATACATATGTTATATAAAATGCTTATTGCAAATACTTTTAGCATTGTGTTATGTTTAAATATTAATATTAAAACGTAGACTAAGTTTATTACTATGTCCAAAGGTTTAAGTACTGTTCTGTGTCCATCCATATTAAGATTAACAAATCTTAGAATAAATTAAAGTCCAATTAGAACCACAGTCAAGTTACGAGCCCACACGAGGTACCCAATGCAACTTTTAAGGGTAAGGGGCGGGGATAAAAACAAAATTGCAAATATTAGGATCAAAAAGACACTGTTCCGTACAATTCACTCCCGACTTTTTCTCCTTACATTTGTCTTCTATGCTTTATTGGGAATGTAACCACATATGAAATTGTGTTTCTGAGGCCTTTTCAAGTGGAATAAATACCGCAGTTTAACGCGAAGCTGAAAAATATGGGATGTATTAAGCTGTTTGTTTGATGAGTTATGGGTGTATTACAAGGGAATTGTAAGAAATACTGAGTTTTTGTTGCAGGAAAAGAGTTTGGATCTTGAAATATAAGTGTCGTTGTGTTTAGTGGCATTGTATTTTTATAACGGAATTTGCAATTCAGAGAAAAAGAATTAAATTTATATTTTTGATGGTTTGTTTTTCCCGTAGAGATTTATTGAATAAGATATTGCAGATCATAACCTTTACCTGTTCAATACAAATTGTGTGATTAAATGTTTTTCATGGACTGTAAGAAATCTTTTGCTACTTAAGTAGCAAAATGTTTCTTACAGTCCATGTTACTGCGTTTCTTCAGCTTTAGTTACCATCTTTGGCTCGGTGCGTTTAATCTCAACAGAAGGCGCAAGCACATCTGAAGAATTAAATTTGTGATTTATTCCCCGTTTACTAAATCAAGCATTTATAATTTCGTACTGAAAGAAAAAATAAAACAACCAGGAAGATTAAAAAGCCCCGAACAGAGGGGAGAGTGCACAAGACGCGGAAAAAGGGTAGATGCATCGGCTTCTGCTGCTTTTACGATGCGTGGCCGGAAACTCAATAACGATGCCAACAGTCGAAAAATAAGCTAGTTTCCGTGGGATTGCTTCAGGGCCTCGCGTAGCTCTAGCGCTAAGCAACGATCGCTACCAAAGCCACAGGACGCAACCTGAAGCAGCCCCGGCGCAAAACAGGGACGCCGGCAGGCTACTATATAATGATTTGCAGATATAATTTCTGGATTTTGCTATTAGCGAATTTTTATATCGAAATATACCAAACTCCCATCCCCTACAGGGACATGTCTAAATTGTGGAGGTGGCGAAAGATGGCAACATCTGTCATATGTGTTTGTGTGTGTATTGTGTTGTCCTACTTGACGATGGTTTATAAGCGGGTCCTTGCGACCAAGCACACAAACCTGAAAATATATGTCAAGCAACCAACCAACCAAACTCCCCCCCCCCCCCCCCCCCCCTTCTGAAGATTTATATTTTGTTTTCCAATGCGTTTCGGTTCAGAAAATAATTTCTCTTTCTCATTCACTTACTATTTTGTTAAATATTTAATTTAGATTTTATAAACTTATTTCATTTAAAAAAAATTCATAATTTTTTTCTAGGAATAAACAGTAAGTGATGATGAATCCTAGTGTAATTATTTTTTATCCGCTAATAATAGCAACTTGGAAGCAATAAAAAACGAATTTATTCCATTTGTATTTTTGTAACGCAATCCGCTTAACCAAGTGCAAATATCCTTAATCAAAATAAACCTCATTTCAACTCTAAAAAAACATTTCCACCATCGCAAATGCAACGCATTTTCCCGCAATTACTGCACCAACCTTTAACAATTATACTAACAATCTCTAAACCGAACCCATAACAATTTCCACTATAATATCCCCTATACTTCCGAGTCTTAAATACCACCATTTCGCCAAAACGATCTATTCGTAGAGACAATACAAGACCGGCCAATTTAGGAAACATGGGTTTGGGGTTACTTTTCGAAGGTGGTTTTTGGTTGTTTCTAGAGTTATGCATGGAGATATTTTACTATTTAGTTTTAGTGGTTAATTAGAATGTTTATAAAATGTAGTTAGTTAGGGAATAAAAACTCGTTTTTTTTCACTGGCTAAAAAATAAGACTGAAACTGTATTCAAGTAATAGTTTTTTTTATGTAATCTGTTAATTAGTAAAGCTTGTTATTTTTCCATTAAATAGAAGTTAAAGTGATTGAATCGCATTTGTAGAATGTTATTTCAAGCTAAAATCTAAATTAGGTTGAAAAAAGAAACACATTTCACTCTTTGCTTGAAAAAATATATGGAAGAAACGTAAAGATCGCCCCAAAAGCCCATTTCTAAATCGATCGAGATATTTCCACGAACAAGAAAAACATTAAAAAATCTTTTTTAAACCTTCAGTTAGCTCACAATGGTATAAATTCTAGAAACAAACTCGTAAAAAAAAAATTAATCATTGGTAAAAACTACTTGAACTCTCATTATGAATTCCCCAATACAAAAGGCAACTATACATATGAAATATTAGTATTAAAGTGTTTTGAAATATTATTTATATATAAAATAATGTACTGTTAAAGGGTTTAAACTTTACTAGCGTCATTGCCCTTCTATGAAAATGCAGTTTTAAAAGAAATCACACAATACTTACATTTAAGAAAAATAAATATTAGCCTTAAAAAAACATTTCTTTTAAAGTAAAGTGCAAAATGTTTCTTTACTAGCCGACGATACATCAATGACAAGGAACGACTTTTTAAAAATTAAAAATTAAAATATTTCAAAGCTTTATTTTATTGAATAAACGTTCCATGCATTTTCATTTCCAAAATAATACCATTACTAATTTGACGATGGTAGCAATTTGGCACTTGTGCTTTTTCAGATAGAGTAAAAACGCTGCGTACGATGTCGCCCTTTAACGGTTACGTTCAGAGACATAACATAGAGTGGACTGCGCATTCATAGTAAAGCAGCTTAGGGATGGAAAACCAAAACCGGTTTTCAAAAAATCGGTGGTTCCGGTTTTGACTAAAAACCGGTTTTTTTGTATGAGGCCCTTCGGAACCGAAAACCGGTTTTTCAGGGAAAAACCGATGGAAAATGGAAAACCGGTTTTTTCTAAAAAACCGCCATCCCTTGCAGATTAGCATTATGTCCTAAACATCATAAATCGCCAAGAGGGGAAAGGTTGCTACATATGGCAACTTAACGCTACCGTTTCGTTACGAACTATTCCAAATTGTCGCAAGACCTGAATATCAGCTAGCAAACCGAAGTGGAGACTACCATCACAATATCCAAGTCACGTGGGTTTCTACCAATCACGGCACTTGAATTTTTTTAATTGTTTTTGCAGGACGATTTTTTTAGCATTGTTGGTATTTTTCTCTTTTGGCCTTTATAATAAATATTTAATTACATTCTTTTAATCTCTGAGCATGTTAACAATCGTGAATGTTGTACTCCTAATTCAGTAACGTTTTATGCAAGATGCCAAATGCTTGTGAATTCCTAATTGTAAAGAGGGGTATAAAAAAGGATTAGTCACACTTTCACGGGTAAAATTTATTTAGTTCTGCATACTTTTAGTAATTGTATGTTCTTCATAAACTATAATTTCTATCGAGGGAATATATTCTAAAAGCTCTTTTATACTGAAGAATCATATTCATGATTAAATCAACATTATTAGAACTCTAATTATAATAAATATTTTGGTCCAAGTCAATTAAATTAATGGTCTGAACATTGACAGCTTAGAATTAGAATATTTTTTTACAATTTGGTCAAAACGAAACCTGTTTTTGCAATCGTATTTTGTTGAGTTATTTATATTTAAAAAGTAGAGCATTTTTTGAATTTGAAATATATTGATGTGTTTTAGAAAGTTGATTTATTCCAGGTGAAATAAAGGAAGAAGCAATATTTCAAAAAAATATATATTTGATTTTTTTTAATCGGACCGTTAGAACGAAAGTTATAGAGACGGCAGAAAATATTCACAATGTCAATAACCAACTTATATTACAGCAACACTCTACATAAACCTACTAATGTTCTTTTTTATTAATTTTTAATAAAGAGTCCACATTCAATTGTTCAAGTAATCTTAAATAGACGCACAAAATCAAAGAAATAATCTGATATGTATTAAGAGGATCTTAAAATACCAGCTATTCATCCTTGCTCCTTTCCAAGCTTCTTTATCATAACATTAGATTGTCGGCCTCTGTGTTCAGGTCGTTGTGGAAAAACTCGCCAAATGGTAAACTCGCCATAGATGCGAGCCAAACGCGACACAGTCATGTGACTGTGTAAGTTAGATGTTTAGGACACTTTAGGTTTGCCAATGCGCAGTCCACTCTATGT
The DNA here is from genome assembly GCA_023701765.1 of Hylyphantes graminicola. Taxonomy (NCBI): domain Eukaryota; kingdom Metazoa; phylum Arthropoda; class Arachnida; order Araneae; family Linyphiidae; genus Hylyphantes; species Hylyphantes graminicola. Next base: position 59,660,411 of record CM043118.1, on the reverse strand, counting down.
TATGTCTCTGGTTACGTTCGGTGCCTATTCAGGTGTCGGCTCGTTACTTGACTGTGGTTCTAAAATACGACACCCGTCGCCAATAGCCCTCGTGTAGCTCTAGTGCGGCGATAATTCAAACCTAACCTAATCGGAGAGTAAAGGCTAAAGTTGAACCCGTAATAATTGAGTTTTAAAAGAAGCTCTGACCAACTAGGCCACCGAATTTTCGGTGAATTGAAACTAAAAAATCAAAGTTGTTGACGTTAACTTCTCCTCTAAATTACGTCATTGAGAGCAAGTTTTCGACAAAACATTAAATTCAATTTTTAAAGAATTTATGAACACTTGTAATGACCATAATGGAAGCTAAGAAGTTTAAACTACAACAAGTACAGAAAACTCCCACAGTAGTGATATTTTTGAAGTGCACTAACGGAAATATATTTGACTTATCTGACTTATACTGACTGAGAAACTTATTTTAACACAAAAATATATAAACTTGATGCTTTAATTTTCGAGTTGTAGTTAGATATATGAACTAGTACAAAATAATAGTTTCAAAACGTATTTATTTTATTTATCATTATCATCTGAGCTTATAGTAGGTGCCAAAACTTGAATGACTTCTCAGTAAAAAACGTAATGCTAGTAATGATATTTTCGCTTCTACTACATCCAAATATTTATCTACTCTAACAGATTAGATAATAAGGGTAGTAAATCAATGCACATTCTTAGGTTTTTAGAGTAGAGTTTAGGTAGAGTTTAGTAAAATATAAAATTACATTTATCTTATAATATTATTTCAATGACTTTTAAAGTTTATCAAGTTCCAATTATTTAAAATCATCTTCCATTAAAAAGTGTAGAAAAACAATCTCTAGTTTGGATCTCCACCCCACGCAAGACTTTCATTCACTTATATTTCACATTACGTAATTGAAAGAAATAACTTAATATATTTGAAAAGGGATTTATTTTCACTTCACAATACAGGAAAAAATATCAATTCAATTAAACAGGTAAGAAACACCAACTTCATACCTCTAATCCCAATCTTAAGACTAATTAGCCCTATCTCCACGGTACGACCGTTCCCCGCTAGATGGCGCAGCCGCATTTATTATTTTTTTATTTTCTCTTCAAAGTGGGATCAAAACTCCGGTACTTCATTCCGGGATTCGCAGTGTCGGATCCGGCATTGAATCTGGAAAAAAACGGGAGAAACGGGAATAGCTGGAATTGTGTAGTTGGAAGTTGGACACATGTTTTGTAGATACAAGAGATATCTATGATACTAAGTTTCTTTCTGATTTCTATGGCCCTATTGCCGGGTGAGTGATATAAATAATATAATATATTTTTAACAAAGTTTCATATTTTTTTTAGTATAACATTTATCAATTTTAGCTTCAATACTACATTTATAAAGTATAAAGTTTAAGGTATTATAATAGTTCAGTCCGTTGTCTGTCCGTCACCCACTTTCATTGCCAAAACTACAATTGCTACGTACAAGTGTGATACTTAAAAAAAAATCAGCGCATCGAAATTAGAACACATTGGAAATGCCAGAGAAAAATTCGAGGTACTACAAATATTTAAAAAACTGCAACATTTAATGCTCATTTAAAATCCTATGAAGTCATTTTTATTAGAATTTCACCATTGCCATTTACCATTCACCAATTCACCATTGCCATTCGCTACAATAGCTCGAGAAATTTTAATTCTTTTAGACAATAAATTAAAATAAATTTATTTTTGCTTCATCGATCAGTTTGAAATGATGTCAAATGTATTTCATTACGAGATTCTTTGTATATTGACATGAAATGTTTTCATTCTATTTTAAAGCGAAGGAATATTACATATTTATTCTTTGAATTATAAATTAATTTTTGCAAATGATAATTAATAATTTTTGAATTTTTTAAATAAAATAAATGAAACTAGTCAAATTTAGCAGGTAAATGTTTAATGTAGAATCAATGCTGTGTTTGGCGCCTTTTTACCTGTTAAACACATCTGTTGTGTGGAAGCGGGTTAAGTGACAGATTCTGTTACAAACCTACATGTTTAATTAGATTATAATTGTGTCAGTAGCTGCTAGTGGAATCGCTTTAAAAAAATACCGTATCCCTGTAAAAACTGAGTTTTGGGAAAATGAAGAACACTCGTTTCATCTAACGTAACGTTTCACAAACTTTTCATATAAATTTAACGTAAATTAAGAAATTTGATTTTATATGTTACAAATATGAGTTGTAGGAAGTACTTTGGGTTATGTTAAGATAGATTATTCCGTTTTATGTGAAGTGTTGTTAACAACTCAAAAACGCCAAAATTACAGATAAGTCTTTATTACAGCGGCACATAGTCTTTATTACAGCGGCATGTTCACGTAATCCTTCAGCACATGAAAATAATAGCTCTGAACAGCTTTTAACCCTTTCAGTCCCAAAAATTAACCACACAACATAAACATATGATATTCACAAAATAAGCTTATTTTAGGTCAAAAATAAGAGTTCCATAAGAAAAAAAATCCTTTTAATATTTTATATGGTTTTTGAAATAATGCCAAAATCTTTTAACTGAGGAAAACAACAAAATAAAAAATATATATTACCTAAAAACACTTCGAGTTATATATTTTAAGGTACCTGAACATATTATTAAAAAAAATTTAGTAATTATTTTAACCGAAATAGTTTAAATTGTGTATTAAATATGTGGAACTGAAGTGAACTTTGGAAAAATCATAGCACACGGTTTTTCTATCTCTATGGTTAAGAACCCCTTCGTCGACAGGCAAAGCCTTGGTTTCCTCGGAATCTGTCGCCAGAAAAATGCGACCGCTATTAACCCTTTCAGTCCCAGTGATGCCATTTGGCATCATCACTTTCAATATTTTTTTCAAAATGTTTATGTTCCGCTATGACATCCAAACACACATCATTCGATTCTTCACACTTCGTTCTAACAGACAAAATTTTACTTTAATCCAATAGAAGTCAGAACTACTATTTTTTTTATTTAGAAAATAGTCAACAAGCGTTTCTCCTGATTTTTTATAAGTTCACTTCAGTTCCACATATTTAAAACACAATTTAAAGTATTTCGGTTAAAATAATTACTAAATTTTTTTTAATAATATGGTCAGATACCTTAAAATATATAACTCGAAGTGTTTTTAGGTAATATATATTTATTTTATTTTGTTGTTTTCCACAGTTAAAGAATTTTGGAATTGTTTCAAAAACCATATAAAAAAATTTTAATAGATTTTTTTCCTTATGGATTTCGTATATTTGACCTAAAATAAGCTTATTTTGTGAATATCAGATGTTTCTGTAGTGTAGTAAATTTTTGGGACTGAAAGGGTTAAACGTGGATGACGTCACTCTACCGGCCACAGCGTAATCGGAACGTTACATTTACACGAAACTGGAAACCTAGCGAACTCACTCAACTAACACTGTTGTTGTTTTGGTTTTCGTCTTTGCATGTCAAAAATTGAAAATTTCGGTTCTTCGTGATTTCTCACAAAATCAATTAGCATTTCTTCCTCGGCAAGCGTAAAACAACTCTCGCCTTCCGTCATTTCCTCAAATTTTTAATTTTTGGCAAGCACACCGCACAACAGACAACAGCAAAAAACGTTGTCATCAGGATTTCCCCAACGCACTCAACAGCAACTCAATCTGGCGGTCGTTTGAGTTCCACGCGGCGGTCGTTTGAGTTGAACGCTCCCGAGGAAACCACTCTACAAAAAAAAAAAAAGTCAGTAGTTTGTATGACGTCACTCCGCGCACTTGTCCGACCGCTTAAATCTGTTGACGGACTCCGAGGAAACCGAGGCTTAAATATGTCCGTATTGACGTTTTTTTGTCGAATAGTTTCGATTGGAAATGAGATTAGGAACGAGTTCTTTATCCGTGGTTCAAGCGTCAGCTAATTACAGTTCTTGCTCGCATCTCGACCTCATAGAGATAGTAAACCGTGACCCGTGAGATAAAATAGGGAGAAGCCCTATACATGATAAAACTGTAATACGGTTATAAAATGGCCAAGTACACACTTAAAACAAAAGAGTGAAATCCACTCATATGAGAGAAGTGCATTTTCGATATTACAAAGGAGTGAAAATTAACTCAGACTGAGATAAAATCACTCGTTTGGAGTGATCCTGTCGGAGTTTTAACTAAACAAGAGTGAAATCCACTCATATGAGAGACGTGCATTTTCGACACTCAAAAGAGTGAAAATTAACTCAGACTGAGTTAAATTCACTTGTTTGTTTAAAGAGTGTACAATTAAACAACATATAATACTTACAATTCAATATTCTTACAAATAAATGTGTTAACGTATTTTTTTTTTGTAATATTGGGTTGTATTTACATTATCCTTATTTTTTAAAAAATCAAAAAATATAAATATACTTGCCAAATTCCATTTTTATTTATCATAATTGTTTAAGTTTATGGACTTTTGACTAACGGTTCTAAACTTCTTACATTATAATGAATTTTTAAGAAAAAACAGGTTAAAATATATGTTCATTGTTAATTACAAATTAAAATCGAGTTTCCACGTTTGCATCCCATTTGTTTCCTATTTAATTTCTTTTTAAAAAGAATTTTATTTTGTGACAATGGAGTTTATCTATTATATTGTTTTTAATTTTATTATTTCCTTTAGCCTTATTAAATAATTCCCCAGCGTAGCGCATTTAAAATATTCAAAATTTTATTATCTATCTTTAAATAAAAACCTAGTTCATTGTTTAATGAAAAAAAAAGTTTTATCTTCCGTCGCATTCGTATTTAAAACGATTAAAAAATACGTTTCGACTGAAATTACCCGGTATTCGATTTAAAACAATAAATAAGATCTTCTTCTTAAACCTTTTTCTTAACTAGATTAATTCAAAATTAAATTAAGAGGATTTGAAAATAAAACGTCAAAATGAGATCCGGTTAATTTAATATTCGACCGAATTTTGCTTTTAAACTCAATATTAATTCTTCAAATTGAATATCAAATGCATAAACTCGAATAGAAATTCTAATTTTTTTATGGTTAATTTAATTTAAAGATAAGGAAATAGATTTAATAAGGCGTAAATAATTTCAAAGCGTAAAACAAGTTGAAACCGTTTGAGCTAATTTCCGATTCCTCTTTTGAAATTTAATTCTTTCGAATTAAAATAGTTCTCAAAGGAACATCTCGAAATTAATCCTGATATCATAAATATATTTCATTTATTTATTCACAATGCAACTAGCGTTTACAGAAACTGAACTGTAGTATTTATTTAAAAGAAAACGCGCCGCTTTACAATAATTAAAAATATTTTGCTAATTTCCATTCTTTCATTTGAAATAAATTGAATTCGGAAGCATTTATATTTACTTAGAGTAGAATGAATAATATATTTTACGATATGATGCTGCTTTTAGTAATTGTTATCGATGAACTGATTGTCTAGATATTTTCTAGCACAATTTAATGCAAAAACAAATGTCTGATGAATAAAGTAAACCTTAATTATTAAATAATTAAGTATTTCGAGAACAGTGAAGTATTCATATTTGACGTCTCTTATTCAAATAACTGTAAAAAAAACTAAGGACCTAATGTTTTATTTAATTAACCTGTATTGAATTTTTTAATTGTATTTCCTTTTTAAATAACTTAAATGTGAAAACTGATACAAATTAATGTTATTTGCTCAACCTATTACGCGACAATTTTGTGAATACTTTTTTCCTCCAATGAGGCTGAAATATTGGCGGTCAAGCCCTTTCAGAATCGGCATACATTCATCAGAACTGAGAGCCTTTTTTTTTGTGGCACCATCTAGGCGACTCTCGCTACCGATTGTGACGCACAGAATACAATGAATCTGAGCTCTTTGTGGATGCTAAAGTATGCTGAGATTTATTTTTGCCGAGAGAACCCAAGCCAAATAAGCCCCATGATCTTTTACATGCCACATAATCATATGACAAGCGTGACCAAGATTTTCCCATCCAGAAAATTTGACAACTCAGTCGGGGATCGATGCCACGATCTTGGGCTTACGAGGCAGACGCGTTAAACCTCTTAGAAAATGAGCAGCTGAAATTGTGAACATAATTAACACCTTTATTTCTGAAAAAAAAAAATAATAATAACGTTAATTTCAAAAAAAAATCCGCATCGTTTTTCGTGTAACTTAAAATTGTTCTACATACACTCTTAAAACAAAAGAGTGAAATCCACTCCAGTTGGAGAAGGGCATTTTCGACACCGTAAAGGCATGCATATTAACTCAGACTGAGCTAAAATCACTCGTTTGGAGTGATCCTGTCGGAGGATTAACACACAAAGGATCCACTCCTTCCGGGTAAGTGCATTTTCCAGTCTGGAGGAGTGAAATCCACTCAGACTGAGTTAAATTAGGAGTGTTTGTTTTAAGAGTGTAAATTGTTCAGTGTTATGGTTTTTTATTAGTTTTATATTTTATTTATATTGGTAAAGTTAACCTAATTAAAACTAGTTAAATTTTAATTTGGATATTGACTGGCAGTACTTTCATAATGTAAGTTTTCAACTTCAAATCTCATTTTTCTCAGAATGGTGTTTTTTCAGGTTTATGTACATTTTTCTTAAGCACTAATTTATGTATTTGTCCTAAAATTTCTACAGGATAACGGTTTCAGGGTGTTTTGCTTACCTAAATTAGCATTTCTCAAAATTTGAAGGAGAAAAAAAAATATGGGTAATTTTGTGATGTAAATTTTTTTTTAAATAGCACATTACCTTAAATAATATTAAAATTCTACTTTATAAATTGATAAAATATCATTTCAGTGTGTTGTTCAAAGTGCAAAAAATGCACATAATTGTTTGTATGTTGTTTTATATGTTAGTATCAAAGAAAAATGAAAAAGGTCAATTTAAAATCAGCCGTATACAAGGTATTAATGGTTTAAATGTATGCATGTCATCTAAATGACGAGTGGTAACTACAATAACTTGGAACTTCTATACCATATTTGAAGTCTGTAGATCTATTAGTTCGATCAGTAGAGTGGTTTCGGACAGTCAGACGGACTACTGTCCAAAAACCACTTTTTTAAGACCCGCAGTCCCCACGTACTGGATTATTGAAAATGAAAAAAAAAAAAAGATGGCAACGTCAAATAAACAAGCAAACCCAATGTTTTATCTCTTTAAAATTGAGTTCACATTTTTTAAAAATATAAAACTCTAGAAAACTATTTTAAAAGAAAAACTATCTATCAGCATTTTAATTAACAAATTACCATAACGCTAAAAACTAGAAAATATCCAAATTTTTACATTCAATAAAAAAATATATCATCATTACCTAAAAGTTTTCCCTTAAAAAACCCACCAAAAATAAGACATAAACATTAACACGTTAAAAAGTTTTACTCTGTAAAACGCGTGCAGTGTGACAGTTTTAAGCATATTTTACGTGCAAAGAAAAAAAAAAGTTTTAAGTTAATAGAAAAAAACCTCTATATGGTCGTCTCACGTGCTGGAAACTTTTCTTGGAAGAACAAAAAATCTTGCCATTAATCGTAACAACCATTTATTTCAATAATTAAAGCGTCGACATGGGCAACTCTTTTCCGTAAAATAGTGGAAGCGCAGAGGTTGGGGGTATGATTTTTGGAGTCTTTATAGAGAGTTGATCTAGGTTTGTAAAAGTTATTTTAGCATTGAATTTTCAAGTAAAACTCCTTAGTTTAAAATTTCTTAAGAATTAAAAAAAATACAGTCGATGAGTGCAGGAATGGGAATAATGCGCTAAATATGAAAGAAAGTTCTACAATAAAAGAGCTTAGTGGAAGAACGTGCTAAGACACAAAAACTTGAAAACGAGAAAATGGGCTTTAAAGTTTTTAGCTTGCTCTCGGATCTGTTAAAACGTTATTTGTAAAGCTAAAAAATATACTAAACTTAAAGTTTATGAAAAAGGAGAAACTTTTTAATGTCAAAGAAGTTATTATTCATTGACAAAAAAATCTTTTTTCAAAAATGTCACTTAGCACGTTCTTCCACTAAGCTCTTCAATTGTTATCCTACGCCATCCAATTTCAAAATCCCCATTATTATATCAATGTATATTATAAGTTAAATTTTACACCTACAATTACTCTCTTTTCTGCTTCAAAAGTTCAATTTTGCTGCCCCAAAAAATTGCTATAAAGTTAATTTATTGATTCTCATACCTACGAGTAGCTTGACTAAGCCCTTCGGTTCTAATCTTTGAGAGTTGGAATCTTATAACTTAGCCATTATGAATAGTTTATAAGCAGTGGAACATCAAACTTTGCCTGATTTTGCAAAAATCAGTCAAAGTAAATCCAATAAAACCTTTATAGTAAGCGAGGTTTTGTTAACCAAATATGTAATTTAAATATTAAAAGTGCACTGCAAGAAAAAACCTGTTGTTTTTACAGTTAAAAACTGTCAACTTTGACGCCAGTTAATAACTGTTTATTTTACAGTTTAAAACTGTAATTTTTTACAGTTTAAGACTGTAATTTTTTACAGTTTAAAACTGTAATTTTAACAGGGAGAAACTGTTAATTTAGCAGGGAAAACTGTTAATTTAACAGTTTTGAAATAAAATACCCTGTACTAGCCCTCGTGACCGCAAGTGATTACTTTATCGCAGGCGGCACAGTATTGGGCTCGCATGCAAGATGCTCCTGGAAGAGGTATAGATCTGGCCCGGTTTTGATCCAGGAACCTCTTGCGTATGAGTCCAATACTGATCCGCCGGCGACGAAGTAATTACTCGGTCGTGACGGCTAGTATTGGGTATTTGTGCTTAACGATGATCTCAATTACGTGACTCTTTGCACGTTTAATTTAACAGTTTTTTATCTGCTAAAAACAGTTTCTCCCTGTTAAAATTACAGTTTTCCTGTAAAAAAAAGTACAGTTTTAAACTGTTAAAAATTACAGTTTTAAATTGTAAAATAAACAGTTATTAACTGGCGCCAAAGTTGACAGTTTTTAACTGTAAAAACAACAGGTTTTTTTTGCAGTGTGTGGAAGATTTGTGAAAACATTTTATTTGTCAAAATTTAAAAATTAAGGGGGAATGGACACGCTGGACCAAGGGTCTTCAAACTCAAGTGGTTCAGTGTTAATCCAATGGGAAAAACTATTTTCGCAGCCACATTTCTCCGGCTGTATTGAATATTTTTACAAACGGTCTTTTTTAAATTATAAAAGCAGATAACTTACAGGTCTCTATAACCCCACTTTTTTAAATTGCTTACGATACTTTTTGTAAAATTATTTATTGAAATTTAAAAAATATTCGATCAAATTTTAAACAGTGGGATTTGCTACATTTATCACATAAAAACAATCCGTTTGAAAAATATTCAATACAGACGGAGAAATGTGGCAGAGAATTTTTTCTCTCCATTGGATTAACACTGATGCGCTTTGCTTTGGAGACCCGTCGTCCAATTCGCACATCCCCCCTTAAGCTATTTCATTGGTTTTTAGTAGTTAAAATACTGTTATAGGTACGTAGTACAATTGTCCGTTACTAATGACCACATTTGCAGTTCTTAAACGACGTTAATAAAACTGAAGAATCCAAATTTCAAAAAGATGTTTGAAAGTGTGATGTTAGGTTTTTTTCGTAATATAATAAACTTTTAGCCAAATTATTTATCGTTTTTCTTGCATACGTTTGAATTTTAAAATAAATAAAATTGTTCTAAGATCAAACAACGGGTAAATGATAAAACTTTTTTACATCTTTCACATCACAATATCTATCTTACCTCCTTTCCCACCTCCTTTGTCTCCTTCCTCTTCGTTCTTTTTCTAGTCTTTGCGGCTACTTAATTTTCCAAAAACGGGAGAATCCTTTTCTTAACCCAAACGTTAATAACTTCAACCGTGAACAAAAGAAAAAATATGGCGATGCAACACGAACAAAAACATAGTCATCGCAGAATTATGAATGCTGTTTGTAAGGGAAAATTACACTGAAGAGCTAAAATAACTGGTATAGGCATACATCTGCGAATAAAGGTGTTTAAAACCAATTAAAGTTCGTCGCTATGTTCTGCAGCGTGCTATCGTGACGGGTGATGAAAATTGAACGGATTTTGAAAGTATCGGGGGTTGAGAAGTGGACTTTCATATCCTTCCACCACCGAGGTGGATATGAATTTTGGATTTTCACTTACGACAATTTCACGAGTGTAAGATGAATATTGATAATCAAGTAAAACATTAAAACTATGATACAGCTGCGGCCGGATCATCAACGACGGTCGAAAATCATTAAATATGATATATTGCGGATACGTGATATATTCGGCTCCAGAAGCCCATATCAATGAATATTCATTAAATGGTTAAAGACTAAAGTTACGAGCCGAGTTACTCAATAAAACTGGGAGCAAGTGCCACCAGCAGTGAGGAGTAACGCTACATCGCAAAATAAGGGTAAACTTCTTCTTTGTGGTACGTTACTTTATAAAGTTAGAGGAAGGTAGGTTTCACCAGTTTTTTGGAGCAACGTCACGCAATATAATTTTAAGCATAGTACAAGTTCATTCGATCACATAAAAATATATCGGCATCGAAAAATTGTTGTAATGATACAGGGAGGGCCTAAAATATCTTTGAAAATTTCTTATTCCCTTCCTTTGTTTAAAAGAGTAAGATTTAAAAAAAAACCAAAATCAAAATGCTCACGAAAAATTGAACTTGAACCTTTGTTACTATGATTAAATCCCTTTATAACCTTTTAATTTCCCCTTTTATAATCTAATTTAAAGTGCCATGGATAAACGATGAGCAGAAAAATGTGTAGAATTTATTATATCACTGTTTAGATCAATAATTATATTACCGACACGCATCAGTAGCTCTGTTTTATGTTTAGAAATGTCAGGATCCGTTAATTAGATTTTGGTTATGGAAAATTTTTGTAAGGTAAAAGATAAAAGTAACTATAGGTTGCAAGAGAAGCGTGTGAATGTAGGTTAGTGGTCAAAAAGAAATAATGTTTTTAAAATTTTTCTCTTAAAAACATAATGTTACATTATTATTATAATTTTTGTAAGAAAATGATTTTAAACGTTGTGTTTTTGTACGTTAATCTTAACCTTTGTAGCATAGTTATTTATATTTCAAATTTTTTTAATTGTTGATAGATACATTTTGTTTTGAAACATGCAATGAAAAGTTATTCTTTTCATACTTTTATGTGTAATGAATCTAAGATGTCAAAAAGTAAAAAAAAAAAAACTTTCATAACATTAAATTAAAATCTCTGTTTATTCACTGTCATCCAATGCTTTGCCATACTGATTTACCGGAAAATTGTAAGTTGAACTAAAATTCTTAAAAAAAGTTTTTAAAAAACTGTATGCAATACTTTTTCATAACATTAACTGGTTCATGAAGATTAAACAGAAATGCTATAGATTTTTACGCTTCTAAGAAAAGCAAAATTGAATATTTAATTAGTTTTAATGTGCATGTCAGTGTTTAGTAGCGCATTTTAGTGTAACAAGGAAGCAAAATAAAATTATTCGCATATAGCAGTTGTTTTTAAATCTACAAGGCATGTGGGCATTGTAAATATTTATGAGTTACACTTAAACAGGTTTTAAGGACTTGTATCACTACTACAATGAAGTATTCAAACATAAAAATGCAGAGGTAGTTTTGTTAGTGAGTGATTGAGAAATACCAGCATCTCTTGCTTTATGTACTTAACAAAGTAAATACATGTAACATGAAAGATGTAATTTTAAAGAACCTTCTACACCAAAAACTAAATCAGCCTTCATAAATATTTTCGATATCCTTAGCCCTTTTTGGAAAAGAATATTTCCCGTTCTTTATTATTTTTCTACGTTTTAAGGGAGATCAGACCCTCAAAATTTTCAAAAATGATATTCCAATGTTTTTAGTGTTTCTCAAACTTTGACATCTTAGCTTTACATCGATATCTTAAAGTAAAAGTTTCAAGTAATATAAGTATTTTTAATGTATATATTTTTAAATGTTGTTCAGGTGAAATCCTCTTATGTTTCATACGTAAGAAATCACTATTGGTTATTTTAAATGCTTATATAAAAAATGCTTATATGAAAACTTACTTTTTCAATATTCGTGTACCTTTTTCTTAGTCTACTATAAGTATCCTCCTGTAATTTTTTTATACGGATTTAAGAAGTTGGTTTCTAAAATTCGGTGGAGGGATTTGAGTAACTATCGTAATTTTGTTTAAATATTATTGATGTTTTTTTTTAGTTAAAAATATGTAGTTTCACTTAAACATTTATTATTTAAAACTTAAACTTTTTAGAATTGCCTCCAGTAAAGTATAGTTCAACATTTATTTAATAATTAGAAAAAATGTCATTAGATTGAATCTAATTGATTCTGAGAAAAGAAACATAAAAACGGCAATTTTAACATGGGCTTCAATAAAGGGCTCCGATCCCCCTTAAGAAGAAGTACAATATCTGAAAAATGCACAAAAAAATATCGAAATAAATTCAACCAAATAATGTGTATAGCTAATTTGAGAATTTAGTACTTTCTTACAAATTATTAGAAACTTAAGTAAAAACACTTGTGAGGTAACTTTATTTCTTTTTAATTAAGTAATCAAATCAGAATTTTGAGAAACTCTTAAATCCTCAGATTTTTTTTATTCTGGGCAATATTTGCTTAATTACAACTACTTTTTAGTAATTTTGTTTGAGAATTTGATTTTAGTCCAACTTTTTATTTCAAAATACGAGGCTGGGGAACCCAGTCGGTAAGGCACTCGCCTAGCATGAGAAAGGTCCCAGGTTCGGGTCCGAGAATTGCCAAAAATAACTGCCGATATATAAACGGCCCGTGCAGCCAAAAATGTCCGACGAATAATACCCCGCGTGAGGGAGTGCATGTTAAATATCCTTCAAAGTCCTAAGGCTGCGTACGTTTTCGCCCTTAGCGGTTGCGTTGGGTGCCTATTCTGGTGTCGGCTCGTCACTTGACTGTGGTTCTAAAATACGACGCCCGTCGCCAATTGCCCTAGTATAGCTCTGCGACGATAATTCATAACTAACCTAATCTTCAAAATAGAAAAATCGAAAACCTGAAGTTGCTGAATTTCGCCATTATTGTGTTATTCAAACTTAAAATGTTTGAAAATAGCTATTGATACAATATACATGAAAAAGTATTAAGAGGACTTCCTTGAAATTCCACATCTTGAAAATCGTAATGTTATTCCTATGGAGAATATTCACAAGTCAATTACCGCCACAATTTTAACAAAAGGTGACTAGTTTCTTGTATCATTGTAAAGAACGAAAGGAACTAAAAGGCTAAAATTAATTTGTTTTGTGAAAATCACATATTTAGTATTTTTAATAATATTTCGAAGTTAGTAAAAAATGGAGTAAGCATTAAGTTCTAATTTAAAAAAAAATATTAAAAATACTAAATACGTGATTTTCACAAAACAAATTAATTTTAGCCTTTTAATTGACTTGCGAATATTCTCCATAGGAATAACATTACGATTTTCAAGATGTGGAATCCCAAGGGAGTCCTCTTAAGGGGGGCCAGACCCCAAAACATTTTCAAAAATGATATTTCAATGTTTTAAATGTTTCTTAAAATTCAAAAACCTATCTTTTCAACGCTATCTTACATTAGAAGTTTCTAGTACTAGAAGTTATTTTAATATTTTTTTAACAAAAGTTATCAAGGTAAATTCCAGTTATATTGTTTACTTTAAACGCTTATATCTCAAAACTTTCTTTTTTAATTTTCATGTATCTTTTTCTCAATCTACTGTAAGTATCAGCCCTAAATTTTTTATCCGTATTTAAGAAGTTGGTTTCTAAATCTTTGGTCTTCTTCTTCTTCTGGAAGGACTATATATTTCTCCTCTTTGACTATATATTTTTTTCCTTTTAATATTGACGTTTTTTAGGTAAAAAATATGTAGCACTCTTAAAAAATTAAAATTAAAAAAAAAAACTTTGAAGATGCCTCCATTAAACTCCATTAATGGTTTACAATGTGTAAACCCCCCCCCCCCCCCCCCAATGGTTTACAATGTCCATGAAGCAGACCTAAAGGAACTTGCATCACTATTACTCTAAAACATTCCATTCCTCCCATGCAGCGGGGTAGCTTTGTTGGTGTCTGAGAAATACCAGCATCCTCTCTTTATTTACTTGATTAAGTTTAGGTTCTACACTAAGAAAGAAATGAATTTCTTATGAAGCAAGTTCAACATAACAATAAGGCATGGGGGTAGTGTGATTAAAAGTGTTTTCAGTTGAATGGATTCGGAAAAATAAATTAAATATAAGTAAGCTGGGTAAGTTCGAAAAATAAGTATTTTTAAAAGGAAAATCATTAAAATATATACGTAACTTGAAAACTTTTAAGTAGTTTTAGTTGTATCTTTTAAGAGCTATTGCATTCAGCTATTCGTGTTCTTATAATATAAAGATCTTTAAAAAAAATGTAAGAGTGTAATCGCTATTTCTTTGCATGAATTTTGTAACTAACTTCTTTTGTAGGACGAAAAAATATATTTAAATTTCTAGTTAACTAAAAGAACTGACTTTTTTCTAAAAATATACAGATTACAGATGTTAATATAAAAGCTTACATCTATAATAATAAAAGAAAGAGTCTGTCGGTCTGTCTGTCTGTGTGTATGTCTGTGGATCGCAAAAGACCTACTTAGACAGCTCTAAAAAAATCGAAATTTTTAATATAGATTCCTTTTAATACCTACGTGTGCACCTGAGGCTTAGTTTTTTCATATTTGATTGTGATTTTTAATTAATATAATTAGTTTCGAAAAAACGTCATCCACGTGGGATTGCGGGACCATAACAGGGCTTGAAAATATATGGGCCGGGCCGAAACGGGGGCTTGACGCCATCATCTATTAGTTTGATTGGTTGAGATATATGCGCTCGCCCTAAGGCTGCTTCATCCTCTATTATTTTTTGCTTTTTTAAGTGCGCATGTGCCAACACGAATTTAATTTTGTTTTGGTTTTGAGTGTATTTTCACAAGTAAGCATGCCTCTAAAAGGAAGCTATGCGAAGTTAACGGGTTCCCAGTAAGGCGGGACCATACTGCTAGTATAGTATAAACAGTACATCTTGTGTGAATTTTGAATCATGCTAGAACTTAAACTTATACGTTTTTACTGTTCCATAATTTCTACCACAAATCGCATTTTTAGCCTACTTTTCTTTTTTTTTAATTCGAAGAATTTAGACAACAAATTAAAAATAAATTTATTTTTGAGACATCGATCAATTTAAGATGACGTCAAATATATATTTCACTACGAGATGTCTGTGTGTTGATATAAATTGTTTTCATTCTAATTAATAGCGAGGAATATTACATATTTATTCTTTGAAATATAAATTTTTGCAAACGATTTAAGTAATAATTATTTAATTTTCGAAATAAAATAAATGAAACTAGCCGAATTTAGCAAGTAAATGTTCATTGAGGAGTAGTTTTTTGGTTTTTGTTCTACGAAAAATTAAATACTTATTTATAACTGCAAATAAAGCTGTGTTTAGTGCTGTGTTTAGTGAAAGATGCTGTGTTTAGTTAGATGCTGTGTTTAGTGACATTTATTTTAGAACTTAAAGTGGAAAAACGGTTGTTGATGTCACTTACTGTTACGAACCTAGTGTTTTCATGAAAATAATTTTAGTAAGTATTTAAGTAACAGGAAAGTAGGCTATTTTAGTTCTTTAAGAACTTCTTGTTAAAATTTTAATCGACATTATATTAATTAAGACACAAGCACTGTGGTATACCAACGCTCCTTATTAGAACATGACATAGTTCTAGATTTGAAGTACTGTTTCGATCCGCTATTTTTGTAGTATCTTTATACATACATTATATATCTTTATACAGATATTATATATCTTTATACATATATTATATATCTTTATACATATATTATATATCTTTATACAGATATTATATATCTCGTAAAATTTCGAGCTGTTTCACAACCTTCAAGAGAAGTTCGAAACCACCTCCTCCCGAAATAGTTTAAATTGATTAAAAATGTCTAAACAAATGTTTTACCTTAACCTCTTAAGACCCGAGAAAAAACCTGAATGAATATTCTTAATGTAAACATACTTTCCATACATATATATGCTAAAAAGTTTTTTTTTGAATGTAGTAAACAAATTACTTAAACATTGCTTTTAATGCAAAATACCTTTAAATTTAACTAAAAAACTTTTAAACTAAACTAAAACTTTTTTACTAAAAAACTTTTTGAAAAGTTTTTTAAAAAAGTTTTAATTAATTTTTTTAAGAACTCTAATATCCTATTGACCCCAGTTCAACTTTTTTATATGGAAATAAATGACTGATACCTGTAATCAAAGGCTGGAAACTGATATTTAGATATTCTTCTATCGGGGAAGGTCAATTTTGGAAGTAATTTACATATTAATTGTTTGTGAGAAGGTATTAAGTTATGTCCCCAAATGGTGACGCCAGGTCGCAAGAGGTTAACATTTATGAGGCCTTACTTGAACATTTTACGTGTTTATGTTAACATATGTAACGATTAATTTAATCTACCAACAGAGTTTAATATGTATTCGAAAACCTAATTTAATACTTAAAGTAATATTTACGCCAAGTTTGATTTAATCATATATTTTCAGTTTTGAAAATATCTTGTGTATATTATATTTAGTTTTACTTTACTTAAAAGATTAATGTACTCAAAACTCCAGAAAAAATAGGTTTACTTTTAAAAGCTAAACGTATTAAATAAAATGAACTGGAAAATTTCATATAGCATAAAACTCAAACTTAAGTAACTTATTTTTTAAATTTTAAGCTTAAGTTGTCCTCTTAAAACTTATGAACGAAACTTTCGTTTTTAAAACTTTCGTTACTAAAAACTCCATCTGATCAAGTTTCATATAGATTTTAAAATCTAATTTAATACTTCAAATAGTGTTTCACTTAAAAAAATATCCTGCAGTTTTTTTTGTTTTTAAAATACCTGATGAATTTGCATATTATATCTGGTTTTACTCTACTTGAACGTCAATGGGATCTAATCTTTGAAAAAAGTATGCATACGTTTAAGTCTTAAAAGTATTAATAAGAGAAACTGGAAAATTTATGTATAATAATAAATAAACTGACTTAAAATATTTTTTTTTTAATTTTAGAAATGCTTATATTGTCAACTTTAAATTCCCGTAAATCCTTCTATATGCAAGTCTTTTTAAAAGTCGCGTAAAATTTTAATTCTTTGAAGATTAACTACTTCACGATAGTTTCATGATTTGTCATTTAAAATGCTTTTAAAAATTATCTTTAAGAATTGAACACCGTCAAATCTCTTGACATTTTTCTGTCTGAAGTCTCAAAGCTTAAATGGCGTTAAAATGCTGGAAGATGCTTTTCTAATACTTTTTTTCTTTCGTTACGCTTTGAATTCTTAATTTTATTGGAAATCAGGGGTAAATGCCACGTCTGCAAATGGATTGATCCGTCAAAATAAGCAGCCCCGTTTAGAAAAATAAAATATGGAAATATCAAGCCATAGCAGGAGAGATATATTTCTTTTTCTTACTTTATTGGTGAGAAACTGTGAATTTTTTGTCGACGATGTATATAAGATGACTTGTTTGTGTATTTTTTAAAATTTATTTTATGTTCGGTGTTATTGGTTTTAATATTCTGAAAATGAGCAACTTTACAAAAAAAATCAGAATTTGCTTTACTTTCGTAGTTATGATCTTAAAATTCATTATTTGTGAATAAAAATATTTGTAATAATGTAAACTTATTATTATTATTTATTGTTTTTATTGTTATTGATTTTTAAAATGGTGTATAAATTGAGGAAATTAAAAACCGATAAAGCCTCGGAAGGTAAATAAAGTCTTTTTTGCTTATTTTGATGACCTAAAAAAGTCTATCAAATCAACAGTTGCTATCATCTAGCAATGCACAGTAAAATAGATCAATCTTAGTCATACATTCCAACCATTATGTAGTGTACTTGTTCACCAATAAAGATTAAACTCTAAAGACCCGAGCAAAATCCTACACGTATATTCTTAATCTAAACATACTTTTTATTCAAATATATGCTAAAAAGTATGTTTTGCAAATAATTTTTTTTAAATATTATGTTTAATGGCTACTTAGGGACGCGTCTTAAGCTCAATACAAATTTTGATGCTATAAGTGCAACAAAAGAGGCCGTATCATTTATTTGTAGTTAACATATTATTTTAACGTTGTTTTTAATGCAAAATGCCTTGAAAATTAACAACTGAAAGAACTTTAAGTCATTTAGTTTTCAAAGTCTTATTAAACACTTTTTTTATAAATGGTTATATAATATATGGTCATGCCAATATTTTATTTGAAAAATCTATTCAAATTACTTAACTCCATATTCTTTTGCATAGTTAGGGCATAAAGCAAAAAAGAAAAGTGCTATTACCAAAAGTTAACAAAACTTACAACACATTCTCGTACATAATAAATATTTTATTAAATTAAATACTATAGGGTTTATAAAGACGACTTCCTTGAATAAAACTTAAACTTTAAGGATCGATCTTTAACTTAGATTTAACGCTCAAAAGACCTTTGAACTAAGTTTTAATAAGGCCCTTTAAAACTTGCATAAAGTGTCGTCTCGGGTCCTTTCTAGACGTTACGGTTATACCTCGGGAGACTTAATTAATGCTTCTTATTTCTATCTCTTCAAACAAACTGATCTTACAACAAACTCTTAATCTAAACATACTTTCCATGCAATTATATTCAAAAAAATATGTTTTGAAAAGAATTTTTTTTAAAGAAAATTATGTTTAATGGCTACTAAGGGACACAAGCTTTAACTTTCAAAATACATATTTTTGCGCTATAAATGCTGCAAAAAAGGCCGTATCACTTATTTGTAGTTAACCGGTTATTTTAACATTGTTTTTAATGCAAAATGTATTTAAAATTAACTAATAAAATAACTTTTTGAAACGTTTGAAAAATTTTTTAATAATTTGTAGAGAACTCTCATATCGTATTGACCCCAGTTCAAATTCATTTTTTTTTGTGGGAATTAATGACGGATACTTGGGATTAAAGGTTGAAAACTGATAGTTGAATCTCCTTCTATAGGACTAGGTCAATTCCAGAACTAATTAACGTGTTAATTGTTTGTGGGGAGGTTTTAAAAAATGTCCCCAAATGGGGACGCCAGGCTTCAAGAGGTTAAAACAACTAATATAAGCATCATAATTTAGTTCAATGACCTAAAAAACACCTTTTACCACACTCTTAAAACGAACGAGCGATTTTTAACTCCGTCTGAGTTAATTTCACTCCTCCAGTCTGGAAAATGCACTTTTTCGAAAGGAGTGGATACTTTGTGTGTTAAACCTCCGACAAGATCACTCCAAAAGAGTGATTTTAATTCAGTCTGAGTTAATATTCACTCATTTCCAGTGTCGAAAATGCACTTCTCCAATTGAAGCGGATTTCACTCTTTTGTCTTAAGAGTGCAGGTTTTCTTAAATTTTAAGTTTCGGACGAGGTAACGGAAGCTAGAGACCAGACAATTTGTAGCGTTGAGTGACGCCTTATAAACCATTCCCATTGATAGAGATAGGGTGAATTCCTAGAGAGAGTTGTATCGTGAGTGTAAAGTGATTTTCCGTTGTCGAGTGAGTTGGGAAAAAGTTGACGAAATGACGAAAATGATATTTCCCGAGCTCCAAACTGGTTAAAAGGAAAACAAAGATTATGTTAAATAAATTATCAAAGACTATTAAACCATCATAAGACCAGTTCTTACTTATGACTCAAAAATCTGGGCCATGACAAAATTGCATGAAAATAGACAGGCAATCTTTGAAAGAAAGGTTTTGAGAAAAATTATAGGTGCAGTGAACATCAATGGTATATGGAAGCACAGATATAACAGTGAACTGTAATTGATATATAGGGAGACATATATCATCGAATATATAAATTCAACCGTTGTAAACCAATCGGCACCAGGGCAAGAGAAAGGCCCAAACTTTAATGGATTGACTGTGTCGACGAGGATTTTAGAACAATAAAAGTGCAAAACTCTAGGTCGTCTTCTAAAACAAGATCAGAATGGAAGAAGATTCTGAAGAAGGCCCTGGCCCACAAAGTGCTGTCGCGCAAATAAAGTAGAAGATCTGAAACTAGAGACCAGACAATTGCGTCTTGTAAACTATTCCCTTTGATAGAGCTGGTGTGATTTCCTGGAGAGAATTGTATCATAACTCTAGAGTGATTTTCTGTCGAGTGAGTTGGGAAAACGTTGACGACAATGTTTTTGTTTGTCAGTTTTCCGCTGAAAGTCAAGGGTAACGATCTGGCTATATGGTGGCTAGTTTACATTTTAAGGAGTGACGTCACCAACGATTTAGAATTTTTATAGCTGACGAAAATTTCTGGTTCGGATTTGTTTTAACCTCTTGCGACCTGGCGTCTCCATTTGGGGTCATTTTTTAAAACCTCCCCAAAAACAATTAGTTTAAAAATTGATCTTGTCCAATTGAAAATCCAAATAACAGTTTTCAGCCTTTGATTACAGGGGTATCAGTCATTTATTTGTATAAATAAATTAAGTTGAACGAGGGTCAATACGATATTAGAGTTCTTAAAAATAATTTAAAATTTATTTGTTTCAAACTTTTTAAAAATTTCTTTTTGTAGTTTATTTTAAAGGCATTTTGCATTAAAGATAATTTTAAAATCATATGTCAACTACAAATAAGTGATACGGCCTTTTTTATTGCATTTATAGTTCACAAAACGTATATTTTTAGAGTTTAAGTGCGTCCCTATAACTATAAACATATTTTTTTTATAAGTGTTTTTCAAAACATACTTTTTACCAGACTAGCCAGGTAGACTAGCCAGTGAATGAACGCTTAAGCAAAACTTGTTTTAAGAAAATTCATACATATAAAGAAAATATAGCTTGTTGGTTTATGACAATGTGAACACATCTGTCATCATATGTAAATTCTACAAAAAAAGAGGTAACTTTATATTGCATTGCTTTGGGTCTTTTGGGGTCCAAATAAAAAGTGGTGCAAAAGCCAAGTGGATGAACAGTTCTTTTTTAAAGTGAATGAACACAAAAATGTCCAGTCAATAAACATGTTGGATTTTAATTAATGACCAGGACAACCAATCAGATGTCAGATAGCTTCCTACTAGATGAGAGGAAGTCAGTGTTGCCAATCCATTAAGTGGAATGATTTTTAATCCTTACTTTTTAAATGTATTTACCAACTGTTCATTCACCGGAGCCTGTTCATTCACTGGTCAGTCTACCTTAGGAAAAGTATGTTTAGATTAATATCATATGAGTAGGATTTTTCTCGGGTCTTAAGAGATTAAACATAGCAAGTCCCGTCGTTAAATTGTCCTCTTTCATTATATATATTGTAACCCCCCCCCCTTCTCTCTCCCCCGAAAATAAAAACTTTTAATTCAGAAATAAAGATATATTACAAATGGTTTTTTCTTGCAATTAATGGCTATTAATATGTATAATAAAGGAATATAATTTCCCGAAAATTCCTATGGCGATCTTAATAGCCATTAATGAAATGGCCGGTTTAATCACTCAGTTTACGAAAACTTGAGGGTTATCCAAAAAGATAAAATGCTAAGAAATAGCGCTAGACATTTTCCTTTCTATTCTACAAACAAAGAATAAGCCTAGTGTTACTCACTAGTTGTTTTCGTCATACTGCAATTTGTTTATGTAAACAAATATCAAAGGCTTTTAAATATTAATGAATTTGTTACAAAAACTCTCATTTCCAGTTACGTCATATTTCCGTATTTTACTAAATTCCTAATAAATAAAAGGAAAAGAAAAAAAACTTAATTCTACGATAAGTAATACCTTTTAGCAATGCCTATTCCATTAGATAACACACTGCTTAATTAGGCCTTTATATGCATGACATTAATGCTATGGCTACTGCATTAAAAACTATAATGGATAGCTGGTTAATTAACGGCTCATTCTTACATAGCTCTTCTTAATTAAAGCATTCATTTCTGGTTTGTTTAATGCAACATAAATGTGTTTGAATTATGAGGTAATTTACCAAAAGTATGCCGTATAATGGGGATTATTTATGTTATGGGGTATATATCGATTGATTTTTTTTTTATTAAATGTTTAAGAGGACGCGGTACCCAAAGCAGTATTTCTAGAAATAGTAGGGTTAACTTGTAAATTTTAGTGTTTTTATATAATGTTCACTTCAAATAAACATTTTCTAGCAATAAAAACAAGTATTTATAAGTAGATTTTCATTTATTTAAAAAATGTAAAAATTTTGAACTTTTTTAAAACGCTACTCCTCTTTCAATTTTGAGAAAAACTAAACCAAACTTTTATAATTTGTTTTTAGTACTAATTTTTCAAGAACTGTGCAGGGATTTTAAAATGTGAGTTACAGTTAAACAGTAACATGCATTTATACTGAAAATCTCAAAAAAATCCACAAAAACGTTATTGAATGAAGTTATTGTTTTTAAAAAACAAGACTTTATTCCGTGCTAAATTGTGTGCACCATATACATACCAATAGTTTTTACTTAGTTTTAAAGTTTAAAACAGTTAGTATACGGTAACTTATAGTTACTTAGTTTTAAAGTTTAAAAACATACAAATTATATTCTTAGTCAATAAATTGCAATACTACCTTTAAATTTTTTTTTCTTGCATTACAATATAACATCTAAAAACTATTAAGTATGAAAATTTGTGCATTTGTTTTAGATGATTAAATAAATATAAAATAGAAATCTTGTTCTGAAGTACCTGGTTATGTAGTAGAGCTTGTTTTTCTTCCTAAACTTGGTAATATGCAAAATAAAAAACAAAGAAATACGATTACGGTTCGTTTGCACCTCAAAATATTTTCAATTAGATGCCACACAATTGTTGAATTTATATATGATATATTATAACTTAACTACTCGAAATCTTATATCGTTACCCCACACAAATAAACTTAATAAGTTTAAATTACCTTTTCGCATACCCTTAATATCGCTTAGTACATTAACATCCCAACCGCACCCTGTCGGCAACAAACAGTCACCTGAAGCAATCGTTTCCACAGAATTTTCCTGAGTCATCCGCCTACACGTTGACCTTTTAAAGCATTTCTTATAAAAAAAATCTCAACTTCTGTTTGGTCTGTTAGGGAGCGCTGGACATTCCTTGCAATTTTTGTGGGCATTCCGTCAACATATATAGTAAGGAGCTTTTTATTTTACCATGCACGCATCGAAATTACGCAAATTGGCGTTTAAAAAGAAATTACTCAAGACAAGATTTCCGTATTTCTAGTTATTTTTATGATAATTAAATATATTTTTTGTTATTTTTTTATAATGGAAGAATACATTTTTAAAACGTTTTTAAATATTTTAATTAAAAGCGTCAAATTTTGATCATTTATTTATTTCCTTAAAATTAACATAATATTTTTCTTTTTTAAAAATTTTCATGTTTGTTGAAACATAACTTTTTCTTTTAACATAACTTTGCCTAGATCTATTATTGATAAATAAAAAAAGTTAGAATTAAATTTCTTCAAAAAAAAAAAAAAAAAAAAAAAACGCACAAGCGTTTTGATCGACATTTTCTTTTCTTTCTTGACATTCCACCAGAACAAGTCATAACAGAAAACATATTTACAAAAAAAATATTTCTTCAAAGTAAAGTTTTCAAGTTTTATTGATAAAAACACGATGATAGAAAAACATGACTTCTTCTTTGACTTAACCTTCATTAAGAATTTTTATGGTTTGAGCTGAATTTGTAGAAAGCCCAATACTTTTACTTTCATTACCTTCGTATTTAATGTGGGCTCATTGAAAGTAGTAATAGAAAAACTTCGGTCATTTCCATGCATGCGTAATTTAAGAAGCTCATAAGTTGGCAAAGATATTAATATTAAGGGCAAATTATTAATATTATTTTTAAACTTTTCTGGTAAAAGTCCAATTACCTATGTTCACACTCAAACATTTTGTCCAAAGTTATTTATTCATTGATTGTCTATTTCTTAAAAACTTATTTATGCATAAAGTTAAAATAATCGATTCCTATACTTTGATGTGCGTATGGAAAATGAATAAAACATTGATGACTTAAAACATGTACATTAAAACCGTATAATGTGGATAAACTAAAATCATAACTTTAGAGCGTAACATTAACATTTAAATCAAAACATAGCCTGCGTTTAGTTTTAAAATTATATTACTTCCAGCGAATATTAAGATATTTTAATATTTACAAACAAAAAAAAACATTATTGAAGCCAAAAACTTATTTTACCTCCGAAATATTATGCAAATGTAAGGATTTTCTAATATTCTTTCAAATTACGTGGTTCATTAACTTTAAGAAGAAGAAAATTGAAGTTTGTGGTTCTCGGTCGTTAGAGATTAACTTCTTGGTTTTGAAGATAGTGATACGAGATTATTTTTATTTAAAAAAAATCTCTAAGGGTTTAGTACGTTCTTGTAAATCGAAAAGTTAAATGAAGTGAAAAACTTACAGATACCATCATACGACAATCATTACTTCTCTTCAATATATTACTTCTCTTTTAGGAGTTAAATTTCTGTTTCGTGTTTTAACTCAAAGAAAATTTGGCTCCTTTATTTAGTACTAGGTATTGTTCTGTAATGTAATAAAGTCTACGGAATTCAATAATTACTATTGTGAATTATTTCTAGAATGTTGTTTTAACTGAAACTAATGTCTTAAAAATTATACTTATTAATTATTTTAATGGAAAAATAACTTTCTTCTGTAGTTTTTTGTAAGTACATGTCGTATGCTTTATTTAAAATAATTGGCCTAAGTTTTCTCATTGGAATTGTATAGAGATCTGTTGCCATACAAGACCCTTAAAGCGTCTGGGAAAAGTTTCGGTCGACGGAAAGTGTCTGGCAAATTTATAATTAGTTCCGAACATTATTTTCTAAAACATAAGTCACTTTTTCCTGGCTAATTTTAAATAAGTTAACTTATAATTTACATATTTTTTCTAAAAGATACCTGTGAATTGGCCGTTGGTTTACTCCTAGCGGGTATGCATACACTAAAAGTAAATGAAAACAGAACCTATACCTTGTCTATCTAGAATGCGAGTCTCGAAAGCATTTTCCTCCCCCATCCCTGCATCTGGTTTTCTTAGAAACGGCGTGAGCTTGTTTTCCCCCACCCTACTTGGGTTTGAAATGTTCTGATTTTTAACCTCACAACAGAACATCAAACGCGTTAGGTTTAGAAAAGCGATGCTTTCCCCCGTTTCCTAGAAAACCAAGCGAAGGTATGAAGGAAGAAAGTCTTTTCGAAGCTCCCGTAGTAAATATACAGACTGCAATTCGATACATTTTACCCATGAGGAAATTATTTAGGTCTGGGGGCCCTCTGCTCCAGCTCTATGCGTTTTCTTGTATGGAATACCTTATATGGTGTTTATGCTGTCGTCAACACCCGAAATCAGCTAGAACTAGAATTAACTAGTGAAAACTAGTTTTAACTGATGCTGTTAGTTAAAACTAGTTTCCACCAGCTAAAACCAGTTATTGCCAGTTAATTCTAGTTTGGATGAAATAGATTGGTTCAATCTAATTTTAACTAAAGCACAATTATATTAGATAAATCTAGAACTAATGGAAAATAGCACGATTTAGGATAATAGGTTTGGATTAGATTAGTGTTAATTATTGAGCTGAAATGCAATGTAAGCGTTTGGATATTGGAAGACATTCCATTAAAAAAAACCGTACAATTGAGTTGTTTAAGGACTTCATTGTCCTAATAAGATAATAAAATTAGCGTTCATAATAAATAAAAAGTCATGCATTGGCAGTTAATTCTAGTTTTATCTAAAACATGTTAGATAATTCTAGTTTTTACTAATTACAACTAGTTTTAACCGATGCAGTTGGTCAAACTCGGTATTAACTAGTGAGATCAAGTCTTAGATAGAGGGAACAAGTTTTCACCAATGGCTTCAGTTAAAACTAGTTCTCACTAGTTAATTCTAGTTTTAGCTGATTCCGTGTTATAAACGGTAACGTTTATACTTCATGTGAGTTTCTCTTGCAGCAGCGCTGTATGCGGGGTCGGTGGAAGACGAGGGGTCCAGCTGCACTCTTGTCGAACTCCATGCGTGTCTAGAGTCACTTCAGTCCGTGACGCAGAGTAATGACCTCATGTTTGTGACCACCAGGAAAGAGCTCACGGCACTCTGCAGGTAAAGATATATCCCTTTAAATATTTATCTTCTTTGCTTCAAAGTTACATATCCGCGGACCTTTTAATTTAATTTGCAAATTTATTTTTATTTTTTTGCTCAATACTAACCTTTTTAATTTTAAACTAGAGTGTTCAAGCTTATCAAAAATACGATACCACTTGGCGTGCCAAAGGGAATATCATATATAATAAGGGATATAATATCAATAAAAAAACTGAATGAGCTTGTTCACAATGAATTATAATTCGTAAAACAAAGCTGTGAAAAGTAAAAGTATTTATTCAACATTGTAGTTTAACTTCCTAGAAAAACTTTTTTTTACCTATTTTAAAAAATAAGTTTTTTTCTGTATAATAATTTTCATGTTGGGTAAAATAAAGAATCTGACGGTAAAATAAAAAAAAGAACTCAAACATGGCTTTAGTTCAAATAGGGGAGAGGAGGGAGGATTGGGACGGCGGGAGGGGTGGGACAGGTGAAATTATGGCAAAATAAATTACCTAATTTCATTTTCAGTCTCACCACCAGGTAGCATATGTATAGCTTCTTGTTGTTACCTATTTCCAGGTTATCCAGATTCAACTTTCAGTTTACATTAGGAAAAAGTTTATTTTCACACCTCCAGAGAAAGTTTTTAATCTATTTTAAGTTTTATTTCTTTACTCATGTAATTTCTAAAACAAACATAATATAGTGTCACAGTACACTTAAAGATACAATGTACGCTTATCAGCAATTAGTTAAGTCTAAAGTCATCAGGTTTTATGTAAGAAGTTATTTTTTAGAAGCATTATGTAGAGGGAGGAATGGGACACACTGAAAGAGGGAGGAATGGGACATCTCCATTCCTCCTCCTTCCAGTCCATTCTTCCTTCCTCCTGTCCATATGTTCATTTCCTAAAGCCGAACCTAGGAATCCATTGAATAAAAGTAAAGGAAAGAAAAAAGGACAAAAAAAAAAGAATATTAACAGTTACTCGAGGAGAAGGATATTGAAGAAGCAGAAGCTGCCCGACTAGGGAAAAAAGATGCTAACAAAAATATGCAAGCCTAAAGTTAAAAAAAAAAACAAAAAGAAAATTAAATTTCAAAGATATGAATAGCGTGATAGCGAAGGGTCATTATTTTCATTACATGATATTTCAGATGATGACATGGAAATAGCAAAAAAAGATTGACTGGATGAAGGACAAGCCTAACATAGGCAAATATGATTTTGTGCTTGTCAAATTCATCACCAAACGGTCAATTGTTTTCTACGTTGCAATGGTGATGAGTATTGACAATGGTGAAAGTTGCAATGTAAAATTTTTGAGAAAGGACACAAACGGAAATTTTAATTTTCCTCATTAGGATGGCTATGGTATAATAGAAAAAAAAACGATATTATCATGAAATTGCTGCCACCACAATTGATTGGTGGGACCAGTAGAGCCCAATCTTGCCTTTCTTTTGATGTTAACCTTTCTCATTATTATATTTGATATTTTTTCTTTGATTTTCAAATGTGTCCCATCCCTCCCATACTCATGTCCCACTCCTCCCACCCAAGAGGGAGGAATGGGACAAAATTCTTGTAATTTGAATTTCTCAACAGTAATACAATAGTTCAACATTTAAATGCTGTGTATTTTTAAAAAATAATTTAAAGCTTGTAAGTTTATTATCTAACCATTTGCGTCTATAAATAAGCAAGGGATAATTAATTAAAAAATAATTATGTAAAAATGTCCCAATCCTCCCTCCTCTCCCCTACACTTTTTAAGCTGCAAAACTTTAACGAATAAAATTAAATAATTTGTTTAGTAAATCTTACTTATTTGTATTGCGGTATATTTTACGAAAATATAAAACAATAGATTTTAAAAGAATAAATTCTAAAAAAACTTCATTTAAAGAATTTCAGAATGCTTGAATTGGGAAGAATTTTTTTAAGAATGGCCAGTTTAAGAATATATTTATTACTAACTTTAAAAAAGAATTTCCAAAAAATTATTGAATTATTCATTATTGAATTATGAAACTAAAACGTCTGATATATGTAGCTGGAAAAACGGAATTTATTTTGGTTTATGCGTGGAATAATTTTTAGGGGAATAATAGAAATGAACAATAAACTCGTTACGATATTTGACTTATAAGTTATTTCAAATTTGCTAAATTGAATTAAAACTCGGAAAATAAATAAGAATATACCTACTGCTTTATAAATTGTGGTAATTCAAATTAACTGACAGCATGTCAAAATCGCTTCAAAACAATTAATGATCCACCCATCATACGCAAAAAAACAGCCAAACAAAGTTCACAAAAACAACCATTCCTTTCCAATCATCCAAAACCTTTCCAAAAAGAAATACAAGCGTAAAAGATATTTGGCTTGCTAGTTTTTAAATAATTAAATTAACTCTCTAAACGCATAAAATATAAACAAATATAAATTTAAAAAACGCTTTTTATCTATTTAAAGACAATTAAGATATTTTGGACATTTTTTTCTTATCCCTGAAGATTTCATTCCACCCAAACCCAAAACGGACAATTAAAACCAAATCACAAATTAAACTACCAATCTAACGAGTAATATTTTCAAAAAATCCGCAAAAAACTTTAAAAAAAAAAAGAGTGCAAACGCAGCATAAATTGGGCTTATACGTTTTTAAAATTACTAAATTAAGCCACTAGACATTAAATATAAACAAATAAGAATATAAATGCTTTTTACTCAAATACAAATGCAAACACAAAAGTTATCGACCAATAACAGGCCAGTGGCTCAACAAGGTTGGTAAAAAATTTATTTAAATTCTCAGCAGTTTCCAGTAGCTATCGATATTTTTCTTAAAATCTTTAATTATTTTCAAATACACATCGTATTCTGGTAGAGCATTCCACACATTGACGACTCTATTGTAAAAATATTGTTGCCCTTCCTCTCTTCTAAAGCCATATTTATCCAATTTCTGGCCATGCCCTCTGGTCCGGCTATTTAAGGTACCCATTGAAAAATTTGATGACGACATCTCAAAAGTGTTTGAAAACTATTTATGATCCAACCAAAAGTTTTCTAGCGTCTAAAAATGTTTTTGTCTTTTTCACAACACTGAAACCAAAACAGCCAATTAATAAAATCCAAAAAAACAACTATTCCTCCGAGTATAATTTTCAAAAACACCCAAAACCCTTCCAAAAAGCAATACAAACGTAAAAGATATAATCCTTTCGTAAAGTCGAATTAACAAACGAAAGTGACAGACAACAATAAATCCCACTTTAACTCGATGGAACTTTTTCTTCGCGTCTCTATATCTTCAACAACTTACAAGCCTATCATTTTTTGTCAAGGGTAATTTTTCTCTTTCCCGTTTTTGATCCGGGAGCATCTCCAAAAACAAATGACATATCTCGGAGTTGGAAGAAAAAACGGGAAATAAATAAGGTACACAACTTTTTAGGATAAAAAACACGGAAAAGATGACAACACAAGAGCCTCTACGGAGCTAAATTTTTCTGCTTAGGTTGTAAAAAGTTGTATTTATAAATTTTTTTGTGAAAGTTTTGATTCGTACTATTAAGGGGGAAAGGGAGCGGTGGATCGTGGGTCTCCAAAACAAAGTGTATCAGTGTTAATCCAATGGAGCAAAAAATATGATCTCTAACACATTTCTCCAGCAGTATTGAATATTTTTACATGCGAATTTTTTAAGCGATAAATGTAGATGACTTACAAGTCCCGTTTAAAAAAAATATTTTTATTCGGAACAGCGAAACTCGTAACAGGGGCGTCAAACTTTCCGTCCACGAACGTGTTTGGGAGATCATCTTTAGCTTGTTAGTTGAGTAGGTCGTGGATAATAAGCCGTGATTGGTCTAAATCACAAAATTGGATAATTATGTTATGTCACTAAGCCTAAGAAGACTGTCTTTAGGAGTTAGTAGTGGTAGCGGGCGTGTAACAATAAATGTCCCTTAGTTCGAGCCCCGGCTGAGTCATCAGACTTTCTGGATGAGAAAATCCTGGGCACGCATGTCATATGATTATGTCTCATGTCAATTGCTGCGCGTATCGGTTGTTGGTGTATTTCAAATTTCCTAGCAAAAATGTTTTTTATTTTGTCGTTTCTTACGTTTTAGAAGCCCAAAATTGATAAAAATTGACACATTTTTTCCACCTTTTATATCATTTAATTAAAAAAAAATTCTAAAACTTTATGCTCTTACACCTTTCTCAACCCCATACCGAGATTTCTTGCCACGCCATCGTAATAGACGCAGCCTTTCGGGCCCGAATAATCCATCAATTCACCTCTATCATCTCTTTGATTTATAGACCAATTCTCTGCCGCAATCGACGTACAAGGATCCGTGTCCTTTATTTTTCACTTTATTTCCTCGTTCCGCGGTGGCATCATCAGAAAGACGCGCGCGTATGATGGATGACGTCATTCCGGGAGCTGTCGTCGAGCCAATGACGGCTCGTTTACTTTCCGACGATCTGAGAAGACGACGCGATTTGCTTTTTCTTTTGTTTCGTGTCATCGTCTATTATCGGCTGGAAATTATGTCGTTGATGTGAAAGTTTGTACCAAACTTGGCGACGATAGTTGGAAAACTGGGAATTAGTTTTCGATTCTGTTTTCGATGTTAGAATTTGTAAATACATCATTTAGATGAAATAGTAATTTTGTGCCAAACACGAGCAATGATATATTTAAAAAAAAAAAAACATTTCGCATTCAGCATGAGCAATAATGCTTCTTAAATGAGAAACATTATATTTTAAATGTATTCTAGACGGATATCCCACTTCCACAATACATATATCATTAGAAATCGCAACATTCGGTCATAAGCATGTTATATTTAATTTAAAATAAAAGTAGAATAACGGTTTTCTTTCGATAGCAAGTTTCAGTAGAGCATTGACTGCGTGGAACATGATCCACTCAAATGCTAACATGATTAACTCCATGCTAACATGATATTATACATGTGTGTCAATAATCTATTTGCACAATATAACATTCCAGAAATTCACAACATTTTGTTATAAATATGCATTATTATCTGCTACAAATGTACAAACAACAGTAACAGTTCTTCCCGCAGCAAGCCTCAGTCGAGCATTGGCTTGCGTGGAGCATGCTTTGTTCAAATGCTAACACTATATAATTAATGCTGAGAAGACTTAATGCAAACATTATCTATTCAATGTGTGTTACATTCGATTTGCGCAACATTCCGCTATAAATATGCAATATTATCTTCTACAAATGTATAAACAACAGTTCTTCCCCCAGCAAGCTTCAGTTGAGCATTGGCTGTGTGGAACAAGATAAATTCAAATGCTATCACGGTATAATTAATGCTAAGATGACTTAACGCTAGCACGATATATTCTATGTGTGTTACATTCTATTTGCACAACATTCCGTTATAAATTTGTAATATTTTCTTCTATAAGTGTAAAATAACATTTTCCCGCAGCAAGCTCCAGTTGACTATTGGTTGCGTGGAACAAATTATATTCAAATGCTAACACTGTATAATTAAGGCTAAGATGACTTAATGCTAACAAAATATATTCAATGTGAGTTACATTCTATTTGCGCAACATTCCGTAATAAATAATACGATAAATATACGATATTTTCTTCTACAAATGTATAAACAACAGTTCTTTCCGCAGCAAGCTTCAATCGAGCGTGGGCTGCGTGGACGAGCACATGAAGAATTGCTTCTCTCCCACCCAGACCAAAGTCTTCAACCAAGTTGTGGCAGGTGCCAGGCAGTTCCTACTGGAGCTATGTGTGGAAGGACCCATACAGGAGAGTAAGTCGTAATTCGAATACCTACTTTCAAACTAACATTTTTCTTTTTTAACTTAACCTCTTACGACCTGGCGTTCCTAATTGGGGAAATTTTTAAAACCTCTCCACAAGCAATTAACACGTTAATTAGTTCCGAAATTGACCTGCTCCGATAGAAGGAGACCCAAATATAAGTTTTTCAGCCTTTGATTACATGTATCAGTCAATTATTTCTATAAAAAATGAAGTTGAACGAGGGTCAATACGATATTAAAAGGTCTCAAAAATTATTTTAATCTTTTTTTTTTTTTTTGAACTTTTCAAAAAGTTATATTAGTAGTTAATTTTAAAGGCTTTTTGCAATAAAAACAATGTTAAAATAATCTGTTAACTACAAATAAGTGATACGGTCTTTTTTGTTGCACTTATAGCACAATAAAAGTGTATATCTAAAGTTTAAGGCGTGTCCTTAAATAACTATTATTATTTTTTTTTAATTTCTTCGAAAAACATATTTTTTTAGCATATATTTGCATGAAAAGTATGCTTAGATTATAACAATATACGTGTAGGATTTTGCTCGGGTCTTAAGAGGTTAAAGTAATTGACAAATTAAAAATAATTGACAAATGGAAAATAGGTGTTTGACATTGAAGAGAAACAGGAAGACCAGGTTTTGAACCAAGAACCTTTTGCATACTAGTCCAATACATATTCCTGGGGGCTGGAGTTGTCGATAATAAATGTCGTTTCGGCATCTTCCTTACAAGGAAGGAAAGTCTTAGCATCTGAGAATCACAAAAAAAAATCCTCTGAAAATAAGAATATTCTTTAAAACGTCTTAGGGTTTGTATTATTTTGTTAAATAAACGTAACATCGCTGCACTGGATTTGTAATCTTTTAGTAATATAAATAAAATAACCTTTTTTGAACTATTTACTGTTCATGTCAAATGTGCTTATTTCGTATTATTTAATTTTAACTCTTTCTATCTGCCTGAAAATGGGAAGAGAGAATGTTAACTCTGCATAAATTTGAAATTAATTTTGTAAAAACATATGTTTAGAAAATCAGATTTAAAGTTTGTTTCCCGGATAGGATCCTCTTAAAATATTTCAAAATTAAAAAGTAGACGGTAACAAAACTTCATTATTAAAAAAAAAGACTTGTTACTAAATTTACGGCTATTGCTAAAATAGTTAATCGGTGCATAAATTAGGAGAAAATTTGGGACTAACTCTCAGAATGTAAATACTGATTATGTGGCGAATGAAATTAAAATATTATAAGTGAAATAGTCATTACTAAAAAGTTTTCAATCTAATAAGTTATCACTACTTCATGCATGTAAAGTTTATGTATTTAAAAATTGATTTCAATGAAAAGACGTGGAAAAGCTTTTTAATATCTTGTAAAGAAATTTCATTGTCATTTAAAATATTTTATTTTTCATTGTAAGACATTACTTTTTTTATCGAAAATAATGATTTTAAACAAATCAAACGTTTTTTAATGAGTAAGAAAGTTATTAGAAATATATTTTTAGATAATTAAAATAACTAAATGCAAAAAAGTCGACTTATGTGTGATAAGAAACGTGTTGTAAAGGAGCAAAGTTTTACAATCAAAAACAATTTAAATTAATTTCTAAAGAGGCACTAAATATCGTATTCATGCATTCGAAATCGTGTTTTTCAAGTTATCTTAGGGGAATACAAAATTCTTATTCTGCATATGAATATGTGTTTAATTTCTTTCGACGACGTAATTAAAATTTGGAATTGTAAAGTACATGAGTGTTACTTTTTGTCTGTAATCTGTCGCGGAATAAATTTTAAAAGGATTATTTTTTTTAAAGACGTATGCAAAGTTTTGTTTCAAATCCCAAAATAATTAAAATTATTTTTAAAAGATTTTTTGTTAGTAAAAACTTGGCTTTGTTAATATTTTTGCATTCGTTAATTTCCCTTGGGAGAGAGCATTCGTTAGTTATTTTTGGGGATTTTTCTAATTAACGAATTCAATGATTCTTTGAATATTGTCAACTTCAAGCTTGAAAGTTAAAAACAAAGTTATTGTTTAACGCAAAGTCTTTTTCAAACAATAGAATAAGTATTCTATTGAAATTTTTTTTCTACTTCAATTATAACAAAATAAAAGTACATAAATTGCAAAGCAATGCAGCTCCGTTTTTTTTAATAAAACATTTCTACAAACTTAAAGTGTTTAATATCACTTTGTATAGCTATTATAGTCCATTAAAACGTATTCTTTTCAAAATAAAAAGTTTGTAGAAACACTGTTAATGATGATTTATGCATTAGCTTTTCTTTTGCAATAACTTGAAAAAAAAAAGCTAATTAGAGTTCCTATTTTTTGTAATAACAATTGGAATGGATATTTAAAAAAAAAAAACATCTAAACTGATTTAAACTTCTAACAAAAACTTCGAGCGAATAGTGAACGATAACAAATAGGTATAAAAAATAGCTAAAGACAATATTATAAATACATTTTGTGAGGATAAGTTAAAAAGACCTAAACCAAATTGGATAAAAGTTTTACTTTCCTTTCTGCATAAAAAAGTAAACTTACGCTAAAACAAAACGAAATAAAAACAATAATGACAAATGACAGTGATTGCGCCCTCTAGAAGGGAAGGGCGTAGGCTATATAGCCCATTTCCCCGCTCGCCAGAAGAGACAGTCACAAGACACACAAAGAAGGACGCCACAAACACATAGACAAATAACAACATTTATTGACAAACACAAACATCCATATCTTAACCGGGATTCGAACCCGAGCCCAGCAGCTCCAAAGGCTAGTACATTAACCATTGCGCCAGTGGACCGGCAATAAAAACAATAAACTAATTTTCTATTACTCTTTTTCTCTGTTAAGAGTGAAACTATAAAGCTATCTTCTCTTAAACTTTAATATCATAAAAAATCTCATTATATTATGATATTAATAATTAAAACATTATGCATTCTAATAAAGCTTCATAAAGTTAGTAATATATAACATTTATCATCTAAATATCTTTCACCATTATCAAGCGCAATTCATCAAGCAACCTAAATCGAAACTTCCGAAACTCACCATTAATTCCAATTATATTTCAATCAAAAGCGAATAATGATTTTATAAAATGTTCGCTTCGAAACTCGTTTAAATTGGAAGCGCCATAATTTAATAAGAGCTTTGAGTTAGTCATGAATATGCAAAGGTATTCACTCGTAAAGTGTGAAGTTGAGATAAGTAATCTCGCCAACTTACGGTTCGCTTCCTTTTAATTCATTGTTATGGCCTTTGTTTAACATAAATTTACCAGATTTGGCGGGTTTGCATAATTTTGAGGAATTATAAGTTTTATATTTTAAATGATGCATTTAACCCTCTAATGCATACGGTTGCTGTTTGGCAACAAGTAACATAATCTACTTTATTCTATTAAAGTAGAGCTTTCTCACGACAAATCATCGTTTTTTTCATCAAAAAGTCCCTTTCGAAGTTTTAGTTAATAATAATCCTCATGGATGACAGTAGTAAAAGTATATTCCAAATTAAGGAGTGAGGTTATTAACTGTTGTGAAATTACGTTTTTGGCAGCGTTCAAAGTATAATATTTTTTTAAAATGTTAAGCTTAATTATGGTTTTAACCCGTTCAGTTCCAGTGATGCCATTTGGCTACATCATGTTTCTGATCATAATTAAAAAAAATAATAGGGCTGACATCTATTGGAATTAATAAAAAATGTTTTCTAATCGAAAAAAAAAGTTTTTAGAATCGAATGATGGCTTTTGATATCATAAATGGGTGTAGACGTCCAGAAAAGAATTTCTAAAATGATAATGCCATAGAGTCGTTGGGACTGAAAGGATTAAATAACATTTTATCCTTCTTTATAAAATTTATTTAGTTGTTTTTGAAGGTTATTAGCATTGAAAAAAAATGCCGAAATTTTGAAAAATTTTGATAGATCCTTTTTAATAAAAGCCTGTAAATCTTGACTTGTGAAATATTCCCGCTTCTAATAACTGAGAAATACAACCTTTTTTCCGTATTACATCGACTTTATTGAAAAGTATTTCTTTCTATAATCTCAAAGTTTGCTAAATGGGGTAGCATTGCAAAAGTTGTAACAATAAACAATTAGAACAATTCATTAAAGTGTTTCAATATGTTGGTTAGATAGGAATTTAAGTTTTAAATATTGCTTGCTCATTGCTTAACTAATTATGCTGTATTATTCTTAACTTGAATGTGCTTTAATTTTTTCTTCGTTAATACATTGTATAAAAATCTTTTCAATATTGAATTAAAATTAATGCTATATTTAATTTACTTTTATATACTTGAAGTTTATTTTGGGGTAATTTAACCCTTTCAGTCCCAAAGGAAATTTGACAGCATAATTTTAGGATTTTATTTTCTGATCGTATATAGCCGTTTATGATATCATTCGATTCATAAACATCCTTCGATATACACATCATTCGATTCTTGAAATTTTGTTTCCTCTTAGAAAATATTTTATTAATCCCCATAGATGTCAACCGTATTATTTTTTTTTAATTTATGACCAAAAACATGATGATGCCAAATGGCATCACTGTGACTGAAAGGGTTAAATTCACACATTATTTGAACAAATTTTTCTTCTTCTAAATTTCAATTTTTTTTTATGACTGAAACCATAACAATTCGCCAAAAATAGTAATCTCCTATTTCAAAGACTATGTAGTAGTGTAGTATAATCGTTTCCGGGTGCCTATTTCTAGCCTCCACCAGGAGCTTTAACACAACCAATAATGCCTCGTAATTTAGAACTCTGGTCAAGTGACGAGGCTAAACCCTGGGCGGGCACCAAACGGAACTTCAAGCGACATCGTACGCTGACGCCGTCGCAAAGACTATGTATAGACATATAAATGCAAGCAATTGAATATATCATTTTCAAATTAATCGCAATAAATTCGTTAATGTCATACCATTAAGTGCATCGAGTATTAACATAGGTAAATCTGCAACAATGTTTGAAATCGGCACACTATTTATTCAAATACAACAATGGTTGCTTAGTGAATCATCAGTGAAGGT
This sequence comes from Hylyphantes graminicola, assembly GCA_023701765.1. Taxonomy (NCBI): domain Eukaryota; kingdom Metazoa; phylum Arthropoda; class Arachnida; order Araneae; family Linyphiidae; genus Hylyphantes; species Hylyphantes graminicola. The sequence goes on along the minus strand of CM043118.1, from coordinate 59,623,078 downwards.
AAATCATACAATGAATATAAGGGGTATGAATGATATGCGTGGTGTGATTGAGTGTAATGATGCCCTATGGTTTGCTTTCAGAATTAATTCTGAGTGGGGAGTAAATAAAGTATTGCCTGGGAACTGGTTTTATGGGTTTTTGTCTCTTCTTACTTTCACAAGGGTACTTGACAGTATCGCTAAAATACCTTACAATATTAAATTATAGTGTGAACCCAAAAATAACAAACGTACACATTTTTTGCAAAATAAATCTTTAAGTAATTAATAAAAATCATTTTGAAAAGGCTTTTTCATCGGTTAGTCACGTGATCACAAACAAGTTGAATAGGCTGACGTTCCTATGCATTTTGAATGCAATTAAAGTGGATTTAATCTAATTTACTATTAAAATAAGAATTATATAGATAGTGGAGGAAGGTTTTACAGAAGCTCGCATAGTTCAAAGTTGTTTAAAGTAGATTCTAAAATGGTGTTTCAAAGCTTATTTATAGATACAAGTGACGTCATAGATACCACGTGACAGCCAGAAAGCGTTTTGGGGCGTGACTTTGCATCCCAATTTTAAAATTATTTTTCCCCCTTTTTATAGGACATTTGGAAAAAATAAACAAAACGGGTCTAATAGTTTTGGCATAAGAATATTATAAACTAATACACAAAAAATTTTTGGCCAAATATTTTATTACTTAATAAGAAATATATCGAGATGGAAGTATTGTGATGGGGTTTAAAAATTGGAAATGGAGAAAAAATTTTGATACCCGTTGTGGAGGGTGTAGATTGTGAAAAAGTAGTTTTCTAACTTTTGCACGCTTGTCTGAAACCACTCTACTGCTCAAACCGAAAAGAGGTATTTACATCAAATTATGAACAGACAGACCACAGAAAAACCACTTTTTATATACCAGACCCTCAAAAACGTGTAACTAACACAAAATCTCCATTACGTACTTCTCACCCCATTGTGGTTACTTTCATTTCCATGTATTCCACATTAGGCAATTCAAAGGAGAAACACAAATAAGATATAATCCTTTGTTATTTTACTTAACTATCTCCGTTTGTGGGGAACTGAGAATTTAGGAGAATCAACGCTTCTGTGCATATCAGAATAATGAAAGCATCGGTGAGGGATTATGATACAGGAATTGTTTGGGTGTGTTTAGATATTGTATGTGTATTTGATTTGATTCGAATCGAAAGCGTTTCTGGATAATGGGTGGATACTCTAGGTTGAATGAATCAGATTATATTGGAATGATGCTTGGAAGAAGTTTGTAAAAAGCGTGAAAAATGGTGCTTTGTTTTCATTACTGTACAATATCATAAATTGAGTATGCGAGGGCTGGGGAGCCCAGTCGGTTAGAGACTAGCTTAGCATGCGAAAGGTCCCAGGTTCTGGTGCAGGCATAGCCAAAATAACTGCCGATCTGTAAACTGCCCGTGCAGCCAAAAATGTCCGAAGAATAATACCCCGTGTAAGAGAGTGCACGTTAAATATCCAAGTCCATAAAAGGGCACAGAAAGCACTGGCCCAACTATGGGGTTTTAGTGTAGGGGAGAGTGGGGGCTATTGGGACGCAGGGCTAATGGGACAAGGGCCCTAAAGCTGGGAAAAATATACTTTTTTACAAATTTTTCAACACTACAGCATTGTAACAGTTAGACTTCACATTTTAACAGCCAAAAATTAGCCATTAAACGCATGTGCTGAAGTGGAGAGAAGAATTGTTGTTTTTGAGAATTGAAAGTTTATTAAAAGTGTACCTTGTTTTTCACTTTTGAAGTATTGAATAAAAACTTTCCATGAATTAAACTACAGTTATAGATAGATGAAATATCCTAGATTAAGATAGTATAGGTCAAATACTGTGGTGATGTACTAGTGCTTCTGTGTTGGGTCATTTATAAAAAACAACAATGTGGGGTCTAATGGGACAGAAACAGTGGGGTCTAATGGGACACGAATAAACCAAGCTTTGTATGCTTCTCTCGAAGAATCTATATAAATCTTTAATATCTTATTCAGTCAAGTTTCCAAAAACTTTTTGTAAACTTAATTTTTAAACTTTTTGAACTTTTCTCATCGTACAATAAGTGAAAATTCAGGTATATTTGGTGACATATTTCCACCTGCAATTTCATTAATTACATCTGAAAAAAGCTTGGTGAAGATAAATAAATTGTTGTTGGTAAATTTTGCTGGAAAGCAAGCTATTTTTTATTCGTTGGATTGATTTCTGAAAAAGAAGGCGATGAAATAAAAGTGTTCTTTAGAATGATCTGAAAAAGTCAAACGATGGTAAGCTATTTGAAGACAAAGACGGTCTTTTAATTCCTTGTACCGTGAAAAAGAGGACAAGTTTGGGATACATTTTATAAGATTTAGCTATAAAACTAAAGATTCAGTAATAAAACTATCCTTTCCAGTGATTCAACTAAAATTATGGAAGCATCTTCGATTTTGAGTTTTAACTTTGATATTTCATCTCTCAGTGGGAAATAATTATTTTAAAAATAAATATTGTTATGTATACATTATTTAAATGGTATATGCTTTAATTTTTCATTTTCTGATTCATTTTCCATTTTTTAAATATTTTATTAAAGCATCATTTAGCATGTCCCATTAGCCCTGCACCCTGTCCCATTAGCCCCCACATATGGGGGCTAATGGGACATTTACATGTTTGTTTAAAATGCTCAGCAACCAAAATATGGTAATGTTTTAACATTTGTCGAATGACTTTTTAAGTAAATAAATGTTCAGTTTATGAGCCTGTAAAAGAAGAAATTAAAATTCTTTTATTTTTGCTGAAATACAGAGGTTGAAAAAAATTTGTCCCAATAGCCCCCACCCTCCCCTACACATTTAGTGCACCATTTACCATTTTCGGGGCGTTTAGTATACTAAGTTTAGTTTCCAAGTCTATAAAATAACTTATAACATTTAAATTATTGATATTAATAAAAACAAATTAATTTTCTCCCACAGCATACCTGAAGCACTCTTCTTGCTACAAAAACGTGTCGCTGTCTGAGGAGAAATGCGCGCCCAAATACAGACAGCTGATTCATCTGTCTGAGAACGTCGACGAGCAAAGAAATGTGGACGAAGGCTTACGAGAGTCTTGCTGGTAAGCTGAGTTAAAATCGATCGTTTGTTTTAAGAGTGTAGCATGCGAAAGGTACCAGGTTCGGGTCCGGGCATCGCCAAAATAGCTGCCGACCTATAAACGGCCCGTTCTGCCAAAAATGTCCGACGAATAATACCCCGTGTAGCGGGAGTGCACGTTAAATATGCTCTTAAGTCCCAACGCTGCGTACGATGAGGCCATTACTGTTGCGTTGGGTGCCTACTCACTCAGGTGTCAGCTCATCGCTTAACTGCGGCTCTAAATTATGATGCTCGTCGTCAATAGCCCTCGTGTAGCTCTAGTGCGACAAATAATTCAAACCAAAACTAAAACTAAACTTGATGGTAAGTTCACGAAATTCCTAACAATTTTAAACAATGTTTAACTTACTAAACTTAAATAATAAATAATAATAAAATTAAAGCAAACCTTATATAATAAGGAAAATTTAATTTTTATATTAGTTACACTATTAGAAAAGATAATATTCTTGCTAACTGCAAAGCCCTTAAGAATCAATTCTTGTTGAAAAATAAGTCATCAAAATTGTTTAAAAAAATAAGTTCTTGTTGAACACTTTTAGGCACCCACGAAATTTTCTTAACATTTATTCAACACAATTATAGCTGATTTTTTTTTACCAAACATATTATTTTGTCTCATTTAACAGACGACAAGACGATTACTACTAGCCATTTAAACAACAGAAATAACAGCCTTGTTTAATTTGTTTTATCTCGTTAAAAGTCCATTTAGCGTCTAGTATAATTTGTCAAGCTGGACATTTTCGCAAGATGTCAAACGAGTGTAAGTTTTGACAACATGCCGTGCCACCAACAATCATAACTGATGTTTTGGGGGAAAAAAGTATGCGAGACAATTTTCACTAAATGGTGGTGAAACATGCCAAAATGTGTTTGACTTTTGTTTATTATCATTTTAATCAACTTTAGGCAGAAACATTAAAATTATACATTTTACATAAAAGCAAGTAAAAAAATGATAAACTGTTTTACCGTTATTTACTAAATTTGTAGACAAAATAAATGTGTAATTATACTCAAAGTCATGATGAATTATATTAACTAAAGAATCCAGAATACATAAATATTAAATGAGCACAAACTTTTTGTTCACTAACTTTTTTTTAAATCTAAGACTATATGTATTTAAGTTTATTTTAATACTAATGGAATATTGAAATAATGATTTCCTTGACAAAAAAAAAAAGAAACACACGACGAGCTTAAAGTTTTTTTTTAGTAACATGCTTCTTTCTGAAAAGGAACACTGTTTTTGAATAGTTTTCTATACATATTGTGTATTTCATATCTAATAAATATGAAATATATATTTTAGAAAGTATTTATTTTTTTTAAATAAAGATGATTTTTTTTAATGTTTTACTAGCTAATTGTCATGGGAAATCATTTTATCTCCAGCATTTGATACAAATAAAATTTTCATTTTTCCGGTTTCCAACAAGAGTATTGGTTAAAGCATCTACAATAAGTTTACATGTAGTAAAGAACCTGTACAGAAAAATTGGCTTTATTATAAAAGTTTTTTCAAATAGAAACACAATCAGCAGTAAATATATTTATATAAAGATACAGGTTTTCGAAACCAAATTTAAGGTATGGAAATAGGAATGCATTCGAAAATAATTTCGTATTCTACAGATTTTTTTTAATACTAAAACGTAAATAAAGTACAATATTACTGGAAATTGAAATTCTTATTTAAAATTTCTAAATCGACATTATTTTCTGAATTATCTTTTCTATTAAGTTGGTGCACTTCCAATAGAGTTTCTATCAATATAATCTCAAAGACTCAAGAGGAACGCATCGCCTTTTTAGTAATTTTACAGAATGAGAACATGGAATCTATGGGGAAAAGCTTAAGAATAGTTATTTAAATTCTAAATATTCTTTTAAGTCAATTTCTTAGATTTTCAAGGGTTTCTAGTTTTGATGCGCTTGAAGTATCAGCCTGAAATTTTTTATACGTATTTACGAAGTTGGTTTCTAAAAACCGCTGGAGGGATTTGAATATAACTAACTTTTTCTTTTTAATATTATTGATGTTTTTTAGATCAAGACTATGTAGTTTCACTTAAAAATTTATAATTTGAAAAGTAAACAAAAATTTTAAAAATGCATCCAGCAAAGTGTAGTTGAATATTCATTTAATAACTAGTAAAATTTTATTAAAATTATCAAATAGATTATGAGAAAAAGGTACATAAAAAGGTAATTTTAACATGGGCTTCAATGGATTGCTCTGGTCCCGCTTAACTTAAGTTACCCAAAAGGGCAAATTTGAACGGAGTGGGGGTGTTGTTATTTTAAAAATTGCAATGTTTGACGTAACTGTGATGTCATTGTAGGCGTGGTCGTTCTAGTTGTCTAACACTTTCACTTCCCTCTTCCAGCGCTTTCAACGACTTCGTCCTATGCAAGTACGAATACGTTCGTAAGGACTGCGGACAAGAAGCAGCGCGCTTCCTGGAACAGCACCTGGACCGGATATCCAGCCCGCTGATCCACGAGCACTGCGCCCACTACACCTACGCCACTGATTCGTGCGCCCCTGCCGCCACTGCTGCTGAAACCCGGGCAATGTTGTTGTTGGTTGTATTGGTAGTAAGTGCCGTGCTTGCGACATTGAAGATTGGATGTTTGTAAAGAAATTGGTTGTTGAGGAATGATGTGTATTGTTGTTGGATTGTGTATTGTTGTTGTTCATTGATTTGAGGGTCAGAATAACGTCTTATTGAAGAAAATTGTTGCAATTTATATCTTATACTCATACGGAGGATGGTAATCCCATAAAATTAATTTAATTATTTTGAAATACTAACTTTTGTTAAAATATTACTTTACTATCTAAGCTCTTTTTCATCAGACATAAAAATCTTTATAACCACAAAATAAAATTAATTTTGAAGAAACAATATTACCTGGTTGTTTAATTATTAGTTTTTAAAGTAAAGCTCATTGCCCATATAATTCCCGACCTATATTATTTAGAAATTTCACTGTTCAGAAATTTAAACATTTAATAACTAACCTAATGTTGTTTTCCTTTAATATTTGTTTTATTTGACGATTGAAACATAGTATAAAAAATTCTAACATTAAAGATGAATACTTTTACATTTAAGGGTTTAAAACTAATCCTTTAGCTCAATGGAACTGATCACCGCTCTAAAGTTTATATATTTTGAAAGATCTAGAATCTACTTAACTGTGAAACAACGTTTCATTACTTATTTTAATCATTTAAATACCACGCAAAAGTAACCATGGTAGGTAATACCCTGCAGATGTTCAAAGCTAAAACTGACACGAATCCCAATAGACAGTTTTCCAAATCGGCATATCTGATTTACATAAAGTGGATTTTTAAATTCTACGTCTCAACCGAGTTCGATCAATTAAAGCTATTGCTTGTGTTGGCTTGAGTTTTAGAAAATACTTTACAATTAAGTGATATAAAAGGTGGACAACTTATTTCAATTTGCTTTGGGGTTCTAAAAGGAAAGAACCTGTGAAAGGAAAAATTATTTGTTAAGAATTTCCTTATACAGCAACCCCAAATGATTACAGCATTTGACTGCAGTTCAAAATTTTGACGCCCGTCGCAAAAATATCGGTTTTTCCTCTACTGCGAAATCCGTTCAACCTAGGAATTGAACTGTTAAGTAAATGTACACTTTTTGATTTGAAGTTGTGTTTCATTGAGGTTCTTGAAAACTTTTGACCCATCACTAACATTCAACGACAATTAATGAAAATTCATATCTAAGGTGTACATATCGAAAAATTCATTATCAAACTCTCATTAAATTTATAAATCTGTGGCTTGGTTCTAAAAGGGCCTAACTCAAAAATGTCAGTTGTTGACATGAGCCCTTCTAGAACCAAGACACAGAAATATAGTTTCATTTTATACAATTGTAGTTATTGTTAGATTAGTTTTTATTAAGAAATTTAAAGTATGTAATGTTTTGTATATTAAAAAAACATTGTGTTTCGTTATCTTAACTGTATATGCAAAAAGTATTAACTACTATTTTAAAATAATGTATATAAATATCTATTTGCACATAGATTACCTAAATTGAAACTATTTCTTTGTTTTTGTATCGAAATTCTTCAAATTATGTATATTATAGAGAGTTTGAAATATTGTAAATAAATGTCTTTTTATATTCGCTGTGTTATTCAATTCCTCAAAATGTCGCATAAGCCATATACATAAAATTTAAAATATTGAATCATTTTTAGGAGGGGTTAAATATCAATAATAGTAAAAACATAAATAAAAATTACTTTTTATCTCATAATTAGCTGCTACTTAGAACCAATTTGACCCCTAAAGAATTACCCTGTATGTTGTTTATAATAAGGATAGTTATATAAAGGAAAAACAACTTTTACAGAAGCCAACCCTGTAAGTTTGTATTTTGCAATCTTACTCAAACGAAGGAAAAACGAGTCTTACAAGAACCTGTTTTGAAAAACTTGTAAGTAAATTTAACCTTTACATATAGGTAAAAAGGGCTACAAAAAAAAAAACATGATGATAAAATGTACGTACTTTTTGAGGCACAAATGTTAATGAAGGAAGTGTCATTAATATAAGTTTACTTTTTATGTATTTTTTACAAAATACAAAAAAAACCCGGCAAAAATGACCTCTTCAAATTTTCAACGACGAGTCGTAACTAAATCATGCTCAATATTTCGTCATCAATCCTATTACACTCGTAATATTTGCCAAAAACACTGAATAAAATAAAACTTTTCTGGTATTTGCTATGTTAATACTGTAAGAAATGGTGAGGCCTGATGGCTTAAGGTAGGCGAATAATAAAATTCTAAAAATGTTACTATTATTTAATCTTTTCTAAATTTGGCATAGTGATTTCAAATATAATGAACAATTCTTTTTGGGCAATTTTTTTTATTTTAATATAATTAATTTATTTTAAACGGTGTTTTCAACTAAAAAAAGGGGTTTACGCCAACACTTCCAGCACAAAAAGTTTTACATTCATTTACTTGAAATTTTTCACAGATGCTATTTCAATATATATCTGTGCCATGAACCTCTAATATCTGGTGTAAGTATACAAGTTTTTTTTAAAATGTCCAATTGTAAGTTAATCGAAAAAAATCCCTTTTTTGTGGTTAATTTATAAAATTTTTCTTAATAACTTTTTTTCTTGTAATTTGTATGTAACTCTAGAGGGTCATTGCATGTATCAGTTCAAAACGAAGAATTTAACACATAATAAATGTTCATAGGAGGAAAATTCAATGTGGTAGACTTGTTGGCGTAAACCTCTTTTTTTAGTAGAAAAACACCATTTAAAATAAATTCATTATATTTCATTAAATAAAAACAAAAGCCTAAATAGTATTATTCATTATATTTGAAATCATTATGCCAAATTTGGAAAAGATTAAAGCAATAGTAAGAATTTTGGGAAATTTTGGGTATTCGCCTACCTTAAGCCCCCGAGAAGCTGTAATGTGACGATAATCTAACCAACCAATCTAAAAACTAATGACTCAATTTTCTAATTATTTTTATATACAGGTAGGTTTTAAAATATTGCTCGCTATTCAGTGTCTCTGTAGCTTTAATGAATAATCCAAATGCAAAAAAAAAAAAACCTTGAGACACTTACTAATCAAGAAGGGGGTGGGGAAATAATGGAATCATAAAAAACAAACTCGTCTCTTGACCTGGGTTCTAAATTACGAGGTGTTATTGGATGTGTTGGCCATTATTAGTCATAATTGGCTACGCCTCGTAACTCGAACCTTGGTCAACAGACGAGTTTCTTTTTTATGATTCCATTCTTTTTCGTAAACAAAAACTTGTCTCTTGACCAGGGTTCTAAATTACGAGGCGTAATTAGCTGTGTTGGCCGTAATTGACCATAATTGACGACGCATCGTAATTTAGATTCTGGTCAAGGGACGAGTTCGCTTTTTTATGATTATTCTTTTTTATTATTCCATTCTTTCCCCCCCTTCTTGATAAGTAAGTGTCTCAATTTGTGATACATTTGGATTATTCATTCAAGCTACAGACCACTCCGAATAGCGAGCGTTATTTTATAACCACCCTGTATATAATGCGAGACTCTTGGCTTGTTTCAGAGGACGTATTTCATCCATCGATCGGTGTTCCTATTAGGCGCGTTTACATGAGCCATCAAATCCATGGAATACCAAACCCTCCATTAGGGGAAAAAGTGGTCGAGCAGGATTTCTAATCCAAATGATAGTCTGTGGACGAATCCATGAAGTGAAACATCAAACCCTCCTTCATTGTAGGGTTTGCAAAACCCCACAATGAACCCTGTCCTGTCTGGGAGAAAATCCCCAAGAGGGAAAAATTGGGGAGTTTGCGCTTCATTCCATGGATTCGATGGATGATGTAAACGTGCCTACTGTTACTGCTCCAATTTGACATGATTCACCAATCAACGCTTGATAAAAAAAATTATTTTCATTCTATATTTCTGTTTCCACTCAAGATCTGAAACATTCCAATTAGCAACACGTCTTAGTACCAATTCGTACAACAGCAATACTTACTATAAATGTATTTGTGCTGGAGAAATCCATCAAATATCTGGGGAGGAGGGGGGCAAAAGAAAGGGTCTGTCTCGAGTACACTGGGACACACGTACTCATTAAGTCTGTGGAGGCAAAGTCCCGACTTTGTTAAAATGTTAAATTATACGTGACTTGAAGTTCCATTGGGTGCCCGCTCAGGTGTCGACCTCATCTCTCAACCAGGGTTATAAACTACGAGGCGCAATTGACTATGTTTATAAGGACTCACGGAAGGCTAGAAATAGATAGCCGGAAACAACTAATGTTCCTACCCACTTGGAAACACTCAAATCATCACACGAAGGGCTGTGAGGCGCCCTGTGGTCAGTGTCGCGATCTACGGATCGGAAGGTCCCGCGATCGAGTCCTGGTCGCTGAAAACTCACTGAGTATATGCGGAGTACGTGCTCAGTAAATCTGTTGGGTCCGAAAGTCCTGTGGGCGGTCATTGCGCAGTTTCCCACGGGTACAGGTTCCTGGAGACTATTTCCCTCCCTATAAGGGACATGTCTAAATTGTGGAGGTGGCGCGTGATAGATGGCAGCATCTGTCGCGTATATGAGTGCATGTGAGTGTGTGTGTGTGTGTGCTGTGACTGTCTTACTTGACGAAGGTTTATAAGCGGCTCTCTGAGCAAGCACACAAGCCTGAAAAAATATGTATATCAACCAACCAATCATCACACAAACCTCCACTGCAAACTTAGTCATTTTATACTAGAAAATTTACCTTTACGGAACAACTAATAATGCACAAGTGTTCTTTACCAGGCCATTTATTCTTAAGTTTGTGAAAAGGAAAAGTCTTCAACTTCTCATACCACCAGAGTGTTCAATAATGAAACTTTTAACTACGCTCTTAATGATCTAAAACTTCGAGTTAGAACTCTCATCTTAAACCGACAACTCTCCTAATAATTGGAGATCAATTCTGGAAAGTACAGCAATACAACAACTAACGATGAGCCAGATTTGGGTGAGAGCAATTGTTTCTTTTTTATATATTTTTCAAGTAATGTGAAAATACATTTGGTTTAAACTATTTCATTAAAAAAAATTTAGTTCTAAAGATTTCTTTTCTACAGTATATTTTAAATGTTAGCGTTTGTACGTTTAAAAAATCACATTTTATGTCAGTAGTCGTTAGAATAAATATGTGATATAAATTTTTTCATTTAAATAATCAGGTTATCTCTTATGTGTTTCATTTGAACTATGTTTTATCTGCGTTGTCTTTGTCGTATACCAAATTTAATAATGTTACAATGCTCATAAAATTTATTAACTTTCATCGCATTAGCTTAGTTTTGCTATAAAAGTAATAAGATGCTTGTTAATTATTAAGGATAATTCTAAAATATGTTTCAAACTGGAACTTATATATTAGAATTGTGTTATAAATTTTGATTACCCAATTTATGTTATTAAAAGTAAGAGATAAATCTAAAAAAAAATGATTTTTTTTTCGGGAGATTTGTTGTCTGCAGAAATAAAATTAGAATCTTTTTAACACCTTCAAGTCGGTGGATCACACTTAACTGTTACGTGGGGCTGTATGACCCACTTGTGGGTCACACATAAGTATCCCGTGAGGCGGCTTCCATCACAGATGAGCCGCTTGTTTTCTTAAAAGTAGTTAAAGAATAAGTTTATTTTATTTGTTCTTAACATTATATATAAAATATTGGGCATTATAAATATTCAATATTTGAAATTGTTTAAACAATTACTTATTTATTTATCTCTATAATGCGGGATGGCCATTACAACGCGTTTACAATATGACGTTACTTTTTTAATTTCTTTCGTGAAATATAATCCGCCTTGTATTTCACTAGTTGTGAGCATCACTAATTGTGATCTAGCATTAAGCGCTTTCGAACTCGCAAAGTGTTTTCCCGCCCCGAAGAGGCGTAACGATATAAAATGATCCCACTTCATGCTCAAAAACTTAGATACTTGCTCTGGCGTGAACGTGTTAAAGTACATATTTGTAGAGTTAAAAATTATAGTTCCATGTGTTTTGAAACCAGCAATACAAATGAAAGTTCAAACGAAATTTCCCATTATGTAAGTGGAAAAATTTGAGGTTCTTATAAAATTCCAAAGTATCTTTAAACTGCATCATAAAGTTGATACCACTACCATGTGCAATTTATTTAAAATAAAATTCTGAAATAAACAATCCTTTCCCAATATTTTACGAGGGAAAAAAAGTCACAGAAATGATACTTGAAACAAAACGAATGAATTCACATAACAAATTCAAAAAACAAATCAAATCAGGGTATTTCGCGTCTTGGAAAAAAGAATACAAAAATACTAGAAAGGAAAATAAGCCCTGATAAAATTCCAAGGGACGGTTTACTTTCGGAGATCTGCTTAGCTTCATGGTCTTCGCTGCAACTTGGTTGACAAATATACTGAAAGCAGTAACTCTTTCTGAAGCACATCCTGTTATTTATCCAAAGTTTTTCTGTAAAGTTTATTAAGGGTTATTATAAAATTTCATATCTTATTTTAGTTTTCTTTTTGATTGGAAAGATAATTAAAATAAAACGCTTATGATATAGTAGTGGCTCAAATCGGCGGGAAATATGCCGAAAAATATAAAATAGTTATTCTATTAAGTACATAAATAGTTTTTTAGCAACGAAATCGTTTTCGTTATGTCTCACAACGGAGATTATTTGCAAAAAAACAGCCCTCGCATTTTGTTATTGAAAGTTAAGAAATTTTAAAATTAAAAAAAAAAGTTGTAATAAATATAAAGCTGGATTTCTTGGGAAAAAAAACTGTTACATGTATGTTTTACAGAAATCAAAACTTAATATTTTCATCGTCTTTGCTTGTCACTTGATTGTGGTTCTAAATAAAGACGACTGTCACCAATAGCCTAGAGCGACGACAATTGAACATAGCCTCGCGTTTGTTTTAAAAACTACTTTTTTAAATCGGTGTAATGTAGCAATTTCAGATGTAAAAAATAAATTTTCTTAAATATTTGCAAAACCTACCTTAAAAAAATATTAGTTTTCGTGTAGCTAATTTTCTTCATATAGACTAATAATGCGTAAATACGCAAAATTGCATGAGGCTATTATTTTTAATATTGAAAAATGAAAAAGTAGTTTAAAAAATACTTAAAACTCTTAAATTAACATCCGTGTCGCTTGAATGTGATTCCAAACAGTAATACCCGTCGCCAATAGCCCTCGTGTATAGCTCTTACGCTATTTTAACTAAACATCCGTAACATAAGTTATTTTGAAATAGCATTATCATGTGGAAACTGTTTAATAAAAGTTTCGTTTCAACTCAACTTACTCGTTTTTATTCAACCGGTCCAAAATGTTCATCCGGTTCAAAAAGGCTCTGAAAAATAGAGCGATTTCTGGAGTTGCGAAGGAGAAACCCATTTTTTTTTATTTTACATTTGGGTATGAGCATTTGTTTTGAATTTCAAGACAAGAAAACTGTTCATGTGTATCTTCATAGTTATTACCGATTTGAGAAGGATGTTTTCGGAGTTTGCTTGATTAAGGTATCCCTACGCTAAAATAAAGTTTTTGCCAAATACGAAAAATAAATTGTAAAAGAAAAGTAAATTTAAAAATTTAAAACTTTTTAAAAAGATGTGATTTGCTAACTTGAGATCCAAAGACGGCTCACTAGTTGGTTAAATTAATCTCCGTAGTTGCCGTAGTTGCCAGGTCTGCAGTTTATCTACTATATGGAAAAAAATTTTTAATGTCAATATGTAACAAAATGATTTTTAGTGAACTAATTTATTTCAATTAATAAATCATTAAAAACTAAATAATTTCATTTTTAAAAAAAATTTTACCATGTGGCAAAAACCAACTACAAAATTTCAATTTTGATAAGAATGATTGGAAAACTACTAAATATATTTTAAAATAACCCTCTTGAACTATAATTTTTTTTCATAAATTTTTTTTTTTGTTTTTCGTACCAATATTATTATACTTTGAATATTGCCAAAGACGTAATTTCACATCAGTTAACTTCACTCTTTAATTTTGAATACACTTTTATTACTGTCATCTATGACGGTTACTAGTAACTAGAACTTCAAAATGGAACGTAATAGATGAAAAAACACAGATTTGTTGAGAGGGAGCTCTTTAATAGAATAAAGTGAATTATATTATACTTGCTGCCATATGGCAACATTATGCATTAGAGGGTTAAAATTTTGAGTTGCTACTATCAATAAGAAATGAATTATAGAAAAAAACATTTCTGTAAAAAGAACAAAATTCTGACATATATTAGCTCTAAGGGAATTAAAAAAAAAATAGAACGCCAAGTTAAAAAAAAACGTTTTTCTTGGTAATATATTGTCCAATAACATAGATCTATATTTCGCAGTTCAATTTCAACTGTCGCCATTTACATAAATCTAGTTTCATGCATTTTATGATTTATAATCCTCAACACCCAAGACATGCGTCAAAAATGTTGCGATAAACATTTTTCGATTCAGCCAACTATATGAATCTGAACCAAAAACGTGCCATTCCCTAGGATACAATACTTACTAGAGAGTATCAGGTTCGGCTTCCTACTAAAAATGCCATAAACTAGCCGTATAAAGCGAATGTGTCAGCCATAAATGTTGTGATCCGTTAATAAAACGCCGAGGCTCCTCTATAAAACTAATTTTCTCAGATACTTGCACTGAATTTGGTAAAATGAGTTGCGTGAAGTGGTTGCTGTTTTCAGGTTTACCACAGAAATAAAAAAATATTATAGAAACTATGGGTGTGAAACACCAGATGAATATACCACTCAGTACTCAGTAATATATATTTAATAAGATAGAATTCTGTAAAATGATTGCTCAATAGGGATTTTGCTTTTCAGATGTACCTGCAGATGTAAATTACACTACTGTTAAAATATAAAGTTGCTCTTTTTCCATTTAAAAATATTTTCTCTGCATTGATACAGTGGTGGTCAAAATTATAAGGACAACTGAAAATTGAACAGAACATTTTTATTTCTGAATTAAATGAAAATGTATTTCGACATAAAATACTTCTTTATGCTATAAATCATTTAAGAACAATAAAAAAACTAAAACTAGAAAATTTTAGTTTATAAAAATAATAAACAAAAATTGCATTGTTAGGAAACTGGACAAAATTATAAGGACATTTTAAAAATTTCAAGTCCAAGCAATTAATAATTAATAAGTTCACCCTTATTTTCAATTACTTTAATTAATATTGACGTCATAAAGCTAGTTAGCTTCTTTAGGGTGCTCACAGGGATATTTTTCCATGCCATTTCAATTGATGACATCAGTTCACATTAGTTATGGTATTGAGTGCCATTTTTGTAAACTTCGTACGCCAAAATACCCCACAAATTCTCGATTGGGTTCAGATCGGGACTTTTAGGTGGCCAATCAGTCAATAGTTTTACAGAATTAGCGTTAAACCATGATTTTGAAGCTGCGGACACGTGTACGGATGCATTGTCCTGCTGGAATAAATAGTCACCACTGGTAATCAACGGTGCTTGTGGCAAAAGATTGTCACCCAGCATATCAACATAACTATTTGAGTTCATTTTCCCTTGAATAAATACTATTTCTGTAGTTCTAGAGGCTGCGTAACCTGCCCAGACCATTACCGAGCCGCCACCATATGAACGCTTGGAAAAGATTTCTTTTTTCTTTGCGAAGATCATACCAAAAATACTTAAAACCATCAGGTCCGTCTAGGCTAAACTTCTTTTCATCAGAAAAGACAACATCATCCCATTTGTCACCCATACAAATGTACTTTTTTGCAAACTCCATCCTGAGTCTCTTTTGGGTTTTTGTAAGAGGGGGCCGTGACTTCAGTTTTCGGTATCGAACCTGTTTAGCATTTTGTAAAACACGGCGAACGGTTAGAGCACTGTAGTTCATGTCCAGTTCACGCTTTATTTCCGTCGATGTTTGCTTTATTGAGCAAGCTCTACTCATAATTCGTCTTTTATCTCTCAAAGACACAGAAAATGGCCTACCTGGGTGTTTTCGTTTTCCATAATTTCCAGGATTTTTCAAAAATATATATATTACAGTCTTTGATCTATTCAATTTCAATGCTATTTCACGTCCAGTAAGTCCAGAATTTTTATAAGCGATTAACTTTCCTTTTTCAAACACTGAAAGCTTCGTACCTAGTGGCATGGTTGAAGATAAGTGTAATGAAAATTTCAAACACTCGCAAAATCTTTATAACACGATGGAATGACGTGTACAAGCCGAAACTTTGCGAATTTTATGCTAATTTATGCATTAAACTTACAGAAATAAAATTGTCCTTATAATTTTGTCCAATTTCGCTGTATGTTAAATTTTATAACGCATTTTAAAATTATGAATTTAATGTATATTTGTAAAGAATCTTATTTAAAATGCTTAATTTACTATTGGCTAGCAGACATAAAATTTGCATAATTCAACCGTGATTTGTCGAAAAGATCTAGCTGTTTTTCCATTGTCCTTATAATTATGGCCACCACTGTATCATGTATTAATATCATAATTTAAATTTTTACAATAAAATTCCGCGTGTAGAACTAGTAAAATGATTTTTCAACATAATCCTAACCAAAATAGCGTTTAATTGGTTCCTGGAAAGTATAGTAATTAACAATATTATTATGAATTTGGTGGTACTTTGCCGTTTACCAATTATAGTTAGAGTATGTCGAACATAATAATGACCTCGGCCCTCCACTCTGTTTTATAATTGCGAGATCAGTCTTTCATGGCTTATATCTAGCTGCCAAGATTGTGTTGACTCTTAAACGATCGGATAATTTTCGAGAAAATTGTCGTAAAAGTGCATATATATTTAAATAAAAATTATATATAAGTATTTGCACCAACAATATATGCATATTGCTTTTAGCTTGAAATTTAATTTCCAGTTAAAATAAATTAATTAGTTTTAACCCAATATCGACGGTTTTGTGAACTCCATTTACACCTTCATTCCCATACATAAACGTTAATTTTAAGTAGTCAAACGTGCAATAACTTTAATTTACCGCCCTAAATAAATTGCTCAGGAAAATAGTCTTCAATTGTCTTAAATTTTATTTATTTAGATAAACATAATCAGAAAGTTCATTTTAGTGTTACAAATTTTCTTGCCAACTATCGTTACGCTGACTCGGCCGTGCAATACGGTTAGAATGCTAGCCATAGGAGCTTCTGGGTCCGGGCTCGAAAACCGATAAGGCATGGGTGTTTGTGTTTGTCGAGTTTTTGCTGCGGTTTACGTGCTCGTGAAATCTGTTGGGTCCGAAAGTCCTGTGGGCGGTCAGTTTCCCACGGGTACAGGTCCCTGGAGACTATTTCCCTCCCCTCCAAGGGACATGTCTAAATTGTGGAGGTGGAGCGTGATAGATGGCAGCATCTGTCACGTGTGTAGTATCTGTCTTACTTGGCGAAGGTTTGTAAACGGGTCTCTGAAAAATCTTATTGGCTTGCTACATTCTCCAACTGAACACTCCAGCCCGGAAATATACAGAGAACAAAAAATCGAGGGTGAAACCTCCATTCCGTTTTTTTTTTTAAGGGACCTAGTTCGAAACGGTGTAAACCTTCCACCCGAAGCAAAATTACTTCAAAAACCTTTAACCATCCTTCCCCAGAAATATATTTTCAAGTCATATTACACAACATCCTGAAAAGCATTTTTCAGGTAATTCAACGGGAGTATTTAATTGGGTTATTTCAGCTACAAACTGTCTAGAGAGGGAGGGAGGAAGGGAGTAGTGTTATTAGCGGATGTATAGAGAGCAAGTAAACACTTATGCCTGCTTTAGCGGCGGGCCATGATTCAATTTAGTAAGGGTGGGATGAAAGAATCTTCCGAGTTAGAAGGGTCTTTTCTTGTGGGAATATGGGGATAATAGGGAGGGGTCGTGTGTTTATTGTGTGAGGTTAATGTTTTTGTACCTGTAGCCAGGGCCTGTTTTGGGAAAACTAAGACTATAGGCACAACCTTTTTTTTTGGGGGGGGGGGAGTTGGAGAAAATTCAGTGCCAATTTTATGCATTTTATAGCCATAAATAGAAGTCTCAAAGCCTGTTCACTTTGACTTAAAATAAGTTCACCGACAGCAAATTTGTCTTACTAATCAAAATGGTGGGGCCCCACCTACGTCAAATACAACGTTCTATCCCGCCAATAACCTTTGCTCCACCTCGTTTAAATCTTCCCTTAAGAGACATTTAACGATATATACTTAATAGTATAACAATATATTTTTAACACTTTAGTGTCAAACACAATTATCATTTTTATTCAATTAACATTAATCTTCAAATTGTTTTACACAATTTTCACACACGCAATGATTCGTACTATATATTTTTTTTTCAGAAAAACATTCTGATTATATAATGGCCAAAATCATTTTCAATCCGATTGACAAATATTTTGGAATTCAAATAGGGTAGACATACCAGTGAATGAACAGGCCACAGTGAATGAACAGTTGGTAAATACATTTAAAAAGTAAGGATTAAAAATCATTCCACTGGATGAATTGGTAACACTGACTTCCTCTCATATAGTAGGAAGCTACCTGACATCTGATTGGTTGCCCTGGTCATTCATTAAAATCCAACATGTTTATTGACTCGACATTTTTGTGTTCATTCACTGGTAAAAGAACTGTTCGTTCACTTGGCTTTTGTACCACTTTTTATTTGGACCCCCAAAGGCCCAAAGCAATGTAATAAGTCACCTCCTTTTTTTGCAGAATTTACATAAAATGGCCGATGTGTTCACATTGTCATAAACCTACAAGCTAAATTTTCTTAAAATGCATGAATTTTCTTAAAACAAGTTGTGCTTAAGCGTTCATTCACTGGTTAGTCTACCCAAAAGTGTTTAAGGGTTTTTTGTGCATAATTTAACATGATGTACCGTCCCCCAAAATATCCTTGCTCATAGAATCGATAAGTGGATATTCTGCTAGTTTTACACCACTAAAAGGTTCCATTAGCTGCCAATGTTGTTATGGAGTATTGAATTAGTCCAGCAAGAGTGGGAATTCTGCGCCAGTCAGCGCCAAAGTGTGTATCGTGCGCTAATTATAACTCGATATTTATTAATCTGGGGTCTGTTTTGTTGCTGTAATGTTTCATATTTCAGCTGCAATAGTTAAATTATGCTGCTACAATTTATCCAGTTGTCTGTTCTAAAAGTTAAATCGTCACTTAATTTCCCACATGTGCTGTCTCACTTTGCACAATGGATCGGATTTACTGTTCGGTAACCCTTGGTGAACTTTCAAAAATCGCCCCAGAAGTCCGTATTCTGGCGACTCTTGACGTCACGCTTCCTATACTGAGCTAATAAATAATGGTCAGATAGGGTTGCCGGAACACGTTATCGTTGCGAAGTCGAATAATTCGAATCATCAGTCGAATCAGACAGTTTGCCGCAAGAAAAAAATATATATCGCTAAAACATCTCCATCCAAGAGTTACCGTACAGTAAGTCTGATCCATTGTGCAAAGTGAGATAGCACATGTGGTAACTTAAGTGACGAAATATTGCTGCTCAAAATTGTTCTTATTAAAATTGTCAGACTTGTCAGCTGTGTCTACGTTAATACAACCAACTAAACCTAAGCCCTGGATTTAATTCTACAATAACCGCTTTCCGATTTCGGGAGCCAAGAGAAAATTTAATGTTACCCCTCTTTGAAAATCTGACAGTTGGTACATATGAAACGGAAATTCAGAAAGTACAATCCTTGCCAACCTAAGTTGGGTAAATAGAAATATGCCATGGAGAATATCTTTCCACGCATGTAAAGAGTTCAAATTATTATTGTGAATCCATCCAAAAAACATGTTTAAAACATTAATTTCATTGAAGAGATTTAAATATGATGTGAGAAAATTTCGCACTTTTATCAGAATGAAAAGTGTGTTTTGGTTAAATTGTATTCAGCTCATTTTCTGAGTAAATATTACCTTACAAGAGTTTCCAACTAATGGACCAAACGCGCTTTTCCCTCTACCTTTTCACCCTTTGTTTTTGCCCAAGTTAGGTTGGCACGGACTGTAGTTAAAAATCTATTTTGTCGAGTAAAATCCGGAGAATTGGCAGTTCTAATGTCCATTCCTATTTGAGGATGCTTGAGTTTAATCGAAAGCCATTCGCACAGTAGATCGGCTTTTAACTCTTAAAGTGTTTGCTTACGACCTCCGAAAATAAGTCTTACACTGGATGATTAGTTATTTTACTGCATGTTGTTACTAAATCTTAAGAGGACTCCCTTGGGATTTCACATCTTGAAAATCGTAATGTTATTCCTATGGAGAATATTCGCAAGTCAATTACCGCCACAATTTTATTAAAAGGTGACTAGTTTCTTGTATCATTGTAAAGAACAAAAGGGACTAAAAGGATAAAATGAATTTGTTTTGTGAAAATCACATATTTAGTATTTTTAATAATTTTTTGAAGTTATAACTTAATGCTTACTCCATTTTTTACTAACTTCAAAAAATTATTAAAAATACTAAGTATGTGATTTTCACAAAACAAATTCATTTTAACCTTTTAGTCCCTTTCGTTCTTTGCAATGATACAAGAAACTAGTCACCTTTTAATAAAATTGTGGCGGTAATTGACTTGCGAATATTCTCCATAGGAATAACATTACGATTTTCAAGATGTGAAATCCCAAGGGAGTCCTCTTAATGACCTTGGTCCATGAGTCCATGCATTCCAGCAAAGTCAGTAACAAGAAGTGGAGATAAACTGTTACTGCCTTTGAATGTATCAGTTTTAAAATAAAAAAACTGCATAGACTTATGTTTATTCTAATTTACTTTTTTACAGCCTTAATTTAAAGGACTAAATTTTGTTCATTCTCTTTACTTTTTATGACTTTTATTGTTTTGCTACTCCTGTTATCTTATAATTTTTTTAATACTAAATATTAAATAAATCGATTACAAATTGTATTAATAACTTAATTAAAAAACAAAATTACATTCATATCCTCTCTATTTAATTTAGTGAGGATATTTATAAAGTTAACCAAACTTTTAATATTTTTCAATAATCAGTTTCAAAATTTTGATGTTTTGTGGTTTTAACACATTGCTTCTAACACTAAAAAGAAGAAATGGATATGCTTCAGTTTATGCAGCATTGTGTATTTAAAAATTAATTATGTTTGTCTTATTGCAGTTTTGACTTAATATTTTAACTTTATTCGGCCTGACGTAAACACGCCAAATACCATAATCTCAATACATTAATCCATTCCAGTATCCGATTCCTGAATTCAATTAAAATTCTTAGATAAATATTTACTGCTCCCAAAATATTTTTATTCTGATTAAAAGTATTAAAAGATTAAATTGCCCATCGGTATTCTTGATTGGAATGAAATTGAACGCATTTTAATTTATTCCATGCACTGTTTCTTGAATGTGGAGATAACAGAGACTAGGAGTATCCCGTAATGCATTGACAGAAATATTTCAGCCATGTCATGAGCAAATATTTGTGTTTTGGGAGCAACAACTTTCATATTCATGGAGGAATGTGAAATTCTGTTTTAAATCCCACTGGATATCACTGTGCTGGTTTGACAAGCTTTCAACAAATGTTTTGTAATGAAAAATATATTTTGTTTTTTCGATCTTAGCAAAAATAAAATCAGAATGGGGAAAAGCACAACGTTTTGTGTCATTTCTAGATTGAAAGGCGCCCTAATTTTTTTTAAAAAAATTTAAACAAAGTTCGATGTAATTGTAAGTAAGCATTAGAAAATATAAAATACATTTGAAAAAAGTTTATAATAGCCTTTTTTCAAAATTCTGTATTGATTCGATCATTTTTCACTGTTCAACAATAAATAATACTTAAATTGTGTGGCTCAGTGACTGAGATGTTAAACGTGTCCGCCTCATAAGACGATGGAAGGCGGGTACAAGCCCTGGCTGAGTCGTCGGATTTTCTGGATGGCAAAATCTTGGGCACGCATGTCATATGATTAAGTAGCATGTAAAAGATCACTAGGATTGCCGATTTGGCTTGGGTTCTCTCGGCAAAATTAAATCTCGGCATACTTTGAAATCCACATAAGCTCAAATTCATTGTAGTCTATCCGTCAAAATATTGGCAGCGAGAGTTGTCTAGATGGTGCCACAATAAAATGGCTCTCATTTCCGGGGAATATGCCGAGTCTGCAAAGGCTTGATCGCCATTTATGCAGCCCCATTGGGAAAAAAATATTTTTTTCTGCAAATAATTTAAAACTACAAATATGTTTTACATGACATTTAACTACCACGCAATAAACAGATGTAAATATTTTTATGTACTCTAACAGGTAATTTAAAAAACTTTAAAACCTAAAAAAATCTATGACATGTATCGGTTGTGCATGCGCGATTTTCTCAAAAACCTTATTATGATGTCCAACTGGTAATGTTAACTAGTATACTGTATTTAAAGTTCGTTGTTCTTTTAGTTTTTCAGACAAAGTGATGGACGGATAAATGTTCAAACCCCCCTTTTTTTTAATCTGCAGCTACTAAACGAGTAGAAGGGCTGGGGAGCCCAGTCGGTTAGGCACTCGCCTAGCATGCGAAAGGAAAGGTTCCAGATTCGGGTCCGGGCTTAGCCAAAATAACTGCCGACCTATAAACAGCCCGTGCAGCCAAAAATGTCCGACGAATAATAACCCGTGTAAGGGAATGCCTGTTAAATATGCTTCAAAGTCCTAACGCTGCGTAGAATCTCGCCCTTAACGGTTGCATTGGGTGCCTATTCAGGTGTCGGCTCGTCACTTGACTGTGGTTCCAAAGTACGACGCTCGTCTCCAATTGCCTTAGTATAGCTCTAGTGCGACGATAATTCAAACCTAACCTAACTAAAACGAGTAGAAAACACAAAATCTCCATTTTGTATTTTCGACCCTATTTCAATACTCTCATTAACTTACCTTATATATGCTAATGAGTAATTTAAAAAACGATTTTAAAACTAAAATCATACAATTCATTAAAATTGAACACATTTTTGTCAAACGGAAACTAAGAATTGTATCGTCAACTGAGTGATATTTGTTTGAGTAACAGCAAACATCAACCTTTATAGCATATTCGTCTACCCTGAAATCGATATATAGCCTCGTGTAGCTCTAATGCGACGATAATTCAAACTAAACTGAAATCAATATCCGCTTTTTTTAAAAGGAATTGCAATTTTTTAGCAATTTTTAAATACTGATGACTACATTGTATTAAAACCCTGATGTTAAAAATGCAATCGATAGTTAAAAAATTTACTTTTTCAAAAAACATTGAAAATCATATGGTTGTTTTTTGACGTTCACTTCTGTATATAGAAAACTATCTACACTGTTAAACGTTTTGTGCTAAGTTTCACCAAAAATTAGTTTTCAATAGTAGCAACGGACGTAATTTGGTTGAACCGTCGTTCTTCAGGTTTGGTTACCGAAAGCTAAAAAATAGTTAACATAATATCGAAAAAATAGTGAAACGTTTTACCATGCAAACGTTGCAGCTACTGGGATTTTCTTGTATTTTTTTGTGAAATTAAGTACTAAATTTTTAACAGTGTAGACGATTGTAAATGGTGCACAAATTGGAATCTCATTTTAAAAAAATATGGTATTTTTGTCGATACTGTGCGATGGATTTGCCAGAATTATAAAAATTGTACTAAAGAGAAATAACATTGAAAAAATATACAACGATTGTGGTTGATGCATTTTAAAATGAGTTGTTCCGGTAAACATTTTTAAATTGATCATTCATTTATTATGAATTGTTTATTGTTGAAAATTGTTTAAATTTCGTATCTCGATTGATTGATTGTGTAAGATAAAAATTCAAAAAAATAAAGGAGGACCACAGTTGAGTTCTTGCCACGAAAAATAGATTTTTTTTCATTGATGTCAAGAATTTTATTTTAAGGAAACACTATTGTATTTTTTTCTTAAAAATTAATTGTTTACTTGTTTTAAAGAAATTCCGTCTATTTACAAAAATCTCAGTTAAAGAATCCGAAGAGCTACAAACATTCTTTTAGTGGTAATAACAATTAGAAACTCATTCCAAGGATTTCCCATTTTTATAATAAAAAAAATATTGTATACGAGGCCATAAACAACTTTTTCTTTTTTTGTTTATCCTTCGTGTCATTCTAATAATGAATAAAATTTCTTTTAATGTTATTATTGAAACTGTAATGTTTTCTTGTTAAAATTTCATTTTATTATATCAACAAAATATCAGTTTATGTATGAAATTTAAAACAATTATTTTCAACATAAAGATTTCAACTATTTTTAAAACAAAGTAAAACTTGAAACGGTTTAAAAAATAACAAATTTTATCCTTAATGAATACTTTAGCTTTTTTTGTACAATGATACAGCCCTGCACAAAAATTTAGACACAGACGCAATTCATGAAAAAATCGTCAATGTTACTATTTTTTAGTAGTTTTTTTTTAAATATATAATCTTTAGACAGCATAAAAAATTATAGGGTAAAATTTTTGGACAAAAAATATAAATAAATTTGACTTCCATCAACAAATTAAAAATGTCCATACTTTCCTTGCCACAAAAGTATAGACACAAGTTTCCGTTTTATGCAAATTCTATACAGGAAGTGATTGAGGGAGGGGTTTTAAGTTGCTTTAAAAGGTTGAAGGTAATTTTCAATGCTTAGAACCATTCTGAAGTCAACTGAATTTTAGTATGAAGAGATTTTAAGGATATGGACAAGTAAATTCAGATTTAAATCTGTTCCGGATATTTCTACTAAATTTAAGCGTTCGAAACGAGGTATTTATAGAGTGTCAGCACGTGGCGATCAACATCCACCAAAATCGCGGTCTGGAAGACCTCCAATCACCAGAAAACGAGAGGACAGACAAATAAGACAATTGGCTTCAGACAAACATTGCTCTTCAAATAAAATTAAAATCCCAATTGTGGCTTAATTTTTACCAAACACTATCAGGAGGTGAATCAATGAATCTGATTACTTGATAAAATCCAAACTTATAACACATCCTAGCTTGCTATCTCATCATAAAGATGCAAGACTGCAATGGACTCAACAACACATGTCTTACAGCTATCCATTGCAGTCTTGGTTAGGTTAGGATTGAATTATCGTCGCACTAGAGCTACACGAGGGCTATTGGTGACGGGCGTCGTATTTTAGAAACAGAGTCAAGTGACGAGCCGACACCTGAATAGGCATGCAAAGCAACCATTGCAGCCTTGCATCTTTTTGATGAGATAGCAAACTAGTTTGCGCTATAAGTTTGGATTTTATCAAGTAACCAGATTCATTGACTCACCTCCTGATAGTTTTTGGTAAAAATTAAGCCACAATTAGGATTTTAATTTGATTTGAAGAGCAATTTTTGTCTGAAGCCAATTTTCTTATTTGTCCGTCCTCTCGTTTTCTGGTGATTGGAGGTCTTCCAGACCGCGATTTTGGTGGATGTTGATCGCCACGTGCTGACACTGTATAAATACCTCGTTTCGAACGCTTAAATTTGGTAGAAATATCCGGAACAGATTTAAATCTGAATTTACTTGTCCATATCCTTAAAATCTCTTCATACTAAAATTCAGTTGACTTCAGAATGGTTCTAAGCATTGAAAATTACCTTCAACCTTTTAAAGCAACTTAAAACCCCTCCCTCAATCACTTCCTGTATAGAATTTGCATAAAACGGAAACTTGTGTCTATACTTTTGTGGCAAGGAAAGTATGGACATTTTTAATTTGTTGATGGAAGTCAAATTTATTTATATTTTTGTCCAAAAATTTTACCCTATTCTTTTTCATGCTGTCTAAAGAATATATATTTAAAAAAAATCTACTGAAAAATAGTAACATTGACGCTTTTTTCAAGAATTGCTTCTGTGTCTAAACTTTTGTGCAGGACTGTACTACATTTGTTGTTTACCAATGTAAATTCCCTTTCAATTTACAAACCTTTATATATTGAAACATTGCCTGGTAAAAAAGTAAAACATTCGTTTTTAGAACCCAAAAACAAATTCCACCCCTTCATTCCGGAGGTCCCCCCTTCCATCACACCAAAACACAAGACGACAATAAACTATTCCAAACAAATTCCTCTATTTTTTTTTCTGTATCTTAAGAACAAATCGTTTGTTTCTTTCTATGTATTTTTAAGAGAAATAGTTTGGTACTAGGATGTTCAAGAAAATCAATGTATTATGTTTTACCTGCTCTTCTTGGGTTAAAGCCTTGTTTATTAGGCAAAACAAACATTTATTAAGTTTTTTTTGTTAGAAATGGATGCATTTGGAATAATATAAAATGTAGAAAGGGTATTGACATATTGGAGAGTTTCATTCATCAGTATATGTACTCCCTTATCAATTTCTCTAATAATCGTTTTATTTTTAGCGGGGCTGGTGAGGCGAAAGGTCGCGGGAACGAGTCCGAGTATTGCCAGAGTAACTGCTTACATATAAACGGGGGTGCTGCAAAATATCCCGTGTAGAGGTAGTGCACGTTAAACATGCTTCAAAGTCCCGAAGCAGGCTTGGGAGCCCAGTCGGTTAAGCACTCGCCTAGCACGCGAAAGGTCACAGGTTCGGGTACGGGCATCGCCAAAATAACTGTCGGCCTGTAAATGGCCCGTGCAGCCAAAAATGTCCAACGAATAATACCCCGTGTAAGGGAGTGCACGTTAAATATGCTTCAAAGTCCTAGCGCTGCGTACGATGTCGCCCTTAACGGTTGCGTTGGGTGCCTATTCAGGTGTCGGCTCGTCACTTGTCTGTGACTCTAAAATACGACGCCCGTCGCCAATAGTCCTCGTGTAGCTCTAGTGAGACGATAATTCAAACCTAACCTAACCTTCTAAAGTGTCGGCTCATAATTTGACTGTTGTTCTACGTATATAACGAAAATACTATAAGACGATAATTCAACCTATCCGAGTGTAAGTAAGAATTTGTGTGTTACGGTTAGAAGTAATAAGCTAGTTTTCTTTTATCAGAATTTGTAGTTTATTTAAATATCTTCAGATATGTACCATCTAGTATATCAAGAACCCTCTAATACATATTGTTGCCGTTTGACAACAAGTAATATAATCCACTTTATTCTAATAAAGTAGATTCCCCCTCTCGACAAATCTGTTTTCATTCATTGTATTCCATTTTGAAGTTTAAGTTACTAATAATCCTCATAGATGACAGTAGAAAAAGTGCATTCATTATTAACTGTTGTGAAATTACGTTTTTGGCAGTATTCAAAGTATAATAATATTAGTACTAAATGCAAATAAATTGTTTTGAAAAATTGTAGTTAAAGAGGGTCTTTTTGAAATTAAATTTAGAAGTTTTCTAGTCATTATTATAAAAATTGAAATTTTGTAGTTGGTTTTTGTCATATAGAAAAATTTAAAAATTGAAAATATTTAAATTCTAATGCAGTTAATTTTTTTCAGTATTTTTCCCATAATGTATGAGTATTAAAGAAACCTATTTATTTTTTTCGGGATGAAAAAAAAATTACATGCATTAGAGGATTAAAGAAACCACAGACAGTTAAGAACTGTTACTTTAAAGTAACAATCAAAACCCCAATCCTCCGTTTGCTGGAATGCGAAAAGAACAACAGTAAGACTAGGATCTTTTTCTATTCTTCCTATTCCTTCTTTGTATCTCTGCTCATTTATTTTGTATATGAGACTAGAGGCGCTGTCAGTCTTTTTCTCGCTCTGTACCAAATTCTTTGGGAGTAGATCTCTACGCTTTACGACGCGTCTTGTCTTAAATATTTATCCTTCAGTTCCTAAATATGAGCCTGAATTATTAAATTTCGACTGTGGTTGGTAGTCATTTGCAAACGACTATTCTTTTTCAGTTCGTATTGATGCGTGATTTGCTTTTGTATCGAAAAATACTAATGCTGTGGGACTTTTGAATTTCAATGGCTCTCATTTTCGTTAAAAAATCCTTATTTCATAATGTGAGACGATTTTTGAGCTAATGTAGAAACTATATTTTTTATTTAAGGGGGATACGGTACCCAAATATTGGTCAAAATTTTGATTTTTCAGTTTTTACTCCTTATTATTAACAATACCTTTTTGAACATTTACTGATAGTTTCACATATCCCCTTTATAAAAGTTATAGGACTCCAGAAAATATTAAATAGGTTTGAATACTTATTTCGTCTGTTTTCAACCTTTTTTCTCTGTTTCGCGTTTTCCCATTCTTGTGTTTATTAGGTTTAGAATTTTGAAATTTTTAACCTGTGTTTTATACATTAGAACACAAAATTGTCCATGGAATGAGGTCTACTATGTCTGTTTTTTTTTTTAATGTTGAATTCTACAATTTGTAATTTTTTGTAATTTTCAGTATAATGCATGTTACTTTTTAACTGTATCTCACATTTTAAAATTCATGCTCAGTTCTTGAACAAATAATACTAAAAACAAACTGTAGAGGTTTGGTGGAGTTATTCACAAAATTGGAAGAGGAGTAGTATTTTAAAAAACTTCAATTTTTTTACTTTTTTTTAAATAAAGGAAAACACTTGTAAATATTTGTTTTTATTGCTAGAAAGTGTTTATTTAGAGTGAACATTACATAAAACCACTCTAATTTACAATTGTATGTTATTATTTTTAGAAATAATTATTTTTTTTGGTACTGTATCCCCTTAGGCTATTAATTCCTGAGACAAATTGAAAGCTTTTTAATACGTTGATCAATGTGCTCATAAATGTATAATTTTTAGGCCCAAAAAAATGCTAAATTTTTAACGTTTTGGTTATGTATGGAAATAAAAACAATATTTTTATCGTTTCTTCCTCAACACTTCGAAAGAGATAATTAAGAGATTTATGATGTGTTGTTCCTTAAATATTTATCAGCCAATTTCTAAATAAAACTAAATGGGCCTCAGAATGGCTATCAGTTTCAGTTTGTTTTATCGTAGGTTTTCCTCTT
The DNA here is from genome assembly GCA_023701765.1 of Hylyphantes graminicola. Taxonomy (NCBI): domain Eukaryota; kingdom Metazoa; phylum Arthropoda; class Arachnida; order Araneae; family Linyphiidae; genus Hylyphantes; species Hylyphantes graminicola. Next base: position 59,594,228 of record CM043118.1, on the reverse strand, counting down.
TTCATGAGTATTGTGTCATTTCTTTTATACTATAGTGATTGATATTTAAGTGTGCTACGATAACTTTGTATGTTATTTGGGTGTTAAGTCACAATACGAAGTTCTGAAACAATATCGTATATATTACAATATTGTTACGATATTGTATATCGTATATACAATATAGTACTGTAATGTTACTTTAATTCTAAGAGATATTCTTATAGTATGGATATATCAATGGAACACAGTATAACAGCTTATCTTTAATATCATTCATTTTAAATAAAACAAATATTTTTTAAAGTGTAATGGTTGAAGTCGAAGTTGAACTACATCATTGGTTATAAAGATACAGAAAATATAATTAACATTCAAATACCAAAATGGTTAGAAGATAAATTTAAAATTAAGTTTCTTCTAAATACTTTGTGTATTTTTATATACTAAAACAACATAAAGTATGAAGGATTGTTTTATTTAAGTTGTCGTAATTTTAAAATATTCAATGGTGATTAATTTAAAAATTCTTTATATAAAGAGCACTTTCTTTTTCTAACAGTTCAAACAAAACTACAAGGTATGCTATGCTAGCAGATTATATTCAAGAAGCCAATAAACAATATTAAAGCAGCGTGCTTACACTAACAATCTGTCATATACGTAGTTGTTAAATATGTTTTTGAGGGCAAGTAAAATAAATTAAGTTTAATTTTCCCAGGTTCAACCGCAGTACTGACGTCTAAAAGATTTACATTAATCGAACCCATCGCAACCCGAAACTATGTGTTTACTTTCTAACATATTAACATTCTACACAAAACACATTCCGAACAAACAGGACACGCTTAGACTTTTACAGGTTATTATGAATTGTTTAAAAACGAACGTATATCCCTATAAAAATTACAAGTCCAACGAACAACTAAAGGATTAAACTTAAATTTTTTTACGAAGTACTGTCTTTTTGCACTCAAATTAAAAAAATCCCCTCTTTGATACAATAAGAAAATAAAAATTAAATATTCATTGATAATCTCATTTCGGTATTCCGATCTTTTTGAAGGAATTGAAGTTCAAGATTTGATCCGGAGATGTAGAACAAGCATCTATGTCTCTCCCATTCCTATTTCTTAAGCAAAATAAATAAGTAAGCGACTCTCTTGGTGGTTTGACACAGTTATATGCAATATTATTATACAAAATAATTTTTGCATTGTGCGGACTTTACTAAACAATGTTTAAGGGTTTGTTGAGTTAACTGCATTATTTGTTAATCAAATACACGAGGGCCGTCCAGTGGGATATTTAATCAAGTCGGCTATCGAATACTTTTTTGTGATTTCTAGTTTATAAATTTATATATTTCCATTAACATTTGTATTTCGACACATTTATTAATAATTTTGTGTATTTTAAAGCAAAAATATAATTTAAATTATGTTGTGATCCTATTTGCATAGTTATGTTCAATGAGTACAGGGGAAGAACCGCTTTATTTTGTAGAAGGCTTTCCTTAATAGCTTCTTTGGGGATGATAGCTAGAAATCGCCGAAACTGGAGCAAAGAAACCGATTAATCGCTTTGTTTATCTTTCGCGGAAACCCTGATTCACGCCAGAGATCACTGGATATGAGTCACACGTTTCTACCGCGCATGAAGAACCGAAAGAAAAACCGGTTTCCAGCCGCCAATGTCCGCCAATCAGACACAATTACGGAAAGACTCTAAAGAAATCAAGCAGTTCTTCCCCTGTACTCTTCATTTGCAATCTGTCAAAGGTGCATGGGGTGAGATGGGTGTGGTGTTAATTGAATCAGCACAAAAAATGAGTATCTCAATAAGTTATTTCTAATTTTTGTTTACTGTTACATTTTCAAAGGTCTGTTTCAATTGGAATTATTGCGAACCATCACATCACCAATTATAAAGTTGAAACTATAATTTTTTTTTCTTTTCTCACAAATAATTAAATGTATGTTTCGTATATCTTCAGAGCCTAGGAACCGTAATAGAGAAGAGTCTTGTAAACAAATTACAACACAGGTAGTGTCCTATCACTTAACGAAAAATTCAGTGGATATAGCACTTCAGTTTTTTTTGTTTTGTTTTTTGTAAGACTCAGTAGGGACATATTGTGTCTGTTTGCTTATCTAGCAGCCTCGTATTACTTTTTCTAAAGATCAGCTTCAACGAACGTTGAAAGTGCTTGTAAATGTTTTTTTCCCTCTTTCACCCAAGGGGCTGGGGAACCCAGTAGGTTAGGCACTCGCTTAGCATGCGAAAGCTCCCAGGTTCGGGTCCGGGTATCGCCAAAATAACTGCCGACCTATAAGCGGCCCGTGCAGCCCAAAATGTCCGACAAATAATTCCCCGTGTAAGGGAGTGCACGTTAAATATCCCTCTAAGTCCTAACGCTGCGTACGATGTCGCCCTTAACGGTTGCGTTGGGTGCCTATTCAGGTGTCGGTTCGTCACTTGACTGTGGTTCTAAAATACGACGACTGCCGAGAATAGTCCTCGTGTAGCTCTAGTGCGACGATAATTCAAACCTAACCCAAAGATCAGCTTCAACGAACGTAGAAAGTGCTTGTGTTACTTTTCCTTTTTCACCCAAGACTTTCTTAAGTGCTTGGTTGTAATGAGTTGCCTGTGTTGTAATGGAAAAGTTGGGTAATCTTAACGTCGCACTGGATCTACGCATCATAATTTATAGTCACAGCTAAGTGACGAGCAGACACCTGAAAAGGTACCCAACGTCACTTTTAGAAAGTTATAAAACAACTTTAATCCTCAATCTGTCCAATGTAAGATGATACTTTGTCAGATCAACACAGCAACGAAGTCTTGATATAAACAGCTGCTTTTGATGTTGTCTCTGTCAAGTATAAATAACAGAAATGACACTTGGAAATCCGGGATAACGCCACATAAACCGGCTGTTCCATAAAATCCGAAAATCCGAGTTGCTTTAAAAATCCGAATCCTTCGTTTCCGATTCTTTTTTACGAGCGATTATTTTGAAGAACTCGAAAGAGAGGTAACAATACGATGAGGATGATTGGCGCTAACAATAGCGAAGTTTTCTGAAAGTCGCCAAAATGAGGTGTCAAAAGAGCCAAAGCTCAATAATAGATCCATACAAAATGTCTCATTTGCTAGTTTTCAATTAAAAAAAACATCTCGGATAAGTCAGGCCAGGTATACGTTGTTGTTAGAGGTGCATGGTATGGTTTTAGATGGATCCCAAAGAATTTACCTGCAACCAAATGACAGTCAACCGATTTATTTTGTTTTCCTAAAGGAGTGTCTGAGGGTGTCTTTTCTTGAAGGGTAAAAATAGTATTTCATGCTACTCAGTAATCCAAAATCAAGGTAAATATATTTTTGCAATTTCAAAATACTATTTAAACCATATAGAATGTGTGTTTAAAAAAATGTAAAATGTTTTTCACTTCAGAAAACCTTTTTACTTTTTCATCGAATGGGTGGCTACCGTCTAAGGGGGACGGAAACCATACGACCCTTTAAAATAATGAATTTTTATTTTAATTTTGAGTCACTAAAACGGGCATTAATTCAAAAGCGGATATAATATACAGTAGGATATAGGGTTGTAGTAGGCAGAGGTGTAAGTTTATTCCAACGTAACTTTGTTGCCAGCTCTAAATGTCCTATTTCCAAATTCCAACCTTAGGAAAAAATTGTAGTTCTTTCAGACTTTTCAAAATGTTCTTTTAGTAGTTAATTAAAAAACATTTTGCATTAAAAACAATGGTAAAATAAACTGCTAACAACAAATAAGTTATACGCCATGTTTGTTTCTATAAAAATTTTGTATTTTTAGTGATTAAAGCGTGTCTCTCAGTAACTATTCAAAATAATTTTTTTTAAAAATTTCATTGCAAAGCATACTTTTTAGCATATATATTTGCATGAAAAGTATGCTTAGATTATAAGAACATGTATATGATTTTTCTCGGGTCTTAAGAGGCTAAAGATTCAAAAATTTGAACTTAATACGAAAAACTGTATATAATTTATTTTTCTCCACACAGAAATAAGTAATAAGCCAGGAGGTGTGGGCTTATCTCTGAATCGATGATTGCTTCACTTGGTGATGCTGCTTCTGCATTCGTTATTGGCAATACAACTTATTTCCTTTTATTCTTACCTCGGTAAAACATTCGCCCATTCAATCTATTAACTTTTCGCGAGTCTTTTATGTAATAAACGAGCAAGAATCAAATAGATTTTTTTTTGTTTCCTAGTAATAAGTGCGTGTTCAGGATTTTCGAACTTCGTGAATGAGTTTGAGTCAATTCCTTTGGCGAAAAAGAAAATTCTTAATTCCTTTTTGCCTTTGCTCGAGAAAACCGGTTTTATGAGTTCGAAATTGAATTTTTAATCATTTCTCCATCAGTTTTGTATCTCATTTGCAGTGAGTTAAGTAAAATGAAGTGTCCTTATTGTGTTTTAGGAAAGTCTTTAATTTTCAATAAAAGCTCGTTCTTTTCTGAGAGATAAAGGGTTTTTTGTAAAAGGCAAAGAGTTTTTGTGGAATAGATTTTTAGTCGGTCCAACTTTTATGAAAGTCTGCAAATATCTGTATGCATACCGTATATAAATAAAAGTATAAAAGCAAAATAAAGTTTCATTGTACATTTTCATTAAAACAATTATAAGTTGAACAATTGCATTTGCAAAGAAAACCACATTTATAATCGTATATACAGAAAATAGAATATCGTCAACATAGAATCATTATTATTCGCTATAACTTCTTCCACCCACCTATTACGATCTTGCAGGTATAAAAAAGAATGTTCAAGCTCTTCAAAAATATCGATACCGAAGCAGCTGACTTGAACCATTCGTTATTTGTATAAAATGATTGTTTTTATGGAGTTGCTAATATTGTACTGTTTAACGCATTTTTTTCGATAAAACTCCAAATTTAGCCTCATAATTTTTAAATCAGCGCCATCTGACCGCCGGTCTTAATGGGGTTAAGTAATCACTATTAAACACCTTCTTGTTATTGTTTATTTAAAGTTAGTGCTATTTAGTAAACGAGAGGAACGACCAATATTAATTAATTTATTTTTTTATATTTAAAATTTCAACCTGACCTACCTATTTCATCATTGATTTAATTTTAAAAAATGCATCACGAAATGCAACTTTTCTAAACATTTCATGAATCTACAGACTAAACTCATTACATAACGAAAACATAAATTTTCAGTAAAACTTAAATTATTAGTTTATTTTTTAAAAAAAAGAGTACGCGTATCTTTGAATATGGTATCTGTAATAAAGAAGTTTTTACAGACAAGTGTTGTCATAAATTTTCTGAAAGTTCCACATCACCTTCGTTGTTGTTTCCAATGCTTTTCGTTAACCAAGCCCGCAGTAGAGAACTACCCGATTTCAGGCGAAGTGTGGGACGGCTTCCGTTTTTTATTGAGCGCCAAAAGGGAGGAAGTCCTACTTTTGCTCGTCAGCATGACGCATCCGTTTTACAGGAAGGTCCCTTTCACACTTCCATTCTCACTCACATATAGGAATTTTGATCCAGATCAAAGGCCGATAACCCCCTGACTGGTACCCCCAGAGGTATTAATTTGTTATGGGGGGGACATGGAGGACTTTTTGGCCACGACATTTTTAACGTTCTCCATCCACCAAAAGCAACATGCTGGTCTTTAGCCAAATACAAACGCCGACCCAGCAACCATTAGAATTGCCAGCACAGGCGAGGACAGAACCCACAACCCTTCCGATGCGAGCTTGACGTTTCAACCGACTGATAGATACCGCGGCTCCCTCACCGTGCTAACTTTCTATTTATTTTTTATTTTTTACTAGTCAAAATTACTTCCTTTCTCGAGATTAATGCTTGCTCTTAGTTAATGAAAATACTTAACATGCACGACAAAACGCATGCACTGCATGAATTTTTACATGGTGAAATTAACAAATTGATTTTCCCAGTGGCTCTTAAATTTTATGCAGGGGCTGGGGATCCCAGTCGGTTAAGCACTCGCTTAGCATGCGGAAGGACCCAGGTTCGGGTCCGGGCATCGCCAAAATAGCTGCTGACCTATAAACGCAGCCAAAAATGTCCGACGAATACTACCCCGTGTAAGGGAGTGCACGTTAAATATCCTTCAAAGTCCTAACGCTGCGTACGATGTCGCCCTTAACGGTTGCGTTGGATGCCTTTTCAGGTGTGGGCTCTTCACCTGACTGTGGTTCTAAAATACGACGCCCGTCGCCAATAGCCCTCGTGTAGCTCTAGTGCAACGATAATTCAAACCTAACCTAACCTAAATTTTACGCACTTTCCTCAGGCTTTTAAAAAACCCAAATCTTCAGTCTTCACTGAACGATTTTTTTTATGCATATATATATATTACCTTTTAATGTCGGCCAAATTACATTTAAAAAATTAAGTTTTGTTTATTGTTTATCACTCAAATCACTAACTTATATGAAAAATAGTAAACTAAATATTTCGTCAAAATGTAAATAAAAACCTATATACTTACTTTTTTTTTTTAGAAAAAACATTTTGTGTAGTTTAGGCGATTACACTGACAACTAAATATTAAGTTTTTTTTTTTAAAGTATGTAAAATAGGCTAATTATAACATACTCAGTCCCACAATGAATTTAAAAAAAATAAAAGATAATTATTCTGTTGCTTAGAAATATAAATTTTCAATTAATTCGTTACTATTTTTAGCAACTTTTGGCATTTTTAAAAAGTTAAATATTGCATGAAAAGTAATCTTTTTTTTTAACTCATCACATTTAAAGCTTCACGAAAAGTTAAAGCTTTATAGTTCTAAATATAGAGGTCTGTATCACACATGTTCCACAATAATGCAATTTCTTTAAAAACTGTAAAATAATACTGCTTTTTAAGTGTTCTTGAAAAATTTTACAAATTTTTTTTATTGAAGACTAAAACTTTTAACGATATGAACTTTATCAATAAAACTTGTGCGACATGTTTTTGAGCAATTAACTTTTTTTCTTCTTTCTATTTACCCAGGACAAAAGCAACCTTAAACTTACAGCACTTTTATTCTTTCTGGTACTTGAATCCGAGAGATTTTCTATATTTTATTAGCGAAGTCTCATTGAATCTCGTATACTCGGAGCATTTAATAAAAAAATAACTCGTTTTATTTCTTTCCACTAGAATGGAAAATGTTTTGGATTCTTCTGAAAGAGCAGCCTTTCGACGTTATACTACTCCTACTACAATTTATATATATATATATATATATATATATATATATAAATATATATATATATATATATATATTATATATATATATATATATATATATATATTATAATTTTTTTTTGAAATTGTTTCCTCAACATTTGTTAATAAAAAGTTAATAAAAGTTGGTACGGATATTGAGCTATTAGATAAACAAAAAGAGTTACGTTGCTTTATGTATAAAAATAGTCAAAAATTATTATCTGTTCTTAATTTTCAACTTCATCATCTTTTATAAAAAAAAAACTATTCAAAGTAGACCTTATCCCATACCATCTTTTATTAATCGTATATGTCTCGATACAGGAAAAAAAAAATTGGAGACTATTAGAGTATACTAACTAGTGGTGCCAGTTCTAATAATTTCTCACGAGACTAGTAGTTTTCTCCAATTCAATACATTTTAAGGGGGAATGGGCGGGGATGGGCGCGCAGGACCGGGGTCCTCCGCAAACCCGGGGTCTCCCCAAACTCAAGTGCCTCAATGTTAATCCAATAGGGAAAAAACTATTTTCTTTGCCACATTTCTCCGACTGTATTGAATATTTTTACAAGCGGATTTTTTTATGTGATAAATGTAGCTGACTTACATGTCTCTATCTTCCCACTTTTTGAAATTGCTTCGAATATTTTGTGTAAAATAATTTATTGAATATTACAAAAAAATATTCGTACTAACTTCAAAAAGTGGGATTGTCGGGACCTGTAAGTCAGCTACATTTATCACATGAAAAAAAATCCGCTTGTAAAAATATTCAATTCAACCGGAGAAATGTGGCAAAGGAAATAATTTTGTCCCATTGGATTAACATTGAGGTACTTGAGTTTGGAGACCCCCGGTCCTGCACGCCCATTCCCCCTTAAGCCATAACCATTACTAGGGTAAATAGCCAGTTTAATGGCTCATTGCGATAAATCCTCGTTTGTCAGGATTCTGCATATGTTAGTGTTTCTAGTGTATGTGATAACTATCAAGGAGCTGGAGAGCCCAGTCGGTTAGGCATTCGCCTAGCATTTTAAAGAAGGTCCCAGGTTCGGGTCCAGGTATCGTCAAAATAACTGTCAACTCATAAACTGGCCTTGCAGCCAAAAATGTCTGAAGAATAACACCCCGTGTAGAGGAGTGCACGTTAAATATCCTTTGAAAGTCCTAACGCTGCGTACTGATGTCGCCCTTAACAATCGCGTTGGGTGCCTAATCAGGTGTCAGCTCGTCACTTGACTGTGGTTTAAAATACGTAGCCAATAGCCCCCGTGTAGCTCTAGTGCGACGATAATTCAAACATAACCTAGTGTCAACGTTCTCACGATTCTGCATATGTTAGTGTTTGTAGTGAATCTAATAACTATCAAAACGATCCGTTCTTTTACAACAAGTAAAAACTAACACATTAATCTACTCCTTATCACCAAATAGCGAGTGGCACGTATAAAGAGCTTAAGGCAGGAAGTGGGGGGGAGGGGATCCCCTGAAATCCCTTTTCTCTTTATTTTTTTCCCTTAAAAAGGGATTTTTGAAGAAAAATGAATTAAATGATTTTTTGGGATAGGATTAGATCGGGCATGGAGTGTTTTTCTGCTTCGAGATCAGGCTTGACTCCGATTTCTATTTACTGACGGATGTATTGACTTGATTTGCCTGAAGTGGGGGAAAAAGGAAATTGAAATGATTCTTCGTATTGTATAGTTGATAAAATTGTAACTGCTATTCTTGGGTACAAAAATAAATAAAATTAAGACGATTTTTCTATTTTAAGAAATGAGCAACATTTCTGTTTAAGCAAAAAACTTCAAATTATGAATGTTTTATCGTCAAACTTGAAGCTCACTGTGTTAAATAGACATGTATACGACATCACAGAAAAGTTCAACCCTTTTAGTAAAATAGAAAGAGAAAAGTGCAACTTAAGGCTGAAAATTGGTGTTTTGGAATAATGATATTTAAAGCTGGCAGCCAAAGTTATATTGAAATTAACTACTAATTTTCAAACTCCAGATTTTATATTTTGAGGGGTCGTTTTTGTTCCCTGTCCTCTTAAAAAGTCAAGCTACGAATAATTTTGCAGGTTTTTCCCTCGTTATGTTCAAGATATAAACTGTTACGTTGAACAAAAAAAATCCCTTAAGAAATAACGCCCTATATTTTCATACTTCTGTATATGATACATATGTTCTGGTTCAAGTCCTGACTTCACGTGCAATGTTATAAGTTGTTTTCAATTTGATACTTTCAATATTTATAATGAAAATGTATACTATTTATCCGAAACTATATCCAATTAAAATTTATTACTCTTTTAAATAAATTCTATCATTCCAAAACATCCGCATTTAGAAAAAAAAAGACATAAATAAATATATCCCATCAATTGTCCATAATTTCACTTAGAGCAAAAATTGGGATATTTATTTTTTTCCGAAATACTAAGACCCTACAAATAATTATATAATTACTTTATTTTATTTCATGAAATTTTTATAATGATAGCCATTATTTTTATATCTATTCTTTCTTTTTTCCCCTTTTTTTCATATTTTAAGTTTTAAAAAGGTAATTTATAACCATAAAAAATTATAAAAGGAAACTATATACATTGAATATTTATTATTATAATACCATAGGAGCAAGTGAAATTGTAACTAAAAAAGATCAGCTATGAAAGAAAATCAAATTCGTTATTTACAATTTTGTAAAATCAGTAGATTGATTTGTTTGTATCTTTTCAGGCGGATAAAAGCGGTTAGATTTTGCATTTTGTTTCTTTATATATTTTTCTGGTTTTGTTTTATTTGTTCGGGACACAAGGGAACTTTTCCGCTTCTCTGATTTCACTTATTTTTCTTATAAAAGTTATGCAATGGAAATATGAAATGGTGAGTAGTTTGCTTTATTGAGTTAGACTCAAGAATTGAATTACATTAGGTTATTTTAATTTTATATAAAGTTATTAAAATGAACTTTTTTCTCCAATATAAAATAAAAGTTCTTCAACTTAAAGTTGTGGTGAATATCGTATTGTAGCTAGTTAGTGCCATAGGTCCCTGTCAGGACAAACAAAGGACAGTATATGCATTTATACCGAACAGCTTTATATCTAACTACTGACTTACATTACTTTTAACAGACTAATTCCAAACAAATATATTACAGAAATATTTTTTTCAATATTTCTACACAAAACTGCGTTAAAATAGTTTTTGAAAAGGTAAAATAGTTAAGTTTACATTTTGGACACAGAGCTAAAAAATTGTCAAGACGTGTGAACTAGGGCATTCATATGAGAATAATTCAATTGATTATCTCGCATCTTCATTCCCACAACAACAACAAAAATCTTCGCCTAAGCTATTTGTCCACTAATTATACAGGGTGTTCGTAAAAGGGTATTCGAGTTTCAAATTGTAATAGTATCGGCTGTAATCGTTCGACATTTGTGGTTGAAAGCGACGAATAAAGAATAACTCCAAGTCTTTTACAGTGTGGCTATAAAATAAGCTATTTCACTTGGATCTCTCTTTCTGCCGTTATATTTTCACCATTCTTCCCCATATTGTCACATTTTTCCCCCATCGTAAACCTATGATAAGAAAAGATTCTTAGAAGGGCCAAAAATTTTTTAAAACTTTTTTTTAACAACTCTGGATAATAAAGGGTTAAGATACTTTGAATATTTTGTTAGTATGTATACCGCCTTTCTTTGCGAAATAAACATACCTTTACACTAACAACACTCATATAACAGAGAGGTCTAAACTGGGTAACTTATTTACTATATTTCCGAACCACTGTACTATACAAGGTTAGAGTACTTTTGTTAGATTAATTATATATACCGCTTTTTTTATGACATACACTTACTCTTACAAGAACCCATACCATTTGGGGTCTTTGGAATTACTATATTTTAATTACTATGTACTGCAGAAATAAATGGTAAAGATATACTTTAACCCTTTCAGTCCCAATGACAGTTTGGCAACATCATTTTATATTTTTTTTCTGATCGTCTATAGCAATTTATGATTAAACGAAAAGCACATCATTCTATTCTTCAAACCTGCATCTATTAGAAAATATCTTTTATTAATCCCAATAGATGCCAGCCCCATTATTTTTTTAAAAATTATAATCTGAATCGTGATGATGCCAAATGGCCTCACTGGGACTGAAAGGGTTAATTAAGTTAAGCATTCACACCACTTTTCTTGGTGACATAAACATACCTGTACTGTACCAAAAACCCTGTACAGCCTTCTCATACGTAAAAACGCAAAAGCAACCTCCAATTCACAACCATCGTGCTTAATTCAGAAATCATTTCACTCAATACAACCACGCGCGGAACCATCATAAAAAAAAAGAAGTTGCACTTCTTCTTCTCTTCTTTGTCTCAACTACTTCTTTGTGAATCGCCTAATTGGGTTACAAACGGAATCCGATGGAGATATCCAGGTTTACTAAGAGAAAGAAAAAATAATAGTAAGTCACTTCGCCCGAGAGATATTGGAATAGCCAACACTTTGGGCTGAGATGAAGTTAAAGAAGGATTGTTGTGTTCATTTTTACATGTTTTCTGCAGCGCTGTTGGTTGTTTATTGATTGTAAAATCATCGGGTTATTGGGTGGAACTTAATAACTGGTGTTAATAAAATTATATTTATTTACTGTAGATCGGCCAACTGTGGATCCACTGCCATGTGAATTCAACCAACCAAAAGGTCGTTTATAAATTTAATATGCTGGTCTGTCATATCATGATGAATAAGATTTGCACAGGAACTTTAATATGCTGGTCTGTCATATCACGATGAACAAGATTTACACAGGTACTTGTGTCCAAAAATTAAAACTGCGTTGTTCCACCAGTCTGTCCATCGGTAGAGGCGGACCAGTAAAATGGCCGCCGCGATCCCCCGACCTGACTTCATTGGACTTCTACCATTGAAGACACATGAAGTCCATAGAGTGTGAGATACCCGTGACATCGGACATGGATATTAATAGAAGGATAGCTGAAGCGGCTGCGTGTCCGTGACACTCCTGGCTAATTTGAACTGGTTCGTGAATCCATGCGCCGACGCTGTAAAACGTGCATTGTGGCACATGGAAGGAATTTTGAACATTTTCTGTGATGTAATGATGTTTTGTAATAAAAATCAAATTAATACCGCTTTCAATATAATTTTTTCTCCTCATCAAAACCTGCACTTATCGCCCTCATGTGGTCTCAGTTTTGAATTTTCGGACACAAGTTCCATGTAAATCTTGTTCATTCATGATATGACATACCAGCATGTTAAGTTTGTAAACGACCTTTCGGGAAACCTTGTATTTTTGAGACATCGGACGTCAAGATAAATTTTAACGTTTCAATCTATAATAATAAAAGAAAGAGTCTGTCTGTGTGTATGTCTGTGGATCGCAAAAGACCTACTTAGACTGCTCTAAAAAATTCGAATTTTTTTAATATAGATTCCTTTTAATACCTACGTGAGCACCTGAGGATTAGTTTTTTTATATTTGATTGTGATTTTTAATTAATATAATAAGTTTTTTAAAAAAACGTCATCCACGTGGGATTGCGGGACCATAACAGGGCTTGAAAATACATGGACCGGGCGAAACGGGGGCTTGACGCCATCCTCTATTACTTTGATTGAGTGAGTTTGGTTGAGATATGCGCTCGCCCTAAGGCTGCTTCATCCTCTATTAGAATTTGCTTTTTTAAATGTGCATGCGCCAACATGAATTTAATTTTGTTTTGATTTTGATTGTATTTTCACAAGTAAGCATGCTTCTAAAAGGAAGCAATGCGAAGTTAACGGGATCCCAGTTAGGCGGGACCAAACTGCTAGTTTTAAAATATGACACGTAACCCCTTTAAAATATGACACGTTTCCATTTTAAAATATGGCATAGTCCATATGACACGGGAGTTCAGAAAGTAGTTAAAAATCTGCTAGTCTGTTTAAAATCCGGTAAGTTGGTGGGTCTATAAATAGTTAAAGACAACAATAATACCGTGTAACTGATCGAATAAAAGAGCTGAATGTGGAAATTTTCGGAATGTTTCTGTTTCTCGTGCAAACTTGGCGATCGAATTTGACGCGGCAGGACTTGAATATAAAGTACCAATTGGGGAATGTAAGACATAGGATTTCATTTTAAATGGGAATGTATTTTTATATTTTTTCCCCAGTGAAATAGGATAAATATAAAAATATATATATCACCGCCTTTCCATTTTATCATGAAGTTAAAAAAAAAAGTGGATATTTTATTTGTAGAAGAATTCTTTTAAATAATAGAAAAATCTATAGTTATCGAAAAATATACAGGATGAAGGAAAATTTAATTATAAGTAAGAAATAAGACTAGAAAATAAATTAATGATACCATAAGAAGGAAGCAAAAATTTGTACTTCGTGCATAAATGACTTAAAAAGGGAACGGGTCAGCTGATTTGTCCGTAAAAGAATGTCCGAGTTTTAATTGTATATATTACGGGAGTTTATTTTATACTAAATATAACAAATCATACATGAAACTGAAGGAAAACCAACCTAGTTATTTTTTCCTATAAGTGCATAATGTGTGCGCTTTTAGTGTTACGGCACACATCCAAACGAAAATGCAATTCCTTCTTTCTGCATCTAATAATGTATTCTTCTGTCTGCTTTCATATTGTCTTCAGAAAGTACCGGAGTAATGGAATAGATGACACTGCAACTATGAAAACGGTGTAGCGGTACAAGCGCATGCGATTATCTGAAACGGTTGGAGTTATTCTTTATTCGTCCCCTTCAACCACAACTGTCGAGCGACTACTGCTGATACTATTACAAATTGAAACTTGGACATTCTTTTACGGACACCCTGTATTTTAAATGTACACTTGTTTCAAACAGCCTGTTGAGGTCCGATTTTTGTTGAAAAATTTATGATAAAAATATAAAACGGATACGTTAGGAGTAACAATAGCTCGGATTATTGTTACATTTCTCAATGATAGTAAGAATTTTAGATGCATTACAAATCCCAAAAATTTACTCAACACCAAACTGTTTCAGATTTTAATCAACTAAATTCTTGATTATAGTATTATGCATGTTACAGGGTTTGTATCTTCTTTCTCCTTACTGATATGGAAATCTAATGATAAGGCAACTAGATGATACTATTATAAAATTCAAATAATTTAATCGTTAAATTTTCCTTTTGAGAAATGCTATAAATTTTAACAGTTGGCAGTCGGCATTAACCAATTTCATGTGAAGTACTCTTAATATTTTTTCTATGCCCTCTGTAACAACGTAATGCATAATTATTTTCTTCTTCAAAATGCATACTTATAATTTAAACATTGTTTCAAAAATTGAACGCGACAAACTTAATTATGTCGTCCACATTTTACAATTACTAGCAATCCTGACATTATCCATGAAATCTTTTAAAAATGAATAGCTCGAATCTGAAATAGTGTAAAATCCACAGTAAGATTCCCATATACGCATCTTCTATTACTAAAATATTCAAAGAAAGAAATGTGTACGGAAACTTCCATAGGACATGACACCTTTTAACAATATCCAATTAAAATTATTCATTTATTTCGCAACACTTTTACATTTTACAATGAAATACATACGCACTTTTCAAATCTGGTTTCATTCAAAATTACACAATCATTTTAAACTCTCGAAGAGTGGGAATTCCTCATGAATATGAATTAGAACTCCATATTCAAGTGTGGAAATGTCATACACCCAAGGGTCTCCCAGTAGAGCTTTTATAGTTATCTTTGTTGCACTTGTGTATCGTAACAAATGACAATACAGGCAGTATTGTTTCACTAAACTTCCGTTTTAAAAGCATGTTATCCTTTGAAACATTGTCTTTGATTTGGGTTTGATGAAATCCGTTTCTATTTAGAATTCCGTTTTAACTATTTAAAAGATTCAAATTGATTATGGTTAGAAGTCTTTGGCCAAGTAATCCCAAAAGACCGTTGATTTGTTTTGCATTCATTTAAATCTGAAATTGTACAATTTTGTGAAGCAGAAGACAAAGGAATACTGAATCAACACTTTGAATAAATCTAAACTTCCTTCCAAATAGTTATATTGTTTTCGTTCCCTTCAAAAATTTCAATAGCTAATAGAAAGCACCCCAACGGAGAAAAGTGATTATCTTTGATATCACCGGATTTGTTTCAGTGATTACACTGAGAAAAAAATTCTGTAAACATAGAAATCTTCATTTCTGCAGTTACAAAAAATTTCTAGTATTTGAAATTTTTCCCAACCAATCAATGTTCTTCTACTTGAAGTTGCGCGCGCATCGCCACTAAAGTTTGGCCTTGATCGTGATTCAGGCGCTAACGGCCATTTTAAATGTATAAGCTAGTTGATTGTCCAAATGAATTTCAGTTATCATTTCCTGCCAATCTGTGTGCCGAAATATCACAGTTGGGAGAGCGTTAGAATGAAGATCTAAAGGTATCCTGGGTCGATCCCGGGTTTCGGCAGTCTGCTATTCTTCGGTAGTATAGTGATCAGTCCCCCCGCCTGTCACGCGGGAGACCGGTGTTCGATTCCACCCCAGAAAAACCGAATTTATTTTTTGCAATTGCACGAAAATTTACAGTAGGGGAGAGGAGGGAGGATTGGGACGGTGGGAGGGTTGGGACAGCTGAAATTATGGCAAAATAAATTACCTAATTTTATTTCCAGTTTCACCACCAGATAGCATATGTATAGCTTCTTGTTGTTACCTATTTATAGTTTATCCAGATTGAAATTCCAGTTTACATTTGGATAAAGTTTATTTTCACGCCTCCAGAGAAAGTTTTTAATCTATTTTTAGTTTTATTTCTTGACTCAGGTAATTTCTAAAACAAACGTTATATAGTGTAACAGTACTCTTAAAGATACAATGTTTACTTATAAGCAGTTTAGTTAAGCTTAAAGTCAGCATTGTTTGTGTGAGAAGTTATTTTTTAGAAGCATTATGTAGAGGGAGGAATGGGACACACTGGAAGAGGGAGGAATGGGACATGTCCATTATTCTGCCTTCCAGTCCATTCTTCCTTCCTCC
Organism: Hylyphantes graminicola; assembly: GCA_023701765.1. Lineage (NCBI taxonomy): Eukaryota > Metazoa > Arthropoda > Arachnida > Araneae > Linyphiidae > Hylyphantes > Hylyphantes graminicola. Next base: position 59,577,852 of record CM043118.1, on the reverse strand, counting down.
TGTACATACGGCCATTTCCTAACGCAGAACCTAGGAATCCATTGAATAAAAGTAAAGGAAATAAAAAGGACGAATAAGAATATTAACAGATACCCCCGAGAAGAAGGAAATTGAAGAAGCTGAAGCTGCCAGACTGGGGGAAAAAAGGTGCCAACTAAAAATGTATGTGCAAGCCTAAAATTTAAAAATTCAAAAGAAAATTGCCGTTCAAAGAAATGAATCCAGTGATAGCGAAGGGTCATTATTTTCATTACACGACAGTTCAGATGATGACATGGATATAGCACAAAAGATTGACTGGATGAAAGACAATCCTAACATAGGCAAATATGATTTTGTGCTTGTCAAATTCCTCACCAAACGATTAATTGTTTTCTACGTTTCAATAATTTAGAGCATTGAAAATGCTGAAAGTTACAATTAAAGCTCTAGATTAGCGGTCGCCAGTCGCCAACTGGAGACTATTACATCGAAAGTGGCTACCTAAAAATCGAACCCCAGTCGCCAAATGTGGCGATCATAATTTTTCCTTTTTGTTCAACAAATAATTATTACTGAAGCTGCATTTCTAAAATAATAAAACGCTCAGAGTCGATTCTGTCGGGAAGAAAGACTCGATGACAGTTGTTGCTCATCGGTGAAATTTTCCATCCTCCTCCGTGTGACGTAAATGGAGCTGGGAGATGAAAATCTTAAATGCAAAATTTGATTTTTAAATTTTGCTTTTCGATTTCGCAATGTACAGGTGATTGATTTACATCTGATTAAGATCTCAACTATTCATTTAAACAATTTTGATATGAGAAAAAATTTCATGAACAATCGTGGGTCTTGGGCGACGTCAAGAATTCTCCGAAACTAATAGTAGTTGAACTGATTGTACATAAAATAATTTTCTCCTAACAATAATGGCCAATCACATAATACTACATATTTTGTATGATACTTTATTTACTGTCAATCTTATCATATCAAAAATGTCATTAATAAAATTTTCCTTTGTGGAAAATCGCACTTTCTTTTTGTCGTATATACTGAAATTTAAAACTGGCTACTAAAAATCGAAATGTGGCTACCATTTTTTTCCACTCTGGTAGCCACTGGCTACTATTAAAAATTCCCAGTCTAGAGCATTAGTTACAATGGAAAATTTTTGAGAAAGTACACGAACGGAAATTTTAATTTTCCTCATCAGAATGACTATAGAAAAAAACCGACATTATCATAAAAGTGCTGCCACCACAATTGATTGGTGGGACCAGTAGAGTGCAGTCTTGCTTTTCTTTTGATGTTAACCTCTCTTAATAAGATATTCGATCATTTTTCTTTAATTTTCAAATGTGTCCCATCCCTCCCTTACTCATGTCCCACTCCTCCCACTCAAGAGGGAGGAATGGGACAAAATTCTTGTAATTTGAATTTCTCAACAGTGATAAAATTGCTCAATATTTAAAAGGTGTGTATTTTTTAAAAATAATTAAAAACATGCAAGTTTATTATTTAGCCATATTTGCATCTAAAAATAGGCAGGGTATAATGAATTAAAAAATATTCATGCGAAAATGTCCCGATCCTCCCTCCTCTCCCCTACTATTTTTAGTAATTATTTACTAGAAATTTTCTAGGAAAAGTTTTTTTGCAAAAAAAAATTGTAATGGTTAAAGAATTTTTTTCACAGTGTAGCTTTTCGAATATGAAAACGTCATGAAATTTTCATAAATCATATTTTATAAATTAAAAAAAAATCCTCAAAAATAAACTTTGGCTATTTAACAATTTTTTTTTATTGATAGATAGTTGAGTAACAAACTGAGACCATTTACACAATTTTTATTGCTAGATAGTTGAGTAACAAACTGAGCTTTACTTCAAAATACAATATGTTAGGTCACCCTAATTATTTTGTAAAGCAATTAAAATCGACTTGACTTTTTAAAATCAACTTCAAAAGTAACCACCTTTTAGTACAATCCACAAGTTGATCGATAACTTTATTCAAATCCGAAAACAATTCAATATGCTGATAAACACGCAGAGACCTCCAAAAAAAATATTATCAACATAGTCAAACAAAGAAAAATCACCCTCTCCCATGTTCCATATAACATAATTAGTATCAACACCGATATCAGCTACCTAGCCCTTCACCAAATCGTGTTTAGCTTAAAAGAACCAATGTTGGAACACTGAAAGGTGACTCCATGTAACTGTAGTGTAAGTCACAATTTCGGAGGAGATTACAAGCTCTTTAAATTTGAAAAATAAATGAAGCACGTTATATTGTTTGACAGTGATTGCGCCCTCTAGAAGGGAAAGTGTAGGCTTTATAGCATATTACCCAGCTCGCCAGAAGAGACAGTCACAAGAGACACACCAAGAAAAACGACACAAACACATAGACAAATAACAACATTTATTGACAAGCACAAACATCCATGTCTTTACTGAGATTTAAACCCGAGCCCAGCAGCTCCAAAGGTTAGAACACTAACCACTGTGCCGGTGGGCCGGCCACGTTATAACGTTTAGTTTAATAAGTGTAGATCAGCTATTGCGCTAATTTTTTTTTCATATAACCTCTTGAGAGTCAAGCAAAATCTTACACGTATATTCTTAATCTAAACATACTTGTCATACAAATATATGCTAAATAGTTTGTTTTGCAAAGTTTTTTGAATAAATTATGTTTAATAGTTGCTGAGAGACACGCCTTAAGCTCTAAAAATACATTTATATAAATGTAAATGTGTGCTATAAATGCAAAAAATAGCCATTAAAAATCACTTATTTGTAGTTAGCAGTTTATTTTAACATTGTTTATAAAGCAAAATGCCTCTAAAAGAACTTTTTGAAAAGTTTGTAAAAAATTATTTTTTTAAGAATTATAATATCGTATTGACCCTCGTTCAACTTCATTTTTTTGAAATAAATGAATGAATTTTTGCATACCTGTAATCAAAGACCGAAAACTGATACTTGCTGTGTCCTACAACCCATAATATGCTGTAATTCTGGCATTTCGCTTTGATGAGTGTAGGAAAACAAAATTCTCTCCGTAAATATCACACGAAGCATCATAAGTTTAAATAGCGCAATGACATAACATAATTTTAACTATCTTTAATAAAAAAAAGAGTGTTTTCCATGTTTTTCTTCACTCAAATGACAACCGAAAGGGTTCGACAATGCACAAAATGTTATGTTAGTAAATAATAATTGTTTGAAAAAAATATCTTTTGTAAAAATATTCACTTTTTAAATTGTTTAAAAAATATCTGTATCCAGATTTTTATTACTTTCGAATTTCATGAATAAAATATGTCAAAACTTAAGCAACACGAATTTTATATTCGAATAATAAATTTTAGTTCATAAAACAGTTGATTTTAATTTTTTGAGAATATATCTTTTTATAAAATCTATCTTCATCTAATGCTAATCCACTGAAACCATTGGACGCGCCCACATGATATTCTTACTACCGTTTCTCATCACTTATTATTATTGCAAAAATATCTACACAATAGAGAAGTCCGAATGAATAAATTTTGATAATGTCATTTAGTTCTTTTTGTTTTAGCGTAATCCAGTTCCCGTCCTTTGCTTTTACCATCCATAATGAGCTTGCATATAATAAGAACAAATAGTTGTTTTTATGCACGTAAAAGGGTGTTCAAATCCGGTTAGCCAACCTCAACAAAAAGAGTTTTAATTCTGATTCATATCCTCTTTAGGTAAATGAAATAATGCGGAATATAATGTGAACATTCTTTGTAGGAGCGCGTTGATTTGTAGGAGATATCTGTTGCGTTCTTGTTGGTAAATAATTATTTTACGGTCTTGCTCGTTTTTTTTTTTTTTAATTATTTTTGTCGAGAATTGATGACGATTGTTATTCTCGCCTTTACCTCTAATATTCACCTTGCAAATTTTGTTAACTGCCGAATGGCAACATATCGTTGTTTTATCTTTTTTTTTTAAGTTTTAACATGATTTTAGTTGCTAATAAAAAATGCATTGGTGAAACATGTTGTATCTTCTCTTAGCTTGTTTGAGTTGATGCCATAGGGAACATTGAACTTTTTAGTCTACATTTGAAACTAAATTAGACTTTGACTTAGTCAGAATTAGTTAGACTTTGAGCAGGCTTCAAATTAGTTTCATAGTAATACCGAGGTCGGTAATTTTCGATAAACTTTTTAAGGAATCATAGATTGAGGATGAAATTTGAAATGTTTATTGACTAATATAGAAATAACCACGCACAAATATTTTTTTATGCATATTTTTATTTAACATCTTTTTGTCTCTTTCGCATAAATAGGTATTTTGTTCAGTTGAACCATAGAAAACATTTGTTAATAAGTTAATGCATTTCTGCGCATTACTTGTAGAAAATAAAAGTCTGAAACATTTTGATGATTCAGTTGTTAACCGAAAGGGAAAATTTAGATTATCTAAAATACATTCATTCTCTTTAAGTTTTATTTTGTATAGTTTTAATCGCTTTGAATCACTTTTATTTTTTTATTTTGTATAATGATCTAAATATTAAAAATTCTGGAATATGCTTTGTTAGGATACATTTATTTGGATATTTTTATAGCATATCACGTTTTGCAATGCGAAACAGGATAAAAAAAAGTAAGAATAAAATTTTCTACAAAATTATAAGAAAAAAATTAATTTAAAGAAAATGTGTTTAAAAGATTTTTTAAAAGTAACAAGTATCAAAATAGATAAAAAAAAAATCAGGAGAGCTTTAAAATAATGTGCCGTGCTTTGTATTTAAAAAGAACACAAACAAAGCGTTAAAAATCACATTATGGTCCTTTGTTTTCTGTATGGTGTGGTCCTAATTAAAATGCCTCTTGCCCTAATTAAGGGTTTATCTTTATTAGAGAAAACCATGGGTTCCAAACAATGAAAGTGAAAAAAATTACCCTTGGCTATACGTTGCAGGAAATATAACAAGATTTTGTCTTTTGAGTTTAAGGTAATTCTGATTTAAATGAAAATCTTGTCAGTAATATTTGTTGATTTGCGCCAGTATAAAGGAAGTATAATTAAGGCTGGTCGGTACCTTATATACGGCTAATGCTAAATTGACCTTTTTCATGTTAATTTTTCTTTGAAACTAACAAACAAAACAACATAAAAAATATATGCATAATATGCACTTTGAACAATACACTGAAATGAGATTTTATCAATATATAAAATAGTATATTGTTTAAAGTAATGTGTTATTTTTTTTAATATCATTTTTACATCACAATTATAAATATTATTTTTTCTCCTTCAAATTTTGCGAAATGCTCATTTCAGTATTCAGTACACCCCGAAACAATATCTTGTAACATTTTAGGTTTATAGATGAAATAGTTTTCAAGAAAAAAGTACCTAAACCTGAAAAACACCATTTTGAAAAAAATGAGATTTAAAGTTTTAAACTCACATTATGAAAATACTGCTGATCTATTACCAAATGAAATTTTATTCAGGTTAAACTTGATTGAATAACATACAAAGGGCATCGATCAAAATATATTGAAACTTATTTTACATAAATACTAAAATCAGAAATTGATTTTTTTTAATTACATGGTACTGACCTGCTTTAATTGCATCGTTGAATAAGAATTGAGGAATATGACTGAAAATATGGGAAATAAGTTTGTTTTTCATTTAGTTAGTTTGCTATGTTCACATTATAGCTCTAGATTCCCTAACCTTAAGCTTCTGAGGAATATTAACGTACAAATCCGTCATGTCACCTGGCTGTTAGGTTTTCCTGCAACACGCATTATAAAAAAAAAAGTCAACGTGTAGAGAAAACTTAAAATTTTTAAACATTTAACTAGAAATTTTTATTGTTTCTCATAATTTTAAAAATTTAAGTATAAAAAGTAATTATTTATAATTATCTGCAGGTGTAATATAATTTTTTTAATTTTAAGAAATTAAATTCTTAGTTAACAATTCAATTTTTCTATGCAGTTTTAAAACATCAGTTTAAAAAAAATATTTTTGTTATTTAATTATTTTTGCTATTAATTTAATATTTGCTCTGGATCTATTTAATTGATGCATCACATGTATTTTGTCAAATATACCTATCTTAACTATTCTTAAATCACTAAATATTACTTATTTTTAAATCCCTAAATATTCTTAACTATTCTCAAATTCATAAATATTTTAACTATTCTTAAATTACTGAATATTCCTAACTATTCTTAAATCATAAATAATCTTCAAATGCCTCAAAAACACTTTTTTACCATATACATATTGACAAACAATGTCTTAAGGACATGAATGTTTTACTTTTGAAGCGTTTTGCAAGTCTGAAACTCAATAGTCTCTTTGTGAGACTAAGAATCGTTCAAAATCAATTTAAATCCAAAAAAAAATTCCTTTGATTGTGCAAGAGGTTTTATTGAAGCAAAAGCTATTTATTTATATAATAGTTCTTTTCCTCCCATCTATTGGAAAACCATTTAAGACTCAACTAATGGACGTTTATTGAAATAGCTATGGCATTTAATTGATTCAAAATGCATCCGAGAACTTTTAAGCTTATTGTATTCAAATTAAATGGTAAATGTTTTGTTGAACTTAGTATTTCGTAACACACATTCAGATATCTAATGTAATTTAAAGAATGAAAGGTAACATTTACTTTATCTAGTTATCTGTTATGCACCATATGCAGTTTATTTTATTATGAGAGATATTCTATTCGTATATATGTCTGATTTTCATATGATTTTTTTTTGGTAAATATAGTAATTGATGTAAGAGTATAATACCATGACATTAATATATGAGTATAATACCATGACACTGATATAAGAGTATAATACCATGACATTCATATATGAGTATAATACCATGACACTGATAAAAGAGTATAATACCATGACACTGGATATAAGAGTATAATATCATGACACTGGGGATAATGCTCTAGACTGGGAATTTTTAATAGTAGCCAGTGGCTACCAGAGTGAAAAAAAAATGGTAGACACATTTCGATTTTTAGTAGCCAGTTTTAAATTTCAGTATGTACGACAAAAAGAAAGTGCGATTTTCCACAAAAGAAAATTTTATTAATGACATTTTTGATATGATAAGATTGCCAGTAAAAAAAGTATAATACAAAATATGTGATTGGCCATTATTGTTAGGAGAAAATTATTTTATGTACAATCAGTTCAACTACTATTAGTTTCGGAGAATTCTTGACGTCGCCCACGACCCACGACTGTTCATGAAATTTTCTCATATCAAAATTGTTTAAATGAATAGTTGAGATCTTAATCAGATGTAAATAAATCACCTGTAGATTGCCGAAATCGTAAAGCAAAATTTAAAAATCAAATTTGCATTTAAGATTTTCATCGCCCAGCTCCATTTACGTCATACGGAGGAGGATGGAAAATTTCACCGATGAGCAACTACTGTCATCAAGTCTTTCTTCTCGACAGAATCGAATTGGAGCGTTTTATTATTTTAGAAATGCAGCTTCAGTATTAATTATTTGTGGAACAAAAAGGAAAAATTATGATCGCCACATTTAGCGACTGGGGTTCGATTGTTAGGTAGCCACTTTCGATGTTATAGTCTCCAGTTGGCGACTGGCGACCGCTAATCTAGAGCTTTAGACACTGATATAAGAGTATAATACCATGACACTGGATACAAGAGTATAATACCATGACACTGGGGGATATAAGAGTATAATACCATGACACTGGGGATATAAGAGTGTAAACAAACACTCCATTCAATGGTCGTGGTAAAAAGGGTTTTGTACCCCTGGGATTGTTTCAAGTGATGAATGGCAACAGCTCCAGCAGTCTTGTTTTCATTTCTTTTGTCTGGAAATACTGTTGTTTTTATATTCGAAAATGAGTTTTCTAATAATATTCTTCTTGCTGTGCTGTTGGTTGTTGAAATAATAACGTACGTTTATTTATCCTATAATGGATTAAATTGTACATATACTTGGATCAATTACTACTATGTTTTAGTCCGTTTGAAGAACAGGTCTTTATTTGCTATTTATCTGATATCTGGTGATTTGCTATCTATATTTTTAATCTTACTTTGTAAAAATTACCAAAAATTACAATTTTATCATAGTGGACATTTTTGTGGAATTGCCCAACTGATAGTGAACGAGTCCATACTATATAACTTTGCACCTGTTGGCGAAACAGTTGCCATTAAAATAATTTTATTTACACTCCTTGCCAACCTAAGTTGGGTAAATAGAAATATGCTATGGAGAAGATCCTTCCACATATGTAAAAAGTTCCATAAATTATTTGTGAAACCATCCAGAAAACATGTTTAAAACATTAACCCTTTCAGTCTCAGTGATGTCATTTGGCATCATCACTTTCAATATTTTTTTCAAAATTTTTATGTCCCATTATGACATGCAAACACACATCATTCGATTCTTCATACTTTGTTCTATCAGACAATATTTTACATTAATCTCACTAGAAGTTAGAACTACTATTCTTTTTATTTAGAAAATAGTCAACAAACGTTTATCCTGATTTTTGATAAGTTCACTTCAGTTCCACATATTTAAAACACAATTTAAACTATTTCGGTTAAAATAATTACTAATTTTTTTTAATAATATGGTCAGATACCTTAAAATATATAACTCGAAGTGTTTTTAGGTAATATATATATATATATTTATTTTGTTGCTTTCCACGGTTAAAAAAATTTGGCATTGTTTCAAAAATCATATAAAATATTTAAATGAACTTTTTTTTCTCATGGAATTCGTATATTTGACCTAAAATAAGCTTATTTTCTAAATATCAGATGTTTCTGTAGTGTAGTAAATTTTTGGGACTGAAAGGGTTAATTAAGTTTAAGGTCTAACAGATTTGAATAGTATTTGAGAAAATTTGACAATTTTATTAGAATGAAAAGTGTATTTTGGTTAATGTGTTCAGATCATTTCTATGTAGATATTACCTTACAAAAGTTTCCAATTAACTGACCAACCACGCTTTTCCCTCTTCCCTCTTACTCTTCGTTTTTACCCAAGTTAGGTTGGCTAGGAGTGTAGTTTCTTCCATTATAAAGATGGTAGTTCTGAAGACTTCTTTCTATACTTATTCAAAACCAATAATTGTTTACTTAAAATTAAAAGCAAGAAAAATATAAACTGTCACAAAGCACTTTACTTAAACTAAGAAGTAAGATACAGACTGTATATTATGCGTTCCCTTCAAAATCCATTTTATAATTATTTAGAAATGAAACAATTTAAGCATTTAATAGAGTACTTAAATACCATTCCTATAGAGGCATGAATTTATTCGAAGTTTAATTAAATTCGTTTTGTGAAGCATTTTAATTAAAGTTTTAAATCCATTTAATTTTTTTAGCCATTTATCGTGCAAGTATTTTTTCTGTGGCAAACTTGTTTTACTGCGTGAAAGTATAATTAACTTTTTTCACACATTTGGGACCTTGTGATTGCTATTCTGTTAAAACCATTAATGACATAAATCATTGAATTTGAAAAATTCCGAAAGTGTGTGTGAATCATTTTTATTAATGTTACCTTGATTGCATTTTTTGAAAAAACGCAGAAAATATGTTTTATTCGCTTTAAGTCTTTATGCAGTGATTTATTCTGAGGTTCATTAGTATTTGAACATTTTCTGTTGTTAAGAGAATAATTCGAAACTTTAAAAAAAAAACTATTTCTTAATCTGAACTAAAGGGCTACTTTTACAAGTGAATTACCTAAAGGTTTGCAAATTAAGAAACAGTCTTTACTTAATAGAAGGCAGTATGTAGGTTATTTGACATGCGAAAGCGAATACTTTCTGTCAGTATCTCAGGTGTCGGCCCCGTTACTTGATTGAGTTAAAAATTACAAATCTGGTCTATTAAGCTGGCTGGTTTGATTGCAAAAACAATTAAAGATTAACAATTAATTGGTAAATGTAACTACAATAACTAACAATTTATCAATTGTAATTGTGGAAAATTACAATTGAACAATTTTTAATTGTTAACTGTAGTAGTAATAACTAACAATTAATTTTCAATTTGTTTGTTAATTTTAATAAAAAATAATAAAAACACTGCTCTATAGTATAAAGCCGGTATACAATATACCCGTGATTTTCCAGGTAGTAGAATAGTGCCCCCCCCCCCCATCTTTTCCTGTAGTTTAATTAATGAAGAGTACAGGGGAAAAGAACCTCCTGATTCCTTTAGTCTTTTCGTAATTGTGTCTGCTTGGCTTACATTGGCGACCAAAAACCGGTTTCTTTTTCGGTTCTTCATTTGCGGCACAAACGTGTGTGTCGTATCCACTTATCTCTGTCTTGAATCAGCGTTGCCGCGTGTTCTAAAAGTAGAACCCTCGAAAAACGCAAAATGAATTTAGACGAAAGCAAAAAAGATTTAAATCCAAAAGAGATTTATTACGATAAAAACAACTAGATCAATCAAAAAATTAAGCTAAAAAAAAAAGACGCTGCAAGAAAATGTGCCGTAAGGGCCAAAGAGTAACGGCTATGTGTAGCCAGAAAGTGAGCAGCGGCGTGAGTTATGCCACAAGACATCGGTTTATATACAAAAGAGTAGACTCACAAATTTGCATGAGAAGAAAAGTTGGCGGTGAACGGCATGATTGGTGGATCCAGTCAGAACGAGAACTACAGCGGATTCGAGTCCCGAAGATAGGGTTAGTTGAAACGGTTCCGACGTGGAGACCATCAACCACCGCGAAAGATAAACAAAGTGAATAACCGGTTTCTTTACGCCAGTTTAGGTTATTTCTCGCTATCATCATCAAAGAGGTTATTAAGGAAACCCTTCTACGAAATAGCGGTTCTCCCCGTGAACTCTTCAAATATGTTGGCAACAAATAAACGAACGATCCAAATAATCATCAGTATATTTAATTAAACGTGATTAGACAGACAATAATAATTTAAAATCTCTTGTAATAATTTAAATTACACTTCAGTACCATTCTCTTATCGAATATGCTGTCTGACAGTTTGTGACACTTTGGAAGATTTTTCATTGTCATTGCTTGATTTTCCTAAATTTTTACTCATTTCGTTTCAATACATAAAGTTAATTGTCCTATGTACATAAAAAAAATTTTACAAGTGATGTAGAGTTTCACAGGTTATTTGATTAATAATTATAAAAATTTTAGGGACGCACTCGCCATCTTTCTTAAAGGTAGGTAGGTTTGAATTATCGTCGCACTAGAGCTACACGAGGGTCGTATTTTAGAACCACAGTTAAGTGACGAGCCAACACCTAAATAGGCACCCAACTCAACCGTTAAGGGCGACATCGTACGCAGCGTTAGGACTTTGAAGCATATTTGACGTGCACTTCCCTACACGGAGTATTATTCGTCGGATTTTTTTGAGCTGCACAGGCCGTTTATAGGTCGGCAGTTAATTTGGCGATTCCCGGACCCAAACCTGGGGGCCTTTCGCATGCTAGGCGAGTGCCTAACCGACTGGGCTCACCAGCCATCTTTTTAAAGAATATTAAGCTAATCTGACAAATATTTACTGCCACGAGAGATCAGATATAATTTACTAAATTTCAAGCAATGACATTACTTACTCAGTTGGTAGCTGGAAGAAATCGAATATGAGGAGCAATCTAACATTTCACCCTTATGAAATATTAATGAGGGTAGCGTCACTACATTAACACTTCAACAGAATCAGCCCGGGTGCTTTAAAGCCCGCGATTTCATTTAAAAAAGTGGCGACAAATCTTGGTTCAGGTTATTTATTACCCAGTGGGGCTATCGCGACTCACATTAACAATTTGTTTCGGTTACCCGCTATCAAAAATAAGAGGATAGGTTAGGTTTTGAATTATCGTCGCACTAGAGCTACTCGAGGGCTATTGTCGACGGGTGTCGTATTTCAGAACCACAGTCAGGTGACGAGCCAACGCCTGAATAGGCACCCAACGCAACCGTTAAGAGCGACATTGTACGCAGCGTTAGGACTTAGAAGGATATTTAACGTGCATTCCCTTACACGGGGTATTATTCGTCGGACATTTTTGGCTGCACGGGCCGTTTGTAGGTCGGCAGCTGTTTTGGCGATGCCCGGACCTGAACCTGGGACCTTCCGCATGCTAAGCGAGTGCTTAACCGACTGGGCTCCCCAGCCCCTTCAAAAATAAGAGAAAAAGTGGACTATTGTGTATTTTCCCGTCGACCATTTTCGCCAAACAAAATTTAATCGCCAAACACGATTTACAAGTGTAATTTATAATTAATATAAGAATATATGAACACAGTTATATAATAATGATTAAACTTAAGAATCGTGGTCGGGTCTTTTCAAAAATATCGCCAGTTCGAATGACAACAAACCCTGGTGCGTGCCTAGACAACCAATGAATGACTGCAGCATGGAGAACGAGACATGATAAGAAACTTTCCCTTTGGTTATTTTGCCAAAGGTAGCTATAATACCGGGTTCCCAGATTTGGCGTAAAATATCCGACCACGATTCTTCAGTTTAACCATACTAATTAATATAAACACCCCTAAACATAAATAAACGCAAAAAAGGTATAATAATAAAATGCAAAAATTCTTAGAAGACGAAAAATTCTCAAGAAATATACTTGTTGGTTAACAAACGGTTTAATTTCCAAATTCGTGATTTTGAATACATTTTATTTAATATTATTGAAAAGCATTTGTGGGAATCAAATTGCTTGCATCCATTTATAAATCAAAAATAGTATTAATCAAAACATATGGTTACTAAAACTGGTTATGGCCATTATTGGTGCATGCAACATTTCTAGTGCCAGTCACCCAACGAACAAGTAATGCTAAACAAAATAAATCCGGCTAAATATAGAGGCGTATATAGGGGAACATGTACAGTGATTGAACCCCATAAGGCAGTGATTGGTCTTTAGCGGCCATATTGCTTTTCCGATTGTTAATGCACTGTTGCCAACATGACAAACGTCAATGGCAGGAATTTTAAAAACCTTTGTCACTCATATTTTGGGCTTTAACATCTTATTGTTTTCAATAATGAACGAGAAAGCCAATCACTGTTAGGGTGCCAATCACTGTTCTCGTTACCCTATTACTAGAGCACTTTAAATCTGCAGTGAACCTAAATCCTGGCACAGCATAAGATGTCACTACGAGGATCCGGTTACGTAGATAGCGGGTGCTGGTTTCAGCTACGTCATTTGACGCGTTTTATAATTACTCCAGTCACCATTAGCGTTCGTGTATCTCTGGTGCGAGGATTTACTATTCAAATCAAACCATCATAGTTTAATCTATTTTCCTTTGATCAACCTACTATATTTTGTATAACTGTTAAAAATAACTGTTTCTAAATAAAAATGGAATTATCATTCGCGCATTTTAAGCGCGAAGCTTGTTCATTATGTAATGGAAAAGTGTGAAATACCTAAGGAAACTTTTTTAGAAAAAATAATTTAATTTTTTAAAGTAGCTAGGTACCTGAAACTGGTATTCTGTTTTTCTTGCTCAAATTTGATAATGCAATTTTTTACACTTCAAATAATTAGTTCAAAAGTATGCATTTTATTCAGTATTTTCCTCTTTACTTAAAGCTTAAAATTAAAATATATTTTACAGTTACAAAGTCCAAAAAAAAAATGATATTTTCCTTAATATAACAAGAAAAATTATTAAAATAAATAGTTTAACCATTTTCAGAATATTTTTTGATACACTGTAAATTATATTTGAAGAGTACACGGAAAAAACCGATTGATTTTGCAGAGAAGTTTCCTTGGCAGGCCACTTTGGCGATGATAGCGAGTGATCGCCTAAACTTGTGTAAGGAAACCAGTTCCTACCATAGATATCATAGTTAAGGTAATTGAGTGGCAGATCACGTGACCTCTAATGCTAACGACGGTCGAAACTTAGCAATAACCAAACATATGCATTAAAACAAATGTAGTAGAGAAAGGAGGCTAGAAATAGGCAGCCAGAAACGATTACCTTATTTTACCTTAACTTACCGTACAAATGTAGTTTAATCTTTAAAAACATCATCTGGATTTGTTAAATGAAGGGGAAAATCGCGTTGGTATGTCAGTGAAAGAAAAATTTTAATAAGAAGGAAAACTTTTTTTTTATCGCATAGTTTTACTAGAAAATTCTTACAAATTACCAAGCTGATAAATATTTTATTTAAAATTTAATAAAAGTCTGCATAAATTTCAAGACCATATAAAATATGATATCCTTTAATCAATTACTAATCTCTAAAACTGAATTCGAACTGCCCCTTAAATCTATTTATGTTCAAGTCTATATGCATAAATAGACGTAAGTAAAAGTGAACCTAGTTAGTGTAAACTTGCTTATCATAAAACTTTTATTAAAAGGGCACTGAAAGAATTTATCAGCCGGATAACGTTAAATTAAAGCTAAAATATTAGCTTAACCTTCCGAACATCTTAAAAGTTGAGCGAAAAATGTATGGTTGTTTTTTCTGCATAAATTTTGGAATTTCTTATTTTAAAATAATATATTTGTTTAAGAAACAAGAATAAGTTTTATTTTTAAACAAGATAACCTTATAACCATTGCCAGAGAGAATTTCCAAGTAGAATATAAGAATTAAGAATTCATTATTTATAAAATTTTTAAATTTATGGTTATTGATAAAAACTGATGAATAAATAACGGAAAAAGCCGGATCTAACTCTCAAAATGTACAAGTGAATCATTCATTTTTATTCATTGTTTTAACCCTTTCAGTTCCAGTGATGCCATTTGGCATCAACATGTTTTTGATCATAATTTTAAAAAAAACTGATAGGGCCGACATCTATTGGGATTAATAAAAAAAAATCTGATAGAAAAAAAGTTTAAAGAATCAAATGATGTGCTTTTTGATATCATAAATAGCTATAAGTAAACGATCAGAATTTTCTTTCTTTAAATGATGCCAAATTGTCATTGGGACTGAAACAGTAAACTGCTTTTCTCTAAATAAACGTTATTAATTGCAATTCACTCATTAAAAGTCGCTTTTGCTGATGGTTTACATAACATTTGGTTAAATTAAACTATTTTGACACTACAAGTAATCGTTAACTAGCTTTAACCCGTAATAACTATTTAATTACTTAAATACAACAACCAAACCTAAACTACAATTTTCAAATTATAATAACCTTTATTAACCAAATTATTCCTTTGTGGGCCCACATCGATCTTTGCCGTAACCATAACAAAAATATTTCATCGGGATACGCATCACAACAACCTGCGATATGCCAATGGACCAGTCTTCAATCATACTAATGGATCAGGGAATGGAAAAGATTAGAATTGCTATACACTAACCAGATTAAATGTAGCTTGAAGAAATATTACAAATTGTGGTTTGAAGTGAATGTGTGTGTATAATTAAATGAAAATCGTAGGTTATTTCTTACTTTCAGTCATACGTAATAGTATCAGTCATGCGTAGTTATTGAATTGTCCTGCTTTAATCTGGTAGGAAATGGTACATAACTATTTTGTTTCCGATCTACAAACATTCAGTTGTGAAAAGATTATGGTTGATTCGAAAATATAAAGATTATGTTTCATATATTTTTTTTTTAGTTTCTCCTTTTACATCTTCCAACATTTTACGAAATCCACAGGGTTTTTCTTTTTCTATCCAAATTATTTTAAAAACTTTGGTGATTGATAATCACTTTTTTAAATCTACTCTTCACGCTGGGCAAGGCTGTAACATTTACGCCCCCCCCCCGCCCCCTTTACTCTCACGACGTCACACTAATAGCTTAAATTCTATCTGGAATATAGAGTATTTAGTAGCCTTCTTCCAATGTGTTAAAAAATATTGCATTTAAAATTATATGTTTATAGCGCTCAATGTAAGCGCAATTTGTGTGTGATGACCTTTAATAATAAGTCATTTTATACGATAGTTAAGATTTCTTCGAAAATTTTGCTTCATATCCAAAAGGTTTCGTCACTGGACTGTGGCTCTTCATTAGGACTTGCTTCGCCAATAGTAATAGTGTTGCTCTAGTGAGACGATAATTCCAACTAACCTAATAACCTAACCAAAAATTTTCTTGCCACGTCATTTGTTGAATGATTTACTAACAAAGGTAATTTTTTTCGTTCCTTTCAATTTGAATCCAAAACAAAAGGCATGCGCTACAATAATTAGGTGTGAGCTGATAACAAAGATCTCCAATCATACTTATTGGAAAAGATGGGCATTTTTTAAAGATGATTATGAGTATAGAATGCTTACTTATTAAAAGCAAGAGCACCTGAAAAACTACATAATTTGTAAAGATTTTACCTTACCAAGCCCTATTTAAGACATTATAACAATGGATAATGAGATACTTATTATTCAACTTTAATCAAAAGTTTGACATGAACCCTACAAAGATTTCAATTTAACAACAATAAAAGTCAAATCAATAGAAGAATCTTTGAGCTTTTATTCCAAATATACAATTACATTTAATATTAGTGGCAATGCGTAAGGTTTATAACTAAAATTTCATAGATTACTTGGATTCAAAACGAATAACATGAATTAATGATTGTTGTTTGAATAACCATATTTTTAAGATTACAGGTAGTTTTTGCATATTAAGTTATTCAGAAGCATAAAAAAAATTAATGCTTTATGGTAACATGAAAACAGATTATTTTGAATCATTAACTACATAACGCTATAAAATGGGCTATTAAAAAATCCTAAATTAAACTACGCTGCCTCATTTCCTATCTTAATGGAAACCTATTTAATAAAATCATTATTTCAAGCTTAAAAAAATATAAAGCCCAATTTTTTAAAAGAAAACTCTCGAAAAGTAATTGCTTGTTTTTATTTTCTCCAAAGCCAAATGAAGGAATTTTACTTTTTAATTGAGTAGAATTGCTCCAACACAGTCAGGAATGTTATTAACTTGTCAAACTTTAACGCCAGTTAGCGTACCTAAATAATCGAGTTTGCCTAAGCAGAATAGGACCAAGGTAACTCTATTCCAAAGATGATTGGTATTAGGTATTGTTGAAGGTAAGAGTTTTTTCGTTTAGTTGAATTAAATCTCACTACAGATAAACAGGAGGTATTGGCAATGGTCTTCGGGATTTTGAACTGAAGCCGATACCTCATAATCACACAGAATGGGTTATTGAGAAGGTGTCATATACTTATATTTCAAAATAACTGTTTTGGGATTTGAACTGAAAAGTTGATATTGATGACAAAGTCAGGATTCTTTAAAAATTCTGAAACGTAGCTGTAAGAAAGATAAGTTCAATAACAATTGCCGAATCTTTTGCTGAAGTATCGTATTTAAGATCCACCCAAGTTACAATTTCTCATTATTTAAATGTAGTTGCTGCTTCTTCATTTAAAAACGCTTCTTTGAGAGCATTATTTTCCAAACAAGCTCTGGCCCCAGGGTCATAAATTCTGGTTCAAATTCACATGCATGGATGCAAGCAACTGTTTGAAGTATTTTTGAATCATTTGGAGAAACCTTTAAGCATTAAAAAGAGTTTAGTTTGTAATATATATAGTGTTTAAATATTAGTTTGACTAACGTAGACAGAATAATGACAACTTTGGTGTGGAACAGAAACGCCGGATCTCAAAGTGTATATAGCGTCACTTGAGTGTTTCTAAACTGTGACACCCTAACACTCAAAATCTATAAGTTTGGAGAGCACTCGTGTCTAAATTTGTTATTGTCTATACGAAACTAAACTGCCTATTTCAATGACTATGACTTGCCATTGCTGCTTTAGAAGCAAAATCGATAATAAAATGAAGAGTGCAAGGGAAAAACCGCTTGATTTCGTAGAAGGCTTTCCTCAATAGGCCTCTTTGGCGATGATGGCGAGAGTGCTTAAACAGGCGTAAAGAAAATGGATACTCGCTTTGTTTTTCTTTCGCGGCAACCTTGATTTACGACAGTGATCAGTTAACACGAATCACACGTTTGTACCGCGAATGAAGTACCTAAAGAAAAACTGGTTTCCTGTCACCAATGTCCCCCAAGCAGACACAATTACGGAAAGACTCCTAATAAATCAAGCAGTTCTTCCTGTGTACTCGTCAGTTTTCTCCATCATATAAAAATGCTTCTGTAGCGGCTCACATGCAAACTCAAATAATATGCACATCAGTACATGGCGCTTATTTACTATTACATTACTACTAACCACCTAAGATTGTATTAAAAGATTGTATATAAACTGAAGCAACTTGGTCGTCGTAATGAGTACTTTTTGGTGGACGAGGGTTGCAATAATATCTTGGCAAAGCTATATTTAAAAATAAACTATCCAATACAAAACCAGATGCCGATAAAGCGGCGTAGTGGTTATAAGGCATTGGCCTCTGGAGCTGCTGGGTCCGGGTTCGAATCCCGTTCAGGCATGGATGTTTGTGTTTGTCGAGTATATGCGGAGTACGTGATCGTAAAATCTGTTGGGTCCGAGAGTCCTGTGGGCGGTCACTGCGCAGTTTCCCATGGGTACAGGTCCCTGGAGAAAATTTCCCTCCCCTTCAGGGACATGTCTAAATTGCGGAGGTGGCGACAGATGGCAACATCTGTCATATGTGTTTGTGTGTGTCTTGTGTTGTCCTACTTGACGATGGTTTATAAGCGGGTCCTTGCGACCAAGCACACAAGCCTGAAAATATGTCTACCAACCAACCAACCAACCAACAAAACCAGATCATCTTTTTGCTCTTTGCTCACCTTTTGCCTATTTCAATGACTGACTGCCCATGGCAATTTTATAAGCAAAATCTATAATAGTTTTCTCCAGTGTATAAAAATGCTTCTGTAGGGGCTCTCATGCAAACTTAATAATGTGCACTATAATAATGGCGCTGATGTACTACTAGATTACTACTAACCATCTAAGATTATAAAAAAATATTGTATATAAACTGAAGCAAATTATTCTTCGTAATGAGTACTTTTCGGTAGGCGCGGGTTGCATAAATATCTCAGCAACACTACACTCAAAAATAAACTATCCAAACCAAAACCAGATCACTTTTTTGCTCTCTGGTACTTTTTGGAATGACGTTAACTTATATCATGGAATTAGGCGGGAAATAACGCATTTAATTTTTTTTTAATTGCCCTCACATATTTAAATTAACGTTAAAAAATTAGTGATGTTTGTATGAAAACTGTGATACTAAGTACTATAAACATATCGGTTTTATTTTTTGCTTATTTCAAAATAAAAAAGTGAACAAAATTAAGTTATTTTAGAAGCAAAACTAAAAAGAAAATATTGCGTGATAATGTGCTAAGCATGGAAAAATTTAAACAACTAGCTATTACTAAAATGGGTAAAAGAAATTAACAAACATTTTAGCTAATTAATGATTAAACTTTGACTCGCATAAACGACCAAAACAGTGCAAAATTCGTATTATTTTTTTACCGTTTGAGCCGACTAAAAGACATTGTTCTCTTATTTAAATATAATCACGTTACAATATTATATATTTATGTAATTACTCTTAATTAATTTTAGTTTAACATGTAAAAGATCTCATTAAAATAAATGGAAGACAAAAAGTTCGTTTTGAATAATAAACTAAAAATATAAGATTCAAATCCTGGAACCCTTTTCTTTAATTTATTGAACTAATGGGGAACTTTAAAAAAAAGTTTATTTTGCATCCTAAAGAGAAAAGAATAAAGAATCTCAAATTATAAAGCATAGTTGCAAAGAAGCATTTTCGGTTTATTTATAAAATATTTTTAAAAAAATCCTCAATCAATACAAAATATGAAAGGAAGTTTTAAGACATTTATTTTATACGTAAAGACTATACCAAAATAGTTGTAATAAAAACAATGCACTATATTTATTTAATGCATTAATTAATGTAAAGCTCTTATGTACAGGTACACCAAGAAATTATAAAAATTCGACTTTTCAATCAGATTTCTTTTAATTATTTATTATTAATTAATTATTTAGTTTTATTTTTACTATCTACATTAAACTTGCTTACATTTAATATACATTAAACACAATTACGTTTTTTATTTAATCTCTATTTATTAAATTATACTACACTTGCAATTGATCCATTGAATATAAAGTTTATTAAATTAAACTTTTTATTCTTTCATTGCTTTGTCAATTCGTAACAAAAATACCGTTATATGTAAATAAGAATACTTTTCCAATAAAATTGAAATAAATAATATTGCATATTTTTAAGTAATCGTTTTTCTAAAGGAATGTATACATATGAAGAGTGCACGGGAAGAACCGCTTTATTTCGTAGAAAAGCTTTTCTAAATAGCCATCGGGGATGATAGCGAGAAATCGCCTAAACTGGTGTAAGGATTACGACTCGCTTTGTTATCTTTTGCGGCAACCCTGATTCACGCCAGATATCAGTAAAACGTTTGTAACGCGATTGAAGAAACGAAAGAAAAGCCGGTTCCCTGTCGCCAATGTCCGCCAAATAGACACATACGGTAAGACTCCTAAAAAATCAAGTGATTCTTCCCGTGTACTCTTCATACGTTTCCAAACCAAGCAACGTCGGGTGTTTTATCTATTAACTAACACTTTACTTTCTGCACCCTATATTTCCATGCGTCGCTAGGAGAAAACTATTTTCCCTAATTACACCAAAAAAAAAAAAAAACGAACAATGTACCTTTCAAGATTGTATCGAAAACTTTTGAATTCCGGCTACCAAAAGAAGGTTAATTTAATCACGTAATTTTCTGCTACCCTCGGCGAACTTTTGTATAGTCTCAATATTCGTAATTACTTAGAGTCGATCTCGTTGCAAATATCTGGATGCACGGCAGTGCATCGCCAAGTTCATAACGAAGGCGGCACTGACTATCCTTTACTGGGACCATTTCGGCATAATTTTGGAGACCCAGTTCTTTTCTTCTACGCACTTTAGATTCGAGTTTAGACTTTTTTCTGGGTGTCCTAGTGAGACTTAACCTAGAAAAAAATTTCCAGCGTTCGAAATTCATTTAAGCCAGAGATAAATGAACCAGAAAAACGACAAATATGTCCCTCACTGACTTACTGACTGACTGACGGGCGATCATAATGTTTAGGTACAACGGCTTGTTATGGAGTTACGAAAATTGGAACACTTATAGAATAGAGCATGCATATAACAGGAAAAATCCAAAAATCGAAGATTTTTGCCGGGGTTGGGCGTAAACTGATTGGCGCCCTTTTTCATAAGCAGTTGCAATGCTCTCCATACGCTGATATACCAGCGGCGATTAAACGTCGTCGCCAACAATGGACAATTCCCATATTTTTTAAAAACTACTAAAAATACATTTTTTCGATAAAATAAACAACGCTGATTTCAAATATCTAGATTAAAATGTACAAAAAAAATTGTATTATTAAATATTCAATGTTAAAAATCGTCAATTTTTAGTTCTTGTTTGAAACGTTCTGCTATTGGCTAAGCGATTGTGACGTACATGTACACCACGTAGGGTTCGTTAGCTACTTCAGTCACTGCGATTTTTCGATTCTCCCATGCTTTTTTAAGGTTCATTTTTGCTTTATAACTTTCTTTTGCCTTAATTTTCTATTCTTGTTTATTTTCTTTTAATATTTATTTAATCATAAGTTGATTTAAAAAATAATAATTTAAGAGATATATTTTAAAGGGATACGGTACCGCAAACATTTTAGTAATAATAACATAAAATTGTAAATTATAGTGTTTTTATGTATAGTGTTTACCCTAAATAATCATTTTAAAGCAATAAAAACATATATTTACAAGTTGTTTTCATTTTTTTAAGTCAAAATTTTGAATTTCTTTTTAAACTTTACTGTTTTTTCAATTTTGAAAGTAACTCCCTTAAACTTTTATAGCAATTTAAGCATTATATATCACGGGCATCGTAGCTTAGTGGTAGCGTAAGCGATTCGTATTCATTTAGTCCCGGGTTCAAATCCCTTTTCGCGGTACAAATGTTTTTTCCAAGTTTTTTTTTATTTCACACATGAAGCTCATTGTTTTAAAGTTGTCCTGGATAGTTTACTCGGTTTTTTTTAATTGTTTTTCTGAAAGGTTATTTCTTTCTTGTTTTACCTATAGAATTGTGTTATTATTGATAAAGTTTTAATAGTATTTTGTGCTGTTAAAATGTTCTAATTAAACACAGGTCATTCATAACAAAATTACCGTTTTTACAAAACACAATTTTCCTTGTCTGATAAAATATCATAATTTATTCGTCGGATTTTAGTATTACTCTTTTAATTCAAGTCATACATTAAAATAATATGAATAAAGGTACTACTGTAGAAAGCAAAAAGTCGCCGTCCTGAATTTTCAGAAAATTGCTTAGTTTCGTCTGAACGTGTAAAAAGCGTGACATATTTTGTATGCACAACTTTTAGTTTTAACCATCGGAATAAAGGAAAAATTGGAAAAAAAATATTGAACTTTTCAAAAATATTAATACTATTAACGTAGAAGTCTGTAAGTAAACATTATTAACAATGTTTTTAGATATCCTAACTTGCTACATTTGACATGTTATCCGTAGATATACTTTTAAAAAAAAAACCTAATAACTAATTTAATTTTGTGCGTTTGTGGCTCTGCATTTATTTTTACCATGTTTTACATGTAAATTTACATTTTTTAAAGAATAGTTAAGTCAGTCCAAAATCCTATTAAAAACTGGTTCCTTTTTTTGGATCACGTCGCATGGCTGAAAACCATCGTTTTCGCTTTACCGATTCTGTTGGCAAGTTAAAATATATCTTTTCTCTTTTCTGTAGTCGTATTCGACACTAGGGAACTAAGCAGTAGCAATATGCCATTATTAAATAATAAATACAAACTTACTGCATTAAAGAAAACGAAAATATAAAGTTTTGCGAAACGATTTGTGAAATATCCCGCCTAACGCTATACGCAACTGAGGAGATTTGGTCACGTGTGGTGTACATGTACGTCACAGTCGATTCCTCGCGGAACGTACTGTTTTTCGCGCGCTTTTAAAAACTCTAACTTTAAAATCAAATAAAAAAATAACTACGCATCGGAGAGCAAAAATTTTTTCGGCCCTTATTTTGTCTCACCTATTTACGTCGAATAAAAAAATAATAAAAAAATGTGGGAATTGTCCATTCAAATAGTTATTTGCCTTCAGATACGTTAAAGGTTTTCACGAATCACACGTTTGTACCGCGAATGAATTACCGAAAGAAAAACCGGTTTCCTGTCACCAATGTCGGCCAAGCAGACACAATTACGGGAAGACTCTTAATAAATCAAGCAGTTCTTCCCGTGTACTCGTCAGTTTTCTCCATTATATAAAAATGCTTCTGTAGCGGCTCACATGCAAATTCAAATAATATGCACAGCAGATGGCGCTGATTTACTATTACATTACTACTAACCATCTGAGATTGTAATAAAATATTGTATATAAACTGAAGCAACTTGGTCGTCGTAATGAGTACTTTTTGGTTGGGGCTGTAGGGAACCTAGTGGTCAAAGGATCTCGAGCTTGAGATCGGAAGGTTGAGAGTTCGAGACCCGGTCGCCACTGAAGACCTACTGAGTATATGCCGAGTACGTGCTCGTAAAATCTGTTGGGTCCGAAAGTCCTGTGGGCGGTCATTGCGCAGTTTCCCATGGGTACAGGTACCTGGAGAAAATTTCCCTCCCCTTCAGGGACATGTCTCAATTGTGGAGGTGGCGACAGATGGCAGCATCTGTCATTTGTGTATGTGTGCGTCTTGTGTTGTCTTACTTGACGATGGTTTATAAGCGGGTCCTTGCGACCAAGTACAAAAGCCTGAAAATATATGTCTACCAACCAACCAATAAAACCAGATCATCTTTTTGCTCTTTGCTCACCTTTTGCCTCTTTCAATGACTGACTGCCCATGGCAATTTTATAAGCAAAATCTATAATAGTTTTCTCCAGTGTATAAAAATGCTTCTGTAGCGGCTCTCTTGCAAACTTAATAATATGCACTATAATAATGGCGCTGATGTACTACTAGATTACTACTAACCATCTAAGATTATAGCAATATATTGTATATAAACTGAAGAAATGTGGTCTTCGTTATGAGTACTTTTTGGTGGACGCGGGTTGCATAAATATCTCGGCCCCAGCACCACATTTAAAAATAAACTATCCAATACAAAACCAGATCACCGTTTTGCTCTTTAGTACTTTTTGGAATAACGTTAAAACCTATGTCATGGAATTTGGAGGGAAATAACGCATTTAAGTTTTTTTTAATTGTCCGCGCATATTAAAATTAACGTTAAAAAATTAATGATGTTTGTATGAAAACTGTGATACTAAGTACTATAAACATATCGTATTTTTTCGCTTATTTTAAAATAAAAAAGTGAACAAAAGTAAGTTATTTTAGAAACAAAACTAAGAAGAAAAATACTAACGTGATAATATGCTAAGCATGAATTAAAAAAAACTAGCTATTACTAAAATTAGTAAAAGAAATTCACAATTATTTTGGCGAATTAATGATTAAACCTTGACTCGCATAAAAAAACTATAACAGTGTAAAATTCGTAATATTTTTTTAACGTTTGGGCCGACTGCAAAATATTGTTTGCTTATTTAAATATAATCGCGTTACAATATTATATATTTATGTAATTACTCTTAATTAATTTAAATTTAATCATGTAAAAGATCTCATAAAAAAATTAATTGGAAGACAAAAAGTTCGTTCTGAATAATAAACTAAAAATATAAGATTCAAATCCTAAAACCTTTTTTTTTTATTTATTGAACTAATGGGGAACTTTAAAAGAATATTTTTTTCGCATCCTAAAGAGAAAAGAATAAAGAATCACAAATTATAAAGCATATTTGCAAAGAAGCATTTTCTGGCTTATTTATAAAATATATTTAAAAAATCCTCAATCAATACAAAATATGAAAGGAAGTTTTAAGACATTTATTATATACGTAAAGACTATAAAAAAATAGTTGTAATAAAAACACTGCACTAAATTTATTTAATATATTAAATAATGTAAAGTTCTTATGTACAGGTACACCAAGAAGTTATAAAATTTCGACTTTTCAATCAGATTTCTTTTAATTATTAATTATTTATTATTAATTAATTATTACGTTTTATTATTACTTTCTACATTTAACTTTCTTACATTCAGTATGCATTAAACACAATTACGTTTTTTTTTATTTAATCTCAAATTATTAAACTATACTACACTTGCAATTGATCCATTGAAGATAAAGTTTATTAAATTAAACTATTTATGCTTTCATTGCTTCGTCAATTCGTAACAAAAATACCGTTATCAGTCAATAAGAATACTTATGCAATATTATATTATCTCAATTTTATTAGTATATGTTTAAGGAATCGTTTTTCTAAAGGAATGTATACATATGAAGAGTACACGGGAAGAACCGCTTTATTTCGTAGAAAGCTTTCCTAATTAGACATCGGGGATGATAGCGAGAAATCGCCTAAACTGGTGTAAAGATTACGGCTGCTTTGTTTATCTTTTGCGGCAACCCTGATTCACGCCAGAGATCAGTAAAACGTTTGTAACGCGATTGAAGAAACGAAAGAAAAACCGGTTTCCTGTCGCCAATGTCCGCCAAATAGACACATAAGGTAAGACAACTAAAAAAATCAAGTGATTCTTCCCGTGTACTCTTCATATGTTTCCAAACCAAGCAACGCAGCGTGTTTCATCGATTAAATAACAATTTACTTTCTGCACTTTATGTTTCCGTGCGTCTCTAGGAGAAAACTATTTTCCCTGATTACACCAAAACAAAAAAAACGAACAATGTACCTTTCAAGATTGTATCGAAAACTTTTGAATTCCGCTACCAAAAGAAGGTTAATTTAATCACGTAATTTTCTGCTATCCTCGGCGAACTTTTGTATATAGTCTCAATATTCGTAATTACTTAGAGTCGATCTCGTTGCAAATATCCGCCTTTTCAAGAAAGGAATGTAACTCAAAAATTCTTTTTTCAGAGCAAAAGTGGAGTTAGGAAACGATTTTTTCCAATTTTGTAATCGAATTGCTTTATTTACGCTTATATTTTATTTCCTAAAATGGTTATACGTAAATAGGCTACATTTCTAATAATGTAATGCAACTCCCAAATAGAATGTTAATATATAAGTATAGTATAATGTAATATAATATATTTTATTCGGTTTATATTAGATTGCTATAGGGGCTGGGGAGCCCAGTCGGTTAAGCACTCGCTTAGCATGCGGAAGGTCCCAGGTTCGGGTCCGGGCATCGCCAAAATAGCTGCCGACCTATAAACGGTCCGTGCAGCCAAAAATGTCCGACGAATAATACCCCGTGTAAGGGAGTGCACGTTAAATATCCTTCAAAGTCCTAACGCTGCGTACGATGTCGCCCTTAACGGTTGCGTTGAGTGCCTATTCAGGTGTGGCTCGTCACCTGACTGTGGTTCTAAAATACGACGCCCGTCGCCAATAGCCCTCGTGTAGCTCTAGTGCGACGATAATTCAAACCAAAACCAATTAGATTGTTATAACATTAACACATCGAAATGTTATTTTTACATTACCTTAGATAGACTTTATTTGCACAAGTGTAAATAGAAAAAGACTTTCAGTTCCTATAAATATTTATAAGAATGTCCTTATTCAAAAATATTTGAAAGTAATTTTTTATATGAATTGGATAATTATCAAATGAGTTGAAAAAATAAAAGGCATATTTGTCTTCACTTTCAAGCTAAAATTTAGGAAACATGTTTGATGTGTTATCGGTTAGCAATTCCTTTACACTTCGTGCCAACATAACTTGGGTAACAACAAATAGTAAAAAGGCAGGAGGAAAAGTGCGATTGGTCCATTAATTATAAACTCTTGTAAGTTAATATTTACATACAAAGTTATCTGAATACAATTCCATTTGAAGTCTCCGTTTTCCGTTTTATATTACATTATTTTAAGTAACAAAACAAATGGCAAAAAAAATATGGATAGCCTAATAATTAATAGTTAATTATATTATATTATATTTAACCAAAATATACTTTTCATTCCGATAAAATTGCGAAATTTTCTAAATAATATTCGAATTTCTTAGACCTAAAACGAAATTAATGCTTTAAACATGTTTTATGGATGGATTCACAAATAATTTAAGGAACTCTTTGACTCAGCGGAAGAATCTTCTTCGTATCATATTTCTATTTACCCAACTTAGGTTGGCAAGGAACGTTGATACTTGCTTGTGATCTCAAAATGAATCAACGAATATACATTTTATAAATAAAGTTGTTTGGAAATCATTTAAAAAAAATACTGTTTTACTTCTGACATCATTGAAAACTGTTTGAAAACTAGAGATATCTAACACTGCACGACTTTCATTTACCCTCAATAAACCAGCACTTAAAGATAATTAATAACAAACTCTAAATAATATATTTATTAATCGTATTTTAACCGCGATGTTCTAAAAAATCGTATTAAGACGTTCAACAATTAGTGAAGTATATTAGTATGCATTTTTTTTAACTCGTGTACCAAATTTGAAGTCTTTGGCTTTTAGTTCGAGCTGTGAAGTAGTTTTCAGGCAGACCCACAAATCAATGTTCGAAAACAACTTTTTTAGAATCAGCACCCTTCAACGCTTGGGGGAACAACAAGAAGTCTCCATTTTCCGTTTTATATTTCATTATTTTAAGAAACAAAACAAATGGCAAAAAATTATGGATAGCCTAATAATTAATAGTTAATTATATTAAAATCTGCATTGACGTTAACTAATTATCCTAACTATTATCGACAAGTTTTGGCGTTCTTAAAGTTCAATTCGATAATTTCTCAAAACTTTCTTCTAATTAACTTATTTTTTGTTTAATTTAAATATAATTAATCTACTTTTTTTTAATCAGCCCACATGTAGCTTTTCAATTTAATTTCGTATCATTATCAGCAACATACTCTTTTAAAAAATTGTTAAAGTATACGTTTCACGGTCTATGATTCTCAAAGAATAGATTTGTTTTTCTAAGCTTGGAAATTTCCTTTTATTTTTTAAGGAGAAAGGTTCTTAATTTGAAAAAAATAAGACTCCAGTACATTAGGCATTTTAGGAAATAAATTTCCATTATGTTATCAAATCCAGGTATAAAAGTTTTTGCTTATGTAAAAGTTTTTTACGTTTTTCTTTTTCAGTTTAATTGAAAGTTATCTTTTTTTTTTTGAGTTCATTTGTTAAATTTTGTTTTTGTTTTTCGAAAAGCAATATTTTAATTTTTTTGTACACCTAATCCGATATTCGAAAATATTTTACTTATATTATCATTATATGTATTCCCAAGCGTATTTTAGCTAAAGAAACTAATTAATTCTAATAAATAGCTTCATCGAGGAATCGTTAAAAGCATTTAGAATTTCCTTATTTGCAAAAATTCATGAATATTCTGAATCAAATGGTATTTTTTTAATATTTTATCTATTATTTAATTAAAAAAAATATGAATTTACGATTGCCGTTTTTAATATTATTTTATTCAATGAATAGAAATGCTTAAATATTTTTAAATAGGGGAGACCGGGGCTAGCTTTATATTTTTTCTGTATGATTGTACATATTTTTACTACTATTTTTTTTCTAGAAAAACATGCCATAATTTCATTCCTTAAACTTTTATCTGCAAACTAGTAATATTTTTTTTCCAAAACGTATTTATTGTTATAGGCAGTAAGTGGAAATGTGTAGAAATGTGTACATATGTTGAGCTGGAAAGGGGGGTGTCAATATTCATTCATTCACTAGTCTTGTCAAAAAATAAATATTGTTACCCTTTAATCTATCTATTTTTTCCTTTAAACTGAATATCCCGAAACTGGTTTCTTACAAAGAGTACAGTTTCACCACACAAAATCACGAGACTACATGTAGAATGTATTTCATACCATTATGAAACTACCTTAAATGTATCTAAAAACCATAAGTTTAATATCTGAGCGATCGGTGGTTATCTAAGCAAATATTAGAGGTAATTTGAATAACGAATTTACTTCACTTCCTTATTTAAATGTAAAACATTAATAAATATTGAATGCCTGAGGGATTAAAATATAGGGCGTTTTAGTGTTTATTTTTTCTTGTAACTAAAGAAATCTGAGATTCTGTTATTTATGAAGATATTTATGGCTAATTAATGTTTGCAACTCTTTTAACCTTATATTTAAGTACATATCGTTTTTAAGCCTAGATATTTCACGATAAAAATAAACCCTATCCATTTGTAATAGAATTCTTTGTTTAAACTTTGTTTACAAATGGCTTAAAGTAAACATTGGCTCTCTTGATTAATTTTTGATCTGCGAAACCTTAAATCAAATATTGATAAAACTGTGGATTTTTTTAAGTTTGTGTTAAGGCAAATGAGCCCGCTTTACCGCGGGTCTCCACACCAAAGTGCCTTAATTGTAAAACAATAGCGAAAAAATATTTTCTATGCCACATTTCTCCGGTTGTATTGAATATTTTTACAAAAAGATTTTTTAGATGATAAGTGTAGCTACCTTTCAAGTCCCGACAATCCCAAGTTTTTTTTTTTTTTTTAAATTCAAATATATATATTTTTAATCTTCAATAAATAATTTAACAAAAAATATTCGTTCCCATTTCAAAGTGGAATTACAGATACCTATCAGCTACATTTATCATATGCAAATATGCTTTTAAAAAATTAAATCAACCGGAGAAATGTGGCTAAGAAAATATTATTTTTCCTATTGGATTAACACAGCTCACTCCCTATTGGGAGTCGAATATCTTTAACTTCTCTAAAGGTCAATTTTGTTGAAATTTTTTTGTCAGTAAATTAAAATTTTTTGTGAAGAAAAAAATATGCAATTCGAAACAAAATTGTAAAAAATATGCCACATCTTACAATATATATACTTGTTATTTTATAGCAATTAAAATTTTATAGCAATTTTATCTATTAATTTTTGAGATAAAAACGTCATTAAAATACTAACTCCTGAAATGTAAAGTAACTCATATTAGAAAATTTAAGAAAAAGTTTTATATTCGACGTCCAATAATATGCGTCTGTTACCAACATATGTTTAAAAAAATTAAATTTAAAGACATTTTTTGGTAAACTTTTAGTAATTATATGTTAAACTTGTCATAAATATATCACGAACAACAAATCTTAGTATGTAAATAATTGTATTTTGCATTAAGATCTGTAATATTTTACCCTTTATAATTTATAATCTATACAAGCAAGATAATGTCGTAAACATTTCTTTAAAATAAGTAAATTAACGTGAAAATACAAAAAGTAACAACCGACTTAACACTTTCAGTCCCAGTGATGCCATTTGGCATCATCATGTTTCTGATCATAATTAACAAAAAATTATAGGACTGTCATTTATTGGGATTAATAAAAATTATTTTCTAATAGAAAAATTTTGAAGAATCGATTGATGTGCTTTTTGATATCATAAATGGCTATAGACGATCAGGAAATAAGTTCTAAAATGATGATGCCAAATAGTCATTGGGACTGAAAGGGTTAAAACCAAGGCAACAGAAACGGGTTTGGACTATCGTTGCGTCGTTAAAAAATTAAACACACTGGTTAAATTCCCTAAACTACATATCCTAAAGTTACTCTTCCACCTAACAGTCATTTTACAAAATAATCAAATAGACAGATGTATTTTCTAACTAATTTTAAGGGCCTTTTTCCTTAAGGCACAGAATGTGACATCTAACATTGTTCTACTAAAGCCCAAAATTTAAAGTTCGGGTCTGTTTAGACATTTTGCAATCTTTCGTTCTGTTATTTTGTTAGTGGATAGTTAAAAGCTCGAGGGTTCTACGTTGGAGTGAAATTCTTATTTGCCAATAAACTGTCGTGAGATTTCCTTCAAAACTTCCTTCTCGGGTTGTGGAATTATTGATGTTGTTTGAACGAGTTTAACTTTGAGCAGTGTCGATAATTTGTGAAATTGATCGGAGCGTAAACTATTTCGTGTTGACATTGTTATTGGAGATGGCTTGAATCGAATTTTTATCAATAAAGTAGCAAAATATACTATACATGCCATTAATATTTATTCGGGTAGAAATGAGGTCCGATTTTTATTAATGAAATTGATGGACTTATAAAAGTTATAACAATGGAACTTGAAATACATATATGAGACATGAAATGTGTTTTTTATAACTGCGTGAAAAAAATCCGACTTTTACATTATAATTTTAATATCAAACGCGTGCGAAAAGTTAAACTTTTTGAAACAGTGACAAAAAAGTACTTTTTTTCACCCAAAAGCAGTGAAAAAAGACTTTTTCACTCTTTTCATAAGATGCCAACATTTCAAGTAAAATTTCGATTTGATAATGCTCATAAAATCCAAAGATTTATCGATATGCTTTATTTGAAGATATTATGCGCGTGAATTATTTTTGAATCAAAGAAATTTTTTCTCGCGATGGGAATATTTCTTAAGTCACGCTCTTCGAACTGCGAGTTCATTTGTTGTTGGTTTTTTTTGACAAAATGTTGAAACACGCTTATTGGTTTTTTATAGCGTCACGCGCTAAGAACTGCGAGTTCATTGGTTGTTTTCTTTGACATCTCTTCTGGAAGCTCAAAATTCATTTTGGTCTAATTAGCACGTAAATTATTTTTAACCAATAAGATTTGATATTTTTCACGCAATTATAAAAAATAGTGTATGAAACACGTGTGAAAAGTAAACTTTTTAAAACACGTGTCATTATTTCACTCGCTCGTACCTCGCCTCGTAAATAAAATCCACTAGTTTTAAAAAGTATTACTTTTCACACTTGTTGCATAAATAACTATTAATGTTTAACTAATTTACTTCATTGTTTTTTTTACCTATTAGTTTATAAATAAAAACTAACGAATAAAAAATTTGGAAAACTATTCTTGACTATTCTTGAACTGTGCAGTTAATAAATTTATTTTACTTTCATATTTTTTTAATAAAAGAAAAAACTAAAGAATTCCATAAAATGATAGGTGTTATTTTTTACATATATCAAAAGTTTACATATCAAAATAAAATATATACTTTATTAGTTATTGTTAGTGTAAATTTTTACAAGCATGTGAACGTTTTATATTTATGTCCGCGCAAATAACTCGAGTTTAAAAACAAACTAATATAGTTTCAAATATTTTATTCCAAATAGTGTTTTTGAATTCCGTCTTTAAAACATATATCCCATCACTTGACTGTGGTTTTAAAAATACGACGCCCGTAGCCAATGGCCCTCGTGTAGCTCTAGTGCAATGAAATTGCAAAACTAAACGAAACTAAACTAAAATATATCTTCGCTACATTAAAAAAAACTTAAGACTATTCAAATTACTTTCTATTTGTCTTTCTTTGAACACTATAAAATTTCACAGTAATTTAAACACCGTTTGCATTCTATTCTCTATCGTAATACTTGTTCTGCAGTTTGAGTTTAGTGCACCTAAAGTTCACTTTTATAGCTTAAGGCGAATTTCAATACTTCCTACAACTACATAAACTATTGTAAAACACACTTCTCTAAACAAAGAAATGAAAGTTTCGATCAGTCATCAAAGAAAACGCTCACTTTCCACTTCCTTTGTTGGTAACAGAGGGAATTACACAACTCTAAAATACAGATGGAGGCGACAATAAGATGTAGAAGTTTGGCGACAAAATAGTGAAGTCGCTAAAAAAATATCGTCAAATTGATATTGCACGTCTCAATGCACATTTAATTGGCCTGACCTTATTTGTTTTAGTGATTAATTTTTTCAACTATGAAATTTTGAATAAATTGAAATAATTCACAATTTATTTACGTTGTTTTTGTTTGAAAAAAGCAATACAAAAATAAAACGTAAATGCAGTATGTCTGCATTTAACCCTTTCAGTCCCAATGACAATTTGGCATCGTCATTTTATAAAAAATTTTCTGATCGTCTATAGCCATTTATGATATAAAAAAGCATAACATTCGATTCTTCAAACTTTTTTCTGTAAGAAGATATTTCTAATGAATCCCAATATATGTCAGCCCTGTTAATTTTTTTCAACTATGATCAGAAACATGATGATGCCAAATGGCATTAGGACTGAAAGAGTTAAGGGGACACGGTACCACTTTCAAAAAAATGTTTAATTTTGACATATTCACTATAAAATTTATGTTTTATCAGTTCAATCTATATTTAAAAACAATATATGACAAAAAAAATTAAAAATTAATTTTTTGAGTTATTTAAAAAAAATTAAAAAATTTTGAACTTTTAAAAAATGCTAAGGCTTTTTTAAATACAAATATTTTAACCCAATTTTTTTTCTTCGTGTTCTTTAAACTGTTTTACATAATAATTGGCATCCAAATTTGATTTATCTTCCGTAGTTGTTTTATAAAAAATATTTATGTAAAAAATCCCTAATTATTTTAGCATATTTGACAATTTCCGACATTAATATTTTTTTATAAAAAAGTATTACTCTTTTAAACAATTCAAAGCTACTCTATTTTCAATTACCACTTAATAAATCAATGCAATTTTAAAGGATATTGTATAACTTATAACCCAAATTCAATACTTTCAAAAACAAAAAAGTTGTATAGAATATACCCTTTGTGCATGCTCTATTTTCTCAAAAAAAAATTATAATAACGTCTGATATGTACTAGAAATTCGTATACCAAATGTGGGACCTGTATGTCCCTGAGTTCAAGCTACATACTGAACCAAAGTTCAAAACCAACTTTTTTAAGAATAAGTACACTAAAAAACGTGCAGTAAATATTAAATTTAGATTTTCGGATTTTCTACCCCATGGCATTGCTTTCATTAAATTTACATTTTCATTTTTGACAATTGGAAGCAAAAAAAATATACAAAAATTGTGCAGTTGCTGTCTGTCTAGTACCTGATTCAAATCAATAAAGGTTTTTACAATTTGTCATTTCTATAATTTTAATGGGTTTTTTTTTGTTAATTTAAATTTCTTTTATGCAAATAGATTGGTATATCACAAATATAAGTCACACGTAGAAAATAACCAAGCGCTAATTTGGGCTTATTTCGTGAATTAATGGCTTCAAAGGATAAACCAGTTTTTGCATTGCTTATTTGACTAAGACCATTTCCAATGTCCTCTAACCTCCAAAGAAATAAACATAAAATCGAAACTATTCGTTCTTACCATAATACTGCATTTCCTCCCGATAAAAATACTGTTTACTGAATAGTTTCGGAGTTGAAACTTAACGCGCGGTAATAAAAAAAAGAACAATAATTCTCGCACATTAAGCATAATAGCAGAAGGGTTATTATATCGGTATAAGAAGCTTCAAACAGCAGTTATTCTTGAAAAGTAGGGGCACTTATTTTAAGATGTTTTGGAGTGTTGTCAAAAGTATTGAGTACAGTTGCGCAAATAACAAAGGAGAAATATTTTGAGTGCCACGAAGTGTAATTTAAAAGTTCTTTTACATTTTCCAATAGCATGCAAAGATCATATTAACTCTGGCAAATTTCTCTGTGCTTGGATTTTTTTTTGTTACTTTGGGTATAGGACTTTAAGCGTATTCGGGTATAGGAAAAGTTTAATTCTGTGCTTAATAATTATGCACAAAAGACTAATGATTTTATTTAACAATTGCATTGTACCGTTTCTTTTTTAAATAGATTTATTAACAGTTAATAATCATCTGTTTTATTTAACCCATTTATGATACTTGGAAATAAACTTTTTCGTGGAAAGATATGTATTGTGGTTAAGTTTACCTAAATAACCAAAGCACAACACAAATGAAAATCAAAGTCTTGAACTATCTATGTAGGACAAATTATATTACACAAAAAACTAATTAACACACTTAAAGCTAACGGTTTTATTCGAAAATGAAGCTGGTACTGGTATTTACAAAGTTGCCGTTAATGGCTTAAGGTAATTGTTGATTGAAAAAGATAATAGTTACTCGTAACTAGAAAATCGGTGAAACGGAACTATTATTCCAGGTTTTTGCCTGTTGTTGGTTTTCAGTGTGTTTTTTTTATTAAGATGATATCTTAACACTTTTATTGCTAGGCACAAATAGATTCCTCCTTTCAAACCAATTAAACGTGTGTACTTTGTTTACATCTCCGACATATTTAGGTTAGGTTTGAAATATCGTCGCACTAGAGCCATATTATTTTAGAACATTTGCTTTATTCAGCGTGACTAACTTTGCACTACAGCAAAAAAAAAGTCTAATTTCATGAAGTACAGCGGAAAACTTCCAGGACAACTGCTAATCAAAATATTTTTTTCAGTAGAAAATTGTTTTGAAAAAAAGGTTAGGCCATGGGTCTCCTGCAAAATAATGAATGCCGCATTCAATTAAAAATAGGAAGTCATAAATTGGTAGGTAGTTCGACAGCCGGGCATTATTTTTAAACGAAAACAAAAATTGTTTAAATAGTTTTTAATATAGACTTAAGTAATTTTATTCCTATTGACGGATAATTACTCAATAAGCTAAAATCGTTGAAAATTGGCCTTGTCTCCCCTCCCCACTACTCACAGATGGCGTTACCATGCAACTGCTTCTTGATAGCCTGCAAATCCATGACTTCCCCCCCCCCCCTCGAATTCAGTAAGCATTATGTATAAGGCAATGAGTTAGGCTTAGTTGGTATGATAGCGACGATACAATCTCTTATTAATTTGAGGTTCTAAAAGTTGAAAACATAACGATATTGATGTAGCCCAGGGAAACGACTTCAAAAACCTTCTTCATTATTTAGAATGCCCTTTCTGACTTTCTAGCAAAAGTCTAACTTTGAGAGGCCTATTAAAGTCAGGCCAGAAGTCGTTCCTGGAGCCCCCATCACCTGCATGTTTTATTTACAAGTTACCTTCGCTGTTACGGCTAGACGAGACACGGAGAGAAAAACTGATAAGTTAGTTTGGTGAAGGTGTAACTGAAACTACATTGTTTACGAAACTAGGGTGTGTAACACAAGACTTTTAATTACCGCTTAATAAATCAATACACGCATTTAAAGGTGACTTTATACCGTATAAGGTTCGATAACTTTAAAACCTAAAAAGTGCCATGACAGCTCTCCCTTGTGCACGCGCAATTTTTTTCGAATAAATTTAATATGACATCTGACAAGTACTTGGAAATTCGTGTACTAAATTTCACACTGCCATACTTTTATAACCTTATTTTTCTTATTAGGTAATTGAAAGTAAAAAAGAGGCAACAAAACAAATTTGTTCGAAAATGGAAGTTTAACTATTAGTTTTACGCCAATAGCTCTCATGTAACTTTAATGCGACGATTATTCAACTCAACCACCATGCAGTAAACGCTGTTAAGCAGTAATTAATGCGCATTTTTCAAAATTTTAAAGTAAATTAAAGGATTCAAATGACAGAAAAACTAAAAACATTTTGGTGGGGTTGAAAAAGAACGTAGCATTGCAACTGTATCTTGAGGTACCAATACAAAGATTAATTGGAACTTCGTATTGCCACTATTAATAATATTTAGATATCTATAGGGAACACATCTGAGCAACGAAGTCCATAGTGATTGAAATGTCTTTAAAATAGTTTAAACCAAGCAAAATGAATTAAAATATATTTTAGAATATCATTGAGAATTGTTTAATACAAATTATTGAATCGTAAATTGCTTGTTACACATCATCAAAGTATGTCCGCATTCGCAATGAACTTATTGATGGTGTCAACACTTTTGCTGCATTATACATTTTGTTGCCACGCAGCATGCCAAAAAAAATGTAGAATCCTCAATTTCTGACGCCTTAAGGTATCATCCTCAGCGAAAGTATTAATTGTTATCAAAGAGAAAAACATAACAAATAGAAATATTCTAAATTCAGATTATCTCGTTTCATTTTACTGTAACTATTTGTTGGTTACATTTTTGGCAAACTCCATTTTGAACTGTAAAATTCAGACTTTAAAGTCTCCCGCGACTCTTTAAAAACATCACTAGTAATGGATGCAATTTGGGCTTCATGCTCTTGAGAAACTTGTGTTGCTTACAAATGCGATTGTTTAGTTGAGTTTTTACAACAAGTTTTGAGTTTTTAAGCATCTGGTTTTTGTTTCTCTTCCCTAACAGGCTTTTTTTATTACTGTTCTTTGATTACTGTCCCTATTATAAAAGTTGTAAAAATTCCACAACTGTTCTAATTTAACCTATACAAGTAGGTTTGTAACAGAATATATGTATGTAAAAGTCTCCAGCTTTTATAAACAATTCATTTTTAAAAAAAACCACTCATATTTTTCACAGTGTGGAAAGTATATAGGGGAGAGGAGGGAGGATTGGGACGGTGGGAGGGGTGGGACAGCTGAAATTTCGGCAAAATAAATGACCTAATTTTATTTCCAGTCTCACTACCAGATAACATATGTATAGCTTCTTGTTGTTACCTATTTCTAGTTTATCCAGATTCAACTTTCAGTTTACATTTGGGGAAAGTTTATTTTCACACCTCCAGAGAAAGGTCTTAATCTTTTTTTAGTTTTATTTCTTTACTCATGTAATTTCTAAAACAAACATAATACATTGTAACAATACGCTTAAAGATACAATGTATGCTTACCAGCAGTTTACTTAAGCCTAAAGTCAGCATGGTTTATGTGAGAAGTTATTTTTTAGAAGCATTATGTAGAGGGAGGAATGGGACACACTGAAAGAGGGAGGAATGGGACACACTGAAAGAGGGAGGAATGGGACATGTCCATTCCTCCTCCTTCCAGTCCATTCTTCCTTCCTCGTGTCCAGACGACCATTTCCTAAAGCAGAACCTAGGAATCCACTGAATAAAAGTAAAGGGGAAAAAAGGACAATCAAGAATATTAACAGATATCCCTGAGAAAGAAATTGAAGAAGCAGAAACTGCCAGACTAGGGGAAAAAGGTGCCAACTAAAACATATATGTGCAAGCCTAAAATTTAAAAATTTCGAAGAAAATTACCGTTCAAAGATATGAATACAGTGATAGCGAAGGGTCATTATTTTCATTACATGACAGTTCAGATAATGACATGGAAATTGACTGGATAAAAGACAATCCTAACATAGGCAAATATGATTTTGAGTTTGTCAAATTCCTCACCAAACGGTCAATTGTTTTCTACATTGCAATGGTGGAGAGTATTGACAATGCTGATAGATACAATGTAAAATTTTTGAGAAGGGATACGAAAGGAAGATTTTATTTTCCTCAACGGGATGACTATAGTATAATAGAAAAAACGATATTATAATGAAATTGCTGCCGCCACAATTGATTGGT
The DNA here is from genome assembly GCA_023701765.1 of Hylyphantes graminicola. Lineage (NCBI taxonomy): Eukaryota > Metazoa > Arthropoda > Arachnida > Araneae > Linyphiidae > Hylyphantes > Hylyphantes graminicola. The sequence continues at coordinate 59,539,371 of CM043118.1, read as the reverse complement.
GGGACCAGTAGAGCGCAGTCTTGCTTTTCTTTTGATGTTAACCATTCTCATTTTGATATTCGATAATTTTTCTTTACTTTTCAAATGCGTCCCATCCCTCCCATACTCATGTCCCACTCCTCCCACCCAAGAGGGAGGAATGGGACAAAATTCTTGTAATTTGAATTCCTCAAAAGTAGTAAAATTGTTCAACATTTAAATTGGGTGTATTTTTTAAAAATAATAGAAAACATGTAAGTTTATTATTTAACCGTTTGCATCTATAAATAAGCAGGGGATAATGAATAAAAAAATATTTATGTGAAAATGTCCCAATCCTCCCTCCTCTCCCCTATGTATTACATAATCTTTTCAGTTTGTTTCTTGTTTGCACAAATAACTTTTTTTCTCCCATGACAGCATTAAATTATAGCATTAATATAATAAAAAAATGATTGCATTTTTATGAAATATAAACAGTGATTAAAACTTTAATAGTACTAAGAAACTATTTCTTTGATAAGACTTTTAAAAATGTATTCTTCTATGCTTACCTGTATCAGCAAGAACAGTTTGTTGTTCCACATAAGCGAGAACAGGCGAGAATGAACAAAATTTTCTTTCAAATTTCTTTAAAAGACTTTGCGACAAGAATAGTCCGAGATCATTGGTTATTCATAGGTGCTAGCTTTCAGCCAATCAGGAATAGAGTTGGAGTGGGTCTCAATGAAACTTTAAATAGTTCCGTAAACTTCTACAATTTCTTTTATTGTTTTCAAAATAGGTCTTTAAATATTAGTAAGTTTGGATGAGTAACTCCATTGAAGTACAAAATGAGAGGAAAATACTTTTTAAACATTGTTTGGCTTTAGCATGACATTTTTTTTATCACAACTTTTGAAAACTTAAATTTTCTTGAATGATATTAAAAATATTATTGCTGACCATTTTCAATTAGGTCAAAACTTTAATTTAGAATTTGGTTTGAAAATTTGCTTTTTCTATTCTTGCTCTCTTTTGTTTAAGTCTCACTTTAATTGAGTTATTTCTGTTGTGTGCATTTTAAATAATAGATAAGGTGTTTGAAAGTAAAATTTCGTAACTGGTATTCGATAAGTACTGATAACTCATCTCTTTACATAAGCACTTATATTATGAATTAGATTAGGTTAGGTTTTGAATTATCGTCGCACCTTACACGGGGTATTATTCGTCGGACATTTTTGGGCTGCACTGGCCGTTTATAGGTCGGCAGTTATTTTGGCGATGCCCGGACCCGAACCTGGGATCTTTCGCATGCTAGGTGAGTGCCTAACCGACTGGGCTCTCCAGCCTTATTATGAATTCGACCAGTAAAATATTTACATTGTTTAACAAATAGTAAGACCCGGTCTGACTGTTATACCATACCAAATTAATTTGAATTACGTTCTATTTACCTAGCGTTGAACGATTTTTCTTGGCAAAAACCTTAAATAGACTTGTAATAAATGAATTTCAGACTATTCCTTAACGGCATTTTTCTGTTATCACGCTATTACGCAATTTAGTCAGTACTTAAGGTCAATCAATCATACCTTTATTATGGGTAAACGCATTTGTGACTCAGTGATGAAGTGAAATTAAGCATGCAGTTGTTCTTTATTAATTATCAATTATTTCCGTACATTTCAACAGTGCGTGCATCTTGTAATAAGAGTTTTATTTATTACTTCCACACACACACAAGGCTAGGTATAAATGTAAAGAACTGTGTTATTTTGTTAAAATATCTTAAATAATTGTTAAAAAGGATTTTGAAGGACAAATGAATAGTTTTGGTGGCACAATTTCTTTCTAATATTGCAATTAAAGGTAGTTTTCCATTTTTTAAGCCAAACAATGAAACCGCCAAATTTTAAATTGCCGCCAAACGGAATATTTTCAATTTAACGGTATTTACTGGTCTTTCGGAATGTTTTCAATTTAACGGTATTTACTGGTCTTTTTAACGTGCATGCAGTGCTTCGACGGCAGAAAATTCTATTTGAACACAAAGACTATTTTACTGGTCTAATTCATAATATGGCTGGGGATCCCAGTCGGTTAGGCACTCGCCTAGCACGCGAAAGGTCCTATGTTCGGGTCCGGGCATCGCCAAAATAACAGCAGACCTACAAACGGCACGTGTGGTCAAAAATGTCCGACGAATAATACCCCGTGTAAGGGAGTGCACGTTAGATATCCTTCGAAGTCCTAACGCTGCGTACGATGTCGCCCTTAACGGTTGCGTTGGGTGCCTATTCAGGTGTCAGCTCGTCACTTGACTGTGATTCTAAAATATGACGCCCGACGCCAATCGCCTTCGTATAGCTCTAGTGCGACGCTATTTCAAATCCAACCAATCTCGAAATGGTATCACTCGCACTTATAATTAGATAACCAGGTGATATTCTCCTTTATTCTGTTTTAGCAATTTTTTAGATGGTGGAAAAATTACATAAATATTAAAGCAATACTTTAAGACTGATTGATATTTCTATAGTAATACACTAGGTTCCCGAGTTTGAAAATTTATCTTAATGAAGAAACACAAAAAAATCCCTTTCGTTCATTTTAAGTAGAAATAATCGCACAAATTACATTAACTCCGAACATTCACTAATTAACCCAAGTATTCCTTATTAAATAAGATAATTTAATTAATTATGCAATCGCAATTATAGTTAATGCAAGCTATTTACACCATAATATAATTAGCAAGCTATTCCAGTGGTCGATAACTCTAAGATTTCTTAGTTTTGTGATAAACCAATTATTTTTTTTAACAAATAACATTAATTTATTATAAAAACGAAAAATATTGTTATTTAAGATATATTTTTAGAGACAAATGTATCAATTCCCAATACCAGTTTTATGAATATGACTAATCATAAACAAGCACAAATAATTTAATTTGTATGTTGGAGTAGAATTTTCGTATCGGGGGCAAGAATAATGTGAAACTAAAACTTAATTAATTCTTGTTTACTCGATATTATAATATAAATGAAATGTTTTTTTATATATAATTAAAGTTAATATATTATTTTTTAAGACAACAGTACTTAGAAAATTTGACCAAATAAAACTATTACTCAAAATAACATTCTTGATTATTATATTTTTATCAATACAAACTTACCATTTTTTTAAATATTGCATATCCTTTAAACAAAATAAATGTTTCAATGTTTATAATTAAATTATCTTGAAGCTGTATTGTGAAAATATCGCAATGCAATAAAAACCACTATATTAAATAATTTTTGAGATTTAAGTCAATAGTTTTTAATTGTATTATGATATTTTCTAAAATTAATACATTTTCTACTTGTTAAAAAAATAATTAATATTTTATTCTGGTTTTAAAAGATTCTTTTTTACAATGAAATTGTGGCATATTTTTCAAATAAATCAACTCTTAAATAAACCCTGATATACTTTAAATTAATCAACAATCAATTCAGCAAAAGATTTTCAAAAGTTTTACTAACTCAGCCATTGTTATTATGGTTTTAATGAACGATCATTTAGTTCGTTTTAGTTTAAAATACTATTTTCGAAAGATCTTTAATGTTAGTTTATAATTCGTCGACTTTTCAAATAAAAAAGTAAGCAAATCTCCCAATCTTGGAAAGGTATTTAATAGAAAGCAGGCATTATAAGATTAATAATTTGTAAATGTTTCCTTGGTAATCAAAAATCTATAATATAGAACTGAAAGATAATACAATATATAGGTTTATAAAATATTCAATAAGAAATATGATTCGACAATAATATAGTTTTCATTAATATAATAGAAAAGGTATGTAAAATATTTGTATTTAAAAAAATCAATGGACTTCAAACGTTAGAACATTATTGGTTCTCAAAAATATCATCTACCCACAATCAAAATTATTTCACAAATTTAAAAGTCATCATTTCCCCTTTCTGAATATTAAAGCTTTGTGACGGAACAAGCGTTTTTCAAGTATGAAAAGGTATTGTTGACACAAAATTCTCAAAAGGCCTATGTTAATCGCTCAACAAGCACTGGAAAATATACAGCACAGGGATTAATCACTAAAATTAATGCACACAACTGTTCCTCATCACATATACTGACAATGGACGGTTCCATTTGCAAAACTCGTATTATCCTAAGCATAACTAAGATATAGGGTCCGGATCGATTATTGGCGACTTTTGACGTTCGTAAAATCAAATGGTCAAAGTCGCCAATGAGGAGGCCGGGCCCTATATTTGAGTTATACTTTAGAGAATGTGGATTTTGCAATTATACATTTCAGTAGGTGATTATCATGACGCATATTCATTGACTTGTTGATTCTCTAGGCGACTCACAGTATAAACTTTCGTGTCTCTATTGAATGAAGGTATAAATGTTAATCGTGCACTAGAACTACGATTATGTAGGCACGTCAATCGTCATTTTGACATGTAAATGATAGAAACTGACAATTGAAACAGTTGTACTTTCTTTCGTTTTGTTAAATGTGTAATTTATGAAAATATTTATTTTTTCTTTCACCCAAATACATTTTTTTCCCAAGTGGTATGATGTACAAGTAGAGCTCTAGTTATCCGAATGAATTTGCATAAGTTCCAATTCAAAATTTCGAAGATTCATATTATCTAATGTTTTCTGAAAAAATGGTAAGCTTTATTTAATTACAGTATGCATGTTGAAAGTGGGGCGATTTTTTTTTAAAGGTAACCCTTGTATGCATGTTAGGCGTATATACAGGGTGGTTATAAAATAACACTCGCTATTCGCAGCGGTCTGTAGCTTGAATTAATAATCCGAATGCAACAAAAATTGAGACACTTACTAATCAAGAAGGGGAGAAAATAATGGAATCATAAAAAAAAACATAGAATCATAAAAAAAATAATCAAAAAAGGATAATCATAAAAAGCAAACACGACTCTTGACCAGGGTTCTAAATTACGAGGCGTAGTCAATTAGGGCCAATTACGGCCAACACATGCAATAACGCCTCGTAATTTAAGACCCTGATCAAGAGACGAGTTTGTCTTTTATGATTCCATTCTTTTCCCCCTTTTTTGATTAGTAAGTGTCTCAAAGTTGCTGTATTTGGATTATTCATTAAAGCTACAGACCACTCCAAATAGCGAGCGTTATTTTATAACCACCCTGTATAGATTGAACATTCAATAAAATACGGAGTCACAAAGAAGATATACAGTGGTGGAAATTGATTTATGAACTAACACTCTTTTCACCAGATATCGCTTTGTATTAAGTGCTCACAATTCGAATTTTGTGTGTTGTATATTTAGAGTATAATAAAGGATTTTCACACATAATTTTTTTCAAAAAATGATATTAAATAAAAATATATCTATTTTTAGTTTTTAAGCATGTCAAATGGTGGAAATTGATTTATGAACTCATATTTATTTTGAACCCAGGTACCAAATATTTTAACTAGTTCTTCATTTGAACTTCAGGGGAGCTTACTATCAATGCTTATAAATTAGATTGAGGCCAACTTTGTTGAAATTTATCTGTTTTATTACCATTTTACTAAATAGGAAAGCTTGCGGGACTGCCTGAAGCCAAAAAGGTAAAAAAAAGACCCTTATATAATATTGTAACAAATCTGTAAGAGAAATCAGCATATTAATTAAACGATCAATAAATATAATTCATAAATATTTGAAGAATCATTCTGACTACGGCAAAAACCATCAATAAAAAAGGTGTAACCCTCGTGGGACGAGGCACAAAAGCACGATTATTGGACTTGCATCCCAAAAAGTTACCATTAGTGCATTACAGGACGAATTTGTTATGAACTATCACTTCCTGTAACTCCCAGAAGAGTAGGACAAATATTAATATCGTCGTCGAACTTGAAATGTTCCAAAATGAAGGCTGCTCCAAAGCTGACTCTTCACCATAAGAACAGGCTATTAAAATATGGTCATAACTACATGAAAATGGATTGGGTGGGGGTGCATTGAGAGAAATTTGAAAAAAGTGAAATTTGCTGATGAAAAAAGTTCAATTTGGATGGACGTGATGGTTTAAACTGTTATTGAAAGGATCTTCGACAATAACCAAGAACTGTCTTCGGCAGAAATGTTAGTGATGGAAGTTTGATGGTTTGGGCAACGGTATCTTATGATTGAAGAAACAAGGTTTTGTTTCTGAAAGGCTGACAAACATCACTTTATTGCAGATTAGTTCTAAAAAAATTCTTTGATTCCTTTTTGCGTGGCAAAACTATACTTTTGATTCTATTTTAATGCATTATATTGCAAGTATCCACATTTAAAACGAAATGGAAGAATGGTTTAATGTACAAAATGTTGTTCATTTAGATCATCCTGTCAATAGCCATGACTTAAACCCAAAGAATAATGTCTGAGATCAATTGGTATGAATAATTTACTCAAATAGCGTATGGTGTCGACGGAGTGTGTATCAGTTATGGAATAGAAGGACTTAATCATTAAAAACTGGAAATTGCTTGACCAAAACTTGACCCGAAGCTTCGTGTTGTCTATGAAAATACAAATCAAGGAAGAAATAACGAAAAAAATAGTTTTAGTAATTATTAAGGGAGATTGAAGGTAAAAGTTCATAAATCAATTTCCCTATGCTAAAACTAAAATATCAACAAAATAAATTGTTTACGAAATTATATAAAATTTTATTTACGGGTATAATTTATAATACAAAGCCTGTATAGTGTATGAAATTTAAATCGATAAAAACGCATTTAATAAAGAAATACTGTTAAAAAACTGCCAGTTCATAAATCAATTTCCACCACTGTAGAAGACACATACGTAGAACATGTACTACATAGGGTCACTCGGTTTAAAGCCAACCAGCCACACTTTTATTCTGGCTATTTCGGGAATCTAACGGGTGTTTGGTACCGAATGTCCGGAAGAGCGATATCGAACAGTAGTACGACAAACAATTAATTACTGGGTTCCCCAAGTACACAGGGACTGGCATGCTCACTAAATCTGCTAAGTCCAAAGTCCCGAATGCGTTAGCGTACGATGTCGTTTAAAGTCCAGTTAGGCGGTGCATGCCAGCTCAATTATTGACCTCGTCACTTGACCGTGGTTAGAAATTGTGAGGCGTAATTGGCTGCGTTAAAGCTCCTAAAAGAGGCTAGAAATATGCAGCGGGACACGGTTAAATTACCAATTGACAAATTAATAGAACGATGTCAGCCATTAAATGCTATAGTTGGACTAAGATGTAAGCTTCCTGTAGTTACGAAGCTGCAATGAGAATGGGCAATTCAGGTATTTTGCATGTCTCCGGAGACATCTATGTCCGCCTTCGTGCAAAGGCGTGCCAGAATTGGCTTGAAAGTGCAAAGTTTGTGAAATTAAAGCGATTTTATAGACGAAATATTTTTTTCTGGCATTTTTTTACAAATAACTTCTATTCTATCTTATAGTATTTATTTGAGCTTTGAAAAAAATTATTTTAGCTCTTAACTCACGAGGGAAAAAAAATTACGTATACTTTTATAAACGAATTTTGAAAACAATTATAAATTGAAAAATATGTTTTGAAAGTAATTTTGGAAAAAGAGCGTTTATTTACTAAGTGTCAAGTCAATAGATTGGAATTTGAGGTTTTTAGCAGTACACATACAGAATTTTAGCACTAAGAATAAATACAAAAGTTTTGTCAGTTCTTGTGATTAATAATCCCTTCTAACTTTTGTTTCAATCCAAAAATGTCTCATAAATTAATCTCTGATAAAACTTATCTTAAATTTATAAATTACTTTTCTAAGACAAAAGTTTATTCGTTAGAATATCGGCAATTAAAAGGATTTAAAAGAGTTTTGTAAATTCGGGTTTTTAACAGAACAAATAATTTAAGAAATCTGACTAGCTGGGCTAAATGACTTTTCTCAGAATTGGTAGAATATTAAATTACGAATGTCATTTCATTTGGCCTTGTTTTTCAAAGTTTATTTTGACTACTTTTAGTTTTAAATAGCTTTTTATTGATTTTTGAAACTATAACAGCCAGACCCTGTTACTACGATCTTCTCTAGAACTAAAACTCGCTTAAAACGCCGTTAACATTTGGTCCCGAGAGAATTACCTATCGACTTCAATGTTAAAATACATGGCATATATAATTAAGTATCTGGTTATAACGCTAAAGATATGCTTATCACCAAAACGAATTCATTTTTTTTTTCTATAATCTCATTTTCTCTACTTAATATTCAGAAGCTAGGGAGTCTAGTCGGTTAGTCGGGAGTCTAGTCGGTTAGGCATCCGCCTAGCAGAACGTCAAAGGCTCGGGTCCGGGCGTTGCCAAAATAACTGCCGACCTAAATAAACGGCCCGTGCAGCCAAAAATGTCCTACGAAAATGTCCAACAGCCAAAAATGTCCTACCCCGTGTCAGGGAGTGCCCGTTAAATATCCTTCAAAGTCGTAACGCTGCAAACGAGGTCGCTCTTAACGGTTGCGTTGGGAGCCTACTCAGGTGTCGGCTCGTCACTTGACTGTGGTTCTTAAATACAACGCCCGTCGCGAATAGCCCTCGTATTAGCTCTAGCGCAGTGGTTCCCAACAAGTGGTCCGCGGACCCCCAGGGGTCCGCGAGCTATGCCAGAGGGGTCCGCAAGATGGTATTAGAATATAAAAAATATATATGAAATATATATTCCGTATGATAACAGGATTCGTTTACGATGCTTTCTGCATGAGCAGAGTCTAGCCCAAAAGTAACACACAAAATTTTCTCATTAACTTCTCTTGGCTTTACTCAATTGCGTACTTAGCTCATGTGTTTAAACACTTTAATGTGTTATACTTGATATAGCATGATGAACTTGTGGATCTGTCCAGCTGCGGTACGATGAAAAATATTTTCATCGGTAAGGAAATTACAGACTTCTAGGAATCAGCACGCAAGGACTACAAGAAACTTGGAGATAAAGCAATGAAAAAGATCCTTCCATTTGCAACCACATATTGGTGTGAGCAAGCATTTTTTTCAATGTGTTTCATGAAAAACAAATATATTAATCAGCTCGACATGTGGTCGGATTTCAAAGTGAAAGTTTCAAGTTTGGAACCGAATATTTCAGAAATAATGGTACTAAAGGACAGATATAACTAATTTCATCATGAACTGAAAATTAAAACTAACTGTTTACTGACCGAGTACTCTGTTGTAACTGTAAAAAAATTATAAAAAATAAAAACTCTTAATTTGGCTCACTTTTCGATTTTAGGATTAGGAATCAATAGGGTCCTTGTCACAATAACGGCTTGATAAGGGGTCCGCGAGAAAATTTTGTTGGGAACCCCTGCTCTAGCGTGACTGTAACTCAAAACCTAACTTATCCTGTTTTTTTCTGAGTACAATTTCCTGTTAAAAAGCGTATTGTTTTCTGGAAGTAAACACCAACACAAGTATACAAGATATACACAGTAAGTATCTATTATATTAATTATTTTATGAATGTAAATTTTTACGTAATTGTTGTACTTGTTTCCGTTTTGATAACGTTTTTAGGGATGTTTTTCTATAATAATTGTTTTATTTATTACTTATGATAATAATTACAAGTTGTACTTATGCATCGTACATAGCGGCAATGTAGCGTTTGGCGAAAAGGGATGACATCATGGCGAAATTGGCTGTCGGGATAATTCTCAAGTACCCATTTGGCCGAGTTATATTCCTAATTAAATTTGGCGACTATAAATGTCCAAAACATGGCAACCCTGTTAAACACAGTATACACTGTTCAAAATTATATCCAGCCACTAGAGATCTGTAGCACTCCCTCATATCATGTCACGAGATCATAGTGATTACGAGCTCTCATTTCAAATCGTTGTCTGAGATTTCAATCAGTTAAGGGGTCATAGGAGTCTTAAAAAATTTGCAAAGAAGGCACTATAAAACATAGTTTGATCTTTCATGTAATTTTTGAACTACTCAATGTATAAGTATAATTTTTTTATATGTAATTCTACAAGAATTATTTATTATAAAACAAGTTTTAAAATTTATGAAACTTTAGCCAAAACTAAAATAAATGATATTAAACATGAAGCTATTTGAACACATTGTGATTAGGCTTGCGCGGCAAATTGTGAGGTCAAAATTGAAAAAATGACCAAAAAAAAATGACTTTATATTGTAAAAATATGTACAAACAAAGACTTATACCTAAATTCTCACCTCAATTTTTATTAGAATTTATTTTAAGAACTTTTTCTAAAAAAATTAATAAAAATTTAAAAAGTTTGATTATAAATTTTTTTAAAAATAATTTCTAATTAAAATTGAGCTGAGAATTTAGGTATAAGTCCTTGTTTGTACATATTTGTACAATATTAAGTCATTTCCTTGGTCATTTTTTCAATTTTGACCTCACAATTTGCCGCGCAAGCCTAATCACAATGTGTTCAAATGGCTACATGTTTAATATCATTTATTTTAGTTTTGGCTAAAGTTTCGTAAATTTTAAAACTTGTTTTATAATAAATAAATCTTGTAGAATTACATATCAAAAAATTATACTTATACATTGAGTAGTTAAAAAATGACATGAAAGATCATACTATGTTTTGTAGTGCCTTCTTTGCACATTTTTAAGACTCCTATGACCCCTTAATTCAATGGGAGTTATTCTTATGACATTACACTCGCTACACATTGGTTGTTTAGTTTTCTTTGAAAAAGTGTTGAAACAGCTCTTAGGTTCAAAAAAAGGTCCCGTGCTCCGAACTGTGATTTCATTGTGTGTATTGTTTTTTGTGGAAATGTGTCTAAACAGGTTCATTTATAAACGTTGTGTTCTCTTTTATTTTAATTTGTTGATTATTATTTTTTTTTTTTTGGGGGGGGGGGGTTGTGTTAGTAGATATACTCAACACTAGAGCCACATATGTACCAGGACTTTATATTTATTTCGTGACCTTCAAAAATATTCTGCGATACAAAATTACTAGTCATTTTCAGAATTTCTTTACTATAAAACAACTAGAAAGTAGGGGAAGGAATTTATGTGATTAAATTATAGTATACCTTGTCTATCTTAAAGAGGTTTGATTAGGTTAGGTTTGAATTAACGTCACACTAGAGCTACACCAAGGCTATTGTGGCGACGGGCTTCGTATTTAAGAACCACAGTCAAGTGACGAGCCAGCACCTAAGTAGGAACCCAACGCAACCATTAAGGGTGACATCACATGCTAGTTTGCTTTTTTGCTCCCAAACAATACCCCTAGTTTGCATAACCACTAAAACATTTTATAAATATCGAGGTATTCGAAGTAACTTGAACGCATAAGAACTGTTGTTGAAATGGTATACATGAATACTATCAGAATATGCTGGTATTAGTGAATTGAAAACTAGAAATAAACATATATATTTTTTATTTATTACACTAACTCTTATACTTGATTAAAAAATTAACATTTAAAAAAATCTAAATTTCAAATAAAACTTTCGTATTTTAATTTAGTGTTAGACAAAATCATTTTCAGCATCGATTTTAACAACTGCAAATGAGAAGGAAAACTGCATCATATCATTGTTTATTTTTTTCAGTTTACCGGTTTTCGAAATGCATTATACTTTTCTTTTTAATTCTCAATATGGTATTTACTATTTCTTGTTTCTTAGCCACAATTTGACTTGTCACACTAGCTTCAGACTTGTGAAATTGAGTGAGAGACAGACGGGAAACATGATACGCATCCTTAAATACAACTTTTAAATTTGTGATTCGTTAACATAATTTTCAGCTTGGAAGCTACACTATTGAAAAAAACTTAGTGGACTAGTTTTATTTTCACTTTTGTGGCACAGATGGCAGCACTAAATAAATGTTATTTTAAGGCTTTGTGTGTGTACCACAATATTTCCTCAAATAAGTTAGGCTGTAAAAAGAAAACACACTGCTTCTTAACTGGCTAATAATTATTACCCATTTTCCAAGTGGTGAGATCTTAAAAAAAGAAACAAGTTTATTTTAATTGGCCTGTTATAGTTGTTGTTGTTTTTATTATCTTTTCCTCAAAATAGTCTGGTAATTTATAAATTGAAACCATTTAGACTTTCCTTAAAAAGAATTTTAAAAAATGCCAGAATTTTGCTTGTTTTATTTTTTCTTAATATATTGCTATTTTTTACTATTATTGCAAGGGATAAGAAAACATTACTTACTTATATTTTGTTTTAAAAAGATATAAAGTTACCAGCATTAAAGTGTGTGCGTGTTCGAATAAAATATGATCAGAATTTTTTTTTAAAAAAAAAAACAAGTTTCCTAAAAATAACCTTTAGTGCGAATATTCAAACGAATGAATCTTATTAAAAATATATTTGAATGGATTTTAAATTTCAGGATTTTCTTTCAATACAAGTCATTCCGCATTCATACTTTTCAAATTGCATTCAGAAATGTTTATATATATTAACACATTTTTCTGTGGAATGCTCTATTTATCTGTATGTATACCTAAACAACTGAAACGGAAGTCTTCGCGCGCTGTTAATCCAATGGTAATAGAAAATTTATAAGCCAAATTACTCCGGCTGAGTTGAGGGGGCTAGGGAGCCCAGTCGGTTAGGCACTCGCCTAGCATGCGAAAGGACCCAGGTTCGGGTTCTGTCATCACCAAACATACATATAAACAGCCTACCTATAAATGGCCCGTGCAGCCAAAAATGTCAAACGAATAATGCCCCGTGTGAGGGAGTGCACGTTAAATATACTTCAAAGTCCTGTCGTCCTTAACGGTTGCGTTGGTGCCTATTCAGGTGTCGGCTCGTCACTTGACTGTGGTTCTAAAATACGAGGCTTGTAGCCAATAGCCATCCTGCAGCTCTAGTGCGACGATAATCCACTCCGAAGAATCCACTCCGAAAGGAGAAGTGCATTTTCCAGTCTGGAGGAGTGAAATCCACTCAGACTGAGTTAAATTAGGAGTGTTTGTTTTAAGAGTGTAGATTAACGCGGAAAGACTTCGGTTTGGAGACCCGGCCAAAGCTCCCGTTACCCAGAATAAATTATTCCAGTATAATAGTTAAGGTTTAATTTGTTCTATACATTTGGTTGATTCCACGAAAATGCTCCATGGACATTATTTTTTTTTTAATTTCAACTCTTTTATTTTAAACAAAATCTGTTGGGCAAAAATTCTTGACTATTTATTTTCTCTTTTTATACCTCAAAATAAACAGTTCGTAAAAAATTCGAAAATTAAATTTAAAATTCGACTGTGAAATATAGAACATCAAACTTTGTCATGTCCGTCACGCTAATAAATATTTTATAATTTTTTAATCTTTATAAATTTCTTAATTTTTTTTCTTTTTGGTAGGCACATCAGAATCTTATATTGATTCCAAAAAAATTCTGGACTTGAAATGCATACCAGTTAAGAGCAAATGGTACTAATATAAGGTCACTCAAAATCTAGGTTTCAATTGTGTCATGCCAGTCACGGCATGTTTTAACCCAATTGATTTTGAGTATTTTCTCTTGAATGAAAATTTCAGTGTTTTTTATAATCAAGACCTTTATTTGCATCACCCCGTGGCAATTTTTTAACAGTCAATTAACATTTAGTACTTTTTAAGAGCCAAGAAAGTTGTCTTATGTAATGTCTGTCACGAATGGAATTAGCCATTTGTCTTTTTTAATCCTTTAACTAACGCAATAACAATGTCTTTCTCACTTACGGTAAATTGTATTCTCAACCGACGAGAGGAATTCGATTAAGCCATTGGCATCGCTTTATTTCATTATTACCATTCCAAGCATAAATATGTGGGGAATGTTCACTTAATCCCAGGAGATACATTCTCTCGTAAAAGACTTGAGTATCGATAAATGTTTTTCGACGCCTTTGTTTTATCAGTATACACTGCGATCCAAAAGTTTAGACAATGACGTTTTTTAGCTGTAAAATTTAGAATTGGCATAGTGGAATTTCAAGACATCCCTATATATATTAAAGAAGTATTTTGAAATGCTATAATTGAAATATAATAGCTTGATTTGCTATAACAATTTTTTTTTCATAAAATAAAATTTTGTATGGTCCTAAAAGTTTAGACACTAATACGAGATTATGCTAATTTAAAGTACATAATGACCTAATTTTGCATTTTTATTGATGAATCATATATTTTTTATACGATAAATTAAAGAAATACGATAGCCGGTGAACTAAACAAATTTAATAACGATATTAGTACAATTTTACACCAAAAAGACAATATAGTCACTTTAAATCTTTATTCAAATCATATTTGCTTCAAATTTACAATTTAACATATCTAAATACGAACCGAATGAATACCAGCCCATCGCCTTAAAGTTTTGCCACGAATTCGTAGACTTATAGACGTTCATTGATCGATTTTCTTGATGAAAAGTGCAGTATTTCCCATATAAAATCACAAAATAGCAACAGATTATTCGTTTTTGCACTTTAGTACAATGCAGAGATAGTAACCTCTTCAAAAACACCAAAAACATTCGGTTATTCCAAAGTTAATTCACTCTTCACCATTACAAACTACCTACTTTGATGCTAGAGTTTTCGAGGGGAAAAACCGGTGTTTTCAAAAGAATATTTTTCAATATTCGGTTAAACCTAACGTGTTTAAACAGCACTAAAGAGACCGGTTAAATTGTAACCGGTTCAAAGAAACCGGTTTTTCTCAAGAAACTTCAAATTTTAGTATGAAGAAGGAACTTTCGTAATTGTGTGGAGTGAATTTGCGTTAAAATTTCCTACTTTTTTTGTCGTTTTTGAAAAGGTGACTATCTCTGCATTGTACTAATGTGCAAAATAGAATGATCTGTCGCTATTTTGTGATTTTATAGGGGAAAGATTGCACTTTTCATCAAGAAAATTGGTCAATGCATGTCCTTAAATCCACGAATTCTTTTCAAAACTTTAAGGTGATAGACTGGTATTCATTCGGTTCGTATTTGGATATGTTAAATTGCAAATTTGAAGCAAATGGGATTTGAATAAAGATTTAATATGGCTTAATTGTCTGTTTGGTGTAAAATTGAACCAATATCGTTATAAAATCCGCTTAGTTCACCGGATATCGTTTTTTTTTTTAATTTATCACATAAAAAAATATATAATTCAACAATAACAAGAAGTTCTTAAAGAACTAAAATAGCCTACTTTCCTGTTACTTAAATGCTTACTAAAATTCTTATCATGAAAAAACTAGGTTCGTAACAGTAAGTGACATCACAACAACCGTTTTTCGACCTTAAATTCTAAAATAAATTTCACTAAACACAGCATCTAAATAAACACAGCATCTTTCACTAAACACAGCACTAAACACAGCTTTATTTGCAGTTATAAATTAGTATTTAATTTTTCGTAGAACAAAAACCAAAAAACTACTCCTCAATAAACATTTACTTGCTAAATTCGGCTAGTTTCATTTATTTTATTTCGAAAATTAAATAATTATTACTTAAATCGTTTGCAAAAATTTATATTTCAAAGTATAAATATGTAATATTAATCGCTTTTAAATAGAATGAAAACAATTTATATCAACATACAAAGATCTCGTAGTGAAATATTTATTTGACGTCATCTTAAATAGTTCGATGTCTCAAAAATAAATTTATTTTAATTTATTGTCTAAAAGAATAAAAGTTTCTCGCGCGATTGTTGCTATGGCAATGGTGATTTATTTCTAATAAAAATGGCTTCCTATGCTTTTTAAATGAGCATTAAATTTTGACGTTTTTTAAATAATTGAAGTACTTCGAATTCGAATTCTTTTCTAAAATTTTCAATGTATTCTAATTTCGATGCGCTGAATTTTTTGACGTATCTCACTTGTCCGTAGCATTTGTAGTTAAATTCAGCGATCTAAATGACTCGAAATTGAATTTCAATGCTAATTCAATGGGAAATTTGTCATCAAATAGTAGATTTATGTCCGTCCTATAGCACAGACAGACGGACAAAAAGTATGAAAGTTGGGTGTCTGAGGTTATACCTTTCTAATAAAAAAAGAATTTTTAAGATCGGATAGATAGAACCGATTTTGGAAGGGGGGTACGGACAGACAGACGGACGGACAGACAGACAGACGGACGGACGGACGGACGGACATCGACCGCATGTCAATACCTACTTTTTTATTTTTTTTAATTCTTCGAATTAAAAAAAAAAGAAAAGTAGACTAAAAATGCGAAATAAGGCAATTTTGTACTTTAAATTAGCATAATCTAGTATTTGTGTCTAAACTTTTGGGACCATACAAAATTTTATTTTATGAAACTAAAAATTGTTATAGCAAATCAAGCAATTATGTTTCAATTATAGCATTTCAAAATACTTATTTAATATATATAGGGATGTTTTGATATTCTAATTTCACAAATCTAAATTTTACAGCTAAAACTGTCATTGTCTAAACTTTTGGATCGCAGTGTACTAGCAGTATGGGCATTATACTAGCAGCCTTACTGGGAACCGTTACCTTCGCATTTCCTCCTTTTAGAGGCATGCTCACTTGTGAAAATACACTCAAAATCAAAACAAAATTAAATTCGTGTTGGCGCATGCGGACTTAAAAAAGCAAACACTAATAGAGGGTGAAGCAGCCTTAGGGCGAGCGCATATCTCAACCAAACTCAATCAATCAAACTAATAAATCAATCAAACTAATCGTCAAGCCCCCGTTTAGGCCCGGTCCCTGTATTTTCAAGCCCTGTTATGGTCCCGCAATCCCACGTGGATGACGTTTTTTTAAAACTAATTATCTATAATAATAACAAGAAGTTCTTAAAGAACTAAAATAGCCTACTTTCCTGTTACTTAAATACTTACTAAAATTCTTATCTTGAAAAAACTAGGTTCGTAACAGTAAGTGACATCATGAACCGTTTTTCCACCTTAAATTTAAAATAAATTTCACTAAACGCAGCATCTAACTAAACACAGCATCTTTTTCTAAACACAGCTTGATTTGCAGTCATAAGTAAATATTTGATTTTTCGTAGAACAAAAACCAAAAAACTACTCCTCAATAAACATTTACTTGCTAAATTCGGCTAGTTTCATTTATTTTATTTCGAAAATTAAATAATTATTACTTAATCGTTTGCAAAAATTTATATTTCAAAGAATAAATAAGCAAAATTTCTAAATTAATAAAGTGTTTGTTGGTTTTTTTTTTTTTGTTTGTTTGCAATACTCTTCGCTTTTAGATAGAATGAAAACAATTTATATCAAAATACAAAGATCTCGTAATGAAAAATATATTTGACGTCATCTTAAATTGATCGATGTCTCAAAAATAAATTTATTTTAATTTATTGTCGAAAAGAATTAAAGTTTCTCAAGCAATTGTTGCGATGGCAACGGCGATATAATTCTAATAAAAATGGCTTCCTATGCTTTTTAAATGAGCATTAAATGTTGATGTTTTTTAATAATTGAAGTACTTCGAATTCGAATTCTTTTCTGAAATTTTCAATGTATTCTAAATTCGATGCGCTGAATTTTTTGACGTATCTCACTTGTCCGTAGCATTTGTAGTTAAATTCAGCGATTTAAATGAATCGAAATTGACTTTCAATGCTAATTCAATGGGAAATTCGTCGTCAAATAGTCGATTTATGTCCATCCTATCGTACAGACAGACGAACAAAAAGTATGAAAGTTGGGTGTCTGAGATTATACCTTTCTAATAAAAAAAGAATTTTTAAGATCGGATTGATAGAACTGATTTTGGAAGGGGGGTACGGACGGACAGACGGACGGACAGACGGACGGACGGACAGACGGACGGACGGACGGACATCGACCGCATGTCAATACCTACTTTTTCATTTTTTTTAATTCTTCGAATTAAAAAAAAAGAAAAGTAGGCTAAAAATGAAGTTTTGTATGTTTGTATGTATGTGAGTGTGTATGTCTCACCGAAACTCACAAACTAGACATTTGTATGACTCGTAACTTGGCACAAATGCGTAGTTCATACTTGAGTTACAAAATAAGAACTTTCAGAGCTCAAAATGTTCTATTTTTAGAGAAAATTCGAATTTTCTGGAAAAACTACACCGCTTTGGCTCAAATCCGATCATTTTTTTACTTTCCTGATGCCATCTGCTGAAACAATTAAATAAAACTTTCAACGAAAATAAATAAAATTGAAAATGTTTATTTTATTGTGTTGCCATAACTTTCAGGAACTAAATTCATTATTTGAAAATAATTGATATGTTTCAAATGACGTATTTCCGACAAGTCTTCATTCCTGGATTATTGTGGGTTTAGTTGATTTCTTCAATGAAGGTTCTGTTGATTACAAATATGCATATTCAGGCAATAAATGTGTAGTTAACCTATAAGTTCTAGAGCTGCATATTAGGCCTTTATTTTCTCGCCAAATACATTGCCAATCCCGTTAAATTATAATTAAAACTCGCCAAATGGACAATGTTTGTTTAGCTAATGCTGAACAATGATGGTTAATAAAGGCCATCGCACGAGCTGCATGATAGGGTATTATGTCTTTATTTTTTCGCCAAATACATTGCCAATCTCGCCAAATCATTAATTAAAACTCGTCAAATGAGTAAAATGTTTGTTAAGCTAATACTGAACTATGATGGTTAATAAAGGCCATCGCACTAGAGGTGCATATAAGGGTTTTATGTCTTTATTGTTTCGCCAAATACGTTGCCAATCTCGCCAAATTATTAATTAAAACTCGCCAAATGGGCGAAATGTTTGTAATGCTACTACTGAACTAAGATGGTTAATAAGGGCCATCTCACTAGAGCTGCATATTAAGATTTTATGTCTTTATTTTTTCGAGAAATACGTTGCCAATCTCGCCAGATGGGCAAAATATTTGTTAAGCTATAACTGAACTATGATGGTAAATAAAGGCCATTGCACTAAAGCTGCATATCCGGGTTTTAATCTTTATTTTTTCGCCAAATGTGTTACCAATCTCGCCAAATTATTTATTAAAACTCGCCAAATGAGCAAAATGTTTTTTAGAAATAATTTATAAGCTGTTTGTTGTGCTAAGGTCATTGTGTTAAAGCTGTATAATGGTGTGTTTGTAGCTATATCTATTTTCTCGCCAAATTATTTCCCAAAACGTGCCAAAAGAGTTAAAAGGTTTTATGTATTTATGATGGAATTGTGATGCCATTTATCAGCGCATTTTACACAGCATTTTTTTTATTTTGGAATTTTAAAACAATGAAACGGGACTTCATACTTGAAAACGAACAGGAAGAATAACTTGAGTTTGTGATCTTATAACAGGTTATATGGTACACATACTTGGATCGATTTGATATTTTTTAAATCCGTGCGAAGTACGGGTATAAATTTGCTAGTAATAATTAAAAATCACAATCAAATATGAAAAAACTAAGCCTCAGGTGCACACGTAGGTATTAAAAGGAATCTATATTAAAAATTTCGAATTTCTTAGAGCAGTCTAAGTAGGTCTTTTGTAATCCACAGACATACACACAGACAGACTCTTTCTTTTATTATTATAGATGTTGTACAGGTTGTCCGTAAAAGAAAGTTCGAGTTTTAATGGTATATTACAGGAGTTTATTTTATACTGACTTTAACAACTCATACATGAAATTGAAGGAAAACTAACATAGTTTCTCCAGTAAGTGCTCATTGTGGGCAGTGCACCTTTAGTGATACGGCAAAAATCCAAACGAAAATGCACACATGAAATTGAATGTAACTAACATAGTTTTTCCAATAAGTGCTCAATGTGTGCACATTTTGTGATACGGCAAACATCCAAACATGCAATTCTTCCCATACTTTCTGTAGCTAATCCGGGGTAATGGAGGCAACAATCCGTGCAACTGTGAAAACGATGTAGCTAGGCAAGCGCATGCACTTTTCTGAAACTGTTGGAGTTATTCTTTATTCGTCACCTTCAACCACAACTGTCAAACGGAATGCTCTAAATCTCATTTTGACAAAAAAATTCCATTGTCATTGTCTTTATGTAAAGAAATATTTATTTCATAAATGTTAATATGTATAACTTAAGATGTTGTATTGCAATAGCAACAAATATGTTATTTATTCACCTTTGTAATATTTCAACAAACATCTAATTATTTTAAGTTTGCAATATATTTTTGATTTAAAAAGGGCTTTTTATTGTATTTTTTCAACATATATTAAAGTGATAGTCTAAAACATAACCTAAATAATTGTTAGTAGTATGTAATAAAAAATCATATTTATCCTTGGAATTGTCCTCTAGGGAAATGAAGCGAACAATTTATTTCCTATTGTTTAAGAATTCAGAGCGGCAATATTTTTCCGTAACATCTTTCATCATCTTTTTATTTTAAATAAGTTGCAAATAATAACCATTAGTGAAGTGAAAGAGTAAGATCCATAAAAGAAATGAGGATTTACGTTGGTGGAAATATATAAAAATCAATTTAACTAAACTTTGGCACCTACAAATCAATTTTTTAAAATAAAACCACTCGAAAACATAATTAACCTAAGTGAAAAAGGCAATAATTAAAAAAATAAAATGCATTTATCTCACTCTTAGTAAAATAAAATTATGTTATGATACGTAATTTAATGAAATAAGAATAAATAAATTTAAGAAATAACAATAAAAAAATCAGTTTTAATCCATGTTTAACCCTTTCAATCCCAAAAATTTACTACACTACAGAAACATTTGATATTCACAAAATAAGCTTATTTTAGGTCAAAAATAAGAGTTCCACAAGAAAAAAATTCATTTAAATTTTTTATACGGTTTTTGAAATAATGCCAAAAATTTTTAACTGTGAAAAACAACAAAATAAAAAATATATATATTTCCTAAAGACACTTCGAGTTATATATGTAAAGGTATCCGACCATATTATTAAAAAAATTTAATATTTATTTTAACTGAAATAGCTTAAATTGTGTTTTAAATATGTGGAACTGAAGTGAACTTTTCAAAAATCAGGTGAAACGCTTGTTTGCAATTTTCTTGATAAAAAAAAATAGTAGTTCTGACTTCTACTGAGATTAATGTAAAATATTGTGTAATAGAACAAAGTGTGAAGAATCGAATGATGTGTGTTGGATATCATAACGGGACATAAACATTTGGGGAAAAAAATATTGAAAGTGATGATGCCAAATATCATCACTGGGACTGAAAGGGTTAAAAATAAAATCATCAGGAACAATTTTTATTTTCCACCATCTGAGAAATACGTACGTAGTCAAGTTTTCCCAGTAACGCTACTTTTCTAATTTTTTCTACTTTACTACTTTTGTAAAATTTCTAATTTTACCAAATTATAAATGTGATTTAGTTTTCTTATCATCATCTACAAAAACATAGTTTAAAGACATTAAGTTTTTAGTTAAAGTTTAAATTTTTTAGTTAAAGTTTAAATTTTATTGCAGTGAAAACAAGTTCTTATCTTCAGCCAAATAGCTTATCCCTTTAAAGGGGCAAGGCGTTTGGATATTCTTTATTTGCAGTAAGAAGAGCTATGCGTAAAAACACTTGAGACGCCTTTGTCGCAAAAACCTGATC
Organism: Hylyphantes graminicola; assembly: GCA_023701765.1. Lineage (NCBI taxonomy): Eukaryota > Metazoa > Arthropoda > Arachnida > Araneae > Linyphiidae > Hylyphantes > Hylyphantes graminicola. The sequence continues at coordinate 59,517,741 of CM043118.1, read as the reverse complement.
TCTAAAAAACAGTTTAAGTGCTTTTGCCCCATTCGGGAATTCAACGAAAATAGCTGTCACTTATTTCTGATGCCTTTAAGTTGTTTAAGTTTCAATGCTAGTAGAAGATTTTATAAAGTTTTTGCATTTTTATTTTACAAACTTTCATCTGCAAAAACAGTCCAATACTAATTTGGGGTTTTCAATGAACGTAATACTAGAGACTAAATACTTAAATATATACTTACGAGTGGTTATCAAATGCTTAAGAGAATTTACGTATTTAATTAACCCAAAAAATATATATAAAAAAAATTCAAGTTAGAGCGCCTATACTTAACTTAAACAAATCGGATATTCAAAACAATTTTAATCTCTTATGCTTAGCTATAATTCTTAAACTTCTCTCATATTTCTTAACTCTCCCAGAGTCGTTTTAACGATCGTTATTGCCACTATCAAAGTCTCGCATATCATCCCTCATTAAAGCTTAATTGTAACAAGACTCCATTTAGCCTGCCGAAAAGACCGCCAAGCGAGCTCGCCAAATAGGGAGCCAAAACTTTTTCCTCGCCAACACGTGATAAGTCTCTTCCTTTTCCTGACCCTCCACAACAAATATATCTCTTGAAGTGTAAACACAACGAAAATGTGACTGGGGTCTCTTTATTCAACCTGTCCGCTTGGTATTGTATCCGGTAATATCTGACTGCATTGGTATTTATTAAATAGTTAGTGTAGGATGATTTGTATATAGTGGATGCAATTTAAAACTTAAACTATCTCTACTTGCCACCGGTAGTGCTTCAATACTTTTTAAGGTTTGAACTTTTATTTACTTTTTATGTGATAATCAAAAATGTGAAGTTAAGCTGTAAATAAATAATTAAAAAAAATCAAATTATTTAAAGCTATTTGATGTGTGTAATTAGTTTTTCTTTTTGGAATTTGTAACTAATTAAAAACATAATTAAAAGTGGAATAATAAATTTTTTATGTATTTTGTTGTAATCTAATTGAAATTTTCGAAAATTAATAAGACACTACTAAATTATAATTCTAATTTAGATTTAATAAATAATTAGAATTGGACAACTTGATTTAATTTTTAAAGTGCGTTTTTAAACATATCTCTACTTGTTGATCATGGTTTTAGCGGGGTTTCAATAAGATTTCAGATATGGACTTATACATTTTTGATTGTCATACAAAATGTATAACTTGATAATTAAACTTTAAATAAACAAATTTCTATTTTTTTAAAGCTATCTAATGTTCTAAAATTGATTTTTTTCTTTCAAAGCTTTATCACTAATTTCAAATATATGCATAATATTGTCACAATTTTATGTGTCTTTCTGTTTTATAATTATAGTTTCTGAAAAAATATTACGACACTCTTAAGTATAAATAACATTTTATGAATACTATAAAAACATGCAATGTATATGTTGATATAAGTTTGTGCAATTTTCCAATTAAAAAGTAAATAAATCACAAATTGATGTCTAGCAAAATGTATTTAGTACGCAAGCTAACCAATTGAAAAGATATTTATAATTCTTTGATTTGTTATGGAATTTCGTTTCTAAGTAGATCTTTTTAAAAATTCTGAAACCATTGTGACATTAAATGTTTCCATTAATTAAGGATTGCATATTGATACTAATATATGTTAATATATCAATCTGGTTATTTCCGTTGACCCTGTAATGTTTGAATTTTTGATTTTTTTTTCATCCCGAGAAAATATATTGGTATTTTTAATACTCATACATTATGGGAAAAATACTGAAAAAAAACTGATTTGGAATTTAAATAATTTAAATTTTTTAAATGTTTGCCATGTAGCAAAAACCAACTACAAAATTCCAATTTTAATAAAAATGACTAGAAAACTAGTAAATATATTTAAAAATAACCCTCTTGAACTATAATTATATTTTTCAAAACAATTCCTTTGTATTTAGCACTAGTATTATTCTTCTTTGAATACTGCCAAAGACGTAATTTCACAACAGTTAATAACTTCACTCTTTAACTTTGAACGCACTTTTATTACTGTCATCTATGAGAGTTATTAGTAACTAAAACTTCAAAATGGAATGTAATGGATGATAAAAGCACAGATTTGTCGAGAGGGAGATCTACTTTAATAGAATAAATTTTATTATGTTACTTGTTGCCATATTGCAACAGTATGCACAAGACTAGAGGGTTAAAGCATTTCAAAAACTAAAGTACAGTAAAAGTCCCCCTCCCCTCACAATAATACATTTATAAAATACTTTTATAAATAAATGCAAAGACCCAACGCTTTTCTGTACTTCAAAGGACGCGTGGGACTGGGAAGCCCAGTCGGTAAGGTGCTTGCCTTGCGTGCGACAGGTCCCAGGTTTGAGCCGGGGCATTGCAAAAATAACTGCCGACCTATAAACGGTCTGTGCCGCCAAAACGTATAACGAATAAATACCCCATATAGAGGGAGTGTACGTTAAATATGCTCCGAAGTACCGAAGACACGTACAAAGTCTTCATTAAATATGTGTTGGATGCTAACTCAAATGTCTGCTCGTTACTTGACTGAGGTTCTTAATCACGGCGCTTATTACCAATATCCCTCTTAAATAAATGATTTTATGAGGTTACAGAAAGCATAAAATCCATGAAGTTCATGTTTAAAGAGCTTAGTGGAAGAACGTGCAAAGTGACATTTTTGAAAAATGTGATTTTTCTGCCAATGATCATACTATTCCATCCTTTAAAAATAACAAGTTGCCCCTTCTTTCATAAACTAAAAATTTCGTATGTCTTTTACCATTAACAAGTACTTTTTTTAATGATTTAAATGCAAACTAAAAACTTTAAAACACATTTTCTCGTTTTTAAGGGTTTGTCACGTGGCTAGTGCGACGATAACTCAACTCAAACGACGCATTACGTCTTTTTCTATATTTTACGTATATATGCACCTCACCAAACTCCGGTAAATACATTATACTGTTTCATAATTAAACAGCTTCTATAGTTCCCGCCACCCTTATTTGAAACACTTAAGGGATGGAAAACCAAACCAGGTTCTTTTTTTTTTTGCCTACAGTTTTGACCGAAAAACCGGTTTTTTCATGAGGCCAATCTAAACCGGAAACCGGTTTACTGCAGTAAAAACCGGTAATCGGTTTTTTTTTCTCAAAAACCGCCATCCCCGTTTCTTATTTGGTTGGCGGCGAGTATAGCCATCGCGTTTACAGTCAGTTTGTTTGTGTTCATAGCTGAACATGGTGAGCGTAGATCTTACCGAAGCATGTACAATTTTTTAAACCATTTGCGCCAATAATTACGTAGTTTTCTTCACTCTCATGATGCAAACACCATATGAAGAGTGCAGGGGAAAAACCGCTTGGTTTCGTAGAAGGCTTCTCTGCCTCTTTGGCGTTGATAGCAAGAAATCGCCTAAACTGGTGTAAAGAAGCCGGTTACTCGCTTTGCTTATCTTTCGCGGCAACCCTGATTCAAGCCAGATATCAGTCGACACGAGTCACAAGCTTGTACCGCGAATGAAAAACCGAAAGAAAAAAACGGTTTCATGTTGCCAATGTCCGCCAATCAGACACAATTACGGGAAGACTCTTAATAAATCAAGCGGTTCTCTTCCCCTGTACTCTTCAAATCGTCACTTAAGTTGCCACATGTGCTATCTCACTTAGCACAACGGATCAGATTTACCGTAAGGTAACCCTTGGCAAACTTTCGAAAATCATGCCAAAAGTCCATATTCTGGCGACTTTTGATTTCACTCTCTGTGCTAATAATAGTCAGATAGAGTTGCCGGAAAACGTCATCGTTGCGAAGTCAAAGAATTCGAATCATCAGTCGAAGTCAGACAGGTTGTCGCAAAAAAATTTTTAGTGCCAAATTCGAATCGCGCCAAGGGTTACCGTAGAGTAAATCTGATCAATGGTGCAAAGTGAGATAGCACTTGTGGGAACTTGAATGGCGATATATTATCCTATATTTTCACTCTTATAGCCATATAATCCAGCGCCCCAACGACCTTCAAACCAATCATGTACGGCATGCTGCTGGAGAGCATCCAGCACTTCGTCCGGGAGGAATACGGAGAAGAAGTCTGGAAAAAGATACTTGAGGACTCCGGGTACAAGAACGCAGTATTCACCACCCACCAAGTGTATCCAGACAGGCTCATACCGTGCCTGGCACAAGCATGCAGTAGGTAAAGCAACCGAAGCATTCTTTATTTTCTTAAGGTAGGCGAATACCCAAAATTCTAAAATTTTTACTATTACTTTAATCTTTTAAAAAATTTTCATAGTGATATCAAATATAATGAACAATACTATATAGGCATTTCTTTTTTATTTAACTATAATTTATTTATTTTAAACGGTGTTTTTCTACTAAAAAAGAGGTTTACGCTAACAAGTCTACCACACTGAATTTTTATCCTATAAACATTAATTATGTGTTAAATTCTTCGTTTGGAACTGATGCATGCAATGACCCTCTAGAGTTACATACAAATTACAAGAAAAGAAGCTATTAAGAAAAATGTTAAAAATTAGCCACAAAAAAGATTTTTTTTCGATTAACTTACACTTGAACATTCTTTTTTTTTTAAACTTGTATATTTACACCAGATGTTAGAAGTTCATGGCACAGATATATATTGAAATAACATCTGTAAAAAATTTCAGGTAAATTAATGTAAAACTTTTAATGCTAGAAGTGTATTAGCATAAATCCCTTTTTTTAGTTGAAAAGCACCGTTTAAAATAAATCAATTATATTTAAATAAAAAAAAAACAACCCACCATTTATTCATTACATAAACAATTATTATAAACTAGGGGGCAAAGCCCCCTGCTCGCTACCACTCTCCAAAGATACTGGCTGAAGATTAAACGGATGGATGAACAGAATATGTTCTATGATAAATAATGTTCTAAGTTTTCAAAAAGTAGAAAAGAAATGAAGTTCATATTTGTCTTGCAGGTACAACGAAGACGGTGGCAATGAAGAAGACAGTTCTGAAAAGGTGGACGATTTCCTGTGCTTCTTTGGTCGGTGTTTCGTGCGATTCTTCACGCACTACGGATACGACACCCTCATCAGGGCATCCGGAAGATACTTCAGGTACTCCAGTTGCTCTATTTATAGATAGTTTTTTATTAACAACACTATTCTGGGAGTATGCTTGCAATGTTACACTCTCAAAAATAACACTTTCATTTTTGACGATTCATGAATCCTCAAGCCTCATTTCGTTAATTTTGAGGATTGTTTCGTCAAACTATCACGTGACTTTTGAGTAAACGCGAATCCTCACTTTTACGATCTTGATTTGACGATTCTGTATCTTGATTTTGAGGAAACTGAATCTCATTGTTGTACTCACATGCTCAAAAATGACGAAATATTTCTTTAGATTAGACGACATTCAAATCCTCATAAAAATGACGATTCAAATTTCCTCACTTTGAGGAAACGAAAACTCGGAGCATTTGCCAGTAATGGAATCGACGAAATTTTCCTTAATTTAGACGTTTTTGAGCATTCATTTTTAAGAGTGTAGTAGTGCTTAAGTTAGTTTTTATGTTAAGAATAGCCGATGGCAACTGCATGGCAGAGTATTTTTAAATTATATTGAAGATGGAATATTCTTTGGAGAGAAAGGGTCTGCTTGCCATTGGTTGGAACAAATTGCAAAAAAAATTAATGGTTTCACCTGGCAATCTTATTTTTGAATTCGTTTTGAACAAGCACCACTTTTATTTGGAGAATCTGTCCTACAGTCCTCGTCCACGCGGACACAAGCAGCTTTTCTGACCATCAATTGGTAGGTAAACTCAGCAACCTACCAAACAGTGTCCGTAATTGGATGAATCAGGTGGTACGGGGTTGACGACTTTGAGGATCCTTTCTTCACATTCGTCAACCCCAATCACTTCAAGTTCTTCAACTTCCATGGCCGATTGCAGATTACATCTAACTGCATGGTTCCATGGTCTATTGCAGATTACATCCAACTGCACTCTTAAAACAAAAGAGTGAAATCCACTCCAGTTGAAGAAGTGCATTTTCGACACTGGAAAGGAATGCATATTAACTCAGACTGAGTTAAAATCACTCGTTTGGAGTGATCCTGTTGGAGGTTTAACACACAAAGGATCCACCCCAAAAGAAGAAGTGCATTTTCCAGACTGGAGGAGTGAAAATTAATCAAGCTGAGTTAAAATCTCGCTCGTTCGTTCTAAGAGTGTGGAGTTTTAGGTTGAAGATATGGTTTAATTAGAGGGTTGGGTTAGGGAATTTCTGCTTGTTTGCTATGTCTTTTACAATAATTAAATGCTTTCAGGGACTTTCTGAACGGCATCGACAACCTCCACCACCAGATCAGGTTCAGCTACCCGAAAATGCAGAGTCCGTCATTCTATGTGGAAAGCGAAGATGTTGGTGGTGCAAGGCTACACTACCGGTCCAAGAGACCGGGCTTCGGGTGGTACGTGGTGGGACAACTAGTGCAGATTGCTAGACAGTTCTACGGGCTGGACCTCAGTGTCACCATACTGAGTAGAGAAGAAAATGCCGCAGGAACGCATCTTATATATGACCTCAGGTAAGAATATTTAAGATATCCAGTATCCCTACTAGGATGACTGAGTCTCTATATTAGCTCAAAATAAGCGACACGAGAGCATATCGAAGATACAATGCACGTTTTTATACTTTTCTCAATGTGGCATGCGGTTTTCATCTTGGTTACGCATGCCACAATAATCAAAAGTTGAAGTATGATTAAAGAACGTATAGAAATACAGAACATATAGAAAGAAGAACATATAGAAAGAAGAACATATAGAAAGAAGAACATATAGAAGGAACATATCGAAAGACGAACATATAGAAAGAATAACATATATAAAGAATAACATATAGAAAGAATAACATAAAGAAAGAAGGACATATAGAAAGAAGAAAAAAGAACATATAGAAGGAACATATATAGAAATGCTTTACATAGATATACATTCATACTTACTTATACATATATAATATTTACTTAGAGAACATATCGACATATTTTTCTCAATGTGACACATGGAGTACCATTCCGCTTACACCTTCCGCAATTATCAGAAGTTGGAATATAGAGTGGTGAACGAGACATATGCCAAGTCCAGACACTGGGTTCGCATGAGCAACGCCAAATCTGAGGGACTGGGTCATGCGTATTTCCATGTTTTACGCACGTACTAAATAACTATCATAAAGGAAGATTTCGTACATTTATGGCCGTAAGTTTGCAGAAATTTTGGTATTTTATTTTCTTAAAAAATACGTCCGGTGTATATGTAACGCGATATTTCTATTCAATACATGAATCTCTACATCTCTACCTTTCGAGTCATTCCATATTTCAGTCATTTTAAATTGAATATACATTATACAAAAACTAGATAGCTTTGATCTAAGTACAGTTCTTTTTTCTGATTCTACGGTTAGCCTTATACTTTTATATAATGCTTTTCAATTTGTATAGTTAGATCCTTTAAGCAAACTAATTATGCAAAAGGCCTACTTTTATAAGCCAAGAGAAATTCTGTGATGTTATTTTCCAAAATTTAAAAGGGCTTCAATCCCTTTTTGTCGAATACGTCAATTTGAAATGCAAAGACGAAATCACTTAACAATTTAATATATCATATACCTTGTGATAACATGCTACACTGAATATTATCTTGCATGTCCTTAAGCCCCATCATATTTTAATAACCATCATTGACACAAATATCAAAATCAACCATTAAATATCCATTATTACTCAAGGACATCTCACAAACCACCAAAATCAACACAAACATAAATATCCAAGCTTAACATCCCCTCCCCAAACAAAGATATAATTAAGTAATTAATCGTAGCAGACACATAACGGAACGGAACTTCTTTTTTTACTGCTGTTGCCTCATCAATTGTCGCATTGTTGTTGGTAATTCGACGGTAGCAGTAATCGCGTTTGGCGTCGATTTTTATTAGGAAACCCCTTTACTGTGATAATTACTCTGACAAATGGATTGAGAACCATTGGCGATTGGCGACGGGCGTCGTATTTTAGAACAACAGTCGGGTGACGAGCCAACCCCTGAATAGGCACCCAACGCAACCGTTAAGGGCGACATCGTACGCAGCGTTGGTGCAATTTTAGAAAGTTCGCCAATTTTTACCGTACAGTAAATCTGATCCGTTGTGCAAAGTGAGAAGCACATGTGGGAACTTAAGTGGCTATTTATTAAAAATTTCGAATTTTTTGAAGGCAGTATAAGTACGTCCTTAAGATTCACAGGCATACAGACTCTTTCTTTTATTATTATAGATATAGGACATACATACCGAAAAAAATTAAAACAAATTAAAACAAAGACATGAAGTACATTTAAAAACATTTATGAACACGTAAAAAATATCAAGATATATTTTAGTAGAATCCGGCATAAAAGGCTAGTTTCTAAAGCACTAATTTTTTATAGTCCTGTGTATCCGCCATACACTCTTAAAACAAAAGAGTGAAATCCACTCCAGTTGGAGAAGTGCATTTTCGACACTGGAAAGGAGTGAATATTAACTCAGACTGAATTAAAATCACTCGTTTGGAGTGATCCTGTTGGAGGTTTAACACACAAAGGATCCACTCCTTTCGGAGAAGTGCATTTTCAAGACTGGAGGAGTGAAAATTACTCAGATTGAGTTAAATTCGCTCGTTTGTTTTAAGAGTGTAGAGTTAGGAAAGAAGAATAGAACAGCCCATTTATGTGCGCAGTAACGCACAAAAGAAGCAGGCTAGAGCGATGTATCTTGGGATACCTCAGTGCCGGTTTGTTATGAGCAGTAGCTCGAAAAACCTGACAGCCCTGCTTCAAACCATTTGAACTGATAGCCCCCTCTACTCTTCCTTCCTAACTCTATGGTATCCGCAAACTCTACCTCTTAACTATACGTTAACTATTTCCAAGAGGGGCTGGGGAGCCCAGTCGGTTAGGCACTTGCCTAGCATGCGGAAGGTCCCAGGTTCGGGTCCGGGCATCGCCAAAATAACTGCCGACCTATAAACGGCCCGTGCAACCAAAAATGTCCGACGAATAATACCCCTTGTAAGGGAGTGCACGTTTAATATCCCTCAAAGTCCTAACGCTGCGTACGATGACGCCCTTAACGGTTGCGTTGGGTGCCTATTCATGTGTTGGCTCGTCACCTGACTGTGGTTCTAAAATACGACGCCCGTCGCCAGTACCCCTCGTGCAGCTGTAGTGCGACGATAATTAAAAACCAAACCAAACCTCAGACTCTACCTCTCAACTATACGTTAATTACTTTCTAGATTCGACAATTCGCCGTTCCAGGCCGCACAAGCCGCCCGCCGCAACCTCATCGAGCACACCGACCTCACCCCTGTGTCCTGCGTGTATCTTTTCCGGCTGTTCCCCTTTTCGATCGCCTTCGACCAGACCTTGCACATCGTTGAGGTCGGCGAGAAGTCCCGGGAACTCTTTGGAGGGGAAGAGATGGTCGGCTCGCCCGTGGAGGACTTCTTTCTCATGCACAGGCCGAGGGTCGATTTCACATGGGACAGCGTAAGTAACTAACTTTACCTATAATAAACCCGACCCAGCGGCGCAATGGTTACACTCTTAAAACAAGAGTGAAATCCACTCCTGTAGGAGAAGTGCATTTTCGACACTGAAAAGGAGTGAAAATTAACTCAGACTGAGTTAAAATCCTCCTACCTCACCCCTGTGTCCTGCGTGTATCTTTTCCGACTGTTCCCCTTTTCGATCGCCTTCGACCAGACCTTGCACATCGTTGAGGTCGGCGAAAAGTCCCGGGAACTCTTCGGGGGCGAAGAGATGGTCGGCTCGCCCGTGGAGGACTTCTTTCTCATGCACAGGCCAAGGGTCGATTTCACATGGGACAGCGTGAGTAACTAGTTTTACCTATAATAAAGCCCACCCGGCGGCGCTATGGTTACACTCTTAAAACAAAGGAGTGAAATCCACTCCTGTAGGAGAAGTGCATTTTCGACACTGGAAAGGAGTGAAAATAAACTCAGACTGAGTTAAAATCCTCCTACCTCACCCCTGTGTCCTGCGTGTATCTTTTCCGGCTGTTCCCCTTTTCGATCGCCTTCGACCAGACCTTGCACATCGTTGAGGTCGGCGAAAAGTCCCGGGAGCTCTTCGGAGGGGAAGAGATGGTCGGCTCGCCCGTGGAGGACTTCTTTCTCATGCACAGACCGAGGGTCGATTTCACATGGGACAGCGTGAGTAACTAGTTTTACCATATAATAAAGCCCACCCGGCGGCGCTATGGTTACACTCTTAAAACAAAGGAGTGAAATCCACTCCTGTAGGAGAAGTGCATTTTCGACACTGGAAAGGAGTGAAAATTAACTCAGACTGAGTTAAAATCCTCCTACCTCACCCCTGTGTCCTGCGTGTATCTTTTCCGGCTGTTCCCCTTTTCGATCGCCTTCGACCAGACCTTGCACATCGTTGAGGTCGGCGAAAAGTCCCGGGAGCTCTTCGGAGGGGAAGAGATGGTCGGCTCGCCCGTGGAGGACTTCTTTCTCATGCACAGACCGAGGGTCGATTTCACATGGGACAGCGTGAGTAACTAGTTTTACCATATAATAAAGCCCACCCGGCGGCGCTATGGTTCACTCTTAAAACAAAGGAGTGAAATCCACTCCTGTAGGAGAAGTGCATTTTCGACACTGGAAAGGAGTGAAAATTAACTCAGACTGAGTTAAAATCCTCCTACCTCACCCCTGTGTCCTGCGTGTATCTTTTCCGGCTGTTCCCCTTTTCGATCGCCTTCGACCAGACCTTGCACATCGTTGAGGTCGGCGAAAAGTCCCGGGAGCTCTTCGGAGGGGAAGAGATGGTCGGCTCGCCCGTGGAGGACTTCTTTCTCATGCACAGACCGAGGGTCGATTTCACATGGGACAGCGTGAGTAACTAGTTTTACCATATAATAAAGCCCACCCGGCGGCGCTATGGTTACACTCTTAAAACAAAGGAGTGAAATCCACTCCTGTAGGAGAAGTGCATTTTCGACACTGGAAAGGAGTGAAAATTAACTCAGACTGAGTTAAAATCCTCCTACCTCACCCCTGTGTCCTGCGTGTATCTTTTCCGGCTGTTCCCCTTTTCGATCGCCTTCGACCAGACCTTGCACATCGTTGAGGTCGGCGAAAAGTCCCGGGAGCTCTTCGGAGGGGAAGAGATGGTCGGCTCGCCCGTGGAGGACTTCTTTCTCATGCACAGACCGAGGGTCGATTTCACATGGGACAGCGTGAGTAACTAGTTTTACCATATAATAAAGCCCACCCGGCGGCGCTATGGTTACACTCTTAAAACAAAGGAGTGAAATCCACTCCTGTAGGAGAAGTGCATTTTCGACACTGGAAAGGAGTGAAAATTAACTCAGACTGAGTTAAAATCCTCCTACCTCACCCCTGTGTCCTGCGTGTATCTTTTCCGGCTGTTCCCCTTTTCGATCGCCTTCGACCAGACCTTGCACATCGTTGAGGTCGGCGAAAAGTCCCGGGAGCTCTTCGGAGGGGAAGAGATGGTCGGCTCGCCCGTGGAGGACTTCTTTCTCATGCACAGGCCGAGGGTCGATTTCACATGGGACAGTGTGAGTAACTAATTTTTTATAACAACGTGCAAAAAAGTTCACTTTTTTTAGATCATATTCATTCATAAATGGTTGCAAAAATGACACTTTACGTGCTTACGTCACAGACAGTGCCGAAAGTAGTACTTTCGGCACTAGTGCGGTAAAGTAAATACGAGTATCTGATTGGTAAAAAAAATGATGTCATGAAACTCACTTATTTCTATTGGTTCATTATTTTTGCATTTTCTAATATCTCCATAGAAACTGCAAGTACTACAATAATTATTAAAGGAAATTAAATAAGACAAAAGTAAGAATACAAATATCACGCCACTATTTGATTCAAAATAGAAAATAATACTTTTCTTTAACTAATTTGCATTTTTGAATATCGCCATGGAAACTAAATGATGTCATAAAAATCACTCACTGGTAGAAATATTTTTTGCACGTTATTATTAAAAATATTGTGAGCAAGGCACGTGCCAAATAATACTTTATTAAGCTCCTGTCATTATTTCCACTCGCTATAAATTATTATTTTCGGCACTAGTTGCTTAAATAACTATTACACATCGTCGATCAAATATATGACAAATCAAAGAATTTTCAAATTATATTCATTGGACATTTTTAAAAGTAATAGGCAGTCTAGTATCAGTTTTAGCAACAGTATATAGTTTTCTATCTCTGTGTTTATGCAAATTCATGGTTTTGTCATTTCACCGATGATATATAATCATATTTTACTCCACAACTAAGTACGATATTTATTGGTCCTGTTGTTCACTAGTAAAGCAACGTGCTGCAATGATTTTGGATCAAAGTTCAAAACATAAATTGTTCAAATTCCACTCCAGCCATTCTTACTAAATTGGTCGATATAATGAGGTTCTGAGGGCAAAGTCTGGAAGACTTAAGGGAGGAAAAGAAAATGGGGTATAAGATCGAAGATCATGGTACGTCGGCGAGGAGATGGTCGGAGAAGTTAACTACTAACATGGAGAAGTTAACTATCCATGTTCTCAATTGAGTAATTTGTTAGCCCATCCGTGTAACATAGATAACCAACTTAAAATTCACCAGAAAAGATCTTCCGACCCTTCCCCTCCCCCCTCCCAGCGTTTCAAAGTGAAGTCACATTGACCAAGCAACCGTACCTAGACACTCTTGTTCAGTAAATAGAGTACCTGTAAGAAGAACATCATCAGCCTTCAAGAAACAAGTTCAAAATGTCAGCTTTCAAAACGCAGAATCCTACAAGAAAAAATAAAAGTTCCTTAAATTTAAAGAACAGGATTTTCAATTAACAGTATCTAAAACTTTATTGGATTCTGATTTAAAAGCGAACTGCAAACTGATTTGTCTGTATCAAAAGCGACTGATAAAAAAAAACACCGTCATTATTTAATAAAAACAAATATGCTTTTCTAGTCCGAAACTTAAAACTGTACCTGTCTTTAGGTATGGTGCGCTAAAGCATATCTATAGTATTGGTATTTGATCAAAAACCAGGGCTAAATACATAGATCCAATTCAACACCAACATATTTTGAAATATCCTTATTTTTAAAGGTCTTTATACCCTTAGGAATTATACCCTTAGGACTATTTTTTTTCTACTAATTGATTGGCACTTACATGTCACTTCAGTACAGAGAGGAAAAGGCACCAATAACAGAGGAGAAAAAAGCTGCGTCCGGCTGAATAAGTCCCTCCGTGTATGCTAACACTCCGCGTGCCAACCTTACTTGGGTAAAATTAAATAGTAAAAAGGCAGGGGAAAAGCGCGATTTGTTCCGTTAGTTGGAAACTCTTGTAAGGTAAAATTTACCTACAAAATGATCTGAATACAATTTAACCAAAATACACTTTTCATTCTGATAAAATTGCAAATTTTCTCAAATAATATTCCAATCTGTTAGGATCTTGAATGAAATTGCTGTTTTAAACATGTTTTCTGGAGGGATTCACAAATAATTAATGGAACTCTACATACGCGGAAGTATCTTCTCCATAGCATATTTCTATTTACCCAACTTAAGTTTGGTAAGGCGCATAGTTTAGGACGGTTGCATTGACTGACAGTCTTCTTGTTTGCAGATATACATCTTGCAAAAAGTGGTTGTGGAGCTAGAGTGTCTCAACTCCAAGTTTACTAAAGCTCCACAGACGGACAGACGGAGTAGTTGCTCTACCAGAAATCTCCTCCTCAAGGGTCAGATGAGGCTCATCGAGGAATGGGACGCCATCATATACCTATGTGTGCCTCTGTAAGTAAATGATTTTTTTATGGAGTTTTACCATCTTTTATGGGGTTCGGGTATTAAGGGGAGCGTACACCCCCATTCCCTTTCCTACCTCGATAGGGCTGGCTAATGCTAAGTCTATGGGGAAAAAATGGTTTTTCTTCCAAAAAAAAGCAAAGAAATTATAGGAATATTTTGATGCGGTTTTTTTTAAATTCATAAAACTCCAATAAAGGTGTGCTTTTAGATGTTATTTTTTTAAAAACGTTATTTACTTTTTTTTAATCTAAATTTTTTTCGATTAAAAAAAAGTAAATAGCGTTTTTAAAAAAATAACATCTAAAAGCACACCTTTATTGGAGTTTTATGAATTTAAAAAAAACCGCATCAAAATATTCCTATAATTTCTTTGCTTTTTTTTGGAAGAAAAACCATTTTTTCCCCATAGACTTAGCATTAGCCAGCCCGATCGAGGTAGGAAAGGGAATGGGGGTGTCCGCTCCCCTTAAGGTCTCGTTCTCGGAATTGTAAGGTCCCGCGATCGAGTCCCGATACCACTGAAGACCCACCGAGTACATGCGGAGTACATGCTCGTTAAATCTGTGGATCCGAAAGTCCTGTGGGTGATCATGGCCCAGTTTCCCACGGGTACAGGTCCCTGAAGACTATTTCCCTCTTCTTCAGGGACATGTGTAAATTGCGGATGTGGCGACAGATGGCAGCATCTGTCACGTATGTGTTTGTGTCTGTCTTTCTTGACAAAAGTTTATAAGCGGGTCCCTGACCAAGCAGAAAAACCTGAAAATATATGTCTGCCAACCAACCTTATCACCTTTGTTAACTTTTTCCCATTAAACAATCTAATTCATGTAAAAATGTTGGTTTTAACCTACAAAGAATTTTTTCTTAAAAAGTGTCCAATAAATCTCATATACTATCAATTGTACAGTTGATCATGACCACTTTGGCTCTTGGTAACTTGTATCAAGCCCTGTATGTATTAAAAACAATTTTCTAATTTTATCTAAATTTATATTTATTTGTTCAGGCAGTTTTGAAGCTGATTAAATTGATAAAACGCATAATGTGTTTTTATTTAAGACTTACTAAAGCAAGGCTTTAGTCATGTAGTCCCATTTAAATTTATTAACAATTGCATTTAAGAGTATTTTAAGAGACACCCCTACACAAAGTGTAAACGTTCATGACTATTTAGTAGCCTATCAAATTAGAATATTCTAATGGTGTAAGAAATTACAAAAAAACCTATGTACGTATAATTGATTTTACAGCAGCAGCTGCAAAACAAATAGAATAGAATGAGCTGTTAATATGAGCCAAATATGCTATATTTTGCAGAGTATTGTTAACAAAATTATACTTTATTACAGAAACTAAAATAAACCTACGCCATCTATTCGTTCAAAAGACCAGAAATTTGGTATATATATTTGAACAACCATATAGTCACTTACGTTCCCGCATGTGCTATCTCCTTTTGCATAACATTGAGATAGCACATGTGGGAACTTAAGTGACTATACATCGTTTTAGAATCTTTTCTAAAACGGTTTCAAAGATGTAGTTTATTGCATCTTTTGTAGAGTACTCGATGTATAATTTTGCAAGAGACCTTGAATCTTCAAAAGGAATCCTTGTTTACGATACTTACACAACCGTATCCATACTCAAAGTTCTTTTTTATGACCTTCTCTCATTATCCTCCTAAGTGCCATCAATACCCCACACAAAACAGTCCTCCGCAAACGACCAATCCGACAATTAAGTCCCTCCTTAAGCCCTGGCTTATTTTGAGAGCTACAAAGGCTACTGTTGATCTATGGCGACCGTAAAAAGCGTCCGCCTTAAAGTCCGGTCTCCACCGTACGCCCCTCCTAATGACTGTTAAGCGATTGATGCTAAAGATCATAACTGTTTGTTGTATCCAAAACCTGTTCCTTATTAAATAAGCACAAAAAATATAAAGTGCTTGTTCTACACAACAATACTTATTTAAATACAATAACTAGACCAAAATTGCCCACTGTAACGATGGTATTAATGTGTTGTTGTTGTCGTGTGCATCCAGGCCGTAGCCTGGAGGGCAAGAAGGTTACAGTAGCATCCGTTGGCACAAGGCTTTTCAGTACCTATGAGAGTTTGGAATGGTGGTATCTGAATTCTACTTCGAGAGGGCGCCACCTCTTCAATTTTGGCTTGTCGCTGGAGGGGCAATTTTTTCCAGACGACCTGCACCCATGGTAAATTGCGCTATGACCAACCACCTCGCTTGGCAAGCGAGGGTTGAAACCAATATACTAGATGGGCGACGTTTTTTGTAATTCGTTACTTTTGATATTTAACTCGCGTGTTTCTTTTTTTAAAAAAATCCTATAATAATGAACAGTTAGAATGAGGAGTAGCAATTTATTATCTTTTTTTTGTGTGTGGAAAAGAACACAATACTTGACGAACTGTGGCGTCACAGTAGAAGTGACCTTTCTAGTTTAACCGAAGTAGATATCGGGAGGTTTCTTTGAGGGGTTTAAGACAACGGTTGGCGTAAATGTGACTTCACTGTAGGCGTGGACATTCCAGTTGTCCATTTGTAACTTCTTGGTGAAACCGTTTCCTGTCACATACAGAGGCAACATCACGTTGAACTATACTCATTATATGTCTACCCAAGTCGGTTATGCATTCGCTTAGCATGCGGAAGTCCCCAAGTTCGGGTCCGAGCACCACCAAAATAACTGATCTATAAACGGCCCGTGCAGCCAAAAATGGCCGAAGATACCCCTTGTGGAGGGAGCTCACGTTAAATACCCTTCAAAGTCCTAACGCTGCGTACTCTGTCTCCCTTAACGGTTGCGTTGGATGCCTTGTCAGGTATCGGCTCGTCACTTGACTGTAGTTCTAAAATACTTCGCCAATAGCCCTCGTGAAGATCTATGCGACGATAATTCAAAACTAAAACTCATTGTGACTACAAAACGCCCCAATGCGGCCGATTCGGTTGCGCAATCGTTGGGATGCTAGCCTTTGGAGCTGCTGTGGTCGGGCTCGAATCTCGGTCAGGCATGGATGTTTGTGACCGTCAATAAATGTTATTATTTGTCTATTTGTTTGTATTGTCCGTTCTTTGTGTGTCTCTTGTGATCGTAAAAACTCTTTCCGTGACTGTCCCACTTGACGAACGCTTATAAGCGTTCTCTGAACAAGCACACAAGCTGGAATATATATGTACCTACCATATCCACCACAATGCAATGAAACACTAAAACTACCGACTGTTCTTCTAAAAGACCTCATATCGTGACGTCTTCGATGTTGACTTGCCGGACCCAGCAGACCAATATATCAGCGAATTCATAAAGCTGTCCCCCTGTGATCCGGCTGACAATACCCGCCTTTATTAGTTCTTTCTTTTCCCAGGGTATTTATGAGGGGATAGTCTCTGCCTTATCGAGGAAGAATGGACTTTCTTTTAGGCAATGTCCTTTCGTCTGTAAAGTTTTTGATGTTTGTAGAGAATAGATTTTGGATGTTTCTGTTATGTTAATTTTAATTACCTGATGTGAAATATATAGGGTAATGATGGGTATTGCGATGGGGGCTGAAAGTCAATATTCGAAATTGTGTGTTTTCTACAGGCCAAATTTAAAAAATAAAAATAATATTAAAAAAACATCTTAAAGATAGGCCAACTTCGTAGTGTACGCAGCATCGTTTATCGTCACGGCCTACTCAACTACTGGCCAAAAAAGCTCTCCCAAACACGCTTGGGGACGGAAATTTTGACGTCATAGTTCCGAGTGACGTTGTTCCGAAGATGAAGATAACCTGTCTCGAAACCTGTTCTGAACCACTCGTTCACGGCTGACCACATTTTTAGGGTTCCGAATGCGTCCAAACTAGTTTCTCGATCTTCGGCACTCGGAACAGTGACGTCAAAAATTCCGTCTATGCTCATGTTCGGGAAATCTTCTCTGGACTAGTTATTGAAGTCGCCGTGTTATCGTTCGTTTTGTGCTACGTTTAGTGTGACGACAATGCGACATTTCAAGTTGTCTGAAAGACGACTTTTATGCTAATAAATGAGTCATTCCTTTCTTCCATTTAAATGACGCCATCAAAAATGAATTGATTTGACTACAGGAATATAGTTGCGGGAAAAAGGGAGCATTGACAATGACTTTCGACCCATTATATCTTTCTGAAAATACATTTTTACTCCTTTTTCTTATTTAAGAGCAACTTGGCTATCTTTTCAGACGTAGAAATTGAATAAATGCCTCAAATGTTCGCCAATATTATTTCAGAAGCGAACGAAATGAAACCGACCATGAGCTTCATATGAACGTGTGTCGATTGAAAGAACTGGTCCGCAATGATAGGATTTAACTTTTCTTTCTTATTCTTTCTATGATAGTCTATGGAAATTTAAGTACGGTACCTAGTCCCTATATTTATAAGATGGCAGTTGTGTTATTGATTTAAAAGTAAAGAAAGGAGAGGCAGTGGCGATTTAGTTAGAACACATTATGGTGTGATGTCAAGTATAAATAGCAAGAACAATGAAATGTATATTTTTTTGTATTCCTTCAGACTATAGTTTGATGGCTGATGTCACTTATTTCTTTTTTTAAATACATCAATGATATATTATGGCTGGTCTGTCTATTAACAACTTTTGGCGATCATGAAAAATCAAAGGCTTGATTTACCTAACAAGTTATGTTGCAATGGAATGCGTAACAGATTTGAGCAGTTTCATTGCTTGACACCTTAACGTTAGTGGTTTAGTTTATACTTGTCGATATATCACAGCTGCTTCACTTTTTATCTTAGTCTTTTATTAAAATTATCGATATTTGCGAACAAAATCGTGTAGGTGGATAAATTTATTTTAAATAACGCATACTATAAACAGAGGCTAATGAACAATTCGAACAGGGCGGAGCTTTGTTTGTTTGAGAGGGAAAAGACAACGGTCGACGTAACTGTGACGTCACTGTAGGGTAGGCATGACCATTCCTGTTGTTCATTAATAAGTCAGCAACTATTTGAGGTCTGGGAAGCCCAGTCGGTTAGACACTCGCTTAGCATGCGGAAGGTCCCAGGTTCGGGTCCGGGCATCGCCAAAATAGCTGCCAACCTATAAACGGCCCGTGCAGTCAAAAATGTCCGACGAATAATACCCCGTGTAAGGGAGTGCACGTTAAATGTCCTTCAAAGTCCTAACGCTGCGTACGATGTCGCCCTTAACGGTTGCGTTGGGTGCCTATTCAGGTGTTGGTTCGTCACCTGATTGTGGTTCTAAAACACGACACCCGTCGCCAATAGCCCTCGTGTAGCTCTAGTGCGATGATATTTCAAACCTAACCTAACCAAACCAGCAACTATTTGAAAAAAGGTTTAAAGTGACCCAACGAAACGTGTACTTTTAGCTGGATAATAACAATTATGAAGTTATAAGATGTTTTAAGGGGATCCAGTACCCAAAATTCATAAACAATTAAGTTTTTTAAAAAATATTATTTGAACATTTCTTAACATTGTGCAAAAAAAATGCTTCAAAATTTATGCATTAGTTTTTGAGTTATTAATTTTTGATTGAGACTCACTCTCCAAGTATCCTATCATAGATCTATACTTTAAATGCTCGTATCTCTGTTCGTGTATTTTAAATTTTTGGACAGTGAAAAGAACTACTCCTCTTTTAATATTATGCATAAAAAGTGTCTGTAAATTTCTATAGCATCCTAAAAGTATAATGAACAAAACTATGTATTAAAACTTTTCATTTATGTTGTCAGTATTTTTGAAAAAAAAATTCAAAGTTTAAATTTTACTTTTTAGTATTTTTTTGATAAAATTTTGAAATATATTTTCTTAAAAAAAGTTGCATCTCGATTAAAATTTGGATGCATAGTTTTGTTAAGATATTGTTGGGGAACTCATACAAAAAATTTTGTGATAAAAAGTCCAAAAAATAAGGGAGGAGTAGGGATTTTAAAATTGTTAAAAAATTTAACAAAAAATTAAATATTCAGAAATAGTGAGTCATTTTCATTTTTTCTTTTCTAATAGGTTTTATTAATGCATGATGCACCATTGTTTAAATTCTGAATAGTATAAATTCATAAATAAATAAAATGGGGAAGGTACTGGACCCCCCATCGTTTCAGATTTTATATTTGGTCTTAAGTTAATGTGAAAGTTGGTGGAAGGGTTTTCATATTTCATCGACGTTACTCGTTTCAGGCTCAGCAACTTACAAGAAATGCAAGAAGTCGGGCTGTACCTCACCGACTTGTGCCTTCACGACAGCAGCAGAGAAATTGTGCTTGCAGGGTGGCAACACGGGGCGAGGCTTGAAATATCTTACGAGAAGGTGAGCAGACATTGTACACGTACAGTATGCCATTGAGCTCATAGAGTTAGAAAGGAGGAGTAGAGGGGTCTATCAGTTCAAATGGTTTGAATCATTGCTGTCAGGTTTTTCAAACTACTGCGCATACTGAGGTATCCCAAGATACATTGCTGTAGCCTGCTTCTTTTGTGCGTTACTGCGCACATACATGGGCCGCCCTATTCTCTTTCCTAACTCTATGATTGAGCTAAAAGAGAAATTGGAATTAAGTGTTAGTGGAGCAGAAAACCCACTTGCACCCTCTTGGCTGAACAGGGCAGAAAATTACTATTTTCCCTCCATTTGAATGCAATTCTTGTATGAGACCCCTCTATCATATTGACTTGGGCTCCTAAATTTATTTTAACAATTTTAGTTTGAAAGAAATCAACTTTCTTTTTTAATTCCCAACTTTATTTTAAGAAATAACCATGTCGGATCACTAACTAAGAACCAGCGAAGACGAACCCAATAGGCGAAATAGGCAAGTTTCTAGGTTTTCTGCCCTGTTCGTTTCTGCTGCAGTGCCGTGTGTTCTTCCGCGTTTCGTTATTGAACAGGCTCGCTTGCTGCCCTGTTCAGTGAATCACACACATGTCTCCAATTTTCTTCTACACTCCGTGCTAACCAAACTTGGCTCAAAACAAAGAGTAAAAAGGCAGAATTAAAATCGGGATTGGTCCGTTAGTTAGAAACTCTTGTAAGGTATTATTTACATACAAAATGATCTTAGTACAATTTAACCAAATAAACTTTTTATTCTGATAAAATTGCCAATTTTTCTCAAATAATATTCAAATTTGTTAGACTCTAAACGAAATTAATGTTTTAAACGTGTTTTCTTGATGTATTCACAAATTATTTTTGGAATATTTACATACGCGCGGAAGGTTATTCTCCATAGCATATTTCTATTTACCCTACTTAGTTTGGCAAAGAGAGAGTGTACCTCAATACAATATGCAGAAACGTAGTACGTTTACGAATTAGAATTGTTTTTAATCGAAATGATCAGTCAAATTTAGTATACTTTCTTGTTGGTTTGAGTTATTGAATGCTGCTTGCAATATTAATACCCAGTCATTAGTCTAAATAGTACAGTTTACTCGATCACGGCGCGGTTCAGTGCCTGTGAGGTATTACGTGTCCACCTCGTAAGCCCAAGACCTCGGGTGCGAGCCCCGACTGAGTCGTCAGATTTTCTGGATGGGAAAATCGAGGGCCCGTATGTCATATGATTATGTGGCATGTAAAAGATTAAAGATCATTTGAGTACCCATTTTGCTTGGGTTTTCTCGGCAAAATTAAACATCGGCATACTTAAACGTTTACACTCTTAAAACGAACGAGCGATTTTAACTCAGTCTGATTAATTTTCACTCCTCCAGTCTGGAAAATGCACTTCTCCTTTTGGAGTGGTTCCTTTGTGTGTTAAACCTCCGACAGGGTCTCTCCAAACGAGTGATTTTAACTCAGTCTGAGTTAATATTCATTCCTTTCCAGTGTCGAAAATGCACTTCTCCAACTGGAGTGGATTTCACTCTTTTGTTTTAAGAGTGTACGGAGAGCTCAGATTTGTTGTAATCTGAACTTCGAAATTGGTTGCGAGAGTTCGATAAAAAAAAGTATTAAAGTAAATTTAAACTATTTATATGTTTCCAATAAGCTGCATTTTGAAACATAAAATGTTTCGTTGATTATATTTTCCCCGACAGAAACATACAAACATTGTTATTGTACACTTCCTCTTAAGTTATACATACAAAAGTAAAAAAAAAGTTAATTGGAAAAGGATTTCGGCAAGTTCAAAAAAATTCCTAAAAAACAAACCCAATTAAAAACGTCAATGAGACAGATTGAATTACAGGATTTTCTTTTATTCTACACTAGTTTAAGTAACTTAGTAAAACATAATAAAACAAAGAAAGAGTTGTTCATGTTCTTATCTACTTTCTCAAATGTCTTGTTAAAATTATTGATATCATGTCACGATTAAAGTTTTTTTCGTACTAATTTTTGCGACTAAGCTTACCAGATTTCAACATTTAAAAAACTAAAGTTTAACAAAACATTATTTGTATGTCTTTAAATCATTTAAGGGTATAATACAGGACTATGTAGTAACTTTTCATTGCATTTTTTTTAAAAGTCGGCTAGTGTATCTGTTTTTCTTTCAATCCAAATATACTTTTCTTTATACGAAAACTACATCATTTAATGTCTTTCATCAATACACGCTTCGGTTTTTTTAAAAATTTACACGAAATACTCAATAAGATGCAAAATATGTATGTTTTATTCAAATTTAAAAAAAAAAAATTATGCTGCACAAATTCCTCTGGATATTAATTCATTTTACCATGACGTAACTAAAAGCTCACAAAAGCGCTTCTACTTCGAGTACATGAAAAATTTTCCAAACTCAGCAAGGAACATTGACAAGAATATT
This sequence comes from Hylyphantes graminicola, assembly GCA_023701765.1. NCBI lineage: Eukaryota > Metazoa > Arthropoda > Arachnida > Araneae > Linyphiidae > Hylyphantes > Hylyphantes graminicola. The sequence continues at coordinate 59,494,952 of CM043118.1, read as the reverse complement.
TCCCGAGCAAAAATAAGTTCTCTGGTTTTGTGTATCCAAATAAACCAAAAGGCTGAAAGTTTATGACCAATTAAGTCAGATTTAAAATTTATTTCATCAACTAAAAGTTTATTTATTTATTTGGTAAGAAAGTCATTAATTCTCAATGAGAGATATTGGCGAATAGTCCACAGTCAAGTGAAGAGCTGAAACCTTTGAGTAAACAACCAACGCAACTTTTTAAGGACGACTCCGTAAGCGGAGTCGTTACTTTGAAGTATATCTAATACGCACTCCCTCTACTCGTTGTGTTATTCGTCATTCTTTTTGGCTTCAAATACTGTTTATAGGTAGTTATTTAACCTGTTCCCGGGACTGAACCTGTGACACTTCGCATGCAATTCAAGCGCTATGCCAACTGGGCCCCTAAACCTCCAGTCGTTGAATTTATCTTCCTTTATAAGATGAGTGAACCATGCGTTACTAGAGTTTTGTATCTCCTACAAAAACAAATGGTCCGATTTATAAATAAATTTGGTTTGGTTTGAATTATCGTCACACCCGAGGGCTACACGAGGGCTATTCGCTACGGGCGTCGTATTTTAGAACCACAGTCGAGTGACGAGCCAACACCTGAATAGGCCCCCAACGCGACCGTTAAGGGCGACATCGTACGCAGCGTTAGGGCTTTGAAGGGTATTTAACGTGCCCTCCCTTACACGTGGTATTATTCGTCCGACACTTTTGGCTGCACGGGCCGTTCATAGGTCGGAAGCTGTTTTGGCGATGCCCGGATCCGAACCTGGGACCTTTCGCATGCTAGGAGAGTGCCTTACCGACTGGGCTCTTCAGCCCTTTTCTAAATAAATAAAAGAAGTTTTACAAATAAAGAACAAAACCATAAAACTCCGACAAAAATAGAGAGTTAGCTTTAAAAACTTTCCAATCTAAGTGTGTTTGCTTATAAATTGTTCCCTTGCTGCTACTTGGTCCTAAATTTGAAATTTAAATGCATAACGTAATAAAAAGGATCTGAAGTATTTTTTATGACGAACTTACGCTCCTAGTTTTTCTAAATATTGCATGTAGAGTGATGCAGTTAAAAACGTTACAAGCTCAAAATAATGCAGTTCGTTAAACTAAAGGGTGAAAATCCAGGAGAAAACCTTCAAAAAAACATTATTGCAGTGCTTCAAGTAACTTAATTATTGATAATAAATAAAATATAATAATTAAGTTACTTTTTAATAAAAATAACCATTTAATAAATTGGAAAATGGTTTTATTCCTGGAATACAAACCAATTAAAAGCTATCAGAATTGCAAATTAAAAGTATTTTTTTTTTTAAATTTGAGTAGTTTTTTTTTTTTTTTTTGACATATTTATTTACAATTAATTTATATACTTGTGTCTTGAAACCCGTTTTAGTAATATTATGTCTATTTCAGTAAAACTCTTTCTGGACATATTTCATATCAATTAGGATTGTGTAACAAAAAATTCTTAGGTAACTATAGGTTTTAAGGTATTCGATGCAATATATTTAACAGAGCAGATTTATTATTAGAAACCTGATTCAAAAATTAAGTTTAAAGTGCAACTACAAACACAAACGAATCTATAAAAAAGGCAAAATGTCAAATGGCCTGTTGATATCCATTTCACTTCCCACTTACCAGTGCAAGGACGATTTAAGTTATTTTAGAAATCATAGACATCTTTATTGAATCTTAACTTTAATTGTAATCACATTGCAGCGACATCACCGCGCACTCAAACTCAAAATATTATTCACGCTAGATGGCGCTGATTTACTACTGCGTTACAGCCATCTAGATTATAGCATGTATTTCTGTACACAAGCCAAAGTATATAAGCCGAGGTAACTCATCTCCACCTTGAGGATCCTTTTGGTAGACTGTGGGCTACTGAAGCTGCTACAAATATTCGGCACCACAATTACTACATGAAATTCTGTGACCACAAGGGAAATTACTACATTTTATCTTCAAAGGTTTTTGTTGAGTTTAAATATCATCTACCCAGTACTAATTCCCAATAATTTAATGAAGGTTTCTTTTTAACCCTTTGTGGCCTCCAACCTCATTTCCAGGACAAAGATAGCTCTGTCTTTAATGATTCTCACGGATTGTTTCTAACCCCAGCATTTCGTTATCTATCTCCTTTAACCAAAAAAAATTGCAACATATATTTTTACTTACCCATCCTTAGTACACTAAAAAAAATATAAAACCCTATCCTTATACATAGTTATCTAAAGTTAGAGCGTCATTCATTCTCTCATAAAATGGAGATACTTAAAAAATGGCTTTCAAACTTCTCAGATTCTCACCAAAACAAAAGGGCCATAAGTGTCGCCTTGGCGGACGTAAGAGGCGGATTCGAATAAAAGTCAGGATGCTGAAGAATTCGAGAACATGTTTTTTGTCTACTGTGATTTAATTTGCAAATTGAGAAATTTAAGAGAGATTTTTTAGGTCATTTTAAAAATTGTGTTTTAAAACTATTTTCAATCGTTTCAGTCATAATGACAATTTGGCATCATCATTTTAGAAAAAAAAATTCTGATCGTCTACAGCTATTTATGATATCAAAAAGCAGATCATTCGATTCTTCAAACTTTTCTCGATTTGAACATATTTTTTATTAATCCCAATAGATGTCAACCTTATTATTATATTCAAATTATGATCAGAAACATGATGATGCCAAATGGCATCACTGGGACAGAAAGGGTTAATATTTAGTTTAGAAGTACAAATAAATACTTGACAAATAAATACTAGACAAATAATTGTTGACAACTTTGATAGACAACTGTTCAAATATTAATTTTTAGCTTTTCATCCTAATTGGAAGCTGAGAAAAAGTTCAAACATTTAAAACCTTATTCAATCAACGAAACATACACAAGAATATACAACTTATAGGAATTTCGACAAGAAATGAATCATAATATTCATCAATTATAAATCCTGAACTTTGAAAAGAATCGGTCAAATGTTAATAAAGGGAATATTGGATAGTTTCAAATCCAATGACAGCAATAAAAGGCGATGAATTGCATTTTTTTTCTTTTAACCTTGAATAATTTGATTCTCAATCACAGGCAGGGCCAGATTTCTAAATAGGCTAAGTGGGCTGTAGCCTAAAGCAGCAAATTTTACGAACAACTAAAGGGGCATTGCGAATAATTTTTTTTCACAAAGATACTAATATTTTTAAGAATGAAAACAAATAATTTACATTAATGTGTAAATCGTAAACGTATATATAGTACTAATATTTAGTTGTAAACATGGTAGCTGCGAGAGCAATTGCACTCTTTCCCCCTGATTTGGAAGTTGAAAGTCAATAATAGAACAGTTTAAAAGAATCTACTATTATTTCGCTTTCGATTTAGAGTGTACATAGATGATTCTAATGTCTAGAAAGAAAAAAAATAGTCAAGCAAACTATATCGGGCGGCAAATCGATCGTAGCCTACAGACGGCAAATCTTTTAATCCGGCCCTGACCACAGGTAGGGTAGACTAACCAGTGAATGAACGTTTAAGACGTCACGTTCGCCAGTGAATGAACACCAGGATATAATGACCAGGACACTACCAACCATTGTCAGATAGCTTCCTATTACATGGGAGGAACCATACAGTGGAATGATTTTCAATCCTTATTTGTTTAATTATATTTACCAAATGTTCACTCACTGGTCAGTCTACCCTATAATTGATAATATAGGAAATGACGACATTGTACAATATTCACTATAAAATATTGAGAGCTACTCCCCCAAAACAACCGATGTTACAAAACGTCAAAAGAAAGGTCCTCCTTGTGCGACACCGGAAGATAAATCTCTTACGACATTCTAAAAGGAAATCTTAAGATTTTTTTTTCCTCTTCCTGTATCATCTTTGGAGTTTTTTGTTTTGATTGTGGAGTCGCAATCCGAGGTGAGGCCTTGTTCAGAGTAAATGAAAGTTAAAAGTTCCAGAATGATTATTTTTTATATACTTGTGTATCCTCTTGCAAAGTGGCGTCCCCATGTGGGGAATTTTTTTAACACCTCTCCACAAACAATTAACTCGTTAATTAGTTCCGTAATTGACCTGGTTTTAAAGAAGAAGATTCAAATATCAGTTTCAGCCATTGATTTCAGGTATCAGTCATTTACTTCGATAAAAAATGAAGTTGAACGAGGGTCAATACGATATAAAAAGTTCTTTTAAAAAAATTTCAAACTCTTGAAAAGTTATTTAAGTTGTTAATTTAAAAGGAATTTTGCATTCAAAGCAATGTTAAAATAAACTGTTAGCTACGAATAAGTGATACGGCCTTTTGTTTAACATTTGAAGCACAAAAAATATGTATTTTTAGCGCTTAAAACGTGTGTCTCAATGACTATCAAACATAATTTTTTAAAAAAATAATACTTTGTAAAACATAATTTTTAGCATATATTTGTATTAAAAGTATGTTTAGATTATATATAAGAATACAAGCTTATGATTTAGCCCGGGTCTTAAGAGGACATAGCCAACGGCACGAATAGGTTGCGTGCTTTTATGTGTGATTAAAATGTGTGCTGATTATGTATATTTAAAATGTACTTACTTGAATTTTGCCAGCAGTTGCATTAAGTATTTCTAGTTGAAACTAAACATTATTAGATATTTAAGCCTTTTTTAAATGAAACAATCACTGCGTTCGATCGCTGACTTTGAGTCGCTGTACCTAAATAATATTACACAGAAGGTAGAAATAGTTTTAATTTATGAGTTTCTCAACTTTATGATTTAAAAAAAAAAAGAAATGCTTAAGTTCCTTATTGCACGTGCGACTTAATTATGCCCACTACGTAAGAGTAGTGGTAAGTGCTATATGTTAGAAAATAACACTTTTACCCTCTTGCATCTATTGCTATACGCTAATTACCCCCTTTGCCAAAAAATAATTATAAAAAAATAAAAACTACTAAAAGTTTTGCTGAAAACTTCACCTATTCCCCCATTGATTGACCTTAAAAATTTATAGTGTTCACAGCTATTAAAAAATATTTATACTAGTTACTGATTAAGAGTTTTATTATAATGTTGCGAGAATACAAAACTATTAAATTCCTCATTAACTCTTTCGGTATGTGAAATATGAATTTTGTCATCTAGTTTGATGTGAATCGCAGTTGGCTGCATTATGTTTCTCTACAATTAAATGAAATAGTGCAATTTTGCCAGTTAGGAAATAGTACTGTACTATTATGTGTATTATTGAAAAATGGTTATTGTTGTTGTCTGTGTTGCAGCAAGAAGAGCGCAGTCGCCGGCTGGAACAGAACCTGAAACAGGCCGACGAGTGGAAGCAGAAAGGCGACGACCTCCTCTACTCCATGATACCTAAAGCAGTCGCCCTGAGGTTGAGAAGCCGAAATGACGCCATAGAGACCTGCGAAGTGAGTCCAAGAAATTTGACTCTTGTTTTCAGCTTACTTAAAAAAAATTATAATTCGTTTGAATTTGGGAAAAATTGAAAAGTAGGTGGATTGGCATGTTTTACGTTGTGAGTGGCAAAAACAACTTTCATTTTGAGAGTGAAATCGGAACCAAAGAGTTCTATAGTAGGGATGAGACTGAACCTACCAACCGCACCACGGACCAACACAGAGACAATAGGGTGGCATGTGGGGCCCGATGGCCGAGTGGTTTGGACATGCCATAACGCTAGCAGTCCGCTCGCTGTAACGGATGCTGGTTCGATTTCCGCCTTTGCCTTGGGTGTACTTCCTTTCTCAGTATCTAAATTATAAAATAACTAGCACTTTTGCCACTTTATTCGGGCTCCGTAGTGAGCCATGGCTGCCGATGGCTACTCAATACGAGTCGTTCCTACTATAGAACTCTTTGGTCGGTCAAAGCACGAAATCACAGGAAATACAAAATTGAAAACAGGAGAATTACATCATATGTGCACTCTTAAAACAAAAGAGTGAAATCCACTCCAGTTGGAGAAGTGCATTTTCGACACCGTAAAGGCATGCATATTTACTCAGACTGAGTTGAAATCACTCATTTGGAGTGATCCTGTCGGAGGTTTAACACACAAAGGATCCACTCCAAAAGGAGAAGTGCATTTTCCAGTCTGGAGGAGTGAAATCCACTCAGACTGAGGTAAATTGGGAGTGTTTGTTTTAAGAGTGTGTATCATGTAACCTCATGACATACTAAAGGTATACGCCTACCCGTACCCCTTTCCAAAATCGGTTCTACCATCCAGATTATAAAAAAATGTGTTAGGAAGGTATAAAATCTTTTATTTTATTCAGTTAAAAATTATAAAAACAGCCACTTTTAGCTTTTAAAAGTTTCACTTACAACTGGACTTTTTCTCTTGGAAACTGTGTTTGTCGAAATTTTTTTCTAAGTTGTGCAAATCTTAGAGGTTTTTTTTGGTGTCAGTTACTGACAAATATGCTGGTTTTTGATAACAATTTCTGTGAGTATTAAAGTAACAGGAAAGTAAGCTAATTTCTTCTTTTAGAACTTGTTTAAAATATGATAAAATTTGTGTCTGAATGCATATGCTCTTCGACCAAGCATCTATGTCTTTTTTTTAACTCTATTGTTTCTACTTATGCAGTCGTTCGACGCCGTGACCGTCCTGTTCGGAGAGATCGTTCGCTTCTCGGAGCTGTGTGCCCGCCTCACCGCCATGGAAGCCGTCACCTGCGTCAACGACGTCTTCTCTCTGTTCGACAACGTTACCGACGCCCACAACGTCTTCAAGGTATGACACGGATTTGCTTGCGCTGATTTTCATGCATTAAGTTAATAAAGGGAATAGATGCGGCCCATGTATGTGCGCAATAACGCACAAAAGAAGCAAACTAGAGCGGTGCATCTTGGGATACCTCAGTGCCAGTTTCCATAGTTACGGCTACTATGTTATGCGCAGTACCTCAAAAAACTGCTAAAGCGGTGCATCTTGGGATACCACAGTGCCGGTTTGTCATGAGCTGTAGCTCGAAAAACCTGACAGCCCTGCTTCAAAACATTTGAACTGATAGCCCCCTCCACTCCTTCTCCCCAACTCTATGTTTTCATGTGTTAGTGTATTCATATTTTGTGTATATTCATGCTTGGCTTCAAAAAAAGTATTACTTTTTGATGTTAGCGACTTCTTAAGACTTCGGCGTTTGTAAGAGCACAAAATTAGCCGCTGAGCTGTGCATCAGAATTTCAAGCTCTTTTATTGCCCCTAGTTGTCACGTGTCCATTACGTCGTGTGCACTCTTAAAACAAACGAGCGATTTTAACTCAGTCTGAGTTAATTTTCACTCTTTTTGGTGTCGAAAATGCACTTTCCTTATAGGAATGAACTAATTTATACTCCTTTCCAGTGTCGAAAATGCACTTGTCCTATAGGAGTGGATTTCACTCTTTTGTTTTAAGAATGTATAACTTTGATCTCGGCGTTCATAAATCTTCAATCAGCCGTGTTTTGATTATAGCGTCCAAAACGTGTGAAAAAACCGATTGTACACTGCTCAAAATTAATCAATTAGAGGAGCACGTTTTACTTCCAACTTTTACTTCACTCCCAACTTTTTAATTTTCGTTCTAAAAATCTAAAATTGGTGAAATAGGTTCATTATGTATCCGGAATGAAATAGTAAAAAACAGGAGAAAAAACTTAGTCTTTTTAAATTAAAATTTAATTGAAAAAATTGGAATCATAATTTTTTTTAATAAATTCTAACAAATTGTTTTTCAAAACTTTATTTGTTAAAAAAAAATTGAAATATATTTTTAAACATGTAAAAAATGCAAGCGTGAAAAATTTAGAATCAATTTATTTTTCTAAAACTGTTTTAGAGTGAATTTTGTTTTGCCATATTTTTCATGTTTTCATTTAATAATAAAACAAAAAATTATTAAATTCTTCAAAGACATGATTCTTCCATCTCACGATACATAAGTGTTGAATTAAACTTAGTCAGAAAAAAAAATCGCAAGCTGATTATTTGCAATGGAATCATTCGGAGCGAAAGGGTTTAAACTAAGACATGCGCTCCCCTAATTGTTTTGAGCAGTGTATTTACCTAATCGGAAACAAAATCCACTTCACTGAAAAGTACAAAGTCTTTTAAATATCATAGAGGGCATCTTAATGTTCGTAGTCCCGGACTCGAATTTTAATGTACACGAAAATTGAATTCGACCTTTTCAGTCCCAAAAATTTACTACACTACAGAAACATCTGATACTCACAAGCTAGGCTAATTTTAGGTCAAAAATAAGAGTTCCATAAAAAAAATCATTTGAATTTTTTATATGGTTTTTGAAATAATGCCAACATTTTTTAACTGTGGAAAACAACAAAATAAAAAATATATATTGCCTAAAAACCCTATATATTTTAAGGTTTCGGACTATATTATTAAAAAATGTAGTATTAGTTTAACCGAAATAGTTTAAATTGTGTTTTAAATATGTGGAATTGAAGTGAATTTTTCAAAAATCAGGTGAAACGCTTGTTAACTATTTTCTAAATTAAAAAAGAAAAACAGTAGTTCTGGCTTCCATTGAGATTAATGTAAAATATATTCTAATAGGACAAAGTGTGAAGAATCGAATGATGTGTGTTTGGATGTCATAACGGGACAGAAACATTTCGTTGGCATCACTGGGACTGAAACCAAATGGCATCACTGGGACTGAAACCAAATGGCATCACTGGGACTGAAAGTGTTAAAGAGATTTAGCTTATAAGTTCAACGTTTTTATTCGGAAATAAACGTGTTAATGGCACAGATAAAGTCATCGGTTACGTGTTAATGACGCAAATGTGTTTTGTACAGTTCTATATACCATTTCTTGTCTCCAGGTGGAGACTGTAGGCCAGGTGTACATGCTGGTGAGTGGGGCTCCGGAGCGGAGGCCGGACCACGCCAAATGTGCCGCCAATGCCGCCCTCGACATGGTCGCCAATGTCGACAGGCTGACCACGTCCGACGGCGAGAAGCTGAGAGTCAGGATAGGTGAGTAGACCTGAATCGGAGAGAAGCTAACGATTGCACTCTCAGAAACGAATACTCAAATACGACGATATTTTCCTTCATTTTGACGATGCCGTTTACAGGCAAATGCTCCGAGTTTTCCTTTACTCAAAGTGAGGAAATTTGAATCGTCATTTTAATGAGGATTCGAATTTCGTCTCATCTAATAAAATATGTCGTCATTTTTGAGCATGTGAGTACAACAATGAGATTCAGCTTCCTCAAAATCAAGATACAGAATCGTCAAATCACGATCGTAAAAGTGAGGATTCGCGTTTACCCAAAAGTCACCTGATAGTTTGACGAAATAATCCTCAAAATTAACGAAATGAGGCTTGAGTATTAATGCATCGTCAAAAGTGAGAGTATTATTTCTAAGAGTGTGGGTAGGTTCAACATAACCTTTTACGACCTGACTCAAACGATTCTGCAGCTATAAAGAAATTAGAATGATCAAGCGTTTCAAATATACCGGGATGCCACAGACTTTATTTTGAGGAATAGAAAGGTTCTAACCGGTTCCGGGATTCAACCCGACAGCCAAAATTCCGACAGCAAAAAATTCAAAAATAAATTAATGCAAAAATAAGTTACTTAATTGTCCTTAATTAAGCATAACGGAATTAATTTAATTTATTTATCGGAAATTTCACAGTTGATGTTATTTCCGGAACCGGTACCAACCTCATGACGAACGTAACTAGTTACCATAGCAACTCTTTGTTAACAAAAAAAAAAAAAATAATTGAGGGTCACGTTAGGCTTAGCTCCGTAAACTTGTACGCAAAATTGCTGCTAATCTATAATATCTCAATAAATAGTGCTCTTAGAAAAAAATCTTCAAGCATAAATAATATACTCTTTTTCCAAAAAATGCAGTCTTTTAACGTTTTTATAAGAATCCTGTTCTGATGGAATTCAATAATGCCATAAACCGATTTTATTCTTCAACAATAAGATGTATAGTAGGGACAGCACTAAGGAGTACAATTATTTAACTACTAATTTTAAATTGGTGTCAAAAAAATATTAAATTAGCACTTGAACCCTGGCTTGAGCAGATGTCTAACATGATGGGTCCTTGAATATTCTTGGAGACAGTGCGCTGTTTCATACGGTTTTCCTCTTGTGCCCGTCAAGACGCCGTGATATACCGCACCTCTAAAGATTGCTTCTTACCTACTTCTTTCCACTGTGGGGCAGGAGGTTTGCTGATGAAAGTTTGCAGACTTTAAGACCCTAAGTGTAAAGTTTTGGAGATATGCATTATTGATGTGAAACGATGGTTGAATACCTGGATAGGGTGTTAATAAAAAATGGGGCTACTTCACACTCTTAAAAACGAAATTTTCCTTAATTTTGAGGATTCCATTACTGGCAAATGCTCCGAGTTCTCGTTTCCTCAAAGTGAGTAAATTTGAATCGTCATTTTTATGAGGATTCGAATTTCGTCTAATCTAATAAAATATTTCGTCCTTTTTGAGCATGTGAGTACAACAATGAGATTCAGATTCCTCAAAATCAAGATACAGAATCGTCAAATCAAGATCATTAAAGTGAGGATTCGCGTTTACTCAAAAGTCACGTGATAGTTTGACGAAATAATCCTCAAAATTAACGAAATGAGGCTTGAGGATTAATGCATCGTCAAAAGTGAGAGTATTATTTCTGAGAGTGTGGGTAGGTCCAACATAACCTTTTACGACCTGACTCAAACAATTTTGCTGCTAAAAAGAAAGGAGAAAGATCAAGCGTTTCAAATATACCGGGTTGCCACAGACTTTATTTTGAGGAATAAATTTGTTCTATCCGGATCCGGGATTCAACCCGACAGCCAAAATTCAGACAGCAAAAAATATAAAAATATATTAATGCAAAAATAAGTTATTTAATTGTCCTTAATTAAGCATAACGGATTTAATTTTATTTATTTGTCGGGATTTTCCCTTTTGAGGTTAAGTCTGGTACCGGTTTCAATCACATGACAAACATAAGCTGTTTTTCCATAGCAGCTCTATGTTAAAAAAAAAAAAAAGAGAGTCAAGTTAGACTTAGACTCGTAAACTTGTAAGTAAAATTGCTGTTAAGGTATCTGCACACGTTCGAGCCTTTTTTTAAAAAAAAATATGAACAAGAAAACAATTTCGGTAGTATTTTTGTGTATCTGAAAGAAATAACAATCTATAGCAAGTTAAAGTTGGCATGCATACCAATTTTTTTTTAATTAAGTCATTTTATGCATGTTTCTGTCAGGGTTTTTCGTCAAAAACTTCAATTAGGTTATAAGAAAACTGTTAAAAATTTAAATAACTGTTAAAAACAAATAAAACCACCAAGTTAATCTGTAAACTTATGCCTAGGGACTATACCTAAATTACAAGATTCTATTTAAAAATAATTATTTTCATAAAAATATTTTATTTAAAAATAAAAATTTTATTAGCAGTCGAAAAAAGACAGTCTGATTTTCAACATTTTTTTCGTTGTGTCAAAGCGATTACTAGGCCAAAACAAAATAAAAACCATATTTATTCCAATTTTTTAAGCTATATCCGTAGACAACCATTTCTCAAATAAGTAAAAGAAATAATTTTTTTTTAATTACTTGATAACTTTTTAAGTTATCTTAGTTTTAGATTATAGTTTATAATCCAGCAATAAGACTTAGAGAAGGGAGAGGATTAAGGAATACAATTACTTAACTACCAATTTTAAATTAGTTAAAAAAAATTATTGAGTTTTTCAAAATATCATCCCATTTTTTCAGGCATGCACACTGGTCCTGTCGCTGCAGGGGTTGTAGGGCTGAAAATGCCGCGGTACTGCCTCTTCGGAGACACCGTCAACACCGCTGCTCGTATGCAGAGCCATGGAGAGGTATGAAATTTTATTTTTTTAATTTAGTAAATTAAAATATTTATTAGAGTTTGAACGCATTCAGGCTTGAGTTTAAATTTATGATCTCTCTCTACTCAAACCTTAATAGGGTATGCTTGTGTGTAATAATAAATAATTGTAATACTTTTACATTTTTATATACAACATATAATTGAAATCACACAATAGATGGCAGCACCATAACCATGCCCTTTATTGATTAAGTTTTTCAGTATCTTAAAGTCACACAAGATGGCAGCACCATAATTTCGTTCCTTTACTGTTTACATTTTTTGGATGTTAAAGTCGCACAATAGATGGCAGCACTATAATTTAGTTCCTTTATTGTTTAATTTTTTTTATATCGTTCCATACAACCATATAGCAACCGCATATTCAAGTGTTCAGATGTTTTGATGTATTAATAAAATGTTTATATTTATTATCAATTTCAATTGCACAATAAAAACAGTTCAATGTAATGTGAAGTGCAAGATTTTTTTTCCCCACATTTACAGCATAATTAGTGGAGATATCTTATTTGAATGATCTTTGTCCCTTTCTTCACATTGAACTTCATTTTTGATTCACTTTTTTTTTACAGTATCACACAATCAAACCATTATACAAATGCATCTATCGCTTCGCTGTAAACTATTTTGATAAAAGCTGTAAACTTTTGATTTGCTGTAAACTATTTTGAAAAAAAAAGTGAACGACTATTAAGAATTATTCCAATATAGTGCTTAACACTTTTAAACTAACATTTCTTGTTATGCTTTAATATATTTTTTTTACAGGCAGGTAAAATTCACATCAGTAATTCGTGCAACAATCACTTGCAGTCTGACGGCTTCATCACAGAACCAAGGGGTTCCATGAAAATTAAAGTATGTATTAAGTATTAAGTTGGTTACTCTTTTATTATTTGGTACTCTTTTATTATTTTTATGGTAATAGTTGAATCGTTAAGTGTGCAAAATGGTCAAGCAACAGTTTCCTTTTTTACACCCAATTTTTATGTTTTGATTTATTCGCATACCTACAGATGTCACTCGATCGTTTTGTGGATTTGTTTGTTTCTTTTTTTTAATTTTTTTTATTCCGCCTCTTGGATGTTGCATAATTTTACGTTTTGAAGTGTAAATATCAATAACTATTGTCAGTTGGATGCTCAGTAAATATCAAGCATCCTTTTCTGTTCAAGACAAATTTATTTCTGAATTCTGATTCAATCGCGGGCGAAGTTACATTACTAGCGACGTAGCACCCTCTACTGTTGAAATGATGCACATTACATCATACCATTTTGTACACACATTTTGTCATCTTTGTACATTTCCCTGTAATACAGATGGCAGCGCAAGTCTAACTTTTTTTGCTTAGTTGACTTCTCAGGCGGTTTTCATTGCTTTCATTGTCTGTATGAAAATAATTGCAGACACACATTGACATTTCTTAAAACATCTTCATTAGTGAATCATGGAAGTAACAATACTACGAAATATTCTTAATTTTCCCTGGAAATAGATTGTTCCACATTCCGTGGAAATTAAAAAAATAGACATGATACATTATTGGAATTTCCTATAACAAAAATCGTCCCATGGTAAAATTTAATGTCAACTATGGTTTAACTAAAGAATTGTGGCCGGATATTTTACGCCAAATCTGGGAGCCCCAGCTTATTGGTATTAAGGCAACCATTGGCGAAATTAGCACTGGGAAAGTTTCTTATTGTGTCACGGTTCTCCATACTGTGGTCATTCATTGGTTGTCTCCACACGCCATGGGTTTGTTGTCATTTGACCAGGCGATATTTTTGAAAAGGCGAATAATCCGGCCACGATTCTTTAGCTTAACCTCAATCATTTTATACAAATTCATAATTTTAATCTTATTGCAGGGCAAAGGTGAAATGAACACGTTTTGGCTGCTGGGACCGAAACTAGAAGAAGACGAATTTTACAGCTAGTGTGTGTGCAACAAAAATATCTTCATGCAGCAGATTCCACGGTACTAAGCTTCTTATAGGATAATCATAGTTTTAAATGAAGATAACAGAACTCATGCTTGTGCATTTATAGGATAAGAGAGCGTGCAAGACACGGCAGCTTTTAACTCCTAGTTTTTGCAGCATTAAAAAAATCATAGAATGCTTCAAACGCTACAATCAAATGTAATTGTTACCTGGTATGGTATGGTATGGTATGGTACATATATATTCCAGCTTGTGTGCTTGTTCAGAGAACCGCTTATAAGATTTCGTCAAGCTGGACAGACACAGAAAGAATTTTTACTGTCACAAAGAAAGGAATAACACATAGAAAAATAGCAACATTTATTGACGGTCACAAACACCCATGCCTGACCGGGATTCGAACCCGACCCCAGCAGCTAAAAAGGTAAGCGTCTTAAGGATTGCTCCACCGGGACGGCTTGTTACCTGGTTTTGAAGAAGAATAAGGATTCCAAGTTTTTTTAGACTTGTAACAGAAGAAATAACCAACAGCGTAATCTGTATAACAGATAAGAAAAGATTGCTATTAAGGACATCACAGGTCCTTTGAGATTGATTTGGTCCTTTGAGAGCAAAAGTGCAGTCTTGTTTGTTCGAATTTCCTTGGGTAAGATTTCGATGTATTGTATAATTTTGATGATAGCAAAAAAAAGTTGTCACCAATTTCAGCATTTTTATTTGACTGGAATAGAATTAGTTTTATAAATATAATTAAGTCTTTATCTTACTAGCGAATATATGTATAAAAATATCGAGCATTTTGTGCTGCATATATTGCATTTGCATTGTACTTATCATTAAAATATTAATTTAAAAGCATTTTGTGAAAGATGGATGCATTGCCTTTTCTATTGTTACACCACAGCCCTCCGCCCCAACATTTAAATGTTTCAATTGATTATGCTAAGCATTTGAATGCAAAAGGCAGCGTAAAGAAGGTAGAAAAACATCCACTTGCGACTGAACGAAAAACCAAATAAAGGGAAATATTTTCAAGTATTTCTATTTCTTTACTAATGGGGTTAGTTTTAGTTTCTAAATAAAATCACTAGAAGGCAGCACCACAATCAAAACGTAGCATTCCATTTGTGCGCCGATTTTAGTGTCGCCATCTATATACTTTTGCTCTAAACATTCTCGCATTTAATCATATTTGGGTACTTTTTTTATATAAATAGGTGGGGAAAGAATACTGTAAAAGTAACACAATTTGTATCCTTAAAAAAATGTCTGTTCTCTTATTAAAAATTAATTTGGTCTTATTTGTAGGATTTTGATTTTATTTTTTCAAAGAGTTGAAAATTTGAAGTATTTTTTAATGAAAATAAAAGTTCATAAAACTAAAGCAAAATTTTGATCAATTGATATAATTTTAGATCAAACGTAAAAAAAACTTACTTAACTCTAAATAGTTAAACTTTAGCAAATAAGTTCTTGTTTAAATGTTAAGAAAACTTTCAGTTAATATTTTCGATACTAGATGCCGCTACGCTACAAAAAATGTCTGTATTTGAAACTTCTTGTAAGACGGGAATTTTTTTTTAATGCTTTCTTCATTATCTCATGAGAACATTGGTTTTATATGCATTTAGAAAATTAGGAAAAAAACTCTAAATATTCACTTAATAATTTATTAGATTCGAGATCTCAAGGTAAATAAGTGAAAACCTCGTCTTAATTGTAATTATGCAATTGTGTACAATGATTTCTTATATTGTTGCTGTTGCTACTAGTCGAAAATCTTGTCGTATTACGAAACATTGCACATTATGTTGGGAATTTTCACAGATTTTAAATTATGTATTCAATTTCTATTTGTTTGATAGTCACTTAAAAACTCTGTTTAGTCGTTTTCAATAAAGTTGCCTGCAATCAGCGTTTTTTAAATTTATCGAATTTTTAAAATGCAGGAACAATTAAGGATAGCAATTAATTAATTGGCAAATCTAACCACAACTAACAATTAATCAATTGTAAATGTGGAAAAGTACAATTAACAATTATTTACTTGTTAACTGCAGTAGTAACAATTAATTTTCAATTGTTTTGTTAATTTTATTTAACCCTTTCAGTCCCAGTGATGCCATTTGGCATCATCACTTTCAATATTTTTTTCAAAATGTTTATGTCCCGTTATGACATCTAAACACACATCATTCGATTCTTCACACTTTGTTCTATTAGACAATATTTTACATTAATCTCAATAGAAGTCGGAACTACTATTTTTTTTATTTAGAAAATAGCCTACAAGCGTTTCACCTGATTTTTGATAAGTTCACTTCAGTTCCACAAATTAAAAACACAATTTAAACTATTTCGGTTAAAATATTTACTAATTTTTTTTAATAATATGGTCAGATACCTTAAAATATATAACTCGAAGTGTTTTTAGGTAATATAAATTGTTTTATTTTGTTGTTTTCCACAGTTAAAGAATTTTAGCATTGTTTCAAAAACCATATAAAAAATTTAAATTAATTTTTTTTCTTATGGAATTCGTATATTTGACCTAAAATAAGCTTATTTTGTGAATATCAGATGTTTCTGTAGCCTAGTAAATTTTTGGGACTGAAAGGGTTAAAAGTAACAATTAACCACTTTTTTTATTCGTCTTAAGTACACAGACTTACAGCTTAATTTTCCTAAATATTTACTCATTTTGTTTTAACACATAAAGTTAATTGTTAGTTTTAATTGTTTCATAAGACAACTAAAAAATTAATTTTTTATCGTGAGTTACAATCGACATACGTTATCGAATTATTTTAATTGCAAGGGGCAATTAAAAGTTCAATTGCCACTAATTTAACTGTAATTAATATAATTGCGAAAAAAATTTTTTGTCAATTAACAAGATAACCAGCAAATTAATTTATTAATGCCCTACACTGTTGTTTGTAGACACTTTGCAATATGTTTCTGAAATTGTTACATAGACCCACTACATATTAGAAGAAATGGTGCACAGTTGCTTTTGCGTTCCAAGTAAATAAAAATAGACAAATTTGATTGTATAGACCTTTGTCGGTTGATTTCCATTTAGCAGCACAGGTGATAAAGTCGCCAAAAATATACAACCGCCGAGGTGGTGGTCGCATATTTTTGGCGACTTTTAAAAAATATACGATATTTCTAATGATAACCTTAACGGTTGCGTTTGGGCCTATTCAGGTGTCGGCTCGTAACTTGACTGTGGTTCTAAAATACGACGACCGTTGCAATAGCTCTCGTGTAGCTCTAGTGCGACGATAATTCAAATCAAACCAAACCATGACCGACCCGCCAATGCCATTATTTTATCTTTTTTATCATTATGTTAAGTGTTTGTAGATGGATGTAAAGTACCTTATAGAAATCAAATCCTTCATACAAATGGTTCAAAATTAAATGACGTTCAAGTTCCTCAAATGTTGTACCGAGACCCAAAATATAATTTCAATTTCTACACGACCCCTAACGATTCCCCACCACTTGGCGAGCATCTCCGGCCATTAACCAACAAAAAAACTCGCCAAAGCGTATCACTTGCTCAATCTTAATCACTGGAAAGTGATCACAGCTCCTGCTCTCCGCAAAAACCTTTTGCCAACCCCTTAGAACGATAGAAGGGGGAGGGGATTGAGACAATATCGTTTGGCAACTCCCCCCTCCGAATTCGGAGTCCGCGGGGTTTCCAAGATTACAGGCATGGACTTGGAAATATTGGGTTTGGCTGCATCTCGCTGTTAATTATGTCCTAATTAGTCGATTTGCATCTTGGCTCGGCTGCTTCTTCATTAAAGGTGCGCAGCGTCATCTAGCGGGGGATTTCGAGAGAAACTTTGTAGTAGATTTGTATCAGGGATTAAAGGGGTGGTGTTTTTGAGGAACAGTTTTAACTTATTACTGCTAATTTGGGAATGTGCTGGCCTTGGGTGTGATTGTGAAAGGTCCCAGGTTCGGGACCGGACATCTTCAAAATAACTGCAGACATATATCAAAGGCGTTATCAACAGATCAACAGCTAAAAAGTCCGAAGAATAATACCCAGTACTGAGGAGGTTTACGTTAAACATGCTCCAAAGTACCCACACTCTTAAAACAAAAGAGTGAAATCCACTCCAGTTGGAGAAGTGCATTTTCGACACTGGAAAGGATTGAATATTAGCTCAGGCTGAGTTGAAACCGCTCGTTTGGAGTGATCCTGTCGTTGGTTTAGCACAAAAAGAATCCACTCCTTCCGGGTAAGTGCATTTTCCAGTCTGGAGGAGTGAAATTAACTCAGACTGAGTTCAAATCCACTCTCTTGTTTTAAGAGTGCACGCCGCGTACGATGTCGTCTTCAAAAGTAATGTTAAGTGAAATGTTGCATCTTACCTTGACTGTGTTTCTAAATTTTGAATCCAGTCGCCCCCTTCTATAATTTCCACCCCAAACCCTCCTATATTTTATATAGTAGCACTAGCAAACAAAAATTAGTTTTACAGTTAACCGTAAATTGATTGTAAAAAAAATCATTCGATGTTAAATAAATGCGGGCATGTGACAAGGACTTACATACAAACATATTATATCGCTTAACTTTTCACTAAAGATGAACCAATGCCGAATTGAAAAATAAAAATCTTTGCTCATCCTAACGAAATTGAATCATACCCCAAAGTAATAAACACCGCAGAAGCCCCATTTAGCACGAACCAGACGATGAAATTTCCAATTTCAAAAAAGGATCTTTTCGACTTCTTTGAAGAGAGTTCTCAAATTTTATCCTTATTAAGTTTTGTAAATTGTATTTTATTTTATGTCTGATTAAATTAATGAAGTAATTATCTTTCTTGATGTCGACAAAAAATA
The DNA here is from genome assembly GCA_023701765.1 of Hylyphantes graminicola. Lineage (NCBI taxonomy): Eukaryota > Metazoa > Arthropoda > Arachnida > Araneae > Linyphiidae > Hylyphantes > Hylyphantes graminicola. The sequence goes on along the minus strand of CM043118.1, from coordinate 59,476,164 downwards.
CTCAGGTACAGATTATCTGAAGAAACAGGGCTGGGGTCGACATGCAAATGTTCCCAGGTTCAGGCCCGCGGTCATTGCCAGATTAACTGACAACCATAAACGATCGCAGCTAGGGAGCCCAGCCGATAATCATTTTCCTAACATGCAAAAGGTCCCAGGTTCGGGTCCTGGGCATCGCCAAAATAACTGCTGACCTATAAACTGCCCGTGCAGCCAAAAATGTCCGACGAATAATACCCCGTATAAGTAAGTGCACGTTAAATATCCTTCAAAGTCCTAACGCTGCTTACGATGTCGCCCTTAACGGTTGCGTTGGGTGCCTATTCAGGTGTTGGCTCCTTACCTGACTGTGGTTCTAAAATACAACGCCCGCCGCCAATAGCCCCCGTGTAGCTCAAGTGCGACGATAATTCAAACCTAACCTAACTACTTCATTAACACGTTGGATGCCACTGACTCCTTAAGGAGTCGCGTGGTTCCGATTCACCGATAACAGCACATTCTGACGAAATTCATAGTACCATTTCGCCAACCGTTCTTATGAGTTCAAGTTCGTTTGTAACTTTTGCAACCGATCCTGCTGTGCTTTTAATAATGCTTGATGATTTGAAAGAGGGCCTTCTATTTAAAATTACGAGGAAATTAAATCCTTCGTCTCAAGTGTAGGGCGACCAGACACCTGACATACCGCATTTCGTAAAGTGATTCAGTTTGTTATTGAACAATCTAGCTATAAAAAAATTGCAAATAGTCTGGGGTTGTTGTTTTTTTTGTATTTTTTTAAACAAAAACTACCCAAAAAATATGAATTAGGAAAATTTAAGATTATTTCTTAGTCGAACAGTTAATCACTGAAGCAAATCTGGTAATTGGCTTTCAATTCAAATATTAGTGACAGATGATGAGTTATCCGGTTGGAAAAGGCCAAGAGCATTTCCTTGTATTTTTTACGACTAGGCAGCTATCGTGTAGCTTTAGCTAGTGACGTTAATTCAACCTAACCTTGCTGTTTTACGATCTCGAACTAAGATTTGTACTTGTTCAAAAATGAACGGTTAGTTTATTTCCATTGTAACGAACAGGTTTAAAAAACCAGGATGTTTTTCTACTTCATCAGCCTCTATCGATGAAGACTCTATCGATGATTTAGTGGCAGCGAATGTGTTAAAGAGAGTTCTCAAATTTTATCCAAATTAAGTTTTATTAGTTTTATTTCAGTTTATTTCAGTACTTAGTTTCTAAAAATTAATTATCTTTCGGGATGTAGACAATAAATATTCAGGTACAGATACTCTGAGGAAACAGGGCTAGGGACCTTACGTGATTACGGCTTGTATGAAAAAGGTCCCAGGTTCAGGCCCCGACATTGCCAAATTAACTGACCACCTATAAACGATCTGTGCAGCCAAAACTAGTCCGATAACAAATACCCCGTGCAGTTGGAGTGTACACTAAATAATAAAAAATTAACTTATAAAGATTAAATTATCTTAATACCTCATATATTCGGTTGCCAAAAGTACAAAACTTAGCCAACTGTTAAGATTTTGATTTGAAATCGGCATGCGAGCAAATCTTATTATTTCCGATCTGTAATTGTGTTGGAAAAAAATAATCTTATAGATTAAATTAACTTCTTCCCACAATGTAACATGTCGCCAAAAACGCCAAACCTAGCCAACTGTTAGACCCTAAGTTGGGATTGACATGTAGGCAAACAGGAGCAGACCTTATTATTCCCGGATACATCTCGGTTGCGAGATATCCTGCTGCGAAATCCCGAAAAGAAACTGCGATTGTTCGGGAGAGGGCTCCTGAGTTATCGCGCAGGAGAGATGATGGGAAGACAAACAAAAAAAAAAAGTAAATATTGCATATAAAAAGAGAGAGTCTGTAATGTTGACTCTCTTTTGCTTTAACAGTGGTACAATCATCATTGATGTTTTAGTATTGCTTTGCATAGTTTAAATTTAATAGAATTAAAATCTACAAAGTTTAATAAATAGCTATAATAAGAACGAGTTTCACATAAATAACTCTTGAATAGAACTCGGCAAAGGAAAAGGACCACGCGTGATAGTGAAACCGAAGCAAAACATGAAATTACGGAAAAGCAAAAATAAAAAACTGGAAAGGGTTACGTCATTTGAAACAAGCTAATTCAACCAAAAACTAGTCAATTGGAAATTACAGTCTATAAGTAAATTTCATTTAATTAAATTTTCTTTGTAAAAAAATCATCAGGAATATGATCGGAAAAAAATAGCTGAAAGTCAAAATAAGCTTCCACTTGATCGTGACGTATTTAGTGCCAGTAATTGTTATTGCGCAAACTCAACTTCATCAATCTTGAAAATTTTCAAAGAAAGCTCCGCCAATTTTTTTTTAAGAATCGATACATGAAATACTTCACTCAGCAGAATATATAGCGTGACTTCCTGTTTTAGATTTATAAAGACACTAGATTTTTACAATTAACACTTTACCTCCGGGCGTCGACTGACCCGTAGACTAAAAATCTTCTAGACCAGCAACTTAATCTAATGCCTAGCTCTTCTAATGTGTCGAATGCAACTAAAACACTATTAAAGGTTGATTTGTTGATTGGTATAATTGTACTTTCAATTGTAAGGCTACTGTTTCTTCGTAATGTTCTCTGTTAAAAAAAAGTTACCCACTAGTGATTATTTCAACCGTTAGTCATCCTTTTACATCGGACCTTTTTGACTATGTGAACAAATAACATTTTGAGTTAATTGCATGACACAAAATTTGCATTAGGGTCCGTCTTAATATTAAAAATGTTACGAACTTTAAAATTTTCAATAGCAACACCCAATTTTAATTACTTAGAAATGTGAAAAACCCTCGAAAACCCCTAAATCTAAGTTTTTGTTACATTTGGATGAATATTTGACGAGTTATTCAATCGAATCACTTGTGGATCTTTGGGGGACCATGTCTAAAATGACAAGCGTAGTCAGTCTGTAGGTTTATTAATGGAGAAAATGAAGCACAAGGTCAAATATCTTGAGGATGGGCCTACGAGGGATATAAAAGTCAATGAGTAGCTGTATATATTCAAAAATAAAGTCGAAAATAAGTTGTAGTAAAAAATAGATCCCTATCGTCACTTGATAAGGGTTCCAAATTACGAGATGTCATTGGCTATGTTAAATCTCCTAAAGGTGACTGCAAATAGGCAGCCAGAAACCATTACATTAGTTCCCTTAGACACAAAGGGGGCGCGCTAGTTTCTATGTCAATTTCAATGTAGAAATTCTCCAATGAGAGTTTGAAACTTAGAGTGTTCTTAGTCTATGGGTCAGTCGACGCCCGGAGGTAAAGTGTTAAGGATAACATGCAGTGTCAATTCAAAACCAGAATATAATATAATGCTGTAATTGCAACCTGTCATATTGTTCGAATCTGGGCTACGTGAGATTTGTTAAAACCGTAGAATAACACCTAGTAATTTTTACTTACTGCCAGAAAACCAGAAAGTGTAGCAGAAACGTTTCACGATAGCTTAGATTGTATGAGCTTTGACACTTGTAGAGTACACGGGAAAAACCGATTGATTTTGTAGAGAAGTTTCCTTAGCAGGCCACTTTGGCGATGATAGCGAGTGATCGCCTAAACTTGTGTAAGGAAATCAGTTCCTACCACAGAGATCTTAGTTAGAGTAATAGAGTGGCAGATCACGTGACCTCCAATGCTAACGGAGGGACACGCAAGGAGCTCCCAGAAGAGCCCCAATGAAGTAAGTGTTGTAGGTCACGTGATCTTCCAATCTAATCCTGTAACTACTATCTCTGTAGTTCCTAGATACCAAGATTCAGGCGATTGACGATCCCGACGCTTGGACCAGCGAGGAAGAAAGAGAGAAACCGGTTTTCTGCAGCCAATGTTCGCCAAGCAGACAATTGCGAGCGTCCACCTAATGTACTCATCACTTATGTTGTATCCAAAGAGAACTATAGTGGGATAGAGGAACGACTCGTACTAAGCTGCCATCGGCAGCCATGGCTCACTGCGGAGACCGAATAGAGTGGCAAAAGTGCTAGTTAATTTAAAAGTTTGATACCGAGAAAGGAAGTACACCCAGGGGAAAGGCGGGAATCGAACCCGCACTCGCTACAGCGCGTGGACTGATAACGTTATGGCCTGCGATCCAAACCACTCTGCCATCGGGCCCCACATGCCACCCTATATTGTCTCCTTGTTGGTCCATGGTGCGGTTGGTGCGTTCACTCTCTACCATACTATAGAACTTTTTGCTTGGTACAAATCCTATACAAACAAGATGTCAGTTCGTCACTTGACTGTGGCTCTAAAATATGACGCCCGTCGCCAATAGCACTCGTGTAGCTCTAGTCGATAATTCAAACTAAAAAAAAACAAATATCTAAAAGTGTAGCAGAAGTGTGACGTTATTGTCTAACCAAAACTTTAAGTTTATTTTATGTGATAATAACTTCACTTTACATAACAGCTCATATGACCCACAGACAATCAACGTAAACAGACATTCCAATCGGAACATTTTTTTTCAGAGAATGACGTCACCAGCCATCCAGCGACTAAACTTCGAACCAATGATCGCGCCACCAAGTGACTAAACTTCGAACCAACCAATGATCGCGCCACCAAGTGACTAAACTTCGAAGCAACCAATGATCGCGCTACCAAGTGACTAAAGTTAGAACTAATTATCACGTGACTGGTTGAAAACTGCGTGCGCTCCAAGCAGCGCGCGCATCTTGTACTAATTATGCTCAAACTTGGATAAATTAATGCGCGCTACTTTTGAAAAGTAATGTATTGCTCATTGCGGAGAAGAAAATTGCGACTCGAGAGAGGCCTGGAGTGGAGACATATGTTTTTGTTGTGTTTTTTTCTCATCAAAACACATTTTTTAATGTATTTTATGAAACTGTTTTACGTTCATAAGGATATTGATAGGTAAGTGTTTTTGAAGGTAAGGTAAGATAGGTTAGTGTTTAATTTATTCAAATATTCTTGTTTTCTTGATCAGAGCTAAATGCTCGATCACTTAGAATGGTTGGTTATTTTTGTAGTGAAAAGTTTCGATATATGTAGCTTAACACACTTAAAACATCTGTGTGTTTTTTTTTGGTCTTCGGTCATTAATTTTTTATATAAAGTAATTAAATGTTATTAGACTAACTGAGTTACACTTTTCTTTCGTGTACCTTTATTAAATAAGATATATATAGAGTTATAATATTATTGCTGTTAGTTTTTAAAACTATGTTTTAAACAAATGACCTAACTGCCGACCTAGAAGCGGACCGTGCAGCTTAAAATGTTAGTCGAATGTCCCGGTGTAGAGAGAGTGCATGTTAAATATGATATGGTTGTGTTGGGTGCCTACTCAGGTGCTCCCTAATGATCTCTTCTAAATATCTATATGAATGGACCAGTTACCACCAGATTTGTAGGAACTTCTACACCTAAAATAATAAATTTTTCAGGCAGGATATATTTAGTTTCCAAAAATAATTTGACACTTCCTTCTTCAAAATTCATTAAATTGTTCAATTTTTAATTTATGTCATATGCTAGGTGTTTTTAGCATCCAATTATTATTATTTTTTTTAAAAAACTAATTTAATAGTTTGAGCTGATATTTTCATACAATATCGGAACTTTTTGATTCAAAACTTACTATTTCATTTCACTAAAAATTAATTTGAAATCTTGGCTAGTAAAATTTAAGGTCTAACAATATATTGTAAATTAATCGCTTCGTTTAATGAGCATTTTAAAATTTTTGTGGATTTTTATTCATAATTTTGATGTGATGTATATTAGAAAGGCTTTTTCTACATAGGATGAAGAAATAGATGGGCTTATTTGTGTGAAAACTCATTCCATAACCTGTATCTCTAAGGGGCCAAATAACACCATATTTGTTGGAACACCTACTCAAGTACACCAACTTGGCCATTACAATTATTCCTTGAATTGTACAAAATTACTTGCATGCCTCTCTTCCTATCTATAAATTTATTTTTAAATACTATATTGCTCTGAGTAAAAAAATGCAACATACAGTGTGGGTACCTACTAATAAAATTTTGCTTTAGATTATTAAGAGCTTAATATAAAAATATTTAATAGATATATTGGTTTTATGATGTTGTTCTAGAATTGAGATGTTGTTAACATATGTTCCTTTAGTTGACTTTTTTGGATAGGTAGTTATTTTTTTATTGGGTTATTATTTTTTGTAAATATATCTCCTTTATTTTATTCAAAAAAATATTTTGCATTTATTTTCTTACATTGTGCGTTTGTGATTACAAAAGTCCAGCACTACATAAACTAATGATTAAACAATGTTTTGATAAATTTATGAGAAATTATGAATTATTTTCCTTACAGAACTTGTAGGCTGTAAATTATTATTATATTTTATAAATTAATATTTATATTTTCCCCCTTAATCATTGGATTATTTAGAGAAATTGAGTTATTTTTACTTGCTCTAGAAGCAAACTCTAATTTATTTGAGGAAAAAAAATTATAATCAAACACTTTATTTGTAACAACATTATTTCTAGCTTCTTGTATGTTCTGATATTATACAAACTATAATTGGCTGTGTTATAAAATAATTAGCAAAGGAATTGATGTTTTTGTATCAAGGAAAAGCCATTTAAAGAAAAGCTATATTTACCATTTCAAAACTTGTAAACACCTAATTAAAAACTTGTAAATATTTAATTGTCTTTCAAACTTGATAATTAATTGTAAATTTATCTACATACTTATTATTTTGACATGCAGTCTCATTATTACTGATTCCTTTCTTCTGAAAAACATGTTATAATAATATTTGAAAAAGTTAAATTGATATGCCAAATATATATATATATATATGCCTGAAGTTGATTTATATGTATAATTTGGTTATACAAAAAATCCTTTTACAAATGTAAATTTTTGAATTGTAAATTAAAGGTTTAAAATTCTTTTTCAATGTTTTGTGGTAATTTCTGTTTGCATATTTACTTAGATTTTTATAAAGTTTTAAAATTTTTTTATCATATATAAAAACATTATAACAATAGTTATCATGTTCAGTAAATATATAAATAATATATTCACTGTTTAAATTAAATAACCAGGGGGTTTCACGTGGGAACTAGCAACACCTCTGCTTCACGTGGGAACTAGCAACAGCTCTGCAATTTTGTTTTCATTTTTCTCGAATTACTTTTGCATTCTATTTGCCAAATCGAATTTTCCAAGAAAATTATAGTTGTTAAAATTAAAACTTCTTTCGATGCAAGTTTTCCTTGATAAATGATTAAAACAACCAACAGCACAGCAAGATTTTGTAATTTTTAAAAATAACTAAATTAACTTATTCTTAGAAAACACAATTTCGAATAAAAACAAAAGTAATTCGAGAAAAAAGAAAACTAGACCGCGGAGCTGTTGCCAGACCCCCGTGAAATAAGCCCATTAATAATGTAATGATTTCCGGGTGTCTATTTCTAGCCACCCTTTGGAGCTTTAACACAGTCAATAACGCCTCGTAGTTTAGAACTCTGGTCAAGTGCCGCAGTCCGTTAAGAAAAGCGAAAATTATGTGGGTTACGAAACTTTTATAGCTGTGTTAAAATCCGTTTTGGTGGTTAAAAGTAGGCAGTTTAAAACGTTCCAAACCAGGCAAAAAAGTAAAAAATTTCATCACTTGACTAGGGTTTTAAATTACGAGGCGCTATTAGCTACGTTAAAGCTCCTAAATAGAGCTGAAAATAGGCAGCTGATTTGTAGCGCTCCTAGTGACTAAACTTGTTACTACGCTCAGGGGGCGGAGGCTTTTCGCCCTATTCACCTACGTAAATGCGCAGTCTGTTTAGATTATTGTCTGTGATATGACCAACGCACAAGCTGTGGGTGGGACTGCTTAATTCTTCATTAAACAAAAAGTATTCGTGCTGATGGCAAAAATCCTCTAAAATTCACCTGGGTGCGCGAGTACACTGCGATATACGTGCTCGTTAAATCTGTGGAGTCGAAAGTCCCGACGGCGTTAACGTACGATGTCGCTAGAAGTTCCGTTGGGAGCCCGATCAGGTGTTGACTTCGTCACTTGACCAGGATTTTAAATTAAGAAGCGTAATTGGCTGTGTTAAAGATCCTAAAGGAGGATAGAAATGGACAGCCGGAATCGATTACATTACAGTTGCCCTTGACCAAAGCACAAGCAGTAGGCGGGGTGCTTAATTCTTCATCAAACAAAAAGTATACTTTCGTGATGTGTAGTTCGGATGAACTTTTCATGCGATTATGTTTTTGTGATAACTCAACATAAAAAGGACTTGTGGAACTTGTGCATGAATTTTTAAAGATACTATGAACTACAATTCTTCAGATTGGTTACATTCTACTGAGATACAAGAGTCACAGCTTGAAATTTTCTTGCATCAACTTTGTCCTGTTGAGTCCGTCTAATGTGTGGTGAGTCACTTGACTGTGGTTCTAAAATACGAGACCCGTCGCCAATAGCCCTCGTGAAACTAAAGTGCGACGATAGTTCAAGCTGAACCGAACTTAAAGTGTGGTGATACGTCGAAGCAAGTTTCTCCTAAATTCGGTAAGTCAGTTTTAAGATAATTATTATATCAATTGTTAAGTTCTTAAAAAACGTACTGCAGAAACAATATTTTAAATATGTCTACACTCCTTGCCAACCTAAGTTGGGTAAATAGAAAGCGAGTAAAGCAAATAAATTTAGCGAGTTATATAAGGTATTTGTGAATCCATCTAGAAAACATGTTTAAAACATTCATTTCGTTTAAGGTCTAACAGATTTGGATAATATTTGGGAAAATTTGGCAATTTTATCAGAATGAAACGTATTTTGAGTAAATTGTATTCAGATCATTTTGTATGTAAATATTACCTCACAAGAGTTCACCAACCGCGTTTTTCCCTCTGTCTTTTCAATCTTTGTTTTTACATAAGTTAGATTGGCAAGGAGTGCTTTGTACATGATAAATATCAAGAAATTCAATGAAACTAACAAGCAATTCGATTTGTTTACTTTAAGGATTTGTCGTTTTCAAGCCTTTTAAAATAGCCGTGTTATTTTATTTGTGTATGTTGCGTTGTGTCGACGAAGATTTCGTTTGGCGGGATCTGAAATATGAAAGCTTTTTGTTGCATGTGCAGAACAGATAAGTTATTTGCATTTTTTCGAAAATAAAACACTATTTTTTATAGAATTAGTTGTTTATATACAATAAAATAAGTAAATGATTTTTTTTCTAGAATTAAAGCAGGGCAATTTAAGTTTGATTTGTACTGCTGTCGGTAAAAATTTTGCCGTTTTAAATGCTTTTTATCAAATGCATGTATTTAATTGATTAAAGCAGTAGGTTCTGATCTAATAAGATGTTGTGTATCGAAAATTGAATTGTATCACTTGAAAAAATAATCTTTTTTAAAATACCCATTTACCCATGGACTATCTCAACAATGCAACTATACCACTTTCAAACAAACATATCCCCATACTAACTTCTATCAAAGTAAGAATATCTGCACTAACAGCTTCAGAACTCCCTAATATCACCCGGTACCATAACCTTGGCGTCACTTTTGGCTACTTTCTTGGCCATTTTTTCCATCATCTTCGGCCAATGGCAAGACGTCGTTTGCGACGTCGGAGGTCGTGATTGGTCCGAGCGGTTGCCATGGCGACTGATGGCGTGGAAAGGGACGCGGGGAAGTTAGTGTTAAATGGGTTCCGGAACCTCCGCTTTTCCCTAAATTAAAGGGACTTTCTGCAAATATAGGCTGTAAACCTAGTGGTATCATGTGGATTGCATATGAAGAGTACAGGGAAGGACCGCTTGATTTCGTCAGAGTCTTTCCGTAATTGTCTGCTTGGTGGACTTTGGCAACCGGAAACCGGTTTTTCTTTCGGTTCTTCATTCGCGGTACAAACGTGTGACCTGTATGCATTGATCTCTGGCATGAATCAGGGTTGCCGCGAAAGATAAACAAATCGAGCAACCGGTTTCTTGACACCAGTTTAGGCGATTTCTTGCTTTCGTCCCCAAAGAGGCTATTAATTAAAGCCTTCTACGAAATAAAGCTGTTCTTCCCCTGTACTCTCCATGGCAGTAAACAAAATTAACTTCGTATCTTCCGAACTTCATAACTTCTTATTCTAATACATGCACAAGTCCCTTCCACTAGGGGCTTGGGGGACATATCAAACGCTTTCTTTCACTAACCAAGGCAATTGAGTTCCAATAAAGTACCCTCTAAACCCTTACTAATCCACCGTGCGTTCATCAAACTACTTATTAGTTTTTGGAACTTGGGTTATCGTACCTTCCAAGGTTGTATAACGGCTTTCCCAAGAGTAGCTTATGTATAGACATCTACATCGGTACATTTTTCAACTCTGCTAAAGAGGAAAAAGAGCTGTTTAGGGAACTTATGCATGTTAAATGAATTGTGAAAAATGTTCTGATGCCCTTGCGCAACGTTGATTAGGATGTGTAATACCGCGGTTACACGCCTTGAGCGCTAACCAAGTAATCGAACTAGTCAGTGACCACGGAATGCAACCGCGGAAAATCCGAGCTTTCTACCAAACTGGCGCTCAAGGCCATGAGCTTAGCTTGGGTTTTTTTTCGGCGACTTCAGAGGAAATTGTTACCATGAAGTAAAGAGCAGCCATCTTGGCTGGCACTTAAAAAAGTGATCCTACATGGTTAAAAATTTCCATAATCTCCGTTGTTTTTCACAAACAATGAATAAAATCGACGCGTTATATAATCCCTCGCCAATTTCTCAACAACTTGAAAGGTCGAATAACATAAGTTCAAACAATACCACCTAGATTAGAAGGCCGGAAAACTAAATGCTTGACGTCATATTAGTGGACCGCTTCTGTGGTTTTGACCAATGATCATTCGTGACTAGATATTGTATTTGTATACATTTTTAAGATAAGATGAATCAAGATGCGACGTCATCTTAAGATACGACGATATTGGTCAACAAATCGAAATTGGTCGACTAGTGTGACGTTGTGTTGCTTAGTTCTTCGGCCTTCTAATCAAGGTGGTATTGGTACAAACCGCCCAAGTCAGCACTCAACTCAGCGCTCAAGGCGTGTAACTGTGGTATTATAGTTATGCGCTTCTCTCTGGTTCTAAATGATGTACACTCTGCTCTAATAGCCCACGTGTAGCTATATCTCGCGATAAATTAACATCGTCACTTGACTGGTTCTAAATAACGACGCCCGTCGCCTATAGCCCTCGTGTAGCTCTTGTGCGGCAATATTTGATACTAACCCTGGCTGTTAACTAAACTATTTTAAGTGTTTCATTTAACCTAAAACAAAACACTGCCACAAACGACAGATGAACATTTTGTGTAGAAAATAATACTAATATAACATAAAAACGCTACCATAAAAGTTTAAAATCTCCTTGTTGCAAAATATAATTATTTAATAAAAATTTAATTAGTTAAGTAACAAAAACATAAAAATGATAGTTGTGCTGCTCGTGTGATCTGCAATAGTTTTTCTCCATTCCTAATCTTACTCAAATCACTTATGGTTGCGTTGGGTGCCTATTCAGGTGTCGGCTCGTCACTTGATTGTGGCTCTAAAATACGACGCCTGTCGCCAATAGTTTTCGTGTAGCTCTAGTGCGACGATAATTCAAACCAAACCTAGCCTCAAATCACTTATTGAAGTACAATGAAATATGCAACCTAACAATCTACCCTGTAAGTTGTTTTTCTAGTTATTACACTCTTCATGTAGTGTAACAGCTTCTACAGAATTGGTTTGCAAATAAAGCCCATTTCACAGGGGGCTCCTTCTGCACAGAACTTCCATAGGAATAACAGGGAGAACCACTTTGGGTTATTTTTCACGGAATTTTTTCGTACTGCAAAACAGTTCCGAGACGAGATATAGGTAGCCAATATGCATCAAGTATAGCTCTGTTGTATTTTTGGCGAAATCGAGTTTGCCAAATGTAAAAAAAATCTCGAACCATGCTTCCTTTATTTCTTTCGAATCAAAATAGAAAAATAGTAATCGGTGCAAAATAGAAAACCGGTGCATGTGAAAGCTGAATGAAAGTTGTACACGTTATAAGAAATATGTAAACAAATAAAAAATTAAGAATGTGCCAAAATCCCAATTTTAAGCCTCGTGGTTTACTCTTCAATTCAATTTTACTTGAAATTGATCAAGTTTTCTCTGATATTGTAAACATGTCTACTTAACACAATAAACCAACAAATATTTATTAAAAAATAGTGCGTGAAAAAATATTCGTTTTTAAAATAAAGAAATGCGCAAAAATTCTCTTAGGGTTTATATTTTTATTATTATTTTTTTTTGTCAAATTTGATGTTCATTGATTTAAATATACTTTTTTCATTCACTTATTTAGACAATTATTTTCAGAATAACACAATAGTTGTGTGTGGAAAAAGTGAAACTGAATGTTGAAAACCGATGTTTTTTTTTAAGCTAAATTTTTACATGTCAACAAAGTTATACAAGTGGTACATTTAAAAAAGCAAATAAGGCACTACCACAAAAAATCAATCCTTTATTAGTCTCTAGTTACAAAATATGTAGCTGCTTTTTAAGTAATAAGTTTAAAATCATTTTTATCAATTGTTTGAATTTATTATCTGTACAATTTCGGTCAAAAAAATCTCTGGAATCAAAAACTGGCATTTAAAACAGAATTTTTAATGTTTATATGTTGAATTAAAGAACACATTATATTTTCTATAAAAAAATTTTAACGTTGTTGATACCGTTTTACTAAAATTAACGAAAGTTTCTTTTAAATTATTTAAAAAAAAATTGAACTATAAATTAATAAAAGATTTTTAATTTATTTATAACATTTTAAATCTTGTAAAACTTTACCACAAAAAATATATTATTTCATTCTAAGTAACTTCGTAACAATCGTACCTTTTTAGATCCTCTTAAGAAAACTAACAAATCAGAATATCAAGTATTCCTATTATATCCCATTTATCTTTACATCAAAGTAACTAACGCATCTAAAACTAAGTCAATTCAGCTAATTCCTCAAGAATGCGAAGTTCTTTAGGGACATGGTAACAAACTGATGCCATTTCCCCCTTGGAAACTCTCGATTTCCTATCTCGAGTAAATCTCGACCAATCGCGTAGCTAACTCTTTCCCCATCCTATACATTGTTGCTCATTACGTGAAAGATACTATGAAAAGGGACTAATTTCGGCTAATTTAAGTTGTCCCGGGCGCATAGGTGCGAAGCACCTGTAGTCCCAAGTCAGAGTCATTAAGGCATTGATTACAAATGAGTTGGTTCCATAAAAAGAAAATAAAAAGGGCATGGGGTTAATAAAACTTAGAAAATAAAAACAGAGATTAAAAAACCGAAAAAAAGCCAGAAAGTAACACGTCAAAGCAGAGAGCACAGCCGAGGAGCGGAGCAGGGTTGAAAAAGTGTTCCACCAATGGGAGGCCAGGAGAGAGAGATGTTCTGCGATGGTGGCGCCATGAGAGCGATCAGCAGTGTTCAAACATGGGGGATATGAAAACTTCATTTTTCAGGTGAAAATTATTCGAAAAACAGAGTAATAAACTTGGCAAATCATAGGCTCATGGATGAAAAACAAAATTGTAGTGTAAAAACATTGTTTCATAGTGGGGAATATCCGGGAAACGCAAAAAGTCAATTCTCGGAAAGATGCACGGTGAGGTGAAAACATGGTATAACTAGAAAAGTGGTGAGAAACATGGTGAAAATCTTGGTAAAAACTAAAGTCTATTGCGTAAAAGTCCTATTAGTCATGAAAAATAAAAAGATTACGGTGGAAATAATAAGAAATCTTCGAAAAACAACAGTTTTTCCTTGGCGGAGGGATACATAACTTTGCGCCCCACCAATGGGAGGCCTCGAAAGAGATGTTCGGCGATGGCAGCGCCATGGGAGAGAACTTCGATGTTTGATGATCAACTTGACGGGTGGGAACATCATTGTATTCATAGAAACTTTGAAAAATCATATCTGCCAGGAAAATGATGTTAAAAATATGAAAAAAGTCTTAAAATTCATGGTGGTTGTAGTAGAGTCCAGTGGCAATAGAAAAAACACGGTGAGAAGACAAAAACATTAAAATTGCCAAAGTGCCGAGGCCGGGAATCGAACCCAGGTCTTCGAGTTGGGAGCTGCGTCGCTAACCGTTCGGCCATTGACGCCCTGTCCGAATTCAAAAACTTCTCTTCATATTCATTCCAGCAAGGGTAAGGGAATTTAGAACGTAATGGCTGGCTGTCATCTGAATTTTCACTCTTGTGGCATAAATGCAGAGATACTATAAAGGTGCGATTTTTACGGATCATTAGTGATGAAGGATTTCGGTCGTTTTTTGTTGACAGGGATGTTGGTATCATAGTTTAGAATATTTTCAAGCAGGGGGTTAGGATGAGTTTCAATTTTGTCGAAAGTTCTTTGAGTTAATTTTTTGCAAAAGTCTGTAAAAGATGGGATGTTTAGAGCAAGTCTGATGTCTTTGTTTTTGAAGAACCATCGGGAGTTTGTGATGGTACGGAGAAGAATGTTTTCTAATCGTTGAAGTTTAATAAAATTGCTTTTAGCAGTGTATCCGAAAGCTGGGGCGGCGTAAGAAATGATTGGTCGAAGGTACAGTTTGTAGATAAGGAGTTTATTTTTAATGGAGAGTTTGCTATTCTTGCCAAGGAGGGAGTAGAGGGATCTTTTGCAGTTCAGGAACTTTTTAGTGATATTTTGGATGTGTTTTTGGTAAGTTAGCCTTTTGTCAAGTGTGACACCAAGGTATTTCACGTCTTGCGACCAAGGGATTTGCTTTTCGAAAAGGACGAGTTTCTTGAAGGGTTTCATTTTTCTGGTGAAAACTATTGCTTCGGTTTTTTCTACATTTAATTTAATTTTCCATTTAGTGAGCCATTCTTCAATTAGGTGCAGGTGTTCTTGGAGTTTTTTGATAACTCTTGTTCTGTTTCCTTTTGCAATAATGGCCGTGTCGTCGGCAAAAAGGCTGAGAATTGTTTTTCCTGGCAGAGTTGGTATGTCGTTAATGAAGATGAGAAAACAGAGGGGGCCGATGAGTGATCCTTGTGCAACTCCGCTGTGAATGTCCCTTAGATTGGAGATGGAGTTTTGAACTTTAACTTCAAATTTTCTGTTAGTGCAGTAAGAGATAAGGGTTTTGATGAGATAATCAGGGAATTTAAGTTGGATAAGCTTGTAGAAAAGACCCTGAAGCCAGACCTTGTCAAAAGCCTTGCAGATGTCAAGGAGGACTGCAGCGACTGGGATAGTTTTATTGAAGTTATATTGAAGATATTCCACGACACGAATTAGCTGCTGAGTGGTTGAGTGGGCCGGCATAAATCCAAATTGCTGGGGGATGATGATGTTGTTGTTTTCTAAGTGGTCACGTAGCCGGGTGTGAATTGCCGACTCTGCAACTTTGCTTAAGACAGGGAGGAGTGATATGGGTCTGTAGTTTTCAGGGTTAGATTTTGGTTTGCCGGTTTTGTGGATGGGAATAACCCTGGCAATTTTCCAGGTTGCAGGGAAGTAGCCAAATAGAAGGATTTTGTTAATGATGTCAGTAAGGATGATGATAATATTATTAGTGAGGTTTTTAACAATTTTGTTGGTGATGTTGTCACGTCCAGGGGCCTTTCTGTTTTTGAGTTTCTTGATTTTGGTGGTGATTTCAGAGGCTAAAACGATGTCTTCAAAAGGGGCGAGGGCTTTTTCTTGAAAATTGGAAAGTTGCTCGTTGACAAGAATTTCAGTGTTTTGGTGATGGATATTGTTATTAGTGAATTGTTCTTGGAGGCTATCAGCAATGGTTTCTGCAATATGTTGGGGAAGGTTGATGATTTGGTTGGTTCCGTCAGGTTTTTTGTTAAGGAGTGGGCCAATTGCTTGAAATTGAGTTTTGGTGGCAGAGACAGTTCTGAAAAGTGATTGGTCAAGAGTGTCCAGAGATTGAAGGTAATTAGTCCAATTTTGTTGTGAGAGCTTCTTGAGTTCTCTTCTGATAAAGGCACACTGTCTGTTGAGTTCAGTTTTAAGAGTGGGGTCCTTGGAGGCTTGCCATCTTTTCTTAATTCGGTTTCTGGCAGTGATAAGTTGTCTAAGAAAAGGGGGGATGTACTGTTTACGGCTATTGTAGACTGGTTTTGAGTTATTATCATAGGCTTTGTTGATAAAGGTAGTTAGGTCTTCGACAGCGGGGTCAATGTCTTCAGGTTTTTGAATATTGTAGGTAAAGACGGAGAGTTTGTTTAGGTCTTGTTTGAAGGTTTGCCAATTGGTGTGTTTTGATCTTTGTGTGATTTGAAGGGTGGTGCGGAGATCGAGAGTTAAGTTGACCGGATTGTGGTCGGAAGAAAGTTCAGGAACGGAGTTAATGGTGTATTGCTGCGGGATACCTTGGATGAGGGCAAAGTCTATGGTGGTGCTGGAGATTCTGTTGTGGTGGGTTGGGGTGCTTGGGTGGGCAATATGTATAGATTTTGTATTTGAGTAGGAAAGAATGGCTTTACCAAGTTGGCAGTTGGAAGTATTACCCCAGGCAGTGTGCTTGGCGTTGAAGTCGCCTGCAAGGATGGTGTAAGGATTTAGCTTGAAGACTTCGTCTAGATCAGCGGAGACGTCAGCGGGGGTTGAGTTGCAAGGCAGGTAAGTGGAGATGATTGTGAAGGTCGGCTGGCCTGGTAGTTGGATGTCGATGGCGGTTGCTTCGATGGCTTTCAGGGGTGGGAGGATGTTAATGCAGTGGGGAATGTTTCTTTTGATGTAGATTGCTGTACCTCTTCTAGCTCGGCCTGCTGGACTGTCGTTACGGTAGCTATTGTAATTTGGAAAGGAGATTTTGTTGAAGGATCTGAGGTGGGTTTCTTGTAGTAAAAAGATATGGATGTCGTATTTGGTTGCATAGTCCCGGACAGTTATGATTTTGTTGGAGAGTCCATTGCAGTTGAAGAAACAGAGGTTGAGGTTATGTAAAGTGACAGAGTTCATTTAGGGGTGTTTGTGGTAGAGCTGTTTTGAACACTAAAATTAACAAATACTTGGAGTTTATCAGTTGGGTTATTGGCTGCCTGGAGTTGACTTAGTAAATTATTGATTCCATCAATGCCATTGAAAATTCCGGAGATTTCTTTGATTAGTTGGAGAATAGGGCCGAGGCTAGAGAGAGGTTTTCTTGAAGTTCGGCCGCTAGAGTGGGGTTGAAGAGAGAGGATTGGTCAGTGGGGAGAACTGCTGCTTCCTGGTGGTTGGTTGGTCTGGAAATAGATGCGTAGCTCGGTCGAGCGCTGAAGCCACCTGTGGCTGGTATGTTCAGGGCAGGGAAGGTTCTCGGAGGTCCAATTCTCTGGTTTTGGTGTTCTTGACCTCTTCTCTGTAACTCCTTTTCCCTCTGGAACTGGGTCTTGGGAAACTGTGGGCACTTGGACCATGCAGCTGTATGTCCTGAGGCCTTGCAGTTAATGCAGGTGGGGTTGTCTTGCCTGGCGATGGAGCACTCCCTGGTGGTGTGGGGGCCGGCACACTTCAGACATCGTGGCTGCATGTTACAGTTCTTCGCAGAATGGTTGAATCTGTTGCATCTGTAGCACTGCATTATTCCTCTCCGGTTTTCAAAAGCTTCGAAGGCTACGCTGAGAAAGAGACATCGGTCTAGCTTGTAGATTTCTTCATTCTCCTTGCTCCTTGGCATTTCAATGATGAAGGCGCCTGTGGGTTTTGCGTTAAAGGAGCTCTTGATTTGGGTGATTCTTAGAACTTCGTATCCTTGTTGAGTGAGCTCTTCTTGTAAATCCGGGATTTGTGTCTCTGCGGGTAGCCCCTTGACCACGACTTTAAATGTGTTTTTCGGCTCCGGGGTGAAACAGTATGAAGGGATATTCTGTTCTTCTAGGTATCTTTTAACCTTGCGGTAATCATCAGAATTCTTGGTATAGATTCTAACGTATTCGCCGCCTCCACGTCCCTTGACTGGCGCAACTGTATTTATTCCTTTGATGATGGCGGGGAAGTCTTTGGTGGCCTGGAGCATGAGCGGTGGTGGGGCTCTCTCCGCTCCCTGCGGCTGCGCAGTGGGATTGCTTTTTGACGCGTCAGCTGTTACGTCGGCTCTAGGCTCGGGGAGATTTTGGAATTGATTACTAGTAGGAATCGGAGTGGTTAAGTTAAATTTTATGAAAAGGGATGAATGGTCTATCAGCTACTGGATCGGGACGGATTTGGCAGGGTTTCGCTTATTTGGCAGTTGTTTTAATTATTTTTGTGTTTTGGGGGAATAAATATTGTTGAGGGAAAAACTGTGCGATAAATGTAACTAAGTCATTTTTCGTATCTAAGAAAATTTTTGTTCAGCTAATGAGCAATAGTTATTTGTTGTTTTCAATTGACTTGTTTCAAGTGACGTAAATCCTTCATGTTTTCATTCTTGGATTACGTATGACAAGGTATAAGCTCTATCCCTTTCATTGATTTACTAATTGAGATATTATTTTCATTTCTCTAGAACAGTTGTCACTCAAGACGGGAAACATGTTTATTACCTCATATAAGAGTGATTTTTATTGGGAATATTTTGGAAAGCACTACATAAAGGTCACTTACGGAAACTATCAACTTTGAAATCAGCCTCTTAAATATAAACAGCTCTAGAGCGACATTATTTAAACAAACCACTTAACTCTAGAATTGTGTAACTAAAATCAAGTTTCTTTACACTCATGTGGCTCCATAAGATAGCTTACCCTGCAAACTTCTTGAAAATAATTTTTAAAAAATAAATTCAATCTCGGCAAAACAGCTCTCTCAAATGCTCTCTACTTATGTTCCCTCATCAATAGCTCTCGTGTAGTTCAAGTGAGACGATAGTTACAACTGAAAATCAATATAATCATCATTGGCGACATCCCATCCTCCTTGGCGACAAACAACACAATGGCAACCCTACCTCAGCCCATGACGACAAACGGCCTCATTTGGCGGGAAAGAGGCCCGCACACAGCATCACTTAATGAAGAAATATTTGAAGTCGCCCCGTGCACTTATTCCCGGATAATGTATTCAAGGGAGTGGGACCCGGAGACGGGATTAATCAGGGGAGATCGTAGATTTTGGTAGCGGGAAAATGCCGGTTCTACTGCAGGGGAGGGATGTGGGACGTTAAGGCGGGGTTGTTTCAGATCTTGGGGTCCTCGGATTGACTATTGTCTATTATACTTTTCCTCTAACCGAGTTTATGTAGTTAACGAATATCTTTGGGTTTTTTTTTTAAAAGCTGGTGCTCATTGAAATTTTTAATGTTCCAAAGTTTTTAAAACTTTTTTTTTCACAATCTCGTTTTGCTGGGTATCGATCTTATCACTTTACCGTTGTTCATAATTATGAGACCCGTTAGCAATATGCCATGTGCAGTTTTATGATAATTTAAATTAAATTTTACCAGCATTCTGCAATGCCACACAAAGCACACGTAAAAATCGGTACGAAATATTTATATTGTACTTGATAATATTACTGCAGTAACGATTATCATTTAATCAAGTCCTATTGATTATGAATTTTCAAATGAAATATCACAAAAATAGTGTTTCCTTTATTATAAAACGTTATTTTTTTTTATAATCAATGGTAAGGTCAGTTCTTAGTGAACTGGACTTCTCCTAATGGCAGAATTTGACTTTTATTGGTCTATCTCCATTGTTAGTGATGGAAGACAGAAACTAATTTTTTTTTATGTTTTCACTGGACATTCAAATTATTCTTTTTCTATTCAGTTAAAAGTTTTCCCTGTTTTAAAGTTTTTCATTAATTACATTTTTAACTTAAATGTGATAGGGTAGACTGACCAGTGAATGAACATTTGGTAAATATAATTTTTAAAAATAAGGATTGAAAATCATTCCCCTAGATGGATTGGCAACACTGACTTCCTCCCATGTAGTAAAAAGCTATCTGACAGATGGTTGGTTGTCCTGGTCATTATATCCTGGTGTTCATTCACTGGCGAACGCAGCGCCTTAAGGGGTCTAAGGAGTCTTAAAAATGTGCAAAGAAGGCACTACAAAACATAGTTTGATCTTTCATGTCATTTTTGAACTACTCAATGTATAAGTATAATTTTTTTATATGTAACTCTACAAGATTTATTTATTATAAAACAAGTTTTAAAATTTATGAAACTTTAGCCAAAACTAAAATAAATGATATTAAACATGAAGCTATTTGAACACATTGTGATTAGGCTTGCGCGGCAAATTGTGAGGTCAAAATTGAAAAAATGACCAAGAAAATGATTTTATATTGTACAAATATGTGCAAACAAAGACTTATACCTAAATTCTCAGCTCAATTTTAATTAGAAATTATTTTAAAAATAATTTAAAATCAAAATTTTAAAAATTTTATTAATTTTTTTTAGAAAAAAGTTCTTAAAATAATTTCTAAATAAAATTGAGCTGAGAATTTAGGTATAAGTCTTTGTTTGTACATATTTGTACAATATAAAATCATTTTCATGGTCATTTTTTCAATTTTGACCTCACAATTTGCCGCGCAAGCCTAATCACAATGTGTTCAAATAGCTTCATGTTTAATATCATTTATTTTAGTTTTGGCTAAAGTTTCATAAATTTTAAAACTTGTTATATAATAAATAAATCTTGTAGAATTACATATAAAAAAATTATACTTATACATTGAGTAGTTAAAAAATAACACGAAAGATCAAACAATGCTTTGTAGTATCGTCTTTGCACATTTTTAAGACTCCTTAGACCCCTTAAACGTTCATTCACTGGTTAGTCTACCTTATATTAAAACAAAAAAAACTTAATTGATCGAAGCAAAACACATTATTTGTAATGCAGAGCTTTTGCGACTGCGTGGAATATGATTCAAAAGTAGAAAAATGTGTACCAAAAATGTAATATCGATCTATGTCAAATGTAGTCAAACTCGAATTTGTTTTTCAGATAGCCAAAAACTGTCTCAATAATACTTTGTTTTTCTTAACAATATATTCTATTTAAGCGCCGTTCATGAGATTTCATTAATTTTTTAATTATATTAAAACATTATCTTGTTACTCTTGCAATGAAGCGACTTTCAGATATGAACTGTGCTGAATTGAAGAATGTATAAAAATCATGGTTGCTTTGGTGACAGATTGGTCAGAACCATAGAACTTGCTAGAATGAAACTGTTTAGCAACGTTTGTGCTTGATCTTAAAGAATTCTACCGTTTTGACTAGCGCATTTATGTTGATCTAAATAAAAAACTTCTCTTCCTAAGAGCAGTTCTTCAAACACAAAATAGTACACTCTAAATATACAAATGAAATGTTATTTTTATGAGGGTCAATTATGAATAAAAACTGACCTTTACTCATCTCATACAAGATTTATATATTGCAACTTATCAGTTAATGTTCTCCAGGAATCCTTTAGGGGCTGGAGAGCCCAGTCGGTTAGGCACTCGCCTAGCATGCTAAAGGTCCCAGGTTCGGGGTCGGGCATCGCCAAAATAACTGCCGAACTATAAGTGCAGCCAAAAATGTCCGACGAATAATTCATAGTGTAGAGGAGGTGCAGTTTAAATATCCTCCTAAGTCCTAACGCTGCGTACGATGTCGCCCTTAACGGTTGGGTGCCTACTCAGGTGTCGGCTCTTCACTTGACTGTGGTTCTAAACTATGACGCCAGTCGCCAATAGCCCTCATGTAGCTCTAGTGCGACAATAATTAAAAACCTAACCAAACCAGGAATCCTTTGTATCTTACAGTCGGATCCATATCTAAGCTCGGGGGACGCAACAAGTAAGCTCGTATCTTCAATTAGGATGCAATTTGGAAAGTGGTCCTGGACTACCGGGACCAAAGACACATTAGATTATTACGATCGCTCACTTTTGTTGTGCTAGGTTTATTCAAGGTTTTTTAATAGGAGGCATTGTTTCCTGGTCTTTCCCTCGGGACATGGAAAACAGACAGTCGTCAATGGATCATGTGCAATAAAAGTGAGACTTTTATTTCACTGAACAAACTAAAATTTGTGTTTTATTAGGTTAACTATACTCTAGTCGCAGACGTTTACATGCATATATGCTTACTACGCATTTCCTAAAGCATTCTGATTTTGCGATGTCAAATCGACTTCGAAATTTGATTGCACTAAATCGTGTTATACCACGACCTACTCAACTGCTAAGACCGAATAAAAGTTCCCAAACAAGCTTCTTTCGGCTTTGTTATTTGAAGAGTTCAGGGGAAAAACCAGTTTATTTCGTAGAAGGCTTTCCTCAATAGGCCTCTTTGGCGATGATAGCGATAAATCGCCTAAACTGGTTTAAAAAACGGTTACTCACTTTGTTTATCTTTCGCGGCAACCCTGATTCGCACCAGAGATCACTGGTTACGAGTCACACATTTGTACCGCGAATAAAGAACCGTAAGATGTCGCCAATGTCCGCCAAGCAGACACAACTACGGGAAAACTCTTAATAAACAAAGCGGTTCTTCCCCTGTACTCTTCATTTAAGTTGGCCGTGGTTATACTCGAATACTATCACCCCGAACCTTATGTGGTGATAATCAAACGTTATTTTAATTCACACCAAAACATGCTTTAAATTAATCCAATTAATCCATTGCAAAAAAAACCCACTTATTGAATCAATAATCATTTCAATTTACACTTTTAAGAAATGTGTGCAAGAGTTATCTTTGAGAACAATTTCATAAAAGTAGTCGTCACTGCACTTGAATCATTTTGCTATCGCCCCTATTTTTGACACAATTTTTTTTTTATAATGGTCAAAGATTCCTCAATTTACGAAAAACAAAAGTGTCTGTCAAATATCCCTATAACACCGAGCTATCACGATCGTGCTGGTATAAAAGAGAATGTTCAGGTTTTTCAAAAATATCGAATTCGAAGCAGCTGTGTTGTATCATTCGTAATTGTATAAAAAATGACTTAGCTTTTAAGGAGTTGCTGGCACTTATGCTGTTAAATGCTTTTTTTTTCGATATAAATTCTAAAATTTAGTCTCATAAACTTAAATCAGCGCCATCTGAACGCCACGGTCTTAAAGGGTTATACTATTCTAATAATAATTTACATACTTCATAACATCTTGATTAGACGAAAGTAAATGAAATAAAGACCGACTGCAATCTTCATAATCTGTATAACATTCTGACGTTCAAGCCCACTTTTAACCAGTAAAATCTTTTTATGGCCTGATAAAGAAAGCTACAAAGAGTATTTCTATAATTTTACCAGGAGAGGGCGTTATATGTCTGAAATCGATCTCTTTTAATAAAGTTCTATCCAAAATTTCGCACGTGCTCCGAAAGTTTATTTCTTTTGATGCTTTAAGTTAGACAATCCTCGAAAGAAAAAGTTTACAAAATATTTACAGGCCAAAAAGTGTAATATAACAAATAAAATTTTGAGTTAGTAAATTTTATAATTGGATTTTCCGCTTGGATTGCGTGCTATGCTATTGGAACCGATTATTTCTCGTATTATTCAGTTACATTAACATATGTTATTTAAGTCGCTATTTAAACCTAATTATTTCAGAAAATGCACATTGTAAAAATTATAATTTTCTGATCTACCAACATGAAAAAATATTAATATAAATAATTAAGTTTTAAGCGAAGCGTCTAGATTCCAAACTCGCATTCTCTATAGTAAAAAAAGATAAAGGATATATTCACCGGTGACTTTTGATAATCGTAAATGCAATTGGACGAAGTCGCCAATGAACGTATCGGACGCTATATATGAGTGAAACTTGGGATTATACTAGTTTTGCAACTCTACTCGTCAAATATAATTAACGCGATTCACAAAATAATTGGAAAAGTTGCACTTCTTCAAAAATGCATATTTTGGGGGGAATCATCTTCACTTGCATTGTATTTCATTCATAGGAGATTGGTTGATAGACATATATATTCGTTACCTTCATCAAGTAAGACAGACACAACACACACATAAGTGACAGATGCTGCCATCTATCGCCACCTCCGCAATTAAGACATGTCCTCCCTGAAGGAAAGGGAAATAGTCTCCAGGACCTGTACCAGTGGGAAACTGCGCCATGACCGCCCACGGGACTTTCGGATCCACATATTTAATGAGCACGAATTCCGCATATACTCGGTGAGTCTTCAGTGATATCGGGACTCGATCGCAGTACCTTCCGGTTCCTTAACCACAAAGCTATCCGCGGCCCAATCATTCGTAGTATTTTCGAAGATATTACACTACCAGTGAACACTGCGTGGGCGGTTAAACTGCAGTAACCATAATTAAGAATTGGACTATTTTTGTTCTGAATTAATTTTTTTTTAAGTAAGGCTCCTTTTTTGGGTAAAGTAGTTTAGTGCTTGCAACAAAGATCCAAGTCGTTTGGCTGCGTACAAATGCTGCCCTAAACGATGCGTTGGGTGCCGACTCGGGTGTCGGCTCGTCAACATGCCAGTGGTTCGAAATTACGACGCCCGTATCTAATAGCCATCGTGTAGCTCTGGTGCTACGGTATGTCAAACTGTGTCGAATAGAAAAAAAAAATATTGAAATGGTACATTTATATTTCATAAGCGCAAACGGAATCTATGGCGACAAACTACAGTTAAGTGGTCTTAGGAGTCTTAAAAATGTGCAAAGAAGGTACTAAAAAGTATAGTTTGCAAATTCATATAATTTTTTCATACTCTATATATAAGTATAATTTTTTTATAGATAATTCAAAAGATTCATAAAAAACAAATTTTAAAATTTATGAAACTTTAGAAAAAACTAAAATAAATGATAACAGATATAAAACTATTTGAAAACATTTGGATTAAGCTTGCGCACCACATTTTTAGGTCATAATTGAAGAAATGACCAAGAAAATTACTTTGTATTGTACAAATAAAGACTTTTAACTGTTTAAAAGAAAAATAAAATAATATTTATTAATTAAAGAAAATTTTAAAATTAAAATTTAAAATTCTTTATTAATTTTTTTAAAAAAAAGTTCTTAAAATAATTTTTCAATAAAATTGAGCTTAAAAATTAGGTATAAGTCTTTATCTGTACATATTTGTATAATATAAAGTCATTTTCTTATTCATTTCTTCTATTTTGACCTCAAAATGTGGCGCGCCAAGCCTAATCTAAATGTTTTCAAATAGTTTTAGGTTTGTTATCATTTATTTTAGTTTTGGCTAAAGTTTCATAAATTTTAAAATTTGTTTTATAATAAATAAATCTTGTAGAAATACATATAAAAAATTATACTTTTATGTTGAGTAGTTAAAAAATTACATGAAATCGCAAACTATGCTTCTTAGTACATTCTTTGTACATTTTTAAGACTCCTAAGACCCCTTAAAGGATAACAATGTTCTGGTTCACTTTTACCAATTTAAATGTTCCGTTTGGCGTCGGTTGTT
Organism: Hylyphantes graminicola; assembly: GCA_023701765.1. Lineage (NCBI taxonomy): Eukaryota > Metazoa > Arthropoda > Arachnida > Araneae > Linyphiidae > Hylyphantes > Hylyphantes graminicola. Next base: position 59,450,591 of record CM043118.1, on the reverse strand, counting down.
CATTTTTGGCGACTTTATCGCTATTCCCACCAGCGAATCGGATCCATTGAAACTAAACCCTAACAATAAAAGGTAATAGACTGCTTTAAATATTCGCATTAAGTTTATTGCTACTATTAAACGCTGTATAATATCACTTTTTGACAAGACTCGGAGCAGGAAAGGTTATTTTTCACACAACTTACATTTAGAAAAGCTCACACTACATTATCTGTTCTTACAAAGTATTTTTATGAAAGAACGACTTTAAGTTTCCTTAAAATCCATACGAGTTTTCTTAATGACTAGAAAGTTTTCTAGTCATTCAAGAGTATCAATAGAGTTTTGATTCCGAAAACATGCGTTTGTTTTGGGCTTTTTTAATGAAAGTTTTTATAAATTGATTCAAGAAACGAATTCGTATGCAATGATTTTAGTTAAACTTGAGCCTTAAAATGCAAATATATAGTTACCGGACAGAACAGAAGAAATTGTTTAAGAAATTTGTATAGCAGTTGTCCATCCAGCATCTGAGATTTTGAAAAACTTTATGGTCCGAACCCTAACCGTAATAAGAATGCGTTCGCAGTTAGAAGTCTGTAAAGATTTTCGTTTTCCAGCAATACGTTTTAAACCATAAAAGTTCTAAGGATGCCTCTCCCTCTAAACATGCGTGATTTTTTCGAGCAATTTATTATGGCGTCCGACACCAGTACTACAGTCTACACTCTTTGCCAAACTAAGTTGTTGTCTAATTGTTTGTGAATCCATCCAGAAAACATGTTTAAAACATTAATTTGGTTTAAGGTCTAACAGATTTGAATATTATTTAAGAAAATACGGCAATATTTTGAGAATGAAAAGTGCATTTTGGTTACATTGTATTCAGATCATTTTGTATGTAAACATTACCTTACAAAAGTTTCCAACTAAAGGACCAACCGCTCTTTTCCAACTGCCTTTTTACTCTTTGTTTTTACCCAAGTTAGGTTGGCACGGAGTGTATAAACTCGAGTATCAACTTTAAAGCTATGTAGCTCTTTTAGTTCGAAATATAGAGGGGTTTGACACAGTCTGACAAACGAACCAATGTTCAAAAACCTGATTTTTAGAATCGACGCTTTCCAAAACGTGTAGAAAACCCAAAATTCAATTTCAGATTTGAAACCCCACTGTAGTTTTCATTGCCTTATATTACATACGTAAGGCGATTCAAAGTAAAAAAAATTACATCAAATAAGCAATTAAAAAAAAACAATAATCAAGTTTTATTTATAAAAAGAAAGAAATAAAAATATATAATACTTTAAAAGCTCTCTTTGTCAGTGACTTTTAAACCACTCGTTTGTTTAATATTCCTAGAAACTCATCTTTTTCCGTAAATCCGGAATACGAAATGTTTATTTTTTTATCTACGTACATTGACTTACAATGTAACTAATCATTGAAACCACTTTTTCCTGGTATGGACAGTTTAACTAATTACCATTTCCCAGTATAGATCTGTTGACAACGCCGAATTAATGTTTCCGAGATATTTCCGCGTACACATTTCTTGGAAATCTTCAACACAGTAAACTACTTTGATGATTATAAGGATGGGCTATTGGAATAAAGCGATTAATTTAAACCCCTTCAATCGCAACGACAACATCCTCATTTTAGAATTTTTTTTCTGATTGTCTATACCCATTTTTGATATCAAAAAGCACATCATTCGAATCTTCATACTTTTATTTGAATTTATTAATCCCCATTAATGTCAGCCTCATTATTTTTTCTTAATTATGATCAGAAACATGATGATGCCAAATGGCATAACTGGGACTGAAAGGGTTAATTAGAGATTAAGATCATTAAAGATTTTTATCTTAAATGGAGTGTCTTCTCACTTACTCGTTGCACTTGCTTGTATTGTGACTATTTATTAGAGTTTATCGCGTTTTCAAGTTTTGAAAACTTTTTACTCAGTCGGCCAATTGAGATTATTGAGCCGATTACCCCGACTGGTAAGGCGTGGGCGTTTAGAAGAAGTGATGGGCTGGGGAGCCCAGTCAGTTAGACATTCCACGTTTACGCCTAGCATGCGGAAGATCCCAGGTTCGGGTCCGGGCATCGCCAAAGTAACTGCCTACCTATAAACAGCCCGTGAAGCCTAAAACGTGTGCTCCCTTGTTAAATATTCTTCAAAAGTTCTAAACCAGCGTACGCTGTCGCAACCTTAACGGTTGCGTTGGATGCGTACTCGAGTGTCGGCTCGTCACATGACTGCGGTTTTAAAATACGACGTCCGTCGCCAATAGCCCTCGTGTAGCTCTAGTGCCAAGATAATTCAAACTGAACCTAAGAAAAAGTTATCTCGGGAGTTCTGAAATCAAATACGACTTTTGATACGAGGAAGTCCGTTATAATATAACGTGAATAATTTTAATGAGATGGTAAATCTACCAAAACCAAACCTCTTATAAATGAAGCGTAAAAAAAATTCAATATTATAGTAGACTAGTAGTATTAGTACTTCACTCCGTGCCAACCTAACTTGGGTAAAAACAAATAGTAAAAAAGCAGTAGGAAAAGCGCTGTTGGTCCGTTAGTTGGAAACTCTTGTAAGGTAATGTTTACATTCAAAATGATCTGAATACAATATAACCAAAACACACTTTTCTTTCTGATAAAATGGCGAAATTTTCTCAAATAATATTCAAATCCGTTAGACCTTAAATGAAATTAATGCTTTAAACGTGTTTTCTGGATGGATTCACAAATAATTTATGGAACTCTTTACATCCGCGGAAGGATCTTCTCTATAGCATATTTCTATTTTCCCAACTTAGGTTGGCAAGGAGTGTAGTATTACTAAAGTTGTAACGAGATTAATATTTAAATATTCATTTCGACAAGAATTAAACTCGTGGGGGGAGGGGGGGGGGACGGGAGTGACAGAACTGTTGTAGACGGAACACTAACAACATCGGGAGACAACTTTTTTCTTTTTCTGTGGAACAAAGGTACGAGTAAAAAATTTTAGAAAAAATCTATCTAAGCATTAGGTATAACTTTAGTAATAAAAAGTTTAGGCTTTACTTCAAACACATAGATTTTTCTATAGACTATCTTTTTATTTACATATAGATTTAGTTGCATATACTGTTCAAAACAATTAGGGGAGCACTCTGCGTACTTTTGTTAACCCTTTCAGTTTTAGCGCTTTGTTTTTCATTCTAAAAATCTAAAATTTGTGAAATAGACTCTTTATGCATCCAGAATGAAATGATAAAAAACAGGCGGGAAAAATATTAATCTTTTTAACTAAAATTTAAGGGGGGGGGAAATTGGAATAAAAAATTAAGAATAAATTACAATACTTTTTTCAAATTTTTATTTGCATAAAAGAGGTAATATCAATTTTTAAACATCTGAGAATGTAAGTGTTATGAAGAATTTAGGAAGAGTGAAGAATTTAGGGTAAATTTATTTCTTAACTTTTTCAGGGTAAATTTTATTCAACCCTGTTTTCGTATTTTCATTTGATTACAACAAACATTATTTACATTCTCAAAATGACATGATTCTTCCAGCTAACGATAAATTAGGGCAAGCTCAACTTAGTGGGGAAAAAAATCGCAATCTCATGATTCCAAATGAAAACTTTCGGCTTGATAGAGTTTAAACCATACTCTCCCCTAACTGTTGTGAACAGTGTAGGTTATTTACATCATAAAACAGTGCCTTGAGAAATGAAGTATATTAAAAAAATTAAATTAAAATATTTATATTGAATGCGTATCAGAATATCTCAAAATGGATTAGTCATGTCTACAATCCGTATTCAGTCAAAACTACTCGTGAATTTAAACCTAAAAGTTTTCTTAAAAATAACTCAAGTTAGAAAAGATATATATTTGTAGTGGTTCCCCAACTTTTGTGAATCGATAGAAGACGAAAAAATATTTTCTAGAGAGCAGTCAAAAACATTTAATTTTCCAGCTAGATAAAAAAAATAGGGAGGGCATTCTCGTTTGAGTTTCTCTTTAAACTTGCAATTATAATAAAAAAAAGTTTTTCTTTAACGTGATAAGTGTGGTGTTAATAAATTTTGACATATTTAAATGAGTGCTAGGTTACTGATCAGAATCGAGAAATTTGGGATGAAATAAAAATTACAAATATTAATTTGATTTTAATATAATTGATTTTTGTTTGTCGTAAATTTTTCGATTAATAAATTTCCAGAAATTAATACCTAAATATTTTCTCCGCCTATAAGTCCTTTACGAATTTTGGACACATTACGTTTTAGACGAACAAAGTAAAAAGAATAAGCTTTCTTCATCTGTTAATTAAGATATCCAGTAAGCGGTCTGTGAATCTGAAAGTCTGATAATTTAACCAAACTCATCCGTCAATATTTCAGCCACTAGTGTGCTGAAACTACAGAGGCCGCCTGCGAGCGTGATATAGTAAATAATATTTTGTATAATACGTTTCGCTATCATATGATTTAAAAAAAAGTATAATAAATATCCTCTTGCAACCCGAGGAAAATAATACACGTATATTCTTAATCTAAACATACTTTTGATACAAATATATGCTAAAAAGTATGTTTTGCAAAGAAATTTTTAAAACAATTTATGTTTAATGGCTACTTAGGGACACGCTTTAAACTCTAAAACTACAGGGTGAGGCAAACAAAACCGGCTTCGAGTTGGAGATAAGAATACGACAGAAATGTTGCCAAGTCAAAAACCAAATCAAAAACATGTTTGCTAACTGAAGCTTTTGATCACTTCAGTATTAAGCCCAAACAAACGCTTGGCGACTTATTTGCCGGCAACTACGATATGGTTAGAAAAGCTAGTTGAAATGAAATATAAACATGGTTTGTAGGGCTGATCAAAAACGTTCCCACTTGTGATTATTTCGGTCCTTATTTATCCTAGAGAATCGGACCATTTTGTTTTTGGTAATACAAAACATTTTTAATTGATCGCAAGACACAAAATTTGCATTATGGGACGTCTTTATACAATACGAACCAAGATCTGAACTCACCACTAGTCTATGAGTAGCTCTAATGGGAAGCTAATTCGATCCAGCCAATGCAAAAACAGGTTTCAGGCGGCTTCAAGATTTTTTCTCGCCAAGCATTTCTGCGTATTCCCATCTCTAGACCGGGGCCGATTTTGTTTGCCTCACCCTGTACATATTTTTGAGATGTAAATGCAATCAAAAAGACCGTATCACTTATTTGTAGTTACCAGATTATTTTAACATTCTTTTTAATGCAAATGGCTTAAAAATTAACTACTAAAATAACTTTATGAAAAAAGAATTAAATTATTTTTTTAAGAACACTCTAATATCGTATTGACCCTCGTTCAGTTTCATGTTTTATAGAATTAAATGACTGATACCTGCAATGAAAGGCTGAAAACTGATATTTGGATCTTCTTCTATCGGACCAGGTCAATTTTGGAACTAATTAACGTATTGATTGTTTGTGGGGAGGTTTTAAAAAATGTCCACAAATGGAGACGCCAGGTCGCAAGAGGAAAAATGCGGATACATGGCTAAGTCAGCTAATGTCTACTGCTTTACCATGATACGAGCTACAGTCATTGATTTGATCATTCATTGAAAACATTATCTATATGAAAAGTACACTGGAAGAACCACTTGATTTTTTAGGAGTCTTACCTCATGTGTCTGCTTGGCGGACATTGGCGACAGGAAACCTGTATTTCTTTTGGTTCTTCATTTGCGATACAAACGTGTTACTCGTGTCTACTTATCTCTGGCGTGAATCAGGGTTGCCGCGAAAGAAAAAGAAGCGAGTAACCGGTTTCTTTATACCAGCTTAGGCGATTTCTCACTATCATTGCCAAAGAGGCCTATTGAAAAAAGAATTCTACGAAATCAAGTGGTTTTTCCCTTTTACTCTTCATATATATTTATTTTTAAACCTTCATTCATACATGCTTTGGCTTCAACTTTCATTTGCAAACATAACACTTGCACTAAATTTTAGCTTACAGTCCATGATGGCGAGTAGGCCAACAATAAATGGGGATTCATACTAATGTCCGTATAGAGGGTGGGGGGGGGGGGGTCTGGATCCAATGTGTATGACTTCTCCTGGATTAGCTGCTGGGCTGGGGAGCCCAGTCGGTTAGGCACTCGCCTAGCATGCCAAAGGCCCTAGGTTCGGGTCCGGGCTTCGCCCAAAAGAACTCTCGACCTATAAACGGACCGTGCCGCCAAAAAACTATCCGACGAATAATACTTCGTGTAAGGGAGTGCACGTTAAATATCCTTCAAACTCCTAACGCTGCGTACGATGTCGCCCTTAACTGTTGCGTTGGGTGCCCATTCAGATTCCTGCTTGTAACTTGACTGTGGTTCTAAATTACGACTCCCGTCGCCAATAGCCCTCGTGTAGCTCTAGTACGACGATAATTCAAGCCTACCTACTTACTTACAGTCCGGAAAGGTAAGTTGACCAACAATAAACGAGGATTCATACCAATGTTCGTTCCAATGCGTGTTACTTCTCCTTGATTAGCGGCACATCCATTGATTAGATGCTTTACTGACCTCCTACCAAGCAACAGCGTCTTTGGATTCGGTTGCCATGGTTACCGGAGGATGGGGGAGCAGCATCGTGTGAAGGAATGTTTACAGGTGATGAAAGGTTTGTTCCGGTTTTGTGAGGGGGCGGTTTCTTCTTAGGGTCATTCGGGAAGTTTTTGTTCATTATTACTTAGGTTTATGAGTGTTTGAATTTGTGTTAGTAGGTTAAAAAAAATCTGAAATGGGCACGGCAGGCTTTGGCCTACTGATGAGCTCTTGCGCCGAGCGGAAAAGTTAAAAAAAAACTTGCGTTTTCTTCTATTTTAACGTCAAACAAAAATTTCATTCTGTTTTGAAATAAGAATTACATTAATGAGATTATGAAATTAATTATTATCAATGAAATATTAATTATGCAAGGCATCATTTATCCTTTCATGTTTTTAAATTAAAAATAACCAGTTTTTTTTGGCGAAAAAAGGCATTTCTCTGTCGCTTTTAAAAAAAAAAACGTTTTTATCCACCATAATTGTTCATTTTCTCTAATTTTCTTTCACAAATTCATTTTTTAAAAATTCATAGTTTGCTAAATTAATTTACATTTCAAAGAATAAATTGTTAGTAAAGTTGATACTTAAATAACAGAAGCAAAAATTACAATACAATTCTTTATATTTTCTAGAACTCTCGTTTACTAAATATTTTAAGCCCAGCCATTAACCCAACAATGTATTAAATTGGATGACCTATAATAATAAAAATGCTAGTACACATTTTTTATACATAATATTCACAAAAATATTCAAGCACCTAGTTTCTAGAATATTTATTAGGAATAATATTCAAACACCAAGTTCCAAGAATATTTTTAGGCATGGCAAAACTTTTCTCCTCAAAATCTTCAGAAACCTCGAAATAGAATTACGGCGCAGTTCTTTCGGCTTTCGAATCTAATTTGAGCTTTAGTACGCGGAAAGAAATATTGGTACAGATTATAATGGCTTTTCTAAGAAAAAATTTTACACGCATTCTCTTTTCACAAAAAATACTTATCACAGAAAGTCGCATGTTTTTTTAATATTCGATAATAAAAAGATAAGATCTTGATTCTTAGAAACCAGTAGGTTTAATGTGCATTCGAAACTTTTCTATACATCTATATTCCAATTTTTTCCTCACACAAATTTCTTAATTAACAACTAATGCATGCCTCGTCTTTTTATTTAGAACCCTGGTGCAGTGACGAGTTCGACACCTGAAGTGGGTACACAAAAAAAAATTACTGGTGATATCGTACGCGATGTTGGGACTGGGAAGCAGATTTAACGTGCACTCTTTCTATTCGGGGTATTATTCGAATTCACTTTTCTCATGAACTATAAGAGATATAGACGAAATTTAAAAAATGACATGATATTATGTGATATGTGCCTAACACATAGACATGGGGTTCAAGCAAAATATGTTTAACAAAAGAAGGTAAATAGAAATTTAAGGGGGAAAAGTGTTGTTTTTGTAATAACAAAAGCACATAATAACAAAAGTATGTAATAGTAAATAAGTATTACTTTTACAAAATACCATGTTCAAAATACCAAGTCTTTAAAAGTATTTAATGTACCACTGTAAAAAACTTCACAAAAATGTCATATAGATTCTCAGGAAAAACCATTCTAAAAAAGGACTAACTTAACATTACATTCTATGGAAACTCTGCGAGATTCCGGGTTGCCTTAAGAAAATTTGTAAAAATGAAGTTGTGACGTAAATTGTACACAAAGGGTCCAAGTAGGTTTATTTCTGGAATGAAGAGTTTAAATTTCTTTTTTTTTAATTTGGTGAAAAGATGATACAACTAAATTGATAAATGTCAGATACATGTGTGTCAATCCCAATCAATCCCCTTCGACTTGGCAAACATCCTTGAGGGACACCCATGCCAGGGAAGTCTTTTGGCTGCAAATAGCCGCTCCGGTATCCAAATAGCGGAGAATTACTTCGCTGGTAAAAGAACGCCATGAATCTGACAAATGTGTCACTGGAGGAGTCATCCATTTGTAATTTTTTTTTATTCTAAAAAGATAATGTAGTATATTTTACTTGCTCTTTGAAGTAGATTGTTTTTTATTTTTTGATACTGAGAAAATTATGTTATGTAATAAGAAGGAAAACATACTTTTTTATTTTCTGCGTTAGATAAACCCATTTTTGCGAATACCAATACCTTCATCTCCAAATACAAATGTTAACTTTATAGTTTTCTTTAAAAAAAATTTTTGTGTAACTGAACTTGTCCTGCATAAATATTTCAGGACTATATCCCTTCATTTGGTAGCGTATTTTGATTATTTAGTTAAACTTAAGTAGAAAGTTCATTTAAAACCATTGTGCGTCAAAAGGACCACAGCACGGCTTACCATACTTACAACGCCAGAGAAGCTTTCCCGAACACGACCGTGGATGGAAATTCTAACGTCACTGTTCCGCGTATCGCTGTTCCGAAGACGGAGGCACCTGATCTCGAAACCTGTTAGGAACTACTTATCCCGATTGACTATATTTTTAGCTTTCGAGTGATTCTGAACATATGAAAAGTACACGGGAAAAACCGATTGATTTGCAGAGAAGTTTCCTTAGCAAAGCCACTTTGGCGATGATAGCGAGTGATCGCCTAAACTTGTGTAAGGAAACCAGTTCCTACCACAGATATCATAGTTGAATAGAGTGGCGGATCACGTGACCCAATGCTAACGACGGGACGCGCAGGGAGTCCCAGAAGAGCCCCAATGACTCCAGTGTTGTAGGTCACGTGATATGCCACGCTAATAATTTAACTACCATATCTGTGGTTCCTAGCTACCAAGATTCATGGCGATTCACGATCCCGGCCCTTGGACCAAGCGAAGAAGAAAGAGAGAAACCGGTTTTCTGCCGCCAAGCAGATAATTGCGGGAGTCCGCCTATTAAATCATTCGGTTATTCCCGTGTACTCTTCATATGACTTCGTCTTCGGCATTCAATGACATCAAACTTAAATATATAAATATAATTTTATTCTACCACAGCCTAAGAGGTTTTCACCGTATTGCAAGTGCTTGTTAAATATGTTTCAAAGTTTCAACGCTGCGTACGATATCGCCCTTAACGGTTGAGTTGAGCGCTTACTCAGGAGTCGGCTCGTCCTTTATTGTGGTTCTAAATTATGTTTGCCCTCGCCAATAGCTTTCGTGCAGCTCTAGTGCGACGATAATTCAAACTTACACAACCTAAGACTCCGAGTAATTTCAAGAAGATGACTTCATCTTCAGCTCGCGGATGGCAAACTTTCCCTCTACGGATGCTTTTGAGAGAGCTTTTCTGGGCTTGTAAAGCCCTTATCAGACGGTATGGACGTCGCTCGTGGAACAACTTTTGGGACACCAAAAACGCCATCCACAGAACGGCAACGTCATGCGTGACATCACAAACTTAAAAGCAGTATTATCGCGGTATTGGAGAAGGTACAAAGAGGAGGATCGGCCATGACGTCATGACTGAACTTCAATCTGATTGGAGCAGCCGTTCGAACAGCATAAAAGTGCCAGATTTTTTCCAGTTGACTCGAAAAAGCCCAGTCAGCAAAAAAAACTGTTCCAAAAACCAGTTTTTGATATGGCGTACGGACGTCGCTGAACGAACGAGCTCTCGTGTGTAAGGTCTTAAGTGGAGTAGGACCATTCACTACTCCACTTAAGTTCCAGTACTTACAGTGTAAGTTCCAAAACATAAACAAAATTCAACCGTTGTTCCAAAAAGAACCCCGACTCGACATACCTTACGACAAAGTTGGCGTTGAATCTGTCATCGGTGCGGTAGGAGCTCATCCTTAACGTGTCTCATTCGGGACACTATGATCGTGATGGAGTATCAGAGGAAAGAAGACCTTAAGTTTTACGGATGGGACTTTTAGCTGCTTTAAATGCGTTTTGACTTTGACAAATTTTGTAGCCGTTTCTGAATAGATAAAAATATAGAAAGATAAGTTGCGGAAAAAGGAATGAGTGGCCTAGTTGGTGAATGTTATTTCCTTTTAGATGTTAGGAAATCTAAAAACATCTAACATAAAAAGGGCAATAACGCGAACCAACTAGACCATTCTTTCTTTTCAGGTAACTTATCTTGTCATGTCTGGGTTTAAATATGGCTAACTTGTCACCAGGCTTAGGTTCAAATACTGTTTCAAATTCTAGCATCTCTTTAAAACTCTGGCATCATAAAGTGCTGCAATCGTACATGTAATCACAATTAGCACTGCTTAAAGAATCTTGACTATTCAAACGAGGCGGAGAGAAGTTCCGATACTTTAGGAACCCTTATATTTCGGAATTGGGCTGCACAAAATAGTACTTAATTTCCAGGGTGTGGTGTACAATATCCTAGGTCTGAGCTTCAGATAACGTCCAATGACAACTATGGTATCGGTCTCCTCTATTGACCACGGTTCAAAGTACAAGGTAGCCATTAACTCATGGGTAAACTCCATTGGAACATTAGAACCCGGGTATTCGGATAAAAGAAGTCTTTGGCGCTACCAGTTTATATTAAAACTTTATAATTAGTTTCAATTGCAAAGAAAAGAAAAAAAAATCAAGAAATTTCAAACATAAGTGTTTCGATTCTATTATCTTCCTTATTCAATTAAACCAAAAGGTGATAAAGTTGCTTACTCACACTATGTAAAACTTCTGTTACTATATTTTTAATTAAAATATTAAAGTAAATAAGTATATAATTATTTTCTCTCAACTCAGAATGGAATCACATTACATTAAATCGATCAAAACTAATTAAAACGCCGCTACTTAAGAAAACGATCCGAATTTTATAAGAATTTCCAAGTAAATTGGATAATTAATTGGTACTTGATTTAATTAACTTGATTTCGCTTGCATTGTCAAAGCTTATTTTAGGATTGATACAAAAGTGAGTAGCTTCGAATTCTTTGACAATTTCCAACGATAAATTAATCATGCGGAAACATAATTATTCTAGATTATTTTGTTCAGTATAATTTTGCTTCAGTACTAAAAAGAGTAATATTGGTGTTTGCTTTTAATACTGTATCATTGATGGCTGAAAGTGAAAAGAAAAAGTCAACTTGTACAGGGTGAGGCAAACAAAACCGGCCCCTATCTAGAGATGGGAATACGTTTAAATGCTTGGCGAGAAAAACTATTGAAGCCGCCTGAAACCTGTTTTTGCATTGGTTGGATCGGATTCGCTTCACATTAGAGCTGCTCATAGACTAGTGGCGAGTTCAGATCTTAGTTCGTATTGTATGAAGACGTCGCATAATGCAAATTTTGTGTCTTGCAATCAATTTAGAATGTTTTGTATTACCAAAAGCAAAAAGGTCCATTTCTCTAGGATAAATAACGACCGAAACAATCAAATAACCACTAAATCTTGATCAGCTCTACTAACCTTGTTTATATTCCATTTCAACTAGCTTCTAAAAGCGTAGCGTAGTTGCCGGCAAATAAGTCGCCAAGCGTTTGTTTGGGCTTAATATTGAAGCGATCAATAGCTTCAGTAAGCAAACCTGTTTTTGTATTGGTCTTAGACTTGGCAACATTTCTGTCGTATTCTTATCTCCACCTCGGGGCCGGTTTTGTTTGCCTCACCCTGTACATCGTCACTTGATTGCGGTCCAAAATTATGTGCCTCATCACCAATATCCTTAGTGTAGCTCTGGCTTTAATGCAACAAAACCAAACTCAATTTGTACTAATACTCTCAACTTAACTCTAAATATGAATAAGGAGATGATGAGTGCTTAAAAAAATAACTTTGTGATATTAATACACGAAATTAGATCCAAAACTGTATCTATACGTCAGTTTTTTTCTTCATTTAGTAATTCTTCAATATTTAAATTTTTACAAATAATATTTTTGTAGCAAAAAATAGATGTTGATTTTAATTTGAATACGAAATCTATTGGTACTTAGTTGAACACTTTCAAAATACATTGACTTCTAAAGAAAAGGACCACAACTCATATTCTGTGTAAACAAAACTAGTAACAAAAGACAAATTTTAGCATATTTTTTCTTAAAACAATGCCCAAAAAATCGATTTTTCCCTTCTAAATAAAACTCTACGTTTTTCTTTAAAAAAAAACTCAAAATCAATCTCTTTTGCTCCCTAAAGTCTAAAAAACCATTTGCTTGGCTTTGCTTTTTTCGTAAGAAACCATTTTATAAACACCTGAGCACCATTTTTCACTGGGCTTTAGAATTATATGACAATTTTTGAAAGATAAAAGGGCTAAAGGCACAATACACGTCTTGTAATTTTTTCTTAAAAGCGTCCATTCGTTTGGGTTATGTACATCCAAGACTAAAGGTTCTGGTTAAAATTTAAACAGACACAAATCTGCATCGAAAATATCACCTGTATAAAGTAACTATGAAGTCGTTTTACTAAAATACCAAGAATATTGTCAAAATAACTCACTTAACCTTTCAGTCCCAACGACAATTTGGCATCATTTTAGAAAAAAATTATAATTTTCATAGCCATTTATGTGTGTGTGATATCAAAAAGCACATAATTCGATTCTTAAAACTTTTTTCTATTCGAAATAATTTTTGTATTAATCCCAATATATGTCAGCCCTATTATTTTTTTGAATTATGATCAGAAACATGCTGATGCTAAATGGCATCACTGGGACTAGAAGGGGTAAAAAAAATTAAAATTTTACTTCGTTTAGACATCACATATGAATCGTTAAAGGCAAAAAGCGTTCAAGCCCATAGAGATATTTCCGCCCACTCTTCTTTCAATAAAATGTTGAAAGGAAGAAGTGTACAGAGAATTTATCCTATCGACTTAAGCCTTTTTAATTCAGAGAATGCTTATTTTTCGTCAATATAGATGTCTATATTGACGATATATAGACATTGTCTATATTGACCTTTTGTATTCTCCTTATACAAGAGGAAAGAAATTCGATTCCTATGCATCATTTTTATTTTTCTTAGCCATTGTTTGCATGAAATTAACCCTTTTAGTCCCTGTGATGAAATTTGGCATCGTTTTTCAAATCGTAATAATAAAAAAAATAATAGGGCTAATATCTATTGGGATTAATAAAAAAAATATTTTCTAATAGAAAAAGTTTTAAGAATCGAATGATGTGCTATTTGATATCATAAATGGCTACAGACGATCAGAAAAAAAATCTAAAATGATAATGCCAAATTGCTATTGGGACTGAAAGGGTTTAGCAAGAAATTTTGAGAAAAGAAGTCGGGATTCGCATGTTAATCCATTTCCCTTCCCATTTGTTAATACAATTGAAGAGCTTAGTAGAAAAACGTGCTAAGTGACATTTCTGAAAAAAAAAATGAGCATTTTTGTATCAATTAACATGTTATTCCCTCATTTAAAACTAACAAGTCTTTCCCATTTCAAAAACTTTAAGTTAAGTATATTTTTGCAAGTACCGTTTTTAACGTATCTAAGTGCAAACTCGGAACTTTAAACTCCTTTTATCGTTTTCAACTTTTTGTCATTCAGCGCGTTCTTATACTAAACTTTTTATTTAAAGACTTCATATCACCATTTACAATAAGACAGCAATAGAATGGAATTAACATCTGCACTCTAGGTATGGCGCTAAGAAAAACCAGGAGATATTTTTAAATTGCAACTATGACAGGCAAGACCAAACTGTTCTCTCCAGATTCAGGAAGGGACACACAAAGAGTTGGAAGTTTGAGGCCGGAATGACGCTATTCCCTGACTGCCCCGGGGGCTGGGGAGCCCAGTCGGTTAGGCACTCGCCTAGCATGCGAAAAGTCCCAGGTTCGGGTCCGTTCCATCTCCAAAATACACTCTTAAAACGAACGAGCGATTTTAACTCAGTCTGGTTGACTTTCACTCATCCAGTCTTTAAAATGCACTTGTCCTTTTGGAGTGGATCCTTTGTCTGTTAAACCTCCGACTGGATCACTCCAAACGAGTGATTTTAACTCAATCTGAGATAATATTCACTCCTTTCCAGTGTCGAAAATGCCCTTCTCCTACTGGAGTGGATTTCACTCTTTTGTTTTAAGAGTGTAACTGCTGACCTATAAATGGCCCGTGCAGCCAAAAATGTAATACGAATAATACCCCGTGTGAGGTAGTGCACGTTAAACATCCTTCAAAGTCCTAACGCTGAGTACGATGTCGCCCTTAACGGTTGCGTTGGGTGCCTATTCAGGTGTCGGCTCGTCACTTGACTGTGGTTCTAAAATACGACGCCCGTCGCCAATAGCCCTCGTGTAGCTCTAGTGCCACGATAATTCAAACTTAACCAAACCTAACCCTGACTGCCCCAGCTGTCGTGGATGTGCTCAAGCAATACCACCTAGATTAGAAGGCCGAAGAACTAAGCAACACAACGTCACACTAGTAGACCTATTTCGATTTGTTGACCAATAACGTCGTATCTTAAGATGACGTCGCATCTTGATTCATCTAATCTTAAAAAAATATTCAAATACAAGATCTAGTCACGAATGATCATTGGTCAAAACCACAGAAACGGTCCACTAATATGACGTCAAGCATTTAGTTCGCCGGCCTTCTATTCTAGGTGGTATTGGCTCAAGCCAGTGCCGAGCACGTACTCCATTGCCTCGGTTTGACGTGGAAGGACGTCAACGACGACCCACTTTTTTTTTTACTTTCTCAGGGTCACACACATCAGGGAACTGGTCTAAATTTTGACCCAGGGATATGTAAAAAATTGCCGAATACAATCGGTTAACATTAAACTAATAAAATAAAGACATTAATAACATTGAATTACCTCTTCATGTTGGGTAGACTGACCAGTGAGTGAACAGGCCCCAGTCAATGAACATTTGATAAATATAATTAAAAAATAAGGACTGAAAATCATTCCACTAGATGAATTGACAACACTGACTTCCTCCCATCTAGTAGGAAGCTATCTGACATATGGTTGGTTGTTCTGGTTATTATATCCTGGTGTTTACTCACTGGAGAACGCAGTGCCTTAAACGTTCATTCACTGGTTAGTCTACCCTAATTAGAATAGACTAACGATGCAAAATATCAGCAAATCATCTATAATAATAAAAGAAAGAGTCTGTCTGTGTGTCTGTCTGTCTGTGTGTATGTCTGTGGATCGCAAAAAACCTACTTAGACTGCTCTAAAAAATTCGAAATTTTTAATATAGGTTCCTTTTAATACCTACGTGTGCACCTGAGGCTTAGTTTTTTCATATTTGATTGTGATTTTTAATTAATATAATTAGTTTCAAAAAAACGTCATCCACGTGGAATTGCGGGACCATAACAGGGCTTGGAAATACATGGACCGGGCCGAAACGGGGACTTGACGCCATCCTCTATTAGTCTGATTGATTGAGTTTGGTTGAGATATGCGCTCGCCCTAAGGCTGCTTCATCCTCTATTAGTGTTAGCTTTTTTAAGTTCGCATGTGCCAACACGAATTTAATTTTGTTTTGATTTTGAGTGTATTTTCACATGTAAGCATGCCTCTAAAAGGAAGCAATGCGAAGTTAACGGATTCCCAGTAAGGCGGGACCATACTGCTAGTTTTTAATAATCCCTTAATCCTAACTTATAACAAGAATTTTCGTACATTAACTCTTCCCAATCTCAATATGCAGTCGCTCCCTCAGACTCCCCGGTGATTTATCACTTGATGCGTTTCTCTTTTCGATAAAGATCCCACTCCCTCACCGAGGTAGAAAAGAAGCTCAGGAGCAAGGGATGCTAGGAGTTATGCTTACGTTTTATTTAACACTGTGCGTACGTTTTATTTAACAATTCGCGTACGTTTTAATAATACACAAATCATAGCATATTAATAACTTGCTTTCAATCCCACTTATCAAACTCAATATGCAGTCGCCCCCTCGGACTTCCCAGTGATTTATGACTTGATGCGTTTCTCTTTTCGATATAGATCCCACTCCTTCACCGAGGCAGAAAAGAAGCTCAGGGGCAAGGGATGCTAAGAGGTTGTGCGTACGTTTTATTTAACACTGCGTACATTTTATTTAACACTGTGCGTATGTTTTATTTAACATTGTGCGTACGTTTTAATAACACATAAATCGGAACATATTAATAATTTGCCTACATTCCCACTTACCATTCTCAATATGCAGTCGCTCCCTCAGACTCCCCAGTGATTTATCACTTGAGGCGTTTCTCTTTTCGATATAGATCCCACTCCCTCACCGAGGTAGAAAAGAAGCTCAGGAACAAGGGATGCTTAGAGTTCTGCGTGCATTTTATTTAACACTGTACGTACGTTTAATTTAACACTGCTTACGTTTTATTTAACATTATGCGTACGTTTTAATAACACATAAATCAGAACAGAATAATAATTTGCTTTCAATCCCACTTATCAAACTCAATATGCAGTCGCCCCCTCGGACTTCCCAGTGATTTATGACTTGATGCGTTTCTCTTTTCGATATAGATCCCACTCCTTCACCGAGGCAGAAAAGAAGCTCAGGAGCAAGGGATGCTAAGAGGTTGTGTGTGCGTTTTATTTAACACTGCGTAAATTTTATTTAACACTGTGCGTACGTTTTATTTAACACTGCGTACATTTTATTTAACACTGTGCGTATGTTTTATTTAACATTGTGCGTACGTTTTAATAACACATAAATCGGAACATATTAATAATTTGCCTACATTCCCACTTACCATTCTCAATATGCAGTCGCTCCCTCAGACTCCCCAGTGATTTATCACTTGATGCGTTTCTCTTTTCGATATAGATCCCACTCCCTCACCGAGGTAGAAAAGAAGCTCAGGAGCAAGGGATACTTATAGTTCTGCGTACGTTTTATTTAACACTGTGCGTACGTTTAATTTAACACTGCGTACATTTTATTAAACACTGTGCGTACGTTTATTTAACTGTGCGTACTCTTATTTAACTGTGCGTACGCTTATTTAACTGTGCGTACGTTTTATTTAACACAGTGCGTACGTTTTATTTAACACTGCGTACATTTTATTTAACACTGTACGTACGTTTTATTTAACACTGCGTACATTTTATTTTACAATGTGCGTACTTTTTAATAACACATAAATCGGAACATATAAATAATTTGCTTACATTTCCACTTACCAAACTCAATATGCAGCCGTCCCCCAAGACTCCCCAGTGATTTATCACTTGATGCGTTTCTCTTTTCGATATAGATCCCATTCCCTCACCGAGGTAGAAAAGAAGCTCAGGAGCAAGGGATGCTAAGAGTTGGGCGTACGTTTTATTTAGGGGATTTTTGAGGAGTAGCTAATATCAGATACACTGTTCAAATTATATTTCAATATACGTTGGGTTCTTTTCACTATATAAAGACTGTGTGGTAAAATGCTTCACCAAATTTTCTCTGTTTGGTTGAACTATTTTTCAAGTTAGGAACCAAAAACAAGAGAAAGTCTTCACTAGAAATTCTGAGGCACATTTCACCCCTTATCCGCTACAGCTAATAGGAACCCTTCTTGCAGAGAAACATAGCTACAAATTTTGGAGTCCATTTTGTTTAAAAAAAATTTTGCACATTAATAACGGACAACCCAAACTAGAGTATAAAATATATACACTGCTCAAAACAATTACTGGAGCATTTTGCGTACTTTTGTTTGCCCTTTCAGTTCCACAGTTGTGTTTTATTCTAAAAATCAAATATTTGTAAAAAGATTCATTATGTATCCAGAATGAAATGGTAAAAAACAGGGTATAAAATGTTAATTTTTATTTAAAAATTAAAGGGAAAAAATTGGAATCGTAACTTTTAAATAAATTATAAAAAGAATTAAAACTTTAAAAATTGATTTTAATTTTTTAAACAAATAAACAACTAAGAATACAAGAGTGAAAAATTTAGGGTGAATTTATTTCATAAATATTTTAGGAGTTTATTTATTTTTCCATGTTATTCATTTAATTAAAGCAAACTTTATTTAATTCTTCAAAAGACATGATTCTTCTATCTAACGATAAATAAGTGAGAGATCAACTTAGTGAAAAAAAAACCCGTAAGCTGATATGATTCCAAATGGAAACATTGGGAGGGATAGTATTTAAACCTTGCATTCCCCTAATTCATTTGAGCAGTGTGTTATGAAGTAGTAGTTGAGAGTCGTGTTGTGTTTCGCACCCCTAGTTTTCATTCAAAATTTGTAGGACATCTGCTCGGTCTATGAACTTATTCCTCTAAAATAGACCGTTCTCAAACATCAAGCTTTAAAAATCATTCCTTTGAATAATTATTTATTCTGTTTGGCATGCAAATCAACTATTTGAACATTAGGTTTGGTTGCGAACAAGTTAGTTTTAATAATTATAATAAATTTATTGACAAAAAGTTCATTTTTAAAATTTGTTTTGGTAATATTCTGTTAATAATTTTGTGTTCATTAAGTTCGTATTGCCCAACAAACATCAATTTTGCATTTTTGAAAACATGTTATCTTATTAAAAAATGATTAATTACTGAAACATAATTTGAAAAACTTTTTAAACAAAATAACATAATAATTGATAGTTGAGATATAGGGGAAGGGATCGAACTCAAAGGACTTTTATATACAAATAACTAAACAGTATCAAAATAGATCGTGCGAAAAAAAATTTATACGATTAATGTTTTTAAAAATGAAATGCATGTTAATTTCACGGAGAAAACTAACTTAAAATTTTGATCATTCTCATTTTAAATGATACTTAGGTACACTTCTTCAGAAATATTTAATTAATTTTATTGAAATTAAATATATTTTTTTAAAAATTAATTAATAAGCAACGTAAAACTTTGAAATCAGTAAATTTCAAAAGAACTTTTTTTTTAGTTTGGGAGAACTAAATAAAAATTCCGAGCCCTCTACACGTGTAGTTTAGAATAAATACATTTTTGAATTTTTCAATTTATTGTTGGTATGAAAAATTTGTCTTACAGAAGGGATATTTTAAGTTTCTCTTATAGTGTAAGTATCTTAGTGTTAAAATGCATTATCCTAAATTAAATATCAACATAAAAGAGTAAGATTTCGAATTAAGAACAGGAATAAACAAATTTCTAATATTCAAATCGTATCGTAAAAAGTTAATTAGCTCAGTTTGTTAAGTGAAAAATAAATATAATTTCTAGAAACTTCATGTACCGAACTAATTGGAATTTCTTTGAATTTCAAAACAAAAATAAACTATTCGACACCAACTGCGTAAAACAATTATTTTTTAAATATATCGTTTTTGATTGGTTTATAAACCTTTAGATTAGAATGACAAATGATGTTTCCATTAATTAAAGAGAATAATATTTGTATCATAAGAAATGTTTATCAGACGTAAGAACAGATTTTTTTTAAGAATACCATGTCAATTCCCAAACATGATAATCTTGCATTAATTTAACTTACTTATTGGTGTTTCGTTCAATGATACATATTTAATATTTATTACATATAGCAGCTTATCCGATCAAGTTAAATAATTCTTAAAAATTTCATACTTACTTTTTTCATAACTATAATAATTGGTGTTGTGTTTGATGAAAAAAAAAGAGAAACAAGCGATTTTGATTATATTAATTTCGTTAATAGCAAGACTATAAAAATTGATAGAAATCTGGAATCCTTTAGAAATATTTAACTTCAATACACTAAAATTGCTTAAATCACTTAATAAAATAAATATTTAAAAAAATTTGTTAGTAAAAATCCTAAAACTAAGTGGCTTCGTACCAATCAACAATTCATGGTGAGGACTCTTTTGGAAAGGGGGGGGGGGGTCTTTTCTACAAAGACTCTTTTTCTGGTTTAAATTTTGAGAAATCGGTTTTCTTTGAAGACTCTTTCAGTACAAAAGAAATAACCTCCTATCAAACTTTGTCTAAGTAGCACTATTAGTTTTGGCTAGGTGTTGATAAGCTAGTCAGAGATCAGTGTCATAAGTTCTTTTATCATTATAGAATTAGTGTAAAGTCATTTCTAATATATTAAAAAATAGACAAATATAAACTTTTCATTGACTGGCATTTTTTGAACATAAATATGACTATACATACAGTGGTGGAAATTGATTTATGAACTGACAGTTTTTTAACAGTATTTCTTCATTAAATGCATTTTTATCGATTTAAATTTTATATACTATACAGGCTTTGCATTATAAATTATACACGTAAATAAAATTTTATATAAATTCGTAAACAATTTATTTTGTTGATATTTTAGTTTTAGCATAGGGAAATTGATTTATGAACTTTTACATTCAATCTCAATTAATAATTGCTAAAACTATATTTTGTCGCTAATGCTTCCTTGATTTTGTTTTTCATAGACAACACAAAAATTTGGGTCAAGTTTTGGTCAAGCAATTTGCAGTTTTTAATGATTAAGTCCTTGTATTCTATAACTGATGCACACTTCATAAAAACCATACTCCATTTGATTAAATTAATCAAACCAATTGATCTCAGACATTATTCTTGGGGTTTAAGTCATGGCCATTGGCAGGATGATCTAAATGAACAACACTTAGTTCATTTAACCAGTCTTCCATTTCGTTTGAAATGTGGATACTTGCATTATCATGCATAAAAATCTAACAAAAGCATAGTTTTGCCATGCAAAAAGGAATTAAAGAATTTTTTAGAACTAATCTGCAATAAAGTGATGTTTGTTAGCACTTCAGAAACATAACCTTGTTTCTTCAATCATGAGATATCGGGGCCCAAACCATCAAACTTCCACCACTAACATTTCTGCTGAAGACAGATCTTAGTTATTTTCGAAGATCCTTTCAATAACATTTTAAACCATCACGTCCATCCAAATTTAACTTTTTTCATCAGCAAATGTCACTTTTTTCCCATTTCTCTCACTCCACCCCACCCAATCCATTTTCATGTAGTTACGACTATATTTTAATAGCCTGTTCTTATGGTGAAGAGTAAGCTTTGGACCAGCCTTCATTTTGGAACATTTCAAGTTCGACGACGATATCAATATTTTTCCTACTCTTCTGGGAGTTACAGGAAGTGATTGTTCATAACAAATTCGCCCTGCAATGCACAAATGCTGACACAAATGGTAGTTTTTTGGGATACAAGTCCAATAATCTTGCTTTTGACCCTCGTCCCACGAGGGTTACACCTTTTTTAATGATGGTTTTTGCCGAAGTCAGAATGATTCTTCAAATATTTATGAATTAGATTTATTGATAGTTTAAATAATATGCTAATTTCTCTAACATATTTGTTTCAATATTATATAAGGGTCATTTTTTACCTTTTTGGCTTCAGGCAGTCCCGCAAGCTTTCCTATTTAGTAAAATGGGAATAAAACAGATAAATTTCAACAAATTTGGCCTTAATCTTATTTATAAACACTGATAGTAAGCTCCTCTGAAGTTGAAATGAAGAACTAGTTAAAATATTTGGTACCTGGGTTCAAAATAAATTTGAGTTCATAAATCAATTTCCATCATTTGACATGCTTAAAAACTTAAATTAGATATATTTTTATTAATATCATTTTTTGAAAAAAAATTATGTGTGAAATTCCTTTATTGTGCTCTGAATATCCAACACACAAAATTTGAATTGTTAGCACTTAATACAAAGCGATATATGGTGAAAAGAATGCTAGTTCATAAATCAATTTCCACCACTGTATGACATATATTGACATATACATGACCATATCCTGATTTAAACTCCACAAAAACTTTTTTTTTTGTTACCCTCAATTTACTTTCATAACTTAATTACCTTTCAAATACTCTTAATATCATTTGGCACTATAGTATTCCAAACGCACCCTGTCCCGACAAACCGTCGTTTTCCCACGAACTTTTGTGATTCATCTACCCACGGGTTGACATTTTTTACAATTTTCTCAAAACAAACTCTTGTCTCTCATTGGTCAGTCTGTTTGAGTCTCGTAGATATTTCACCATCTTTGTGAGATTCCATCCTCAACCCTCGTCGACTTCAGACGATCAATTGATTTCTTACCTATGCCGCAGCTAAATAAAGATTAACTTTAACTACGTTTCCCTGTCGGCTTATTCTACATACATTATGAACATATATATGTTTTTATAACCAATAATTAGAAACAGATATAACAGCAAAAAGA
Organism: Hylyphantes graminicola; assembly: GCA_023701765.1. Taxonomy (NCBI): domain Eukaryota; kingdom Metazoa; phylum Arthropoda; class Arachnida; order Araneae; family Linyphiidae; genus Hylyphantes; species Hylyphantes graminicola. The sequence continues at coordinate 59,427,833 of CM043118.1, read as the reverse complement.
AATTCAAAATGCTTGTTAAATAATAATCAATAATCAAAACATGTTAAAATGTTTCTTTAATAACAATCACCAAAGATACAGCAGTCTCCCTTTTTCACTCATTTACGTGTTCTTAGTTTAAAAATTATAATGCAACCCATACTTGTCCTAATATACTTTGTAACACAGTCCTGCTATTTACTCTTCACGCAAACAGAAATAAAACTCGACCCCAAGGAAAATTCCCCCGGATAACTAATCAACCCTCGCAACAACAAAATCAATTCTTCTTACTACATTTCACCACGTACGGTGTAAAATGTTGTAACTTCCCTTTTTTGTTGTAGCGAGTAAATATAATGTCAAACTTGTTTAGAACGACATCTTTTTGCAACAACTAGTTTATAAAGCTATAAACTTTAAACTCCGTGGACTGTCTATAGACCTTAATGTTAGGATATTGTGATTCTAACGACAAATTTTAATAAACTCCTCTGTTACAACACTAGAACGATGCGTTTATATGATATCAAAAATACATTCTTAAAGAAAAAAATCTTCTTCACTACTACTACTACAAATTATTTTGATTAAACTACTAATAATATTTGTATTTTGTTCTAAAGCTCAAACACTTACACTAGCCTCAATATCTGTATAAAATATATCCTCATACCTCATACAACCTAACTATTGATAAACCAAGTACAATGCAATATTGTCAAACCAATCACCCCAATCCGACATTCTCATCCGAACTAAACGCAAAAACAAAACAACTACTTTTTTCTTTCCTTTTCCTAAAGAATAAAAAAAATAAGGAGAAACGCAATCGATTTCAATTTCCCCTTCTCACCAGCAGATGGCGCCACAAGAACCGAAGCGGGCGACACAATATTGACAGCTCTCTCAAATATTCTTAACGCCAGCCTTGCTACGTGATTTATTGCTTTAGTGGAATGGAGGAATGGCGGTTTGCTCAAGTGTCGATCCCACTCGAAGTTCAATGGAGTTATGTAATTTGGGGTTGGCAGTAAAACTTTCAAAAGGGAACTTTCACAAAAGGAATAGCAAAAGTATGTTACACATTTGAGTGTTAAAGCAGTTTGAGTCGTCGAAATTTTTAAAGAAAGAAAAGAGTTCACAAACCAGCGAAACTTGTTTTTTAAAATGCCTATCTACGAACATTTATTAAGTTACGTGTAGATGGCGACACCAGATAAATATTAAATTTATACATATCCTTTACATTTTGAATAATCTAATAATAGCTTTTAAAAAATAAAGTAATTACTTTGAAATATACCCTTGCCCACATTACAGCTTAATTTAAATAATTTATTGATACAAAAATAATGAAAAGAAAATATTGTCTCCATGTATCTTAAAGCAAAAAAAAAAAATAGTTCTTACTATTAACTACAATGAAATGCTTAATTTCCTGGATAACCAAAAAATGAAGATTAAAGTATCTTTTTTCAGCAGTACAAGCCAAAAAGTTATCTGGTAGCTCCTTTTTGGGCAAGCGCAATTTTATCGAGAACCTTTATTGCGAAATAAGAACACAAAATTGTAGTCCATATCTCACCGCATTAATTCGAAAAGTAGAGTGGTTTCAGACAGACGGACGGACTAATGCTCGAAAAACACTTTTTTTAGAATCAGCACCCTCCAACACGTGCAGAAAATATAAAATCTCCCTTTTCGATTCACAACCCTATCGCAATATACTTTCATTACGTACTATCTTGTATTTCATAATAGGTAATGGAAAGTATTACGGAAAACTACTAGCAAAATATATATAAGTTTATATTTTTGCAGATACCGCTGTTAGCCTGCCCTGGGAACTTTAAATAGTAGGATTAGCGTTTCATCCGATGGTTTCCCAACAATTGCTGCAGCAGCGTTACACTTTTTATCCTTATTTTTGTTTTCTTGCTTATCTACATTTTTTCTATATATTCTTTTTCGAAGCGATCTCGTCTGCTTTTATGCTGTGGAAACCTCCTTGAGCACGATTTTGGTTCTGGAAAATATGGATTTATTCTCAGAAAACGTTCTTTTTTTATTATTTCCATATTCTTTGGCGGGAGAATGTAGTCATTTTGCAAATGGATAACAAAAAAAAGTTCTATTGGCTACAGTGTGATAGTTTGGCTTTGAATTTGATTTCTTTGGCTACGAGACGCATTAAAATATTTTTTTTCTTCGTTTTCTCATGAAATTAATGCGGTTCGTTTAAATCCTTCGACTTGATCGCGTTTCCGTTTATGTTTCAGTTAGGTTACAAAACGGTAGAGTGAAGATTAGGGGTCAGCTACAAAGTTACAATGTCGATATCACTTTTGTAATATGGTTACCATGGTATAAATTTGATATAGTCGTTGATAAAAAACCTCGTTTTTATCTCTTAAACTTTAAGCGTTACAGAAATATGCTATAAATTTTGTTATCTATAACAATATGAGAAAGAGTCTGTCTGTCTGTGTGTATGTCTGTGGATCGCAAAAAAATCGAAATTTTTAATATCGATTCCTTTTAATACCTACGTGTGCACCTGAGGCTTAGTTTTTCATATTTGATTGTGATTTTTAATTAATATAATTAGTTTTTTAAAAAAAAAAAAAAACGTCATCCACTTGGGATTGCGGGACCATAACAGGGCTTGAAAATACATGGACCGGGCCGAAACGGGGGCTTGACGCCACCCTCTATTAGTTTGATTGAGATATGCGCTCGTCCGAATAATGCTTCATCCTCTATTAGTGTTTGCTTTTTTAGGTGCGCATGCGCCAACACGAATTTAATTTTGTTTTGATTTTGAGTGTATTTTCACAAGTAAGCATGCCTCTAAAAGGAAGCAATGCGAAGTTAACGGGCTCCCCCCAGCGGGACCATACTGCTAGTTTAATCTAATTAATACAACACTACATAAAAATACGAGTGTCTAGGGAAGAAATAAATTAGAAAGTTCTAGTTCACTAGTTAGTGTTTTTTTTTTTTAATATCTTTACTTGTGTTAAGCATTATATAGTCTTGAATTAATCAACGAAAGTTATTGAGACTCAACTTTTTTGTTTGTGCTATAAATCTTGATGAGACACAGGCCATTTTACTATTTTTTTTTAAACTTCCAGTGGTTTGAAACTATTCAAACATTTAGCGGAGCTGAGGAGCCCAGTCGGTTAGGTATTCGCCTAGCATGCGGAAAGTCCCAAGTTCGAGTCCGGGCATCGCCAAAATAACTGCCAACCTATAAACGGCCCGTGTAGCCAAAAAGTCCAACGAATCATACCCCGTGTAGAGGAAGTGCACGTTAAATATACTTCAAAATCCTAACGCTGCGAACGATGTCGCCCTTAAAGGTTACGTTGGGTGCCTATTCTGGTGTCAGCTCGTTACTTGACTGTGGTTTTCGATAACACAATGCCGGTCACCCTAGTATAGCTCTAGTGCGACGCTAATTCAAGCTAAACTCAACAAAAATCAAACATTTAGTCAATCACAAATGACGCAACAATACTTATGTCTATACAGTTCAAAGTCTAGTAGAGGAGGGGCAGCAAAGGGGGGGGGGGGTATCATTGTCAGCCCCCTAGATTCTAAATCCCCACCAGTAGATTTCATTATCCCCCCTCCTTTCCAATTCGGAACTCAAGACCCTAGGACATAATGAGGTAGAATGCTCTTCTATTGATTAGTGAAAACGACCGCAGTTTGTTTGGCGGGAAAGCAAGTTGTACTGGGGGGTAGGGCGGTAGACATGTTTGGCCACAATTATATATTACGAAATTTTAGGGGGGGGGGAAGTATTGCGATGAGGTCTAAATAACGAAGTAGAGATTGCTGAATTGTACTGACTTAAGTTTAGATCTGCTCTGTGATTCAGATATTACTTCTTTATTTCGCTTCTCCTTTTACACAAGCACTGCTAAATATCTATAACCAACTATTACTCCAAATAAAACGTGCAAAAGGATTAAATAAAAGATAACGTAAATTAACAAGAACTGTCGAAATATATAAAAGAATTAACAGTACCCCTTCAAGAAGTACTTTTGAATGTACACCATGTCGCCATGTTATTGAAGTTGGCCATGGTTGGGAAGACAGTGGGATGCTTTCTGGGCAATGACAACAAATGTTGGTGAAATACGCTGTCCATCCGCAAAATTTTTCACCATCTTTAAGTGATTTGTCCTAAATGATGGATATTAAGATATAGATGTAAAAAAAGCCGACAAACTTTGGAGTAGTTAAGTCTTTTTTATTTAACAGTTAGATTGGTCGTCTTAAGTCAACGAGCGAGTGCGTAGAAATGATCCACAAAAATGGCAAGTAATGTCCAGCTCTCCACTAACTAATCAAATTTAAGATTACCCGCGTGGAAAGGTGTAAGGTCAAGATGACTCAACAAAGTTTCAGTGGGAACTATTGATCTCGGCAGCTTGTCGCCGACAAGGTGTGTTTTAGTTTTAAAGTACTAAGTGATATTAAGGATATGTAAAAAAGGTAATTTAAGTTATTTAGTTTAATTGGGGTTAAAAAATATAATATTTTGAGGGTTAAGTTACAATATCATATAGATATTGCCTATTGCTCATAGATATTGCCTATTGCTCATAGATATTGCCTATTGCTGAAATCAGGTTTCAAAAAAACATTTTTTTTTGAAAATTACTGTTCTTCATAACGCGCTTTGTCGTGGAGGAAACCGGTTTCTCTCACAGCAAACCGGTTTCTCCTGTGGTTCTTCGATCGGTACAAGCAATTCAGGGTAGCCGTGGGAGAGGAACCGAGTGAGAAACCGGTTTCCTTACATCAGTTCAAGCGATGACTCGTCATGTCACAAAAGTGGCCTGATTCGGATGGATATATAATTAGTCAATAAAGGGATTGTTTTTTTTTCCGGACTCTTCAAGTACAGGGTGGTTATAAAATAACGCTCGCTATTCGGAGTTGTCTGTAGCTTGAATGAATAATCCAAATGCATCAAAAATTGAGACACTAATCAAGAAGGTGGGAAAAGAATGGAATCATAAAAAAGATAGAATCCTAAAAAATAATCATAAAAAAAGAAAAATCATAAAAACAAACTCGTCTCTTGACCGGATTTTGAATTAAGAGGCATAGTCAATTATGGCCAATTATGGCCAACACATCCAATTACGCCTCGTGATTTAGAACCCTGGTCAAGTGACGAGTTTGTTTTTTATGAGGCCATTCTTTTTTCCCCTTCTTGATTAGTAAGTGTCTCAAAGTTTTTTTTGCATTTGGATTATTCATTAAAGCTACAGACCACTCCGAATAGGGAGCTTTATTTTATAACCACCCTGAACATTCACTAGTGACCAAAAATGTCTTCATATCCCACCCCTTGCGTTTCAGCCAACGACGTATCTTTTGGCTAGCAGTGTGATTACCCTCTCGACAAATGAACCATGACCGAAACCCTAAGATCCACAGGACACTAATGGCACCTAGTCCAATGTGCCCCTTCTTCTACCCTAGCCAGATGATCTCACCAATAAGAGTCCCCATTTTTATGATTTTTCTTGTCTAAACGGCTTGACTTTTGGAAAAGGGGGATTTTTGAATGCTTTGGAGAGGGGGTGGGTTGTTAGATCAATATGGAAAGAGTGGGTGTTGTAACTGGAGTGTTCTTTTTTTGGGTAAATATTGATTGAGATATGGATAATTAACTTGGATTAAAAGGTTAACAGTGTTAGGAGGGTTTTTAATTGGGACTGTACTCAATTTGGTACCTTTTCGTAATGGATTCCATGTGTTAAATTCATCATCATCACTAGTAATAAAGCCCTTGAAGGGCCCGGTCCCTTTAAGATTTTCTTCATTTTAACCCAGTAAGACTACTTTTGCTTCCAGTTGGTTATTCCCCAAGTCTTTAGATCTTTTTTCACTTGATGAATCCATTTCATTCTTGGTCTTCCTCTAGGCCTAGGGTTTACTTTCATGACCCTTCTGGCTATTCTGTTGGTCTCAATTCTTACTACATGTCCTATACCTTGTCTATCCAGAATGCAAACCTCGAAAGCTTTTTCCTCCCTCATCACAGCATGTGGTTTTCTTCAAAACGGCGTGAACGAAGGGATGGGAGAAGAAAAGTCTTTTCGAGGCTCGCATAGTAAATATTCAATGTATAGCCAATAGGCGCTTTTTTTTCTAATCTCTGTGGCAATATCCGATTCTTTGAATATTTATATTTTTCCCTATTTGTTCTTATTCTTCGCTATCACATACAGCTCCAAAAACTCGACTCGGTATACTTCTTGCCCAGTGTCTTAACAATTCTAGATAAGTCTTTTTTTAAATTCATGTTTCTGGGCCTTATAAAACAATTGGTCTAATGAAGTATTTGTACACTAAAATCTTAAGACGAAAGGGGGATTTTTAGAATACTTGGGAGAGGGTGCGGATTGTTAGATTAATATGAAAAGCGTAGTGTGTAGTGTATTGTAATCGTTTCCGGCTGCCTATTTCTAGCCTATATCAAAAGCTTTAACACAGCCAATAAAGCCTCGTAATTAAGAACCCTGGTCAGGTCACAAGGTCAACACCTGAGCTGGCACCCAACGGAACTTCGAGCGACATCGTACGCTGACGCCGTCGGGACTTTGGACTACACAGATTTAACGAGCACGTCTGTCTCAATATACTCGGACCCATCCGTCACGAGTTGGATTTTTGACTCTTTCCCAGTACAGATATCCGATTTATATAGGTGACTGGCAGTAGGTGGGATTCGAGCCCCCGCACTCCTGAGAAGGCTGAATCCTGAGGCTTACGCCTTAACCACTCGACCACGGAAGGACCAATATGGAAAGAGTTGGTGTTGTAACTGGAGTGCTGTTTTTTGGACAAATGTTGATCTAAGATACAGGTAGAATTAGGAAGGGTTAAAAACGAGTATCCTCGGGATTGGACTCAATTTTTGTACCTTTTTGTAACAGAATCCGTGAGATTAAAAATATTGAATCAATATTGGCAGTGTTAAAGTATTGCAAGCAGGCTGGAATTATAGGAAGAAGTGTTGCCAAATGTTAAGAGGGATTGTCAGTCCCAAAGAGCTAATGCATTAGTTTTAGAATAATAATTTCTAAAGAAGTATTGCTTTGCCTTGTTAGAACTTTTTCCCCAGGTATGGCGATCAACATAACATCAAAATGATACGAATTTGAAACGAAAATGTTATCTAGTTATTTAACAAAAAACTGTTGAAGTTTTAGAATGCTAAAAATATACAGCATATGGCGGCATTATTTTAAACTTTACCGATTAATAATAAAATTACCGGATGTTATTTTTTTTTCAATTTTGTTTTAACACATTAGGATAATAATGAGTTAAGGGGGACCAGATCCCACACATTTTCAAAAAGGATATTTAAAATTTTTTTAGTATTTCTTTAAATATGAAATCTTAGCTTTTCAATGATAACTTGCTTAAAAAAATCCGAGTAATGGAAGTATTTTTAATATTTTCGCTTAGATATAACAAAAAATAACTTTTTCAATGTTCATGTACATTTTTCTCAAAATCTACTGTAAGTATCAGCCTGAAATTTTTTTATACGCTTTTAAGGAAATGGTTTCAAAAAACTGCTGGAGGGATTTGACTATAACTATCTTACTTTTTTCTTCTTTTTAATAATATTGATGTTTTTTTAGGTAAAAAGTATGTAGTTTCACTTGAAAATTTCTAATTTAAAACTAAACAAAAATTTTGAAATTGTCTCCATTACCGTATAGTTAAATATTTAACAACTTTTAAACATTTCATGCAAAAGTAACAAATAGATTCAGAGAAAAAGGTACATAAAAAAGGCCATTTTAACACACAAAATACGACGCCCGTCGCCAATAGCCCTCGTGTAGCTCTAGTGCGACGATAATTCAAACCAAACCATAAACCATTTTAACACAGGCTTCAATGGAGGGCTCCTCCCTCTTAACTCCAAACGTTGTTTGGGCTTAATCACAGCCTTCTCAACTACTGCGGCCGAAGATTTCCCAAACAAGCTCGGGGACTAAACAAGTTCCGATTGACGTTGTTTCGAAGACCAAAGACAGGATGTCTCGAAATCTGTTCGGAACCACACGTTCACAGCTGACCACAATTTTAGGGTTCCCAATGCGTCCGGACTAGTTTCTCGATCTTCGGCACTCGGAACAGTGACGTCATAATTTCAGTCAACGCTCATGTTTGGGAGAGCTTCTCTGGCCTTGTTATTGAAGTTGGCAGTGGCTCAGTACACTCTCAGAAATAACACTTTCATTTTTGACGATTCATGAAACCTCAAGCTTCATTTCGTTAGTTTTGAGGATTGTTTCGTCAAAATATCACGTGACTTTTGAGTAAACGCGAATCCTCACTTTTACGATCGGGATTTGACGATTCTGTATCTTGATTTTGAGGAAACTGATTCTCATTGTTGTACTCACACGCTCAAAAATGACGAAATATTTCTTTAGATTAGACGACATTCAAATCCTCATAAAAATGACGATTCAAATGTCCTCACTTTGAAGAAACGAAAACTCGGAGCATTTGCTAGTAACGGAATTGTCAAAATTAAGGAAAATTTCGTCGTTTTTGAGCATTCTTTTTTTAAAGTGTGTAAAAGTGATCAGTGGCTTCACTAGGCAAGCAAGTTTTTGCATTGGTTTTTGACTTAGCAGCATTTCCTTTCAAATCACTACTCTTATGGTGGGCCACTTTTATGAACCCTGTATTACTGCGCTTCTTCACATTCTTTCTTCACACTGTGTCGAAATATATGTAATTAAATTTTTGTCATCGATGAAATGTATGAGGTTCGCAATCAAAACAAGTTTTGAAAAGAAATCCAATAATCACTTACTAAGATCTTATAACAGTTTCAAAAAACTTGGTTGGAAAGTTCATCAACGTCAACAAAAGCAATGTTTACTGTTAAGGAAGCCTTGCTATCTTTTTCCGGATAAATGGAACTAAAAATTATAATACAAGTACAAAAAAGGTTGATCAAAAAAATTTCAAATTTTTCACCAGTCCCTTTTCAAAAACATCACTATCAAGATTTTCTTTTACTGAATACTTGAACAAATAAGTGCAAAGTGACTTACCGATCTCGATGAACAGAATTGCGTATCGGAGCTCCTCTATTTAATCTTTTCATTTGTCTTCCGCTGCCTTACTCCTTTTGAATCCTACAAGAACAAAACCAAAAATTTCCCCTTAGTTCTTATCTTAGAACCTCCCTTACTGAATACTTGAACTAGTAAGTGCAAAGTGACTTACCGATCTCGATGGACCGAATTGCGTATCGGGGCTCCTCACTTTAATGTTTCCATTTCTCCAGCGCTGCCCTTTTCCTTTGAGTCCTACAAGAACAAAAGAAAAAAATTAACAAAAGAGAACAAAACAAAACTTTGAATTGACTTACCGATCTCGAAAAACCGAATTGGACTTCAGGGCTAATCTCGTGAATGATTCCATTTGTCCTCCGCTGCCTTAATCCTTTTGAATCCTACAAACACAAAACCAAAAATCTCCCCTTATTTCTTTTCTTCAGACCTCCCTTACTGAATACTTGAACTAGTAAGTGCTAATTGACTTACCGATCCCGAGGAACCGAAATCCGTATAAGTTATCCTCTCTTGAATGTTTCCATTTGTTCTCTGCTACCCTACTACTTTAAATCCTACAAGAACAAAACCAAAAATCTCCCCTTAGTTCTTTTCTTCAGACCTCCCTAACTGAATACTTGAACTAGTAAGTGCAAATTGACTTACCGATCCCGAGGAACCGAAATCCGTATAAGTTATCCTCTCTTGAATGTTTCCATTTGTTCTCTGCTACCCTACTACTTTAAATCCTACAAGAACAAAACCAAAAATCTACCCTTAGTTCTTTTCTTCAGACCTCCCTAACTGAATACTTGAACTAGTAAGAGCAAATTGACTTACCGATTTCTATGGACAGAAATTCGCATTGGGGCTCCGCTCGTGAATGCCAGTACATGTCCTCCGCTGCCCTAATCCTTTGAATCCTACAAGAACAAAACCAAAAATCAACAAGAAAGAACAAAATTAAACATTGTAAAGACTTACCGATCTCGATGGACTGAATTGTGAATCGGTTCTCCTCTCTTGAATGTTTCCATTTGTCGTCCGCTGCCATACTCCTTTTGAATCCTACAAGAACAAAACCAAAAATCTCCCCTTAGTTCTTTTCTTCAGACCTCCCTTACTGAATACTTGAACTAGTAAGTGCAAATTGACTTACCGATTCCGAGGAACCGAAATCCGTATAAGTTATCCTCTCTTGAATGTTTCCATTTGTTCTAAGCTACCCTACTCCTTTTAAATCCTACAAGAACAAAACCAAAAATCTCCCCTTAGTTCCTTTCTTCGGACCTCCCTACCTAAATACTTGAACTAGTAAGTGCTAATTGACTTACCGATATCGGTGGAACGAAATTCGTATCGGGGCTAAGCTCGTGAATGCCAGTACATGTCCTCCGCTGCCCTAATCCTACAAGAACAAAACCAAAAATTTTCCCTTAGTTCTTTTCTTCAGACCTCCTTAACTGAATACTTGAACTAGTAAGTGCAAATTGACTTACCGATCCAGAGGAACCGAAATCCGTATAAGTTATCCTTTCTTGAATGATTCCATTTGTTTTCTGCTACCCTACTACTTTAAATCCTACAAGAACAAAACCAAAAATCTCCCCTTAGTTCTTTTCTTCAGACCTCCCTAACTGAATACTTGAACTAGTAAGTACAAAGTGACTTACCGATCTCGATGGACCTAATTGCGTGTCAGGACCCTCTCTTTAATGTTTCCATTTGTCCTCTGATGCCTTACTCCTTTTGAATCCTACAAGAACAAAACCAAAAATCTCCAATTAGTTATTTTCTTCAGACCTCCCTAACTGAATACTTGAATTAGTAAGTGCAAATTTACTTACCAATCTGGATGGACCGAATAGCATATCGAGGCTCATCTCTGGAATATTCCATTTGTCCTTCGCTGTACTACTCCTTTGAATCCTACAAGAACAAAACCAAAAATCAACAAGAAAGATCAAAATTAAACATTGTAAAGACTTACCGATCTCGATGGACTGAATTGTGCTTCGGTTCTCCTCTCTTGAATGTTTCCATTTGTCGTCCGCTGCCATACTCCCTTTGAATCCTACAAGAACAAAACCAAAAATCTCCCCTTAGTTCTTTTCTTCAGACCTCCCTACCTAAATACTTGAACTAGTAAGTGCTAATTGACTTACCGATATCGGTGGAACGAAATTCGTATCGGGGCTAAGCTCGTGAATGCCAGTACATGTCCTCCGCTGCCCTAATCCTTTGAATCCTACAAAGAAAAAAGCCAAAAATCTCCCCTTAGTTCTTTTCTTCAGACCTCCCTACCGAAATACTTGAAATAGTAAGTGCTAATTGACTTACCGATATCGGTTTAATGAAATTCGTATCGGGGCTAAGCTCGTGAATGCCAGTACATGTCCTCCGCTGCCCTAATCCTACAAGAACAAAACCAAAAATCTCCCCTTAGTTCTTTTCTTCAGACCTCCCTAACTGAATACTTGAACTAGTAGGTGCAAATTTACTTACCAATCTGGATGGACCGAATAGCATATCGAGGCTCATCTCTGGAATATTACATTTGTCCTTCGCTGTACTACTCCTTTAAATCCTACAAGAACAAAACCAAAAATCAACAAGAAAGAACAAAAATTAAACTTTGTAAAGACTTACCGAACTTGATGGACTGAATTGAACATCGGTTCTCCTCTCTTGAATGTTTCCATTTGTCGTCCGCTGCCATACTCCTTTTAAATCCTACAAGAACAAACCCAAAAATCTCCCCTTAGTTCTTTTCTTCAGACCTCCCTACCTAAATACTTGAACTAGTAAGTGCTAATTGACTTACCGATATCGGTGGAACGAAATTCGTATCGGGGCTAAGCTCGTGAATGCCAGTACATGTCCTCCGCTGCCCTAATCCTACAAGAACAAAACCAAAAATCTCCCCTTTGTTCGTTTCTTCAGACCTCCCTATCTAAATACTTGAACTAGTAAGTACTAATTGGCTTACCGATCCCGAGGAACCGAAATCCGTCAAAGTTATCCTCTCTTAAATGTTTCCATTTGTTCTCTGCTACCCTACTACTTTAAATCCTACAAGAACAAAACCAAAAATCTCCCCTTAGTTCTTTTCTTCAGACCTCCCTAACTGAATACTTGAACTAGTAAGTAAAAAGTGACTTACCGATCTCGATGGACCTTATTGCGTGTCAGGACCCTCTCTTTAATGTTTCCATTTGTCCTCTGATGCCTTACTCCTTTTGAATCCTACAAGAACAAAACCAAAAATCTCCCCTTAGTTCTTTTCTTCAGACCTCCCTAACTGAATACTTGAACTAGTAAGTAAAAAGTGACTTACCGATCTCGATGGACCTTATTGCGTGTCGGGACCCTCTCTTTAATGTTTCCATTTGTCCTCTGATGCCTTACTCCTTTTGAATCCTACAAGAACAAAACCAAAAATCTCCCCTTAGTTCTTTTCTTCAGACCTCCCTAACTGAATACTTGAACTAGTAAGTAAAAAGTGACTTACCGATCTCGATGGACCTTATTGCGTGTCAGGACCCTCTCTTTAATGTTTCCATTTGTCCTATGATGCCTTACTCCTTTTGAATCCTACAAGAACAAAACCAAAAATCTCCCCTTAGTTCTTTTCTTCAGACCTCCCTAACTGAATACTTGAACTAGTAAGTACTAATTGGCTCACCGATCCCGAGGAACCGAAATCCGTCAAAGTTATCCTCTCTTAAATGTTTTCATTTGTTCTCTGCTACCCTACTACTTTAAATCCTACAAGAACAAAACCTAAAATCTCCCCTTAGTTCTTTTCTTCAGACCTCCCTAACTGAATACTTGAACTAGTAAGTGCAAAATGACTTACCGATCCCGAGGAACCGAAATCCGTATAAGTTATCCTTTCTGAATGTTTCCATTTGTTCTCTGCTACCCTACTACTTTAAATCCTACAAGAACAAAACCAAAAATCTCCCCTTAGTTCTTTTCTTCAGACCTCCCTAACTGAATACTTGAACTAGTAAGTAAAAAGTGACTTACCGATCTCGATGGACCTTATTGCGTGTCAGGACCCTCTCTTTAATGTTTCCATTTGTCCTCTGATGCCTTACTCCTTTTGAATCCTACAAGAACAAAACCAAAAATCTCCCCTTAGTTCTTTTCTTCAGACCTCCCTAACTGAATACTTGAACTAGTAAGTAAAAAGTGACTTACCGATCTCGATGGACCTTATTGCGTGTCAGGACCCTCTCTTTAATGTTTCCATTTGTCCTCTGATGCCTTACTCCTTTTGAATCCTACAAGAACAAAACCAAAAATCTCCCCTTAGTTCTTTTCTTCAGACCTCCCTAACTGAATACTTGAACTAGTAAGTAAAAAGTGACTTACCGATCTCGATGGACCTTATTGCGTGTCAGGACCCTCTCTTTAATGTTTCCATTTGTCCTCTGATGCCTTACTCCTTTTGAATCCTACAAGAACAAAACCAAAAATCTCCCCTTAGTTCTTTTCTTCAGACCTCCCTAACTGAATACTTGAACTAGTAAGTGCAAATTTACTTACCAATCTGGATGGACCGAATAGCATATCGAGACTCATCTCTGGAATATTCCATTTGCCCTTCGCTGTACTACTCCTTTGAATCCTACAAGAACAAAACCAAAAACCAACAAGAAAGAACAAAATTAAACTTTGTAAAAACTTACCGAACTCGATGGACTGAATTGTGCATCGGTTCTCCTCTCTTGAATGTTTCAATTTGTCGTCCGCTGCCATACTCCTTTTAAATCCTACAAGAACAAAACTAAAAATCTCCCCTTAGTTCTTTTCTTCAGACCTAACTATCTAAATACTTGAACTAGTAAGTTCTAATTGACTTACCGATATCGGTGGAACGAAATTCGTATCGGGGCTAAGCTCGTGAATGCCAGTACATGTCCTCCGCTGCCCTAATCCTACAAGAACAAAACCAAAAATCTCCCCTTAGTTCTTTTCTTCAGACCTCCCTAACTGAATACTTGAACTAGTAAGTACAAAGTGACTTACCGATCTCGATGGACCTAATTGCGTGTCGGGACCCTCTCTTAAATGTTTCCATTTATAATCTGCTGCCTTACTCCTTTTGAATCCTACAAGAACAAAACCAAAAATCTTCCCTTAGTTCTTTTCTTCAGACCTCCCTAACTGAATACTTGAATTAGTAAGTGCAAATTTACTTACCAATCTGGATGGACCGAATAGCATATCGAGGCTCATCTCTGGAATATTCCATTTGTCGTTCGCTGTACTACTCCTTTGAATCCTACAAGAACAAAACCAAAAATCAACAAGAAAGAACAAAATTAAACTTTGTAAAGACTTACCGATCTCGATGGACTGAATTGTGCTTCGGTTCTCCTCTCTTGAATGTTTCCATTTGTCGTCCGCTGCAAACTCCTTTTGAATCCCACAAGAACAAAACCAAAAATCTCCCCTTAGTTCTTTTCTTCAGACCTCCCTACCTAAATACTTGAACTAGTAAGTGCTAATTGACTTACCGATATCGGTGGAACGAAATTCGTATCAGGGCTAAGCTCGTGAATGCCAGTACATGTCCTCCGCTGCCCTAATCCTACAAGAACAAAACCAAAAATCTCCCCTTAGTTCTTTTCTTCAGACCTCGCTAACTGAATACTTGAACTAGTAAGTACAAAGGGACTTACCGATCTCGATGGACCTAATTGCGTGTCGGGACCCTCTCTTAAATGTTTCCATTTGTCCTCTGCTGCCTTACTCCTTTTGAATCCTACAAGAACGAAACCAAAAATCTCCCCTTGATTCTTTTCTTCAGACCTCCCTACCTAAATACTTGAACTAGTAAGTGCTAATTGACTTACCGATATCGGTGGAACGAAATTCGTATCGGGGCTAAGCTCGTGAATGCCAGTACATGTCCTCCGCTGCCCTAATCCTACAAGAACAAAACCAAAAATCTCCCCTTAGTTCTTTTCTTCAGACCTCCCTAACTGAATACTTGAACTAGTAAGTGCAAATTTACTTACCAATCTGGATGGACCGAATAGCATATCGAGGTTCATCTCTGGAATATTCCATTTGTCCTTCGCTGTACTACTCCTTTGAATCCTACAAGAACAAAACCAAAAATCAACAAGAAAGAACAAAAATTAAACTTTGTAAAGACTTACCGAACTCGATGGACTGAATTGAACATCGGTTCTCCTCTCTTGAATGTTTCCATTTGTCGTCCGCTGCCATACTCCTTTTAAATCCTACAAGAACAAAACTAAAAATCTCCCCTTAGTTCTTTTCTTCAGACCTCCCTATCTAAATACTTGAACTAGTAAGTGCTAATTGACTTACCGAACCCGAGGAACCGAAATCCGTAAAAGTTATCCTCTCTTGAATGTTTCCATTTGTTCTCTGCTACCCTACTACTTTAAATCCTACAAGAACAAAACCAAAAATCTCCCCTTAGTTCTTTTCTTCAGACCTCCCTAACTGAATACTTGAACTAGTAAGTACAAAGTGACTTACCGATTTTCGATGGACCTAATTGCGTGTCGGGACCCTCTCTTAAATGTTTCCATTTATCCTCTGCTGCCTTACTCCTTTTGAATCCTACAAGAACAAAACCAAAAATCTCCCCTTAGTTCTTTTCTTCAGACCTCCCTACCTAAATACTTGAACTAGTAAGTGCTAATTGACTTACCGATATCGGTGGAACGAAATTCGTATCAGGGCTAAGCTCGTGAATGCCAGTACATGTCCTCCGCTGCCCTAATCCTTTGAATCCTACAAAGAACAAAGCCAAAAATCTCCCCTTAGTTCTTTTCTTCAGACCTCCCTACCTAAATACTTGAACTAGTAAGTGCTAATTGACTTACCGATATCGGTGGAACGAAATTCGTATCGGGGCTAAGCTCGTGAATGCCAGTACATGTCCTCCGCTGCCCTAATCCTACAAGAACAAAACCAAAAATCTCCCCTTAGTTCTTTTCTTCAGACCTCCCTAACTGAATACTTGAACTAGTAAGTGCAAAGTGACTTACCGATCTCGATGCACCGAATTGCGTATCGGGGCTCCCCTATTTAATCTTTTCATTTGTCCTCCGCTACCTTACTCCATTTCAATCCTACAAGAACAAAACCAAAAATCTCCCCTTAGTTCTTTTCTTTAGACCTCCCTACCTAAATACTTGAACTAGTAAGTGCAAATTTACTTACCAATCTGGATGGACCGAAAAGCATATAGAGTCTCAACTCTGGAATATTCCATTTGTCCTCCACTGTACCACTCCTTTGAATCCTACAAGAACAAAACCAAAAATCAACAAGAAAGAACAAAATTAAACTTTGTATAGACTTACCTATCTCGATGGACCGAATTGTGCATCGGTTCTCCTCTCTTGAATGTTTCCATTTGTCCTCCGCTGCCATACTCCTTTTAAATCCTACAAGAACAAAACCAAAAATCTCCCCTTAGTTCTTTTCTTTAGACCTCCCTACCTAAATACTTGAACTAGTAAGTTCTAATTTACTTACCGATATCGATGGAACGAAATTCGTATCGGGGCTAAAATAATTTGTGTTTAAGAAAATACCATTCCGTTAGCCGCTGTAATTAAGCATAAACAAGGATTATACATGTTACACATTTAAAGTGATAAACAATAAAACAAAGAACATTTCTAACGTTCCAAATTTTTCAAAATATGTTGTATTTGTAAGGAAGTTTTAATAAGCAATCAACTATTTTTTTTGTGTTTTGAAATAGATATTAAAAAATAAACTTTATCAATGTGATTATTAATATCATAATTTGATTGATGAACTTCATATCAATATGATTTAGTATAATTGCTGTACTAGTGAATATTATAATCATATTTAGAATTTATTTCTGATAATGAAAAAAAACCGTGTGAGTTCACAGCATTTTAATACATCGCAAAAAGTTTGAATTTTTTTTAAAAAAGTTTGAATCCTGAATTTTTCACTTCCCTACAAGAATGATATAAAATTTATAATTTATCCATGATACAACTAATATAATTAGAGTGTTAAAGGCAAAGATTAATCAGGTTCAAACTATTTAAAAAAAAACGCGCTAAGTGAGCTAAAAGAATTTTGTGTGAGAAATTAAGGTGGCATTTATCCATAACTTTTATAGTATATTTATAACTTTGAATTGTAAGTAACTGGATTCTATACTCGGAGCGGGAACAATAAACATAAACTCGTTGTCCCATAACGGATTAAATGGCACATATACTAGGATCGATTTGAATTTTTTAGTCCGTGCGAAGAACGGGTATTTATTTGCTAGTCAAATTATAAACTAAATAACATTTTAGGTTAAACTAAAGAATCGTGGCCGGATATCTTAAGGGGTCATAGGAGTCTTAAAAATGTGCAAAGAAGGTACTACAAAGCAAAGTTTGATCTTTCATGTAATTTAGTAATTAGGTAATGTTCATGTAAATTGGCTTGCGCGGCAAATTGTGAGGTCAAAATTGAAAATATGACCAGGAAAATGACTTTATATTGTACAAATATGTACAAACATGTACAAACAAAGACTTATAAAAATTGAGCTGAGAATTTAGGTATCAGAAATAATTTTAAGAACTTTTTTCTAATAGAATTAATAAAAATTTTAAAATTTTGAATTAAATTTCTTTAAAAATAATTTCTAATTAAAATTGAGCTGAAAATTTAGGTATAAGTCTTTTGTTTGTACATATTTTTACAATATAAAGTCATTTTCCTGGTCATTTTTTCAATTTTGACATCACAATTTGCCGCGCAAGCCTAATCACAATGTGTTCAAATAGCTTTATGTTTAATATCATTTATTTTATTTTTGGCTAAAGTTTCATAAATTTTAAAATTTGTTTTATATTAAATAAATCTTGTTGAATTACATATAAAAAAATTATACTTTTTTTATTGAGTAGTTCAAAAATTACATGACAGATCAAACTATGCTTTGTAGTACCTTCTTTGCACATTTTTAAGACTCCTATGACCCCTTAAGTCAAATCTGGGAACCCCAACTTATTTGTGTTTTGGCAACCTTTGGCGAAATTAGCAATGTGAAAGTTTCTTATCATGTCCAAACTGCGGTCATTCATTGGTTATCTCGGCACCCGCCGGGGTTGTTGTCATTTGACCTGGCGATATTGTTATAATTCATTCAAAAGTTCAATATTTTTTGTCTTAAATTTTAGTTAAGAAAATAAGATTTTTTTTCCTCATGCTTTTCTCCATTTAATTCTGAATGCATTATGAGTCTATTTCACAAATTTTAGATTTTAAGAATAAAAAATAAAAAGCCGGCACTGAAAGGGTTAAATAAATTAGACTATTTTTACATGAAAGAAATGGTATCGCTTTTTAATACATTTATGTAATGCATAAACGTAAGTCATGCATTGAACAATCCTGGCACCAAGATTGGACTAAATTTACTCAACTGGCATTATAAATTCACAAAATTTCGTAAATTCGAATTTGATGCAATTCATAAATTCATTCATAAATTGGTGAAAATTCTGGTGGTTGAAACAAATAGAAGAATTGCATCATGCATCTCATGTTTAAAGTATTAGCACGGGATTAATGTAGGATTTTATTAATTTTATTTCCAAAAAATCTTTATTTATATCTCATTTTAAGTCCATAACAAAAGTCTAGTATTATTTAGTATTAGTTACGTCCACAGTAAATTATGCTATATTGAATAATTAGTTGGAATACGAAAAATATAATAAGTCTCTTGATATAAAATATAAAGCTTCATAACTAAGTGTATCATTGGACAACTTATTATTTTTTTTAGTTTATGATCTAATACGTATATCACAAATAACATTTACCCTGATACAATTAGTAATAAGCATCAAATATATCGTAAAATATAATTTTTTACCTCTCCAAAACACGTACACACTTGTCTAAAAATGGCGTCGTAATGAAAGTTTAAACAATAAGAGTAATTAAACGAAAACCATTCTTATAAATACCCGATTAAAAACTATTTTTTTTTGTTAAATAGAATAAAGAGGTAAACTGTTGTTCAAAGTTAGGTATTCTTGCAACACCATTGTTAGAAACTGTATATGATTTTAAAGAATTAAGATTTTCTTTGATGCATATTAAATAACTAGCAAATAAATACCCGATCTTCGCACGGACTAAATAAATTCAAATCGATCCTAGTATACGTATCATTTAATCCGGTATAGGACAATTAGCTTACGTTTATTGTTTTCGCTAGAGTGTAGAATCACGTTACTTATCTTACCTTGATATTCAAAATTAAAAATACGCTATAAAATTCAAATATAAATACCACCATAATTTCACGCATAAAACGAAAAATCCTTTTAGCTCATTTGGAGAGTTTTTGCTAATTTGGCGAGAAAAAGATCTAGCTACAAACACAAACATTCAATTCCAACCAGTTTATAAATTATTTTTTAAAAAAAATTCTCATTTGGCTCTTTTATTTTTGTAATAACTTGGCGAGTTCGGAAAAGTATTTTTCAAAAAATGAAGATATAAAACCCTAATATGCAGCTCTAGTGGTATGACCTTGAACAACCGTCATAATTTAGTAATATCTTAACTATGCATTTATTGCTTAAATACTCATACTCATACATACAGTTAATAGAACAATGGACAGGGAGCTCTAGGGGGGCTCTTCTGGGGATCCTCTAGTTGGCCTCTGTCTCTAAAATTTAGATGGATATATTTATGTTTGTGTGTTGTGTCTGCCTTACTTGGCGAAGGTTTATAAGCGGGTCTCTGACCAAGAACACAAACCTGAATATATATGTCTACCAACCACACGCAAAAAACTGTCTGGTACGTACAAACGAAAATTAAGTTCTCCCAACCAAACTGTTCGGTTGCTATAGGACTGACAGGACTGTCTAGTTGCAAGAACCAAACACGTTTGGTTAGAAGCGTTCGGCTGGCGCAAAAGACTAGTTCGGTTGAGAGAACTACACTGATACCGCGCAGTTAAGTTATCACACAGAGTTTAGTTGTCTCAACCGAACTCATTGAGGCAGTCTGGTCCCGTTGACCAAATTCGTTCAATCGAACGAGTATAGTTATGGTGACTAAACTGGTAGGTTTGAAAGAAACCACCAGTTTTGCTGTGCCAATTAAACACCCTTCAGCCGAACTTGGTTTAGTTGCAGGACCAGCACCATTTTTTTTTTGCGTGCAATCAAACAAACAGCAAGCCAGAATCTCCATTTTGGATTTTCGGACCCACCCTCTCATTGCAATATTTTTATTACCTTATAGTTAATAATTTCAATATTAAGCAACTGAAGGTAAAAAAAGAAACAGTCACACATAAAATAAATTATTAAAACATACCCATAAAAAGCTAACAAACCAATACGTTTCTGAAAAAAAGTGGAAGAATTATTTTTTCCCATGACAAAATCTTTCACACACATCTTAATCCCAAAAGACGGAATGAATATTTTAAAACTCTATTGAGACTAAATAATGCAGTAAACAAATAGAAAATGTTTTAAAACATAGAAAAGGAATAAAAAAAAAAGAAGTCATGAATAATTATTCGCAAGCCTTAGAGATTTAAAGGGTGAGGCAAATAAAAGTGGCCCCAACGGTGAGATAAGAATACGCCAGAAATGTTGCCAAGTCAAAAACCAATGCAAAAACAGGTTTGCTAACTGAAGCTATTAATCGCTTCAATATTAAGCCCAAACAAACGCTCGGTGATTTATTTGCCGGCAACTACGCTATGGTTTGAGAAGCTTGTTGACATGAAATGTAAACAAGGTTTATAGGGCTGATCAAAAAAAAGTTCCGACTAGTGATTATTTCGGTAGTTATGTATCCTAAAGTTTGACCTTTTTGTTTTTGTTAATACAAAACATTCTAAATTGATTGCAAGACACAAAATTTGCATTATGGGACGTCTTCATTCAATACGAACTGAGATCTGAACTCGCCACTTGTCTATGAGTATCTCTAATGTGGAGCTAATCCGATCCAACCAATGCAAAAACAGGTTTCAGGCGGCTTCAAGAGTTTTTCTCGCCAAGCATTTCAACGTATTCCTATCTCTAGACCGGGGCCGCTTTTATTTGCCTCACCCTGTAGTAAAAGAATGAAAATAAAATCGAGAGCTGAATGACAATTAGGTATTTCAATTTGGCAACGGTTTTTAAATTCTACAAAGTGGTGTTGCCAATTTGTCATGGATAAAATACGGTTTGTTTAATTATGCTTCAGGGAAGATAGTTTTTTGACACCGGAATCACAAAATGTGTTGGACTGAAATTGACAGAGCTATGTTTAATTAAGTACGCGCCAAAAGCTAAACTGTTTTGTGATTGTTAATTAAATTCATATTTTAAAAGAGAACAAATTTATTTTATTATTTTAAAATGCAGCCAATTATGAGTAGGGTTAGAGGTGTTTATAAAATGTGTAGTATGGTATTTTTAAAAAAAAAACATTTTTGGTTAAGTTAAATATTTAATAAATTTCATCGCGTCAATTTTCCTTCCTTGCACATGCAAATTTTTCAATTAGAAAAGTTTCTTTATAGATTCATATGTTTTGTCGGAGGCTAAAGTGAGTCTTGTTGGATGCCTTCTTAAGGTGTCGGTTCTTCTCTTGACTGTAGTTCTAAATGGCGAGCCGTCTTCGCAAATGGCCCTTGTGCAGCTCAAGTGCAATGGTTTTCAACCTTACCCTGTGACCGCGCGCTAGCTGTAGGTTGTGTAGGTGTCCAAATCAAATGTCGGCCTGGTCACTCAACCGCGAAAAAAGTACGAGGCTGGTCACAAATAGCTCTAAATCCGGCGCGTTTCATACACTCTTAAAACAAACGAGCGAATTTAGCTCAATCTGAGTAATTTTCACTCATCCAGTCTTGAAAATGCACTTCTCCGAAAGGAATGGATCCTTTGCGTGTTAAACTTCCAACAGGATCACTCCAAACGAGGGATTTTAACTCAGTCTGAGTTAATATTCACTCCTTTATAGTGTCGAAAATGCACTTCTCCAACTGGAGTGGATTTCACTCTTTTGTTTTAAGAGTGTAGTTCAACCAAACCATTACTAACTCAAAAATATTGCTTGCTTCCATAATTCAAATTTCCCGTTTTAAAATTGATTGTTGATATATTTACTTCAGTGGCCCCAGGCGGTCGAGTGGTTTGGACCATTACGCTAGCAGTCTTCGTGCTGTAACGGCTGTGGGTACGATACCCGCCTGAGTCTGTCTTGCTTAACGAAGGCTTCATAAGCGGGTCTCTGATCAAGCAAACAAGACTGGTATATATGTATCTAGTCCCCCCCCCCCACTCTTTCATTTTTTGTTTAAAATTTATCAATTTGTCAAATTTTAAGTATATAGTTTAAGTATTTTAAGTTTAAGTAAGGAGATTTCAATAAAAATAAAATTTGCATCGGCCGGGAATCGAACCCGGGCCGCCCGCGTGGCAGGCGAGCATTCTACCACTGAACCACCGATGCTCACAAGAATCGTCCTCTTTCAAACATTACAAATGCTTCTTTGACCCATAAAACACAAGTTCGTGAAGCTTCTTTTTATTTTATTTACGCAGCCGCATCTCATGTTTAAAAGGAGGAAGTAAAAAGTCTTCTTCGGAACTCTAAATGATCCAAACCTGGAACACTGGGGAAAGCGCGTTTTTGTTTGTTAGATTTTTTTTGTGTTAATTTTTCATTATTTGTTGAAACATAAAACAATAATTTTATTTTGTTAGCGTGATTTCATTTGGTTGTTCAATATTTCAACTACCGAAAAAGCATCACTATTCCGACTTTAAGGCTTTATAAGGCTATATTTCCGTTATTTTTGTTCCTTTTTCCACTAAAAAGGAATCTTACACTACACATGTAACTAATCTTATAAAAAGATAATCAGTAACTATCAAAGAGTTCTATAGTAGGGTAGAACAACGACTCGTACTGAGCTGCCATATCGGCAGCATGGCTCACTACGGAGCCCAAATAGAGTAGCAAAAGTGCTAGTTAATTTATAATTTTGATACTGAGAAAGGAAGTACACCCAGGGCAAAGGCCAAAATTGAACCCGCACCCGTTACAGCTCGCGCACTGCTAGCGTTATGGCGATCCAAACCACTCGGCCATCGGGCCTCACATGCCACCCTATATTTTCTCCCTGTTGGTCCATGGTGCTGTTGGTAGGTTCAGTCTCTACCCTACTATAGAACTCTTTGGTAGCAATATAGAATTTCAGTTCTTCATAGTATTCTACACAAACTCAACACCTAAAAAAAAACTTAACCACATTGAAGTTTGGGCCTGCTGTGCCCAATTCAGCTTACGATACTGGAGTCAATGGGGGGTGCCTTGAATGTGTTCGGGTTACCTGGTCAGTCGACGTAGAACCCCTACTACTTAGTTCGCAAGCTAGCTTGGTCCTCATTCTATCTTCTCTGAGATACTAAGTGAACCTTGCCCTAAGCGGGTGTTGAACCCCTTTTACCTGTGTCCTGATCATGGAGCGTGAAAAGATTTCTTAAGGGGGAATGCAACGCTGGACCGGGAGTCTCCAAACTCAAGTGTCTCAATGTTAATCGAATGGGGGAAAAACTATTTTGTCTGCCACATTTTCTCCGGCTGTATTGAATATTTTTACAGACGATTTTTTTTGTTAAATAATAAATTTAGATAACTTCCAGGCTTCTATAATCCCACTTTTTTTTAATTGCTTTGAATCCGTTTTGTAAAATTATTTATTCAAAATTTAAAAAAAAAAATTAGGACCAATTTCAAACAGTGGGATTGTCGTGTACGTCAGCTACGTTTATCACATTAAAAAATCCATTTGTAAAACTATTCAATACAGGTTGAAGAAATGTGGCAAAGAAAATATTTTTTCTCCATTGGATTAACACTGATGCACTTTGCTTTGGAGACTCGCGATCCAGCACGCCCATTGCCCCTTAATATAGAGTAATCAAGCGTACCTTAACAATGCAAAAAGTCGTTACAATACTAAGCTATTCCACCAACAAATAAATCGCCACAGAATCCCAGACTACATAAGTTGGACAAAATGTGTCCAACAATATCTTAACCCTATCATTACGGCAATCTTGCCAAGATAGTAGGTTTTCTGGTATCTTTCGACGGAAAGCGTCCTAAAAATTCACTGGTTCTCCCAGTGTTATCTTCCAATTCGACATAGGTAAGACGTCGGCCCGACCTTTGTATGTCGAATGTACGTCTGCTTGTACGTTCGCTTGGGCACGTACAAGCAGTCGTACGACGAAGACTTTTAGTTATCCTTTTAGAAATGATAGTAAACCCTTTCGCTACGAAGGATTTTTCCTTCCGCGTAATATTTGATTGGAATAACATTTTGAATCCTTAGTTGTTCGAGCGTTTTGGGGCGTTTCAGTAAGGAAAGGATTAAAAGAGTTTTCTTTAGTAATAGTCTTTTTATTCAGTTTCACCTTACCCTTTACACTTAGTAAAACCAGGGGTGCCGTTCCCCCCCAGAGCCAACGTCGCACCCCCCCCCCTCTAGAATTTTTTAAATCCCCCCCCCCCCCCAAAAAAAAGGGAAGCACATTTTTTATTTGCTTTTACAATACGGAATTACAACTTATTTTTAATTTTCCTTTAAATAGATCTTCTTTACAGTAAAAGTTAGCGGGAATCTAAATAATCGGTACCAATTCCACTCAAAATTTAATTTATGAAATTATATTATTTTTTAATCCATAAAAATAACCGGACACGTGATCCAATCAAAAACAGTTTCCAATTCCTTCACTCAATTCTTAATGCATAAAAATGCTGTCTTCGCTTTTTATCTAACTAGCAGTATGGTCCCGCCTTACAGGTAACCCGTTAACTTCGCTTTGCTTACTTGTGAAAATACACTCAATATCTAATGCGAATGGCGTCAAGCACAAATTTCGGCACGGTCCATGTATTTTCAAGCCCTGTTATGGTCCCGCACTCCCACGTGGATGACCTTTTTTTTTAAAACTAATTATATTAATTAAAAAACACAATCAAATATGAAAAAACTACGCCTCAGGTGCACACGTAGGTATTAAAAGGAATCTATATTAAAAATTTCGGATATTTTACAGCAGTCTAAGTAGGTCTTTTGCCATCCACAGACATACACACAGACAGACTCTTTCTTTTATTATTATAGATGCAATGCAACACAATCGATATCATTAAACAAATCAAAATTATTTTATAATGTTTGCAGATATAGTTTACAGATTTAGTTAAAAATAAGTTACTAATTATTAAATTACTACAATTAAAATGAAATATTAAACAGTCAAAATTCCGGAACTGAACTACTTAACTAAATTCAATCACTCACAGCATTTTATGCTAAGCCAGAAATATTATCCGAAGCTCATTCATTCAAAGAAATGTTTAATACAAAATTCTGAATATTTATAATGCCTGCTTCAAATGCTATAACAATGATTAAGAAATGTTTATGTGGAATAATTGCCAGCACATGGCTTTCTTCGAAGCCGGGACATATTGTTATAAAGATTTTAGTTGCGATTAATGCAGTTAGAGCATTAAGTGCGTTAAAACTGTTAAAAAAATCCCGCCACTCTAAAATATTTTATGTAATTTCATGTCTTTAGTCGACTTTATTGAAAAAAGTCACGCTAAGATTCAGGTGCATTTAAAAAAATAAGAAAACAATGTTTTCATTATAATAATTGATCAATATTTTTGGTGCCCATAAATGTTTGAAAGTGTAAAATGTGAAACTAAAATTATTGTAGTAATATCAAATATAATTAACTTCTCAGTATTTGTATGATTTAAAATTCTTTAGTATCTTTTCTTTATTGGGTTAACACGAAATTATATAATTACGACGAAAATCTTACCGGAATCACTGCCATAACACTTCAAAATAAGCTCTTGGAGTATTTATAGTGCAGTGCATTTTAACTTCATGTAGTTTAAAATAGATCAAATAGGTGCATTTAATAAAGATATATCTTTGATGCTCCCTCCTCCGTTTCAAAATGAACAATCTACATCTACAAAAAAAAAAAAAAAAATCTAACAACACTTCAAAGCGAGCGGGAAAATTGCACGAGTGTCATTGGTGAAAAAGAAATATTCGGTAGTCATCATTTAATCGAATTGTATATGTTATACAGACAGAATGGCAGCTGCAAATGTTTTGTTTAAAGAAATGATAAGTTGTTTATGGGTAATAAATGCCAGAAAGATTCGTTAGGCCGACGCGATACGATATTCGATTATCTATGATCTTCTTTCCGTAATGTTCTTGTGGATTTTGGTTACCATTTTTGATTCTTGAAGGTTTGGGGGGGGGGGCAGGTTAATGTCCCCTCCCCTTGGTGTTTGGGGGGGGTGATGATTAGAAAGAACTAGTATTTGTAACTTAGAAAAAAATAAACCATTTACACTGGAAATTTTCTAATTTTTTTCGACCCCCCCCTAAAATTTCAATGACGCAGTCTGCGTCGTTGACCCCCCCCCCCCCCCCTGTAGGCACCCCTGGTAAAACAAAATTTTAAATTTACTACACAAAAACACTTGTATGGTTAAATAACCTTTTTCTAAAGACTTTAGGTAAAACATACGCTATTAGAACCTTCTATCAATCCATATAATCTCCAGCAATAGACCATGCATTAACAATACCACCAATCAACATGTCCATACACATTACACAATCACCTAATCCACCAACAAGGAAACCCGCAAAGGACCAACCAACAGACCCCCGTCTAAGACCCGAGCAATCCTCATTACCCTTTCGCTGCTGATAGTCTTAATTATTGGCTTTTCCTCTATGACTTCGCGTCGCCCTTATTTGAAACACTTTAGGGATGGAAAACCGAAACCAGCTTTCTTTTTTGCCCTCGGTTTTGACCAAAAAACCGGTTTTACATAAAGCCGGTCTTAAAGTTCAGTAAAAACCGGTTTTTGAAACAACAGTTTTTTCCTGAAAAACCGCCATCCCAACCGTTTCTTATTTGGTTGGCGGCGAGTATAGATTCTCCCGGTTAGAGGGAACCGAACCGAGAAAGACAGCATGAGAAAAAAATCTGAAGCGCAAACGGACCATGCGCAATGGAGAATTTCCCTTAAAGTTTCTTCCTATACATTTTTAGTTAAAGAGGAAGCGTATATGGTAATCTTTCTGAGGACTTGAGTCGTTTTTGTGTTTAGCGATTCAAATAACGAGAGAGCAACAACGGCATCTTCATCCATCCTCGGGCTTGGGGGTTAGAAGAAGGTAGATGTGATGCCGGATTCGTAAGAATGCAGAAAGCGGTTTTGGCAATTGAAGCTGTGATTGCTTCTGTGATACACCCACATAAGTGGTTTGTGAATTAATTTTATACTATTGTTTATGGATAACAAGGATGTGATACGCAAAGCTGCAGTAGATAAATTAAAAAATAAAGCTTTCACACTCATTTCTTCTAAAAATAAAAGTTTCATATTCAAAACTTTCATGTTAACATTCATGCTAGATGGTTCTGATTTACTACTGCGTTTCTTCGTCATTACAGCAAATATTGTAGCATGTAGGCCGAAGCAACTTTGTATTCACCTTCAGGTACCTTTTTTTTTATACGGACTGTTGTAATATCTTCAATACTACACTGCAGTTTACCTGCCCACGTCAGTATAAACAATGCCTCCTAAATTAAAAGGCCGGTGAGTTGAGATACATGACATCCTATTCGTAGACTGATTCTATGGTTTGGACCGATAATCGTTCGTAACTCGATCTCGTATTATCTTAACCCTTTCAATCCCAATGACAATTAGCATCATCATTTTAAAAAAAATTCTGATCGTGTATAGCCGTTTATGGTATAAAAAAGCACATCATTCGATTCTTCAAACTTTTTTCTATTAGAAAATATTTTTTATTATATTAATAGATGTCAGCCCTATTATTTTTTAAAATTATGATCAGAAACATGATGATAAATGGCATCACTGGGACTGAAAGGGTTAAAGATAAGGAGAATCAAGCTATTAGTGGTCAACAACTCCAAATCGGTATACTAGTGTGACGTTCTGAAGCTTAGTTCTTCGACCCTGAAATCTAAGGTAGTGTTGGTATACAGAAGAGTCCCGCTTATCCGAAAGGTAGGAGACAAAAATGAAGCAACAAAAAAAAAAAAAAAAAATGCTGCATATTTTGATAAATAAATCCAACTTTGTAAGTACGTATTTATTTTTTGTGTATTTATTTATGCGTATAGATTTCTTATTTTAACCGAAAGTCTCTGGATTTTTTTGATAAATCGATTTTTGGATAACCGGATCCGGATATACAGGACTCTACTGTATTGCAGTTCGATTCTAAGTACTACATTAATTTGGCGACTTTCAAGACAATTTCACACTTTTGTCGCCAATCTCACGTCTTCTTCCGACCTCCTTGTCCCCAGCATCCCGTTGTCATAGCAACGTGTGTCGGCAACAGGGAAGGATAAATCAAATGGTCCCCCTCCAGGTCGATTCGAGGCAATGAAACGGGAAAGATTCGACGAAGGTGTGGATTGTGGAGTCTGTGTCGTTCTGTGGATTAAGGCTGCTCATCACCCTCCATACCCGGTCCTCCTTCGATCGGGCTGGCTAATGGTAAGTCTATGGGGGAAAATGATTTTTGTTCCCAAAAAAAGCAATGAAATTATAAGAATATTTGATGCGGTTTTTTTTTAAATTCATAAGACTCCAATAAAGCTGTGCTTACAGAGGTTATTTTTTAAAAAACGTTATTTACTTTTTTTAACCTAAATTTTTTTTCTTTTAAAAAAAGGTAAATGTTTTTTAAAAAATAACCTCTATAAGCACAGCTTTATCGGAATCTTATGAATTTAAAAAAAAACCGCATCAAAATATTCCTATAATTTCATTGCTTTTTTTTGGGAACAAAAACCATTTTTCCCCCATAGACTTACCATTAGCCAGCCCGATCGAAGGAGGACCGGGTATGGGGGTGATGAGCAGCCTTAAGGGGGTGGATGGGTTTGGGAATAAGAAAGTGGGCTAGTGGTGACGGTTTACTGTCGTCAGATTGTGTAACTTATACTCTCTGACCGCAGATTATCCTTACACCGGATTACAGAAGAAATGCAATCATCCGCAGCAATATGGGACCTAAACACATTCAGATAATCGGAAATTCGTTCAATCCATAGAGTTAGGAAGGATGAGTAGAGGTGTATCTCATTTCAAATGGCTTGAAGCAGCACTCTCAGAAATAACACTTTCATTTTTGACGATTCATGAATCCTCAAGCCTCATTTCGTTAATTTTGAGGATTGTTTCGTCAAATTATCACGTGACTTTTGAGCAAACGCGAATCCTCACTTTTACTATCGTGATTTGACGATTCTGTATCCTGATTTTGTGGAAAATGAATCTCATTGTTGTACTCACATGCTCAAAAATGACGAAAGATTTCTTTAGATTAGACGACATTCAAATCCTCATAAAAATGATGATTCAAATTTCCTCACTTTGAGGAAACGAAAATTCGGAGCATTTGTCAGTAACGGAATCGTCAAAATGAAAGAAAATTTCGTCTTTTTTGAGCATTCATTTTTTAGAGTGAGGGCTGTCAGGGTTTTTCGAGCTACTGCTCATAACAAACCGGCACTGAGGTATCCCAAGATGCACCGCTCTAGCCTGCTTCTTTTGTGCGTTACTGCGCACATACATGGGCCGCTCTATTCTCTTTCCTAACTCTATGAGCTACGCACTGTATCTGCATGTTCATAGTCTTCTAAAGGATACATCGTCGGTGCTCCTCACTCAGATTCCCAACAGTTTGCTCTTATAAACAAAAGCACAAATTGTCTAACAGAACAAATTATTTTATAGGATAGCTGGGAAATGGCGATATTCGAAGTTTCACAGTAAAATTAGCATGGGCGAGATAGAACCATCCGACTCCCCATAAATTTAAGTTAGAATGTTATTATTATTATTTGTTGCCACGTACAATTCCATTGCTGAAAGAATATTACAGGTAACACAAAAAAAAAAGCAAAAGCATGTTTGCATCGGCCGGGAATCGAACCCGGGCCGCCCGCGTGGCAGGCGAACATTCTACCACTGAACCACCGATGCTTCGAAATGGTAAGGATTTTCATACATAAAAAAAATGACTGATTAACTTATCAAACTCCTCAGGGGGAAAATAAGTCGGCAGGTTTCCTTGTATTTGTGCACCTGCGTTCCACTGGATTCTGAACGAGTAAGCAAGCGGTATAGGATGTTATATACTAGGGTGGTTCGAAAAAACAAAATTTTCGAGTATCAACTTCAAACCGGTCGCAAAAGTTGCGTATCGTCATGCTGATTAACGGAAAAATAATTAAAAAATTCTAAAATTATAAATATAATAGGCCCCGTGGGTTTGAAGTTTCGAAAAAAAGGTAAAAAACGACTAACTTCGAAATATCAGCTAAAATTTGCAGATAAATAATTTAGCTTTAAAACTGCATTTTTTTTGGTTTGAAATACTTCAGTTATTACGAAAAAAATTGCTTCAAACGTATTTGTTTGTAATTTTAAGTCTCACAAAAAATTGAAAAAGTACAAATTTGAAGAAATTTTGAGATTTTCCTTGCTCTCAAAACCTAAGCTATTTTGGAGTCAACACCATAAAAAAACATTTCAATACATTAAAATAAAAGATTTATAAAATATAAAGCCGATTTGAGCAGGAAATCGGCCTTATATTCCTAGAAAGTCAGGACCGTCGCGTGGTGTGGGGCCCGTTACCCCTTATTATGATGGCTCCAAATAACAGTGAACAAAAATGGAAATCAGCTTTGAATATGGATGATAACATTTAAATTAATATGTATGTGTCTATTTTAAAAGAATTCCTGTTAATGCAACGGTTGGCCACGGATACAGGTATAAGAAAAAAAAAAGTAATCAATGCCCGATATTGGGACAAAGGTTGGTATGACAGCCGAAATACTTATTCCAGCGTCAATGCCTCATTTGAAAAATATCAATTACCAGTTCTCAACCTTGAATAAATATTAAAACTTTGTGAAACGGAAGTATAATTTAAAAATCTTATGTTTTAACGAGTCGTGGCAATTTTAAAATTAGAATTGACAGTAAACTTAATTTTTACACTTAAAATTCCATTATTTTTCTTTTTATTAGCTGTATTAAAAATTAAAATCCGATGAAGTAATGAAGTTTTAAAATAAAGATACCCTTGCTGTTACCGATAGAAGAGGGGAAATGGGAATTATTTACCATTTATACAACTTTCCTGTTCGTCGGTCGGCACTTGAAAACAGATGTAACGCAAACGCATAAATCTGGCTGGCCACTTGAGATCGATCATAACTAGAAAGCGACGAGAATTCGGTTCTAAGGATTGATTTCGATTGAGTTCAGTAAGAATTGTTGTGAAATGTCTAATCAGTAAAAGAAGTTTGATACCAGACAGAAAAATCGCTGTAAAATTTTCGGTTTTCCTAAGTATGTTACCAGCATATGAAGATGTGACATTATATTGCTTAGAAGAAATCTCATTTCATCCAAATGAAAAAGTAGAATATTTAAAAGTAGCAGACAGTGTTGCTGTACTCGGTTTGAAAAAAATTATGTCAAAATTTTCACTCTAGTTGTGCCGCACATTCGTATTGTACACATGATAAAACTGTTTAACGATAAGTATTTCTTAATTGAAAAAAACTTACAAACATTTCAATAAAAGAGCAAGTTATCATGCTAAAATGAATGAGGAGCAAGTTACCTTCACCTGCACCTTCGTAAATGAAGCTCAAACAAACTTTTTGATATTGCAGCATGTAAGCGTAAAATGTAATTTTCCTGTGGATCTGGCAAAAATGCAAATAATTGTACTTGCCTTGCAGTGGTAGATTAATAATGGTAAAAAGAAAATGTTTTACTGAGGGCCCAAAACACGTGTTGCAAGCAATCGAAACTTCAAGTTACTTGCCAGAAAACTTGGGCAAATTTATCGATCCTAAAAACGAAAAAAATACCTATTTTGCACATTCTGAAAATGTGCTATTATCAAAGCTAGCAAAGATATTCTAGAGCTGAGCTACAATAAAATAATAAAAGCAATTAAAGTAATATCGAAGAATAAAAAAAATCTCGCATTTTAAAAATTCTCAAAATAACTTTAATGCTACAGATTATATATATTGAATTAATAAATTGAGATGCATGTGTAAATTACATCCACCACCCATTCTGAGGAACGTTAGTAACATTGAAGTGTTATCACTTATTAAAATGTTATACGAGCTCATGATTAAAAGTAATCAATTCTACTACACTCAATCAGTCGAGAGTTGCATTAATCTTGTAATACAAGCCTCAACTAAAATATATGGTCATTAATCTCGAGATGGCTTCATCCGGTATATTCTATTGTTTCGAAGCCATGTGCAGAAATGTCATAAAAGTCTCTTTAAATGCATTTACTTGGAAAAGAAACCCTAAAGAATAAATATCTATTCACATTTATATAATTGCATATCTGTGTATTAAACTTCAAGATATAAAAAAAGGTTGGTTGAGTATGAGTATACCCGCAGGATGAACTCGAATTGCAATCTACTCCCTGATGTAAGTTCTTGGTCATTTCATAAACTAGTAAATATAAAGTGGGTAAAGAGCAGCATTTACGCGGGAATTCTTCTAATTTAAATAGCAAATATAGATTAATTTAAACGCTATCATCCATATTCAAAACTGATTTCCATTTTTGTCACTGTTATTTGAAGCCATCATAATAAGGGGTAGCGGGCCCTGCACCACGCGACGGTCCTGACTTTCGGAATATAAGGCCGATTTTCGGCTCAAATCGACTTAATATTTTATAAATCTTTTATTTTAATGTAGTGATATGTTTTTTATGGTTTTGACTCAAAAATAGCTTAGGCTTTGAGAGCAAGGAAAATCTCAAAATTTCTTCAAATTTGAACATTTTCAATTTTTTGTGAGACTTAAAATTACAAACAAATACGTTTGAAGCAATTTTTTTCGTAATGACGGAAGCATTTCAAACCAAAAAAATGCAGTTTGAAAGCTAAATAATTTATCTGCAAATTTTGGCTGATATTTCGAAGTTAGTCGTTTTTTACCATTTTTTCGAAACTTCAAACCCACGGGGCCTATTATATTTATAATTTTAGAATTTTTTAATTATTTTTCCGTTAATCAGCATGACGATACGCAACTTTTGCGACCGGTTTGAAGTTGATACTCAAAAATTTTGTTTTTTCGAACCACCCTATTATATACCTACCTTATTGCATTGAATTGAAAAAAAAAATATATCATGTGTTTTTAGAAAAATTGCATTTTTATAATAAAAAGGCATAAATACTTAATGCATCTAATAAGGGATTAAATTTTTAATGGTTGCTTTATTCAAATGGTATATTTCCGTTTCACTGGCACGAGCGAATTAAGTCGCCATGTATGTACATCGGGAACCAAAAAGAATATTTCCAATGTTGATATTCTAACTATGTATGGCATTCTAACTACACTGCTCAAAACAATTAGGGGAGCACTTTGCATGCTCTTATAAACCCTTGTAGTTACATCTTTTTATTTTTTGTACTAAAAATCTAAAATTCGTGAAGTGGATTCATATTATGCAGCCATAATGAAATGGTCAAAAACAGTGGAGAAAAATCTTAATTTTTAAACTAAAATTTAATTGGAAAGAACTTGAATCCTAATTTTTGAATAAATTATAAACATAATTTTTTCAAAACTTTTTTGTTAAAAAAATGTTGAAATCAATTTTAAACTTCTAAGAATGCAAAAGCACGAGGACTTTAGGGTAAATTTATGACATAAATTTTTTTGGGAGTGAATTTTATTTTACAATTTTCATCATATTTTCATTTAATTAAAACAAACATTTTTTAATTCTTCAAAAGACATGATTCTTCGATCTAACGATACATAAGTGCGAGCTCAACTTAGTGAGAAAAAAATCGCCAGATGATAATTCGAAATGAAATTATTGGGGGTGAAAGAGTTTGAACCATGCGCTCCCCTAATTGTTTTGAGCAGTGTGTTTTAACGATGCTTATTGTATTTTTGTACCGAAAAATTCTGTTTGTGACGATTCCCTTTAGAAAGATTTTCGCCCACGTTGGCTGCCGGTTTTCTGGTTTGTCGGGATTATGTCATGGCCTACTCAAATACTAAGGCCAAAGAAGCTCTCCCAAACCAATATCACCTAGATTAGAAGGCCGGTGAACTAAATGCTTGACGTCATATTAGTGGACCGATTCTGTGGTTTTGACCAAGGATCATTCGTGACTAGATCTTGCATTTGAATAAATTTTTAAGATAAGATGAATCAAGATGCGACGTCACCTTAAGATGCGACGTTATTGGTCAACAAATCGAAATTGGTCCACTAGTGTGACGTTGTGTTGCTTAGTTCTTCGGCCTTCTAATCTAGGTGGTATTGCCCAAACACGCTTGGAGACGGAAAGTTTGACGTCATAGTTCCGAGTGACGTTGTTCCGAAGATGAAAAGAACCTGTCTCGAAACCTGTTCGGAACCACTCGTTTACGACTGACCATATTTTTAAGGTTCCGAATGAGAAAGAGAATATAGTGGTTCACGATGTGCGCAGTAACGCGCAAAAGAAGCAGGCTAGAGTGGTGCATCTTGGGATACCTCAGTGCCAGTATGTTATGCGCAGCAGCTCGAAAAACCTGACAGCCCAACAATATGTCTTTGTAGTTGAACATCAGATTATATTTGCATTAATTACAAAAAAAAACTTATTTCAATATTTAAGAAAACCAAACAGTACATATAAATAACTACTCCACAAAATATTTTTTCTTCCCTATACCCTTCATTCTAAACATTATTTTTTTCTTTGGGTCTCTCTTCACGAGAGTAATAAACCTCTCCCCGGGATTTTAAAATGAATTATCTTAAGTTAAACCGAAAGGTGATTATTCATTATTTTTCATTATAATTTTTCCAGGGAAAACTCTTCACTCTTAACAAAACGAAGAGAAATCAATAAATGCGTATTGGATAATAACAAAGAATAAAAAATAGAAAAGTTTATTCGGTAATAAAAATATTTTTCTAAGGGAAACTTATTTTTATTAGTTAGTAAAAAATAATTTAAATCGAATGATTTTTTTTTTGTTTTACTTTTGTTGAAATTACGCCTGTACCTAAGATATACAAAGGTCATTGTCGACTGGCTTCGTAATTTTGAATCGTGGTCAAGTGACGATTAAAGATTTGTAACCAATGAAAAAAGGCAAGCATTGAATATTTATTCCTTTATTTAAGTTAAATTCGTAAAAAAAGGATTGATTAATTATTTGAAATTTAAAAATAAAAGTTGTTTAGATTTGTTTTATAAAAAATATCTTGACGTTTTTGGTGCTGAATGTATATTTTATGATAATTAACATAACATGCCCCGTTCATATCAAATAGCTATTTATTTTACATTCGTACAATATATACTGCTAGGGAAGTTAGAATACATTTTTTTTTTCAATTCTAAATTAGCTCGCAAAAAAGAATGTAGGAATTTAATTTATATGTTAAGGAAAAATATAGTTTGTCTACAAATTTATTAGCAATAGGGACTGGGCATTATTAACATTATCCTCTTCATTTTATCACAGAACTAACTAACCAAATTGCCCATTTCTGTTTGCAAAACGCATTATGCTAAATGGTCTCACTGAAAAAAATTAGTATTTTTGTATAACATTGGCGTTATTTAATTAATATATAATTTAACACAAATATTAACAATTGTCCATTAAAAATGAGTTATGGGAAATAAATATTTGTCTCAAGGATCTACATATATTTTAACTTAAATATTTCAACCAATGGTTAAAGTTTTATATAAAATATTTTCCGTGGGAGCAACGAAACATTAGTTATCAATATTAAGAGTTATCGAGAAACCAATCCATTTATTAAAATGGGTAACGTTCGGTCTAAATTCCCACTTAAAAAGGGATAAATATATGGCTAGATGTTTGTAAATTGTTCCCGTATTTTAAAATCTCATGCAAAATAAATAAGATTTTCGTGCGCACAAATTACCATGACACTTGTAATAGATTTAAAACATTGAGTATCTAAAAATAAATATATCTACTTTTTTTAAGCAATCAATATTGCATTTGGAAAAAATCACAAAGATAAATTATTTCCCAAGTAACAAGGCATTCATTAGTATCGATTTGAACAAATATTTTCCACAAATATTCTTGATATATTTTCTTATTAACCTGCGTTGTTTGAATTGAGTTTATTCACTTTCTTTGGCAAATTTCTCTTGGTTAATTCAAATCTTGTTTTGAACTTTTCCGGAAGTTTCTTTCAAGCCTCCAGAGCAATGTTTTGACACAGTCAAGTTATTTTTCGTATTTGAAACAATAGTCCAGTGACGTGTGTTTAAAAGTAGTTTAGTTTTTTTTAAATCTCTTTTCTTTTCTATATAAAGTAATTTTTATTTATATAAGAACATTAGTTTTTTTTTTATTAAAATAGAAATGGAGTCAAAGCAGGGGAGATATAATGAGTATTGAATGGAGTTCCAATGGAGTTTTTGTTGGAATACGCTGTTGGACTCTAAGGAAAGCCCCTATATAACTATCATTAACAATTATAATTAATAAATTTAATGAACGATTATAATTAATGAAATTTAACACTGAGAAATGTTTCTCATAGGCCTTAAACTTGTCTGTGTTACACTAACCTCTTGCGACCTGACGCCATTTGGGGATATTTTTTAAAAACTCCCCATTAATAATTAACTCTTTAATTAGTTCCCAATTTGACCTGTTTCAAAAGAAGAAGATCCAAATATCAGTTTGAGCCTTTGATTACAGGTATCAGTCATTTATTTCAATAAAAAAATTAAGTTAAACGAGGGACAATACAATATTAGACATCTTCTCAGTAATATTATTCACCTACACAAATGCGATTAAAAACTTGGGACGCGTTGCACTAAACGACTACAATTAACACTCAATAAAGCAATACATTTAAAAGGTTTAGTTTGAATTATCGTCTCACTAGAGCTACACGAGGGCTCTTGGCGACGGGCATCGTATTCTAGGACCACAGTCAAGTGACGAGCCAACACTTGAAAAGGCACCCAACGCAACCGTTAAGGGAGACATCGTAGGCAAAGACTTTGAAGGATATTTAACGTACACTCCCTTACACGGGGTATTAATCATCGGTCATTTTTTGGCTGAATGGGCCGTTTATTAGGTCGGCAGTTTTGTTAACGATGCCTGAACCTTTCGCATGCTAGGCAGATGACTAACCGACTGGGCTCCCCAACATTTAAAAGAAATGTAATACTCTATAAAGTAATACTTCGATAATTTTGTATCAATAACTCCTTCATTTAACACATTAAGTTAAAAGAAATGTTATACTCTATAGAGTAACTCCGATAACTTTGTATCAATTTAAAACACAATGTATCCTTTGACACAATATAGTTTAATTAGTATTTATTTTATATTTCCTTAGCTGTCGAACCAAAAAACACATTCTGAAGAACTCTATTCCTTATCCAATTTAGCGTCAGGCACAGTAGATGCAGTTGCTGTTTATTGACTACTCAGTTGACGTTACAGTAAACACTGTCTTATTTATTTCTCTCGTGGCCGTTCTCCAGATTAATAAGCTCCGGGCTTTTTTTTACTGCTTTTCTTGGACGGAACTATATTTATTCTTTTTGCCAGTGTGTCCGATTCTCTTAGTCTCTAGTGCGTCTTTATTGGCTGATATAGAAAATTGTTCAGGATATTTGTTCCGAATCATTGGTTCTAATGAGGGATGGAGTTTGGTTGTTGCAAAAATTCCTTTGGTTAGTTTGAATGTAAAGAGAATACATAAATTACTTTCGTGCCTAAATTACCGTTACAGTAACTGTTACAATTACAGTAAAACAACAATATAATAAGATTAGAGAAAAGGGTACTTGTCTTACTTTTGGAAAATTTTGCTTTAAAAATAATGAAAAATCAAATTGTTAGATAACAAATGATCAATTGTTTGATAACAAAACGATCAATTGTTTGATAACAAAAGGTCAACGAAAAGTATTTGTTTGATAACAAATGTTGTTACAAAAATGGCTTTGGTTATTAGAATGTAATAAGAGTACTTAAATTATTTTTGTACCCAAATTACCGTTACAGTAACAGTTACACTTACAGTAACACAACAATATAATAAGCTAGAGAAAATAGGTACTTGTCTTACTTTTGGAAAATTTTGCTTTAAAAATGATGAAAAATCAAGTTGTTTGATAACAAATTTTCAATTGTTTGATAGCAAATGATTAATTGTTTGATAGCAAATGATTAATTGTTTGTTAACAAATGATCAATTGTTTGTTAACAAATGATCAATTGTTTGTTAACAAATGTTCAATTGTTTGTTAACAAATGGTCAATTGTTTGTTAACAAATGGTCAATTGTTTGTTAACAAATGGTCAATTGTTTGTTAACAAATGATCAATTGTTTGTTAACAAATGGTCAATTGTTTGTTAACAAATGATCAATTGTTTGTTAACAAATGATCAATTGTTTGATAACAAATGGTCAACGAAAATTAATTGTTTGATAACAAATGATGAAGTAAATATGTTGATGAATTGTAATTCGGGATTAATTATACTGTTAAACATTCTTCTATTTTACTATTTGTGTGATGATAAAGATCCTGCCGTTTACGAATTTACTTACCATGAAACATCTACATATTGTGTGGTACTGGCGAAAAACTTTGGTTCTCTGGTAGTGATTCGATGCAGCCATTTTCTCTGCTTAAATATTTCTGGACTAAGTTGTTCACGTGAATATGTGCGTCGTAAAAACATAAATTTGTTGTAAAACAAAAATTTCAACATATTACACAAAATTTTCCGTAAAGGTGCCCCAAAACTAGGTTGTGCCTATAGTCAGAGATTTCCTAGAACGCTTGGTTACATATAAGAAAGCAATAGTGTTGTAAGTATGTCATATTAAGTGAAAAGTACACAACAAATAATTTCTAATTTATTTCGGGGTATGGATAGAATATAAAAGGAAATAACACATGTTTTAAAGAACAATTTTGGTAAAGTAGACCCGAACATCCATGTTTCAGGTTAACCGAGGAAAACTGAATGTTTTTTTAACCATTATTAAATATCATTTGTTAACGAATGCTACCAATAATATACTTAATAAAAAGAATTCATGATGTAATAACGATTTGTAACCCAAAATTTTTATATTTAATTATTTTTCTTTTGAATACACATGTAAGTGTATAAACAAATTCATATACACTGCATTTTAATAATTCACATTCTAATATAACCTCCTTCCCTAAACGCTTCCAAAATAAGTAACCCATTACTTTCTAAATATGGTATAACAAGTGTCTGAAAACTGTTGATAAAGACATTTATTGTAAGCAAAGTGTCGGAAGTTATAAAAACTGCGTCGGCATGGCAACCATTTAAAACAATGTAGGAAGTCGACACCTTCATTTGTGACTACATTTATCATACTTTTCCCAAGAAAAATTACTTTGTTATTTTCTTCATGCATGTTGTTGTCGACGCTACAGGCGACTGTTAAAAAAAAAAAAAAAGATTAAGAGCTTACTTTTTTTAAGTGCTTTGTTGTACGGTTTGACGGCTGTAGTTTGGCTGTATTCATCAGGTACGTTCATTAAAAAAATGCCCAAGTCGAAAGTAATTGATGAGTTGTAATGTGAAAGTGAAGACATGTCGGAATAAGTTTTCATAATTCAAATGAAGGGGAGAGAAAGTTTTTAAAGAATCAATAAAAGAAAGGGTAATCCATCAATTATTAGCGATAATTATTACATGGATCAAGTAAATTTTTTGAATAAGAATGCTATTAAAAAAGCATAGCTATGTAATACATAGAAGTTGTGTTGAGTGCTCTACAATGACAAATGACACGGAATGCGATAGGCTGTATAGCCCGTTACTTCACTCGCCAGAAGCGACACAGACACAAGAGAAACACATAGAAAAATAACATTTATTGACACACACAAACATCCATGCCTTACCGGGATTCGAACCCGAACCCATAAGCTCCAAATGCTAGCTCCCTATGTGTTGTTCAGGTGTCTTCTCAGCTCTTGATTTTTTTTTTTTTTTTTAAATTACGACACCCGTCACCAATAGCCTAAAAATGTGATAATTCAACTGCAAATACTTCAAATGCATCGATTTATTTTGTTATAATTGAAAGTTGTGTAGTATTACACACCCCTAGTTTTATAAAAACGCTCTCTATCAAACCAATACCACCTAGATTAGAAGGCCGAAGAACTAATCAACACAACGTCACACTAGTAGACCAATTTCGATTTGTTGACCAATAACGTCGTATCTTAAGATGACGTCGCATCTTGATTCATCTTATCTTAAAAATTTATTCAAATACAAGATCTAGTCACGAATGATCATTGGTCAAAACCACAGAATCGGTCCACTAATATGACGTCAAGCATTTAGTTCGACGGCCTTCTAATCTAGGTGGTATTGATCAAACAGACCTAACCCGATGTTATCTCTTTATCTGCTTTACCACACCTGATGTTACGCCCCTTGACTGCAAGAGAATTACTTATTCATTGTCCCGAAACAAAAGGCCCTTTTCAAAAAGCACGCCACTTAATTTGTACAAACCCCCGTGAGGGAACGCGCTGTAGAACGGGATGCGATTCACAGAATACTTTTATGTTTTACTCTTGTTATTTTTTAACTTTTTCAAGTGTTGAGGATAGAACGGTATTTGGTAAAGGTGGCAGTCATCTGTTTAAGGCCTAACTACACTTCTTGCCAATCTTAGTTGGGTAAATAGAAATATGCTATGGAGATGATCCTTCAGTGGATATAAAGAGTTCCATTAATTATTTGTGGAACCAGAAAATCCAGAAAATATGTTTAAAACATTAATTTCGGTTAAGGTCTAACAGATTTGAATATTACTTGAGAAAATCTCGCAATTTTATCAGAATGAAAAGTGTATTTTGGTTAATTTGCATTCAGATTACTTTGTATGTAAATATTGCGCTTTTTCCTCTGCCTTTTCAATCTTTCTTTTTACCCAAGTTAGGTTGGCAAGGAGTGTAAGCAAGGAGTAGTAAGCTCTTTAATATTGCAAATACACTTTTTTTTTATGTGGTGGATAAAATTATACAAAAACAGTTCAGAATGACCAAATTTCCTCTTACTGTAAAGCTTATAGAAATTTTATTCTACGGACAGGCACAAAGGAAAAATGCATGCTACATAAGCTACCTGATATCATACCTTTAAAACAAACATCAAAAAAAGAATTAATTCATTCTGATAATAAGAATTTGAAACAGTCCGTCGTCAGATGGACGGACGTACAGACAAACAAAAGTGCAAGATAGCTCTCTTATATCATACTTTTTTAACATAAGAATTTTTAATTGCACATTTAAACGGAAGTGTGAGAGATGGACAGCCAAACATTCGAACGAGCGGGTAGCTCCCTGATACATTTGCTTTCTAATTACTAGTTTAAGGTTTTCTTATGTAGGATTTTTTTTTTAAGTTTGTTAAAAGTTATTTGCTATTATATATAATAAATAGTAATCTCTCACGCAAGTCAAAACTTGCGTTTTCCGGAGCATAACTAAGATATGGGGACCAGCTCGCTCATTCGCAAATTTGTCCGATTGAAATTTATCATTTTCAAAACTTTCCACAGCACGCTGCGAGGGAGTTTTGCAACCGCATTTTCGCATGTTACATAGTAATAAATTAGTTTTTTAAAAACAGTGTTACCAAACTGGTAGGGATGATCAGGTCATCCCGCAATGCAGTTTAATTTGCTATTAAACTATCTAGCTATGCAAATAGACTCGGTATATTTTTTAAATTGTTTTTTAAACAAAAACAATGAAAACATAATATGATTTTGATTTATTAATGAATGAATGTGTCTAGTGAAAATGTAACGGCGATTTCATTATTGAAAAGATAATCACTGTAACAAATCTGTCAGGCTACAAAAGGGTCTCCTTAGTCCGGTTAGGATGATAGCCTTTGGAGCTTCTGGGTCCGGGTTCGAACCCCGATAAGGCATGGATGTTTGTGTTTGTCGGGTATATGAGGAGTACGTGCTCGTTAAATCTGTTGGGTCCGAAAGTCCTGTGGGCGGTCATTGCGCAGTTTCCCACGGGTACAGATCCTAGAGACTTCAGTTACATGTCTAAATTTTGGAGTTGGTGCGATAGATGGTAGCATCTGTCACGTATGTGTGTGTTGTGTCTGTCTTCTTTGTGACGAAGTTTAATAAGCTGGTCTCTGACCAAGCACGCACAAGCTAGAAAATATGTCTACCAGCCAACTAATCAAAAGTCACTAAAATATTACCAACCAAAGATCACTGTTCTTCACGAAGACCTTTAAATTCCCAGAACCCCATGGTTGCGACTGCATTACCTCTGCGCTCGTTAATTATTCAGCGAGCAGCTATTAGCAAATGCAAATTAAGAAGCAGTTTGCTCGGATATACGCGAGCAACGGTTTTGACTCGGCGTTATTGAAATTCGCATTCCGGTATTCTTGGCAGGAGAGTTACCTGAGGGGTGCTCAAAAGATGCATTGGTGTAAGGTCGGTTTTTGACCAGGGTTTCAAATTACGAGGCGTTTATTGGCTGCGTTAAAGCTCCTGATGGAGACTAGAAATAGGCAGCCGGAAACGATTTCAATACACTACAAGGTTCGGTTTAACCCTTTTGTTCACAAAGAACAACTGGGCATGATGCATAACCCTTTCAGTCCCAATGACAATTTGGCATCACCATTTTAGATTTTTTTTTCTGATCGTCTATAGCCATTTATGATATCAAAAGCACATTATTCGATTTTCGACGAAAATTTTTAGATGCACAGAGAATTTAAAGATCGGTAGTTATTTTGACAATGCCCGAACCCAAACATGGGATCTTTCATCACGTAAAAACGCCTTACCTACTGGGCACCCCAGCCCCTGAAGCATGCAGTTTGACATTAACCTAATAAGTCAATAGTTCAAATTTCACAGTTATGATTGCAGTAACTAATGGACAAAAGACACTCCTTCGGTGCTGCCATGACTACATCAACCGTATATTTCTAACCCACAAATACGTCACCTGACTGTGGTTCTAAAATACGACGCCCGTCGCCAATAGCCCTCGTGTAGCTCCAGTGCGACGATAATTCAAACCAAACCAAACTAACCCACAAATTAAACACGCTCCACACCAATCAATCGTAAAATCGTATTTTTTTCTGCTGAGCAAACCATAAAGAAAACCCTTGAATTTAACTTCCTATCTCTAGCGTAACTCTAAACTTGAGCATAAACATAAGTTACTGCTAACGTCTAAATCTTTTTTAAAAAAAATCAAGAAGTTAACCCAACCAAGCTAATCTTACAAGGTTATTAATGTAGCCATAAGGCCGTCATTTGCACCTGTAGGATTCAGCAATCAATTAACAGTGCGCAAATAAGATACACATAGCTGAATCACTTTGTTGTTAACTTGTTTAATGCAGCTGTTTCAGCATTCGTCCTTATGTAAGAAGGGAATTAATTAGAATATCAATGAAGCATGTTTCAGCCAAAGAATAGTAGGGTAGAGGAACGACTCGCACTGAGCTGCCATGCCATGGCTCACTACGAATCCCGAATAAAGTGCTAGTTAATTTTTAATTTTGATACCGAGAAACGAAGTACACCCAGGGCAAAGGCGTTAATCGAACCCCCATTACATTAGCGGTAAGGCCTGCGATCCAAACCACTCGGCAATCCGGGCCCCACCGTGTATGATGTCG
This sequence comes from Hylyphantes graminicola, assembly GCA_023701765.1. Taxonomy (NCBI): domain Eukaryota; kingdom Metazoa; phylum Arthropoda; class Arachnida; order Araneae; family Linyphiidae; genus Hylyphantes; species Hylyphantes graminicola. The sequence continues at coordinate 59,383,727 of CM043118.1, read as the reverse complement.
CTATCAATTGAGATCTTTGAAAGCTCATGTGTTGCAATCGCCAATAGCTCTAGTGTGACGACATTCAACTCCTTTCACGTGTTGCAATCATTACTTGAAGGCATTTCAAAATTACGTGGTCATAATACTACTAACTTTGTACAGGGTGGTTATAAAATAACGCACCCTATTCGGAGCGATCTGTAGCTTGAATGAATAATCCAAATGCTACAAAAATTGAGACACTTGCTAATCAAGAAGGGGGGAAACGAATGGAATCATAAAAAAACTTATAATCATAAAAAAGAATCATCATAAAAAGCAAACTCGTCTCTTTACCAGGGTTCTAAATACGAGGCGTAGTCAATTATGGCCAATTTCGGCCAACACAGCTAATTCCGCCTCGTAATTTCGAACACTGGTCAAGAGACGAGTTTCTTTTTTTCGAAAAAGAATGGAATCATACAACAGAGACTCGTCTCTTGACCAGGGTTCTAAATACGAGGCTTGCCCAATTATGGCCAATTACGGCCAACACATCCAATTACGCCTCGTAATTTAGAACCTTGGTCAAAAGACGAGTATATTTTTTATGATTCCATTCTTTTTCCCCCTTCTTGATCAGTAAGTATCTCAAAGTTTTTTGCATTTGGATTATTCATTGAAGCTCCTACAGATCGCTCCGAATAGGGTGCGTTATTTTATAACCATGCACCCTGTACTTTTAGTTTAAATATGTGTCAGGTTTGGTTGAATGAAAGTTAAAGTGGGCAATTGTAAAGCCTATTCATATTGGCCATAGTCTTAAATTGCGATGCGTATACTTTTGTCGTTAAAGCTTACGTTTTGCTGTTAGAAATAAGCAGCTAAACTTATTCAGCACAAAACTGTTTTTTTTAACAACGTATGTCCATCAACGCAAGTATTTTCATAATTAACGTCTGCTCAATATACTTTGCATTTTTATTCTTGAAATTTTGAATGTCGAATTGCCTGTTTGCGGGAAAGTTTACAGTCGTGTAGTTCTGGTAAGTGTTTAAGGGTTTTTTTTATTTTAGTAAAACTTAGCTGTGTTTTTATTATCTAAAAATACTTTTTCGAGTTAAATTCTTTTCCTAATATGAAGTTAAATCATCAATACACTGGTGAATTAAATTTTTTTACCCGAAATAAACGGACATTGCATCCCGTTCATATCGTTATAACCAAATCTTCTCAAACAAAGCCCAGTTCGTAAAATACACGTTCGTTTATATACATATATTCAAAATTACCTCTTGGAGACCTTGGAGTCGTTTCCACTTACATATTTCCGCTTTTATATAGTTAATATTTATAGCTTAATATGGTTGTATATCGGATCCTCATAAAAGTAAGGGCTGGGGAGCCCAGTCGGTAAGGAGCTTGTCTTGCAAGCGAAAGGTCCCAGATTCGTGACAAGGGATTGCCAAACTAACTGCCTCCTGTAAACGGACCGTGTGCGTAGCCGAAAGGTCTGACAAAAACAACTCCGTATAAAGGGAGTGCACGTTTAATTATACTTCAAAGACCAAATGCCACATACACTCTTAAAACGAACGAGCGATTTTAACTCAGTCTGAGTTAATTTTCACTCCTTCAGTCTAGAAAATGGACTTCCCCGAAAGGAGTGGATCCTTTGTGTGTTAAACCTCCGATAGGATCACTCCAAGCGAGTGATTTTAATTCAGTCTGAGTTACTATTCACTCCTTTCCAGTGTCGAAAATGCACTTCTCCTACTGGAGTGGATTTCACTCTTTTGTTTTGAGAGCGTACGGAGTCGTTAAACTTGCGTTAGGTGCCTAATTGGGTATTGGCTCGTTACTTGACTGTGGTTTTAATTTACGACGCCCATCGCTTATAGCCTTCGTGTAACTGTTTAAAGTTTCAAAAAATAATTCATTTTAAAAACATTTGCATCGGCCGGGAATCGAACCCGGGCCGCCCGCGTGGCAGGCGAGCATTCTACCACTGAACCACCGATGCTACGACAGGAATTCAAACTTACATGTTTAAAAATACACTTTCTGACCTATTAAGACTTCCATTCTGTGTGAATCAATAAACCCAAAAGCGTTTCTCTCGGTTGTTGCCATTGAGATCAAAGATCAGTCACAATTATGGAACTCGTTTCTTCTTTCGGTGCATTTCCTTTGCACGTTTTCATTCTTCTTTAAACCCCTTTAAAATTACAACTTTCAACACTTGTCTGCGGTCCTAACTTATGACGCCCGTCGTCAATAGCTCTGAGGCTCTAGTGTAGCTCTAGTGGAAGGAAAATTCAAACTAACCTAACCCATTTTTTTTTAAATTCTAAAACTCTAAAATTTGGGAAATAGACTCATGGCATGAGGAGTACGTGCTCGTTAAATCTGTAGGGTCCGAAAGTCCTGTGGGCGGTCATTGCGCAGTTTCCCCAAGGGTACAGGTTCCTGGAGACTATTTCCCTCCCCTTCAGGGACATGTCTAAATTGTGGAGGTGGCGCGTGATAGATGGCAGCATCTGTCACGTATATGTGTGCATTTGAGTGTGTGTGTTGTGACTGTCTCACTTGACGAAGGTTTATAAGCGGCTCTCTGAGCAAGCACACAAGCCTGAAAATATATTTATACCTACCAACCAACCAAAGCAGGCGGAAAAAATCTTAATTTTTTTAACAAAAATTCAAGGAAAAAAGTTATGATTCTTCACTGCTGAATTAATTATAAAAAATTTTATAAAATTTATTTGTTAAAAATAGTTTAAAATAAATTTTTAAACAATTAAAAATGCAAGCATGAAGAATTAAGGTCAAATGTATTTAATAAAATTATTCCAGAGTGAGTTTTATTTTAACCTTGTTTTTCATATATTCATTTAGCTACAACAAGCATTATTTAATTCTTCAAAAGACATGATTCAGTCATCTAACGATACAAAAAGAAAGAATATTTGTTTAGAAAAATTTATGCAGAATTTAATAAAATTTATTTGAAATAAATACAAATTTAACTTAGTGAGGGGAAAAATTCCCAAATTTGATGATTAAAAATTGTATCAATCGGAGTGAAAAGGTTGAATTCAACACTATACTTATATTCTCATTTTCATTCCCTGTAAGAATACTCCCAACTGCACAGATTTGTAGCAAATAAATCAACTGTTCGTTATTTTTAAACAATTTCCTTGCAACATGCTCATACATATCCTTAGCATCAGTAAATTCATTTCAGAATTAAATATAATTTTGCGCATTCCTTTACAATTTTTGCAACGTAAATGGGGTAATGGGTAATGTCATCTTTTCTAGTTGCCTATTTCTGGCCTCTTTTAGGAGCTTTAACACAGCCAATAACAACTCGTAGTTTAGAACCCTGGTCAAGTGACGAGGTCGACACCTGAGCGGGCACCCAACAGAACTTCGAGCTACATCGTACGCGACTTTGGACTCCACAGATTTAACGAGCACGGCTGTCCCAGTGTACTCGGGCCCATCCGTCACGAAATGGATTTTTTCTACTCTTTCCCAGTATAGATATCCGATTTATAGGATGACTGGCAGTAGGTGGGATTCGAACCCCCGCACACCTGAGAAGGCTGAATCCTGAGGCGGATGCCTTAGCCACTCGGTCACGGATGGACCGAACAACGTAAATACAAACGCGAACCGTACTTGAAAGCTTCGCACTTCGTGAAACCGTACAAAGCCTTAGCAGTTACATTTTTTTATCAATAACCAAATTTTGCTGCAGCAATATCTCTAGTTTCTGCTCCAAAAATTGCTCCAAGTTGGCTCTATGTTTTCCATCCCTGGTTTCAAATCATAACTTATAAAATTTGAAACCCTTTTGCCTGATAAATACTTCATTGCCCCTTTCGCTACGAAAGGTTTTTGCTTCCTCGTAATATTTGATATTAATAACTTTATCGAATCCTTAGTTGTTCTTGCGTTTTTGGACGTATCAGTAATGAAAGGGTTAAATTGCTACAAAGCTGAAATAATCTAAAAATGATCCTTTGCATTAAAACTCACAATTAAAGAAATACCAAACAGGGGAAAAATCAACTCATCCAATTTAATACACACTTAGTAAATCCATTTAGTTGAAACGAAAACGCCGATAAAATAAAAGTCTACAAACTTGTGTTTCTAATAAACAAAACTCTTCATTAAATTTTATTTGAATAATTAACATCGTTAATTACCATTATCAACAATTTCATCTGCCTCCGCGTTTTAGGCGATTCATTTGTCTCAGGAAACTTTCTTGAGATTTTCTATGCATTTTATTAAGATGCGTAGGTTTGGTAATATTGTAACTCGTGATAAAATTATTAGGAAGATACGATTTTTTTTTTAAGAAAGACAACAAAACATTTATATGAATCCGTAAACCATAAACGTATATTTAGTACTAATATTTCGTAGCAAACATGGTCGTCACGTGGGTAAAATTGCACCCCCTCCTCCTCCCGGATTTCGACGTTGAAAGAAAAATAGTACAACAGTTTAAAAAATTCTCTTTATTTTTCTTTAGTGTGCAAAAGTACATAGATGATTCTAATATGTGTATCTATAACAGCACATACCATCCCAGGCAGCTTTCCCCCCGAAGGGAGAAAATATTGTGAAAAGGGTGGAAAATCAATCGTTGCCTGCAAGTGGCAAATCTTTAAATCCGGCCCTGTTTCTTACACTTGTTAGGTCCAAAGATCTTACACTTAATTTCTTCTTACACAGTTGATCTCTTATAAGGATTCTTTTACCAACAGCCCTCGCGTAGCTGAAACCGAAGCTAATTGATCTAAACCAAAAATCCGTAAAATATATATTATCAAAAATTTCTGAAATTATAAGTTATTTATAACTTTGTATCTATGTGGCGTTCTTATTTAACAAGAAGTTCTTAAAGAAGTAGAATAGCTAACTTACCTGTTACCTTATAAGGAACAGATGGACAGACGAAGGAAAAACATAGACGTAAGTTCAAAAACTATAAAATAGGTAAATGTATTTCTCAAAAAAAAAAATCGAATCGGGCTTCTAGAACGGAATTGGGAAGTACGGACAGACGGATTGGCTAAAATCTCCCACTATGCCATTGCATAAGATACCATTTAATTATTTAAAATTAAATTTAAAAAAAATTAACTACAAATAATTTCTCAAGTTATTTTCTTCAGGATAGCCTTTAAATAAATCTGAAAGAATAAAATACTTTCAAACCAACGCAATGAATATTTAAACAGTCGGTTTCATAAAGAATTTCCATTTACATTAAGAAACCCGATGGAAAGCGAAAACTTTTGCGGGGTATTGTTTACACTAAACTACACTTGGTCTTAATTAAATATGATGTTATAAATAACTTAAGGTTTCGCGAAAGTTAATTATTTTGGTTTTAGCTTTTGTAAATGGTTTTCATGAAATTTTACGGATGAGACTCATTGTTGCTATAAATAAGAACTAAAGAATGAATAGAGTTGTTTAGAAATACAATAAGTACAGAATTTTATCTCTCTGATATTTTTTCGGCAAGTATATTACCTATTTTTTTTTTCGCTCTTTTTCTGCTGCTGCCCTCTATCGGCTGTTTTTTTAAAACTAGTTAAATTTACAAAAAAGTAATTAAGACTCATTTAAGTAATTCAAAACTAAACTTGTATGAACTCCCGAGCACAATCAATTATAAAGTAGTGGTAAACTTTCAAAGCTATTTACACCAAACTTTTACCTTTATCATTGTTAACAAACAAACATTTATATTTATTGCTGTTAATTATATTATCCACAAACTAAATCCATGCATAATATTACGTCTGCAAGCCTTACTTCCGAACTGAACAATTCTCCTGAGCGTTAATTTAATTATAACTTCTTTTCCCCAAAAGCATAAGCTGGAACACTTAAATTCCGTAATATATACAGAGGAGTTACGAAGTCGAAACAAAATATCTACTTTTCCCTAATGGGGTAACAAATCGATAATTGGTTCCTATAATACTCAATAGATGGCGCAGCAGCCATGTCGAAAAAAATCTATTTTTTCCAATGGGGAAAAACCATAGGGAAAAACACTATCAATCTAGTACAAATCGATTGTAGATTCGGGGGAAAAACGGAAGTTTTGGCAGTTTTGCTATAGTAGGTGGGTTTTTATTTTGCATTTTATTTCGAACTTTGTCGTTAGTCATTCTTTTTTCAGACATAGCCTTTGTTTTTTTTTACTTAAATATATTTTTTGGGGGGGATAAAGTTTGACTTTGTATTGATTTCTTGTTTCGAAAAAGTTAATTATTTTGCGTAATTTATTGTGTGATGGCACGTTAATGTTGTTCCATATGCATATGTTTAAAAAGATGCAATGATTCCATGTTCGTGAATTCTTTAGGGATTTTTACTTTCTTTATAAATCGTGAATCGCGTATGTGAAAATCCGTCGAATCCGAAAGTTTCTCTGCCTTTAAATGATATGTGACATCTTTAAGGTTCGCACTGTTGTTAACAGAAGTTTCCCACAGAAGTTAACTTCTTATTATACTTGACTATTTATAGGAACATTTCTCAATAATGGTCACTCCACGGGCAAATATATTATAAGAACGTTCACACGTACTATAAATCCCTGGTAAATTTTCAAGGGAAATTCGGCTATAGATTGAAATGGAATTCTCCCTAATAACTTTAGCCCCTTATTGAGTTTCGTAAATCGGTACTCATACTCAACAATGAATGGTCTTTTTTCCTCTAGAAGGTTTTTAAGGATTAAAAAAAAGCTTTTAGATCGACACTTTCAGTGAAGGACGTCACTTGACAGCAGTTCGAAATAACCCAAGTAGGATGGGGAAAAAACACGCTCACGCCGTTTCGAAGAAAACCACATGCGGGAATGGGGGAAGAAAATGCTTTCGAGGCTCGCATTCTAGATAGACAAGGTATAGTGTGATGTTAATAGCCCTCATTTAGCGATTGCGTGACGATAATTCGACTCACGTTAGTTCAATCCAAACAATAAATTATGCCTTTTAGGAAAGACATTGTTTTGTGGTACTTGTAAGACTCATTTTTATTCATATTTTAAAAGCACCTTTGCCATTTTAAATGATGAACAACGTTTCAGTTCTGATAAATGATATTTATTTGGATGCCTTATAGCCTTCACTCAAATACTGCGCATATTCATTGTGTATACAAACATAAAACATATTTTTCAAACATTTCTGTATTTAGAAGTAGGTTCTGCAAGTGACTTTTTTGAAAAAATTGGCGCTAGCATTTGCTGAATGTCGCGTCTGTTTAATTGAATTTGATTATCCGAGCGATAAAAATTCACATATTTTGTGTGCTATGAAAAAAACAAAAACCAATTTAATTGATTGTAACTTGTTTTAACAAAATATAACTAATTTTTTTCAGCTATTAATTTATTTCTGCAAAACCTAGGAAATCTTCTTGACCTCTTGGTACGTAATTTTTCAATCCAATTAATAAAACAGCTGCTTCGGTATCGGTATTTTGAGAAAGTTTCAAAAGTCAACTTTATATTTACAAATATAAATATTACAAATATATAATTACGAGTTTTTCTTGAGAAGGCATCAGTCTATAATACAACACAGCTTTAGTAGAGCGAAGTGCAAAGTTATTCTAACAAAAAATTCTTTTTTTTACACTTTCTCTCCTTCCCTATAGAGAGAAGGGTGCGACTACAAATATAAAAAAACGACACCTCTATTTTCAATTTTAACACTAATATTAGGCTGCTAGAAGAACGGGGGGAAGGGCGAATACACCTAAATTAACTCGAGTGACTCACGGTTACGGGTATGAAAAAAAATAGAAAAATGTGCCGAGGATTAACCTCCTAGACAAAAAAAAATTCATAGTGGGGGAGTACTGTTCATGACGTCAGGATGTGTCACGTGGTGATGTATCGATAGAGGGCGCATCTCAGTTTGGTTGTGTAAGTAAACGGGGATCAAAGCGTCGAGAGATCCATTGATTAGATTTAGCATGAGTGATGAAGATGGTATGTCAAGAGTCTTTCGTTTGTTGGGGTATTTTGTGTGTATAAGAAGTACTAGAGGGGTTGTGGTGGAGGGTTATTTGGGTTTCTTATAAGTGGTGTCGTTTGATACTCGGAAAGGGTTAAGAAAATTTGTATGATATAAATAGGTGGTGGGTAGGGTAAAAAAAGCAAATTAAACTTTTCAAACCATCAGTATCTTTTTCCACACTGTTAAATATGCCCTGCTTGGTTTCTAGTAGCTGCAACAGATGTATGGTGAAATGTTTCACCATATTTTTGGTGTTAAGTTGAACCATTTTATAGGTTTTGGAAACAAACACCTGAGAAATGATGCAATAACTTTTTAAAATCTCTGCATGTAAAAGATGGCTCGCATAAAGAAAAACTAATTTCTTTGGGTGTATTTTTATGTAATGAAATCGTTAGTTGACCGCGCTACTTTAAAATACTAGGATCTGATCCCGTATATTTTTCAACCTGGTCAGAATCCTTTACATCATATTCGTGCAAAGTTCATTTATAAAATTTTCCTAATTTTTTTTAATATTGAAATGGCCACCTTATTTCACCAGCAAAGTTTTAAGCCCAAAAAATCAAAACAAACGCCAATACTTGCCCACATCCTGTAACATCGCAAACAATAATAACCCCTGATATGAACATTAATTTTCGACCCAACCCCCTCATACCTCCCCCTGGCAAAGAACACCCCTTTTCACCCTACTCCTTTGCCATTCAAGATGCTCATCAGTACCGAATTCCTAATAACAACAACAAAATAGCATTTTAATTATCCGCCAATCTGGCTTTCTAGCCGGTAAAAAAATCGATTCAACGTATCGAACTTTTTTAATCTCATCGATGTTGTGATTTATCGATTAAAATGTGGCGTGAAAGGGGCGGATATTCGAGGTAAATCGGGTAGAAGGAATGTTAATTGCTGTAAAAGATGCGGGTTTTTTTTTGGTAAGGTGTTAAAACTTGTTAAGTGATAATAAATCAACACATGTATAGATAAATTGCTTGTGATAAAATGAATTAAAAATAACAACATTAAAGCGATGATCTTCAAGATTTATTTAAACATGGCGAGTATTGATGGATCATGTGAGAAAATTATAAATCTAGACGTATTACGTGTACTTAACACAAAGCAAAATGGTATCTATAGTTGGATCAACTATTGAACCAATTCTTATTTTTAGTAAGATTTAGTTAAAGAAAAATGTAAGGAAATAATCCAATGGACATGCCTATTTTTTGTACAATTAATACAAATACAAAAATTGTCGATTAACAACAGGCCAGTGGCCCAGCAAGGTTGGTCCAAAATATATCTAATTCCTTACCAGTTTCCAGTAGCTATCGAGATTTTTCTTAAAACCTTTCACTCTCTTCGAATACACAACGTATTCTGGTAAAGCATTCCACTCATTGACAACTCTATTGTCAAAACACTGTTTCCTTACTTCCCTTCTAAAGCATGATTTATTCAATTTCTGATCATGTCCTCTGGTCCGGCTGTTTAAGGTAAAACCTAAGCCCTCCATGTCTCCCTGTTTTATGAACTTGAATAACTGAATTAAATCACCCCTTGTTTTCCTATTTTCCAGGGAATACATGTTTAAAGATCTTAATTTATTATCATAATCGATACCTGATAAACCCTAAATCATTTTTGTTGCCCTGTGCTGTACTTTTTCAATCAACTCTATATCTTTTTCAGATTAGGGGGGACCAAAACGAAACAATTAAATGATTCATATCAATAATGAAACTACATCAATGTATGAAACAAAAATGAATAATGGTAATATAATGAGCATAAAATACCTTGATTGTTAACCCTCTAATGCATACTGTTGCCGTTTGTCAACAAGTAACATAATCCACTTTATTCTATTACAGTAGAGCTCTCTCTCGACAAATTTGTGTTTTTTCATCTAATACATTCTATTTGGAGCTTTAGTTAATAATGATCCCCATAGATGACAGTAGTAAAAGTGCATTTAAAAATAAAGAGTGGGGTTATTAACTGTTGGTGAAATTACGTTTTGGCAGTATTCAAAGTATAATAATACTAGTTCTACTAACTACAAATAAATTATTTTGAAAAATTAATTATAGTTAAAGGGGGTTATTTTGACATGTATTCAGTAGTTTTCTAATCATTCTTATCAAAATTGGAATTTTGTAGTTGGTTTTTGTCATATGGAGAAAAATTGAAATTATTTAAATGCTAATGCAGGTACATTTTTTTCAGTATTTCCCCCATAATATATGAGCATTAAAGATACATATACATTTTTTCGGGAAGAAAAAAATCATGCATTAGAGGGTTAAGTTGTACACATTTTTATTTCCATACCTATTATAAAATATAAGGTAATGCAAGTATTGAGATGGGGTTAAAAATCCGAAATGAAGATTTTTGTGTTTTCTACGCGTTTTGGAGAGTGTTTATTCTGAAAAGTAGGTTTTAAACATTGGTTCTGTCTGAATTCACTTTACAGCTCAAACTAAAAAAGCTACGTTCTTCAAATTTGACACACGAGCTCATAGTATTCACTCATACTTATCGATCATCCTATAAGTTTTTTGAGAAAATCACGCATGCGTAAATGGTAGCTGCCTTAGAACTTTTTAAAAATTTAAAATTATGCCATTACCTTATAGGGCATATAATTACATTTAATTAATTTATTGAGTGATAAGTGTGAAAGTAGTGTAGTGTTACACGTCTCTAGTTTCACATGAAGCCATAATCCGTAACGGATTAATTAATTAGTACGGATTAATTTCAAACAGCCTACAGTACATGTCCTACGAAAAATATTTTTAACAATGCTCAATACACATGAATTTCCTCAATAATAATAAATTTACATCTTAAAAACCACAATCAACCCTAAGCACGCATTAGGGGCTGGGGAGCCCAGTCGGTTAGGCACTCGCCTAGCATGCGAAAGGTCCCGGGTTAGGGTCCGGGCAAAATAAATGCCGACCTATAAACGGCCCGTACAGCCAAAAGAAGTCCGACGAATAATACCCCGTGTGGAGGTAGTGCGCGTTAAATATCCTTCAAAGTCCTAGCGCTGAGTACGATGCCGTCCTTAACGGTAGCGTTGGGTGCCTATTCAGGTGTCGTCCCGTCACTTGACTGTGGTTCTAAAATACGACGCCCGTCGCCAATAGCACTCGTGTGCTCTAGTGCGACGATATTCAAACCTAACCCTAAGCACGCATTAAATAGAACACAAACCAAAGCACCTATGATCGCCACCATACTCTTCAATGAGGTCCCAAAAAAAGATATCTATATTTTAATGCGAACATAAATCTATTAAATTGAGCCCGCAAAGTGATAAGGTTTTAGTGCCCCCTCACTTCATAATAAGGAATTTTTCTCTTTTTCCCCTATTAGGGAATTTAATCTGTGGAAGATCTTGAATCAAAGCATTAATTCGACATCGTAAAGTGGGTTTGGCGCGTTCTCTTTGTCGCCAAGAGGCTTTTTGGCCGCCAGATGCTTTCTTTGGTGTAACAAGCACGCCATTTCTGTAATGCCATTATAAGGCAGACTCAAATGTTGCTCGCGGGAGTTAGATCTTATTAGGGGGTCGGTTACAAATTAAAAGAGTAATTACTAAGTTGTAACATGGAATTAGTAGTTTAAGAATATTATTAATTTGTTGGATTGACGTTGTTAAAAGGAAAATGTGGAAGGTCTTATAATCGTTCAGTCCGTCCGTCACCCACTTTCATAGTCCTAACTACAAATGCTACGGACAAGTGTGATACGTCAAAAAAAATTCAGCTCCTTTAAAATTAGAATTCCCTAAAGAATTCGAATTCGAAGTACTTCAATTATTTAAAAAAAAAAAAACTTAATGCTCATTTAAAGAGTACAGATAGCCATTTCTTATTAGAATTAAATCGCCATTGCCATTTGCAACAATCGCTAGAGAAACTCTTTTCGACAATAATTTTTTTTTTTTATTGTTTCATCGATTAGTTTGAAATGACGTCAAATATATTTTACTACGAGATTCTTTGTATGTTGATATGAAATGTTTTAATTCTATTTAAAAGCGAGGAAAATAACACATTTATTCTTTGAAATATAAACGAATTTTTGCAAACGATAAATAATAATTATTGATGTTTCGAAATAAAAATAAATGAAACAAGCCACATTTAGCATGAATATGTTTAATGTATAATTAATGCTGTGTTTGGCGCCTTTTTACCTGTTCAACACAACTGCTGTGTGGAAGCGGGTTAAGTGACAGGTTCTGTTACAAACCTATTTGTAATGCATTTCACTTAATTCATGCAAATTCAAAGTTACAAAACCCTCTTCCCTCCTTGTTTTCTTTTTTTACTTTTTTTTTTATTTCAAGCGCTTTACATCCCCTGCTCCGCCAACCCCAAACGCATAACCTTTACTTGTTTTTCTTCTCTTTTTCTGTAAAATATTATTGGAAATTATTTCAATTTTTATCAAAAGAAATAAACGAATTTGTAATTCTGATTTTTTCTAATCTTAACTTGGGGCAAATTAATAACATCTTTTTCGACAATAATTTTTTTTTGCATTAGAATGTTTTACGATATTTTTAAATGTCAATAATACTTTATTTGATAAAATTTTTTTACAAAAAAATGGAAATATAATTTTATGTTTGAAAATTTTAACTAACTGTAAAAAATTCCTTTAAAGAATATAATTTTGAATTTCGAATTTTTAAAAAAATAAAAAACAAGCCACATTTAGCATAAATGTTAATGTTTTAATTAATCTGCCATTTTTACCTGTTCAACACAAATTGCTTTTATTGTGTGGAAAAACGGAATATTAATATTATTGTTTTTTCTTAATTCATGTAAAAATTTTATTCAAAGTTCAAAATCCTTGTTTTCTTTTATTTTTATTTAAGAACATCCCCTGCTCCGCAAAAAATAAAATTGCTACTTTTTTTTTCTCTTTTTCTGTAAAATTTATTGGAAAATTATTTCAATTTTTATCAAAAGCGAATTTGTAATTCTATTTTTTTTCTTAACTTGGGGCAAAAAATAACATTGCGTTTTTCTTTCTTTTTCTGTAATTTAAGTTGTAACTTATTTTATATTTATCAATAAAAATAAAACGTTTTAAAATTATTGAATTAAATATTTATTGTAAACTGGATTTTTTATTATATAAAAAGAATTTTGTACCATTGGTTGATAAAATCAATAAAAAAATAAAGAATTGTAAAGAAAAATTTGTTTATAAAATTTTGTGGTTGTAAGTGAAATTCTTAGAATTACAGTTAAAACGAGTTTAAATCAATCGTTTTAGTTGACATTTTTACATATAAAGTATTTATAAAGTTGTTAACTCGACATTCTTTATAGACATTTTTGTTATTTTGGTCAAAGAACAAAATTCAACATATTTTTTTTTTTATAGTGTATATTTAAATTGCGCAAAATTTATAATACAATGCATTCATTAAAATTTTTTTTATCCACGATAAATCTAAACAATTCATTAATTCTTCAATTTTTTCATTGGAAAAAGATAAAATGTGTCTCCTTAAGTTATGTCAAAAAATATGTTTCAAATTTTCATCATAACAAATAAATATGCGTTTTCAATTTGAAATATATGTCACGCAAAAAATTAGGTACTTGAATTTTAAAAAAATTATTGAATGTTTGAATAAAGATTGGTATATAAAAAAAAAAAATGATCTATGAAAGTGGAGGGAAATTATTATAAGTAAATTATGTAAATGGTTTCCTTAAAAAAAAATAATAAATTGAATTGAAAGAGGTTAAAAAAAAAAAATTGATAAAAATGGAAAATATAAAAGATATTTAAAAATTGAAGTTTTTTTTTTTTTTTTATTTTTTTTTTTTTTTTTTTTTTTTTTTTTTTTTTTTTCACAGTGTGCTTTTTTTTTTTTTTTTTTTTTTTTATTTTTTTTTTTTTTTTTTTTTTTTTTTTTTTTTATTTATAGATGTTTTTTTTTTTTTTTTTTTTTTTTTTTTTTTTTTTTTTTGTTTTTTTTTTTTTTTTTTGACTTTGTCTGTAGGATATAAAATCGTTTTCTATTTCTTTTACCGATAACGTATTTTGTGTTGGCCATTTGGCAACGTTTCACTCTCCAATGAATTTGTGGTCAGAATACTCGTTGCCAAATTTTTTTGGAAATCTTCCATGTCTACATAACGGAACACAAAGATGCTGCTAAATTGAATTGAAAGCTTGAAAACAAAGAAAATGTGATAGGCCAACATGTTCTTTTGCAAAAGTACCCAATAAAAGAAATGATTTTAATACTTATTCAAATGTTATTGCAATGTCACTGAGGATTTGTTTTTACTTTTTAAAAAAATTCATTCTCTTTGTATAAAGAACTAGATTAGGCATTTTTAAATTTGATTTACTTTCTTACATCCAGCTTGGTTTATTCCATCACAATAACAAAGGAGATATGGTTTATCGAATATATCTGATGCATTTAAATATGTATTATGTATAAATACTTTTATGAAATGTGATATAATTGCACTGTTTTTCAACTTTTGAAACAGTGTGAAATATATCTGTCTAAACAGCATTTCTTCAAATATTATTTTTTTTTTCGGACCTCTAATTCATTTTTGGAGTTGCTGCACGAAACTTTTTTAACCAACTACTTTTCTTTTGATTCGAAAAAAAATAGGCAAGCATTGGCTTCATGAAGATTTCCGTCTGACTGTATCGCTTTTCAGAATTCCGTTTTGATCTTCCGATTTCAATATTTCGTTCGCTTTTCAGAATTCCGTTTTAACCTTCCGATTTCAATATTTCGTTCGCTTTTTAGAATTCCGTTTTGACCTTCCGATTTCAATATTTCGTTCGCTTTTCAGAATTCCGTTTTGACCTTCCGATTTCAATATTTCGTTCGCTTTTCAGAATTCCGTTTTGACCTTCCGATTTCAATATTTCGTTCGCTTTTCAGAATTCCGTTTTGACCTTCCGATTTCAATATTTCGTTCGCTTTTCAGAATTCCGTCTTGACCTTCCGATTTCAATATTTCGTTCGCTTTTCAGAATTCCATTTTGACCTTTCGATTTCAATACTTCGTGTGGTTTTTTTTTTTTGGTAGAAACGTATGACATCAAACGTCTACTTTCACTTTTGTCTGTCTTCATTTTTCCTTTGACAGGCTGCTTCAGCCTCCGCTATAACCCTCGAATTAAAAAAAATCTTCTTTAGAGAAAGGTATGCCATCAGATTAATATATTTAATCCTTTTTTCCGTCTATCTGTCTATTTTGCATTTCATTTATTTCAGTCAGTATTAAAGTAACAGAAAAGAAAGCTATATTAGATTTTTCATAACTTTTTGTAAACATTCTTTTTATGTGATATTTGATGTCAAAGGCTGTATCTTATATTAATATACATTATTATGAAGTATTTTAAGATATAATAATGTATTAGAATTCATTTTTTTTAATAAATACAAAATATTTTTATATATAAATTATTTTTAGGACTTTTGTTTTAAAAAATTCAAACTCTGGAAGTCGAACACTTTTTAATTTGATTTACCTTGAGGGGTCTTAAAAAAAAT
The DNA here is from genome assembly GCA_023701765.1 of Hylyphantes graminicola. Classification (NCBI taxonomy): domain Eukaryota; kingdom Metazoa; phylum Arthropoda; class Arachnida; order Araneae; family Linyphiidae; genus Hylyphantes; species Hylyphantes graminicola. The sequence goes on along the minus strand of CM043118.1, from coordinate 59,368,106 downwards.
CAGTCTTAATTTCTTTGTAAAATGTAGTTCAACGTAACCAAACCCACTTTTTTAGGACTGTGTTAACTGGATTTTATAAAAATCACACCAACAATCCTCATTTTACTGAATTTATTTCTACGAATATAATCCTAACCACACTTCATGTATGTCAGCCACTAAAGTAATCGATACTAAAATACTTTTGACTGCTTAAACAACTTTTACTTTTTTAAAAGTTATTCAAACTTTCGAAAGATTTCTTTTTGCTTGAAGACGCCCTGCCAAAACATTTACTTACAAAAACCCAGTATGGGGGCTTTTCGCTTTCTTGGAAGCGTTCCCACTTGCAGTTATTTTATCTACAGCGGAGAATGGCACTTTTAAGTCCAAGACATAAAATATAAATTTCAGAATGGATTTGGAAGACAGAAGCCATTAATTCTCACCAAAATGTCAAAAAAAATCTTTAAAGATGCGTTTATTTAAATTTTTGTGCCGTTTCTCGATGGTCTTTTGTCATAGACTAGATGAAGATTTATTTGCAGATTGAAATGTAAAAACACTTAAGGCGAGATTCGATATGCATTCAGATTGCTTGGACATTTTTTTTTTTTGTAAAATATTGCCAACTCTATTTTAACCCTTTAGGTCCCACAAATTTACTACATTACAGAAACATCTTATATTCACAAAATATGCTTATTTTAGGTCAAAAATAAGAGTTGTATAAACAAAAAATTCATTTTAATTTTTTATATGGTTTTTGAAATAATGCTAAAATTTCGTAACTGTGGAAAATAACAAAATAAAAAGATAGATATCACCTAAAAACACTTCGAGTTATATATTTTAAGCTATCTGACCATATTATTAAAAAAAGTTAGTAATTATTTTAACCGAAACAGTTTAAATTATGTATCAAATATGTGGAACTGAAATGAACTTTTCAAAAATCAGGTGAAACGCTTGTTAGCTATTTTCTAAATAAAAAAAAAAGTAGTTTTGACTTCTATTGAGATAATTGTAAAATATTGTTTAATTGAAAAAAGTGTGATGAATCGAATGATGTGTGTTTGGAATGTTTGGATGTCATAACGGGACATAAACATTTGGTAAAAAAAAATAAGGTGATGATTCCAAATGGCATCACTGGGACCGAAAGGGTTAATATATTGCCTCAAGGTACAGATTGGGGTTAAAGTACAGAAGTGTACGGTTTAGCCCAAAATGGTTTGCTATGGCAACATACCTACATCGATTGTAACTTACGAGGAAAGTAGGCCTACCAAAACGACACACTCGTTGCACCAACTATGTAAAAACTTACCGCCAAATATGCCGTAAGGTTAATTAAAATATAAGTAAATTCTCTGCGAATGATAATTTGTTTGAAGAAATAACTTTTTAACTCTTTTGCACTGTAACAACTAGCAAAATACACTGTGTCCACAAAAGAATGTCCAAACTCCAACAACTAGCAAAATACAGGGTGTCCGTAAAAGAATGTCAGAGTTTAAATCGTAATAGTATCAGCTGTAATCGTTCGACAATTGTGGTTAAGGTGATGAATAAAGAATAACTCCAACAGTTTCAGCATGCTCTTGTACCGCTGCATCATTTTCACAGTTGCAGTGTCATCTATTCATTACGTGCTTCCATTACTCCGGACTTGCTGCAGACAGTAAGGGAAGAATAGCAATTTCGTTTGTATGTGTGCCGTATCACTAAAGGGGCACACATGAAGCATTCATAGGAAAAACTAGGTTAGTTTTCCTTCAATTTCATGTATTATTTGAAGTATAAAAGTATAAAATAAAGTATTTAGTATAAAATAAACTCCTGTAATATACCATTAAAACTCGGACATTATTTTACGGACACCCTGTATAAATTCAACTGAATAGTACTAAGGACTTCTTCACAATTTATAGAGCAAAACGAACAAAATGATTGCGAAAACACTTATGACTACCTTTTGTAATGATTTCTTTCTTTAATAATGGAATCGGTGGTCAGTCCAGGTAAGGTCATTCGAAGTGGTTTAATGTTGTACAGAGGGTCAAACTGTGTGCGGGCTACTTTATGTGCTCCAGATTGGTGAATAAAATGATCATTTACTTTTCACGAATGTGAAATTAAGTTTATAGGTTGCTGAAGAAAAACGGCTTTTTTACAATATATTTGAATGTAATTGACATGTAAGAAAAGAAACAATGTATATTGGGGGGGAAAAATCCCACCTACACTCCTTGCCAGCCTAAGATGGGTAAATAGAAATATGCTACGGAGAATATCTTTCCGCGGATGTAAAGAGTTCCATAAATTATTAATGAATCCATCCAGAAAACATGTTTCAAACATTAATTTCGTTTAAGGTCTAACAGATTTCAATATTTGAGAAAATTTGGAAAGTTTATCAGAATGAAGATTGTATTTTGGTTAAATTGTATTCAGATCATTGTGTATGTAAATATTACCTTACAAGTTTCCTACAAACGGACCCATCGCGCTTTTCCCCCTGCCTTTTTACTATTTGTTTTTACCCAAGTTAGGTTGGCACGGAGAGAGTATAGTATTTTTATTTAAACATTTAAGTAGAAAATAAGTTTGTATGGATCTCTTCCACTTGAACGCAGCCATTTATGCATGGCGATTCAAATATGAACTTTCAAGCTTAAAGTGGCAAATTAGGTTTATGAATTTAAAAAAAATCCCTTTTATATATATTAATAGCAAAAATATTTTTAAATACAAAGATTCAATGCTTTTAAACTCTAACTTTTATACATCATATATTATTAAATATTCTAATGGTACAAGGGATAGTTTTCGTGTGTTACTCACGTACGTGCTTAAAGCGAAATACAGTTATTTAAAAATCTATTTATTATCTAGCACAGTAAAAATATTTGTATATAAATACGAAAAAATACATTTATGACATATTTTAACATGTATTATTTTTTTTTATCTGCGACATCAGTGATATTTCTTTTAGTTGTGCTGTGATCTATCTAAAAGGTTAAAATCATGCTCATAAAAATTATTTTTATACTATTTTCAAAGTATTTTTTAAATAATTCTTTACATCTACAGCAAAATAAAACAAGAAGGTTTGTAACAGAGTCTGTCACTTAACCCCCTTCCACACAACAGTTGAGTTTAACAGGTAAAAAGGCGCCAAACACAGCATTAATTCTATATTAAACATTTACATGCTAAAATTGTCTAGTTTAATTTATTTTATTCCGAAAATTTAAGGATTATTACTTATAATTTGCAAAAATTAATTTATATTTCAAAGAATAAATATGTATATCCCTTGCTTTAAATTATAATGAAAACATTTCACAAAAACATACCAAGAATGTCGTAGGGGAATATATTTGGCGTCATTTCAAACTGATCGATGTCGCAAAAATAAATTTATTGTCTAAAATAATTAAAGTTTCTCGAGCAATTGTTGTGAATGGCAATGGTGATTCAGTTCTAATAGAAATGGCTTCCTATGTTTTTTAAATGGGCTTTAAATTTTGCAGTTTTTAAATAATTGAAGTAGTTCGAATTCGAATTATTTTCTGAAATTTTCGATGTTTTCCGATTTCGATGACCTATTTTTTTTGACGCATCACACTTGTCCGTAGCCTATGTAGTTTGGGTTATGAAAGTGGGTGACGGACAAACAGACAGACTAAACGATTATCATACCTTCCCCTTTTTACGTTATAAACGTAATGTGGAAGCTAAAACTCATCAACCTGTTAAATGTTGGAAAACAAGCAACAATTCTAATTTTTCTGAGCATGCATTGCCTAATGATTTTGTCATTAGACGTCTCCCTAAAACTCACTACTGCGAGAATTAATTCTCATTATCTGCGGTCTCTTGTCGTCGTTAATAATTCGCACTTATTAACATTTCATGCCAGCGTTTCGTGGGGTTCTGTTCATGCTTTTGCGATCGATTCAAAGAGGTATTCCAAAACTCAAAATTTGGTTGCGATAATGAAGTGGAATTGAAATTTATTAAAAAAAAATTGTCTGTTAGTTGATAAGAATTAAGTTCTTTTGATATTTTTTGTTTTTGATTTAATTATATCTAAGTAAACATAATATCGGTTATATTTATAGATTCGGTTATGAGTGTCAAATGGTTTCATTGTGTATATCATTTTGTTATATTTATATAGTTGGTTTTAGTAACATATTATACTGTTATTTCTATGTATTTGATTTTATACAAATTTAACAAAATACTACACTCTTGAAATAAACGAGCTATTTTAACTCAGTCTGAGTTAATTTTCACTTCTTTCCAGTGTCGAAAATGCATATCTCCTAACGGAAAAGATTTCACTCTTTTGTTTTAAGAGTGTATATAAATTCTTTTAAAACATTAAAAGTTGACCCTTATTGTTATTGTCTCACTTAGCCAAAGCATTGAATCTCCTCCCAGAAAATTCTGCACTTTATTATGAAAAAAAAATAATAAAACAAAATAAACCCATCCCTGACTTTTTCAAAACTCCAGACTATCGATTTAAAGAACCTCGCCGTAAATCTAATACTCTCGTAAGTGAAAACGGGGTCTTTTGAGAAATTTTCATGTGTCGCCAAATGGAGTCAAACTCGCCAAATTTAAAGTTATAGTTCGCTTTAATTTAATTATAAATGTTTTACTTTTTTCTCAACAATGGATTTGTTTCTCAATACTTTACGACATAACTTGAACCTAGGATGTACATTGTACAAATTTTCGCTATGAAATAGCATCCTTGAAAAACAATTACAAACTTTTGACTAATTTGTTTCTACTGCACTCTTCAAACAAAAGAGTCAAATCCACTCCTGTAGGAGAAGTGCATTTTCGACACTGGAATGAGTAAAAATTAACTGAGACTGAATTAAAATCGCTCGTTTGTTTTAAAAGTGTGCAATTACTACTTAATGCAAACTATGATTACGAAACTATCACAATGTCAATCAATACTACTTTTCAATCCTCCAATATCACCTGACTGTGGTTCTAAAATACGACGCCCGTCGCCAATAGTCCTCGTGTAGCTCTAGTGCGACAATAATTTAAACCAAACCAAACCAAACCAATCCTCCAATACCACAATAGGTGCGTTTACATGAGCCATCGAATCCATGGATTGAAGAACAAACTCAGCAATTTTTCCCTCTTGAGGATTTTCTCCCAGACAGAACCGGAATTGCAGGGTTCATTGGGGGGTTTCTCCAAACCTCCAATGAAAGAGGGTTTTATGTTTCATACCATGGATTCGGCCACAGACTATCATTTGGGTTAGAAATCCTGCTCGACCTCTTTTTCCCCAAATAGGGTTTTGGCATTCCATCTATTTGATTGCCCATGTAAACGCGCCTTATATTGCTTTACTTATGCTATTTTCTTCAAGTTGTACGTCATTTCCACTGATGTCCATTTGTCCAAACAAGCGTAGTGCCACCTGAGAAAATATTTATTTAAAATTTTAAATTTAAACAAATAAATTCGCTGTCGCAAGAAAATTACTTTTTATCGTTTACTTTTTTTTTCAAAAATAGTCTTTTTTATAAAATTTACACACAGACATCTCCATCAAATAAAAATCACACACACACACATCTCCACATCACACACAAATAAAATCGCCAACAAGACAATCCCTCGCCAATTTCACCAACCCTAATCAATAAAAAAACTAGGGATCTTTTTTATTACATAAATCTAGAAAATAGTTTTTTCACCTTTCACTTCCCCCCGTGTAATGTGAAGGGGGGCTCTGGCTTTTTCCCATGGGGGTTAAGCAGGGGAAGGACAACTCAACTCCTACGCACTCCCCTCCTCCTCATTTTTTGAGAGGAAGGTATAATGGGAAATTTGATGAAAGTTGATTTTTGTGAGTACTACTTTCGCCATGTTTTTGGGGGGTATGTATGTTAGTGGCTTAGGTGCTTTGTGTTGTATGGATAGTTTCTATTAATTATTTAGAGATGTTTATAGTTGGTGTTTCTTAGGCTTGAATTTAAGGTCCTCTGATCAAATACGATGTTAAACCCCTTCATGGTAAAAATAGTGTAACATTGTCAGAGATACTACAAAAACCCGTGTCTAGGAAAAGGTACTTCAAAGTGAAGACCTAGTTGCTCCGCGACTTATATGCTGCAACACTTGTTTCAAAATAGATGGCTGGTAGTAACTCAAAACAGCGCCATCTAGCGTGGATGTTCCTTGAGGTTGAGAGCGTGTTGCCTGTGCTTGTAGAGATAGCCAGTTGTAAATAGGGTTTAAACTATCTGACCACAACCTGATAAAGACATATAAGGAACGTTTACATGAGCCATCAAATCCAAGGAACACTATATAGGGGAAAAAGTGGTCGAGCAGGATTTCTAATCCAAACTCCGCAATCAACTCCCCTTTGTAAAATAAGGCGTTTACATGGGAATCGGAGTTTTGATGACGTATGGCATGACGTACTGCACAAGACATCTCATATTTCTTGATAACTACACGTGGGTTTCGGTTTACATACGATCCAACATGGATATTGAAAGGACTATGGTGTTTTTTGCAGTCAAAGCACGATCAATTTGCGACAACCGTTGAGTCGGTTACGAAGTTGATCAGTTGATTGAAGTTGGGGTTCATGGGATTGCCGAATCCATGGATAAAACGTCAAACCGTTCTTGATTGGAGGTTTTGCAAAACCCCTCCCCAAATAACCCTGCAATTCCGATTCTGCCATGGGCGAAAATGCCCAAGAGGGAAAAATTGCGGAGTTTGATCTTCAGTCCATTGATTCGATGGCTCAGGTAAACGGGCCTATTGAATTTGAAGAACATGTATTTTCTCAAATTAGAACGTATGATTTCAACGAATGATTTCGAGAAAATACTGATTTTATAGTGAAAACACTGATCCCAGATGACTGGTCAAAATGCAGTTGCAAATCAGCGCCATCTAGCGTGGATATTATTTGAAATTGAGTGTGTTTTAGACCGCTATGAATTTGCTCTTTGTTCAAGTTTACAAAACCTGTCTTCAATAACCCATACGTAACTCAACTGCAACGTAAATCCAACTCAACCTTCCCTTCCCTTACCTTCAACCACGTATCAACTAGTCGCAACAAATCACGTCACTAAAACCCGAAACAAAATGGCGACCACACACTCAAAAAAGAACGATTGGAAAAAAATAAAAGCCTACCCACGAACATTCTAACACAAACCGATCACGGAACATCTACTAAAATATAGATACAGCGAGAACATTTCCATTATCAAGTGTCCAGAACGAGAACGGAGGGGAAGCAATAAAAAGCTGCAAAGGATAGAACAAAAAAACGTTCTGTTTCAGTGTTCCATTAGGGTTAGGCGGCCACACCCAAGATATTCTTGTTCGTGGATGACATGAAGTGGCACACGGACTATAAATACCTGGAGCCTTGACCGAAGGAATGGTCGATTTCTAGTGGCATTTTGGCGGGAATCGTATTGGAATTTATGTGTACAAATAAAGCTTATGTTAATTCGAATTGTGGTTATTTTTCCCCATTATCTAATAATATGAAATATGATGTAATGAAAATAGTATTGTTATGGGGTCGTTTTTTTCTGAAATGGAGATATAACATTTTCTGCAGTTTTGAAGTGTTCCGATTCTAAAAAAAAATTATAGCCCTCGTGTAGCTCTAATGCGACGATGTTTAAACTAACCTAACATAACCTAAAAAAAGTGGTTTTGAACATTGGTCTGCCCACTCTACAGCTCGAACTGAAATAGCTACGAAATTCAAACTTGTTACATTACCTGTAGAACGTCATAATAAGGTTTTTATCAGAAAATCACGAGCAAAGGGTAGCTGCCATGAAACTTTTTGGATTTTAAAGGTATTTCTGACAACAAAAAGATTAATTTTGGTACACGTTTTCACACTGTCTTGCATAAACCTTTAACCAAACACGAATATCAAGTATATATTATTGAATTGAGTGGTAATTGAAAGTCGAATAGTGTTTCACACCTCTTGTTTCTTCAGGAAACACTGCATGCATTTTGAAGGACTGTCTTGCTTTCGACTCAAAGAGTTCTATAGTAGGGTACACACTTAAAACAAGAGTGAAATCCACTCCAGTAGGAGAAATGCATTTTCGACACTGGAAAGTAATGAATATTAACTCAGACTGAGTTAAAATCACTCGTTTTGGGTGATCATGTCGGAGGTTTAACACACAAAGGATCCACTCCAAAAGGAGATATGCCCTCCCAAAAGGAGAAGTGCATTTCCAGACTGGAGGAGTGAAAATTAATCAGACTGAGTTAAAATCGCTCGTTCGTTTTAAGAGTGTAGTGTTCCGATTCTGAAACAAATGGATAGCCCTCTTGTAGCTCTAGTTCCACGATGTTTAAACTAACCTAACATAACCTTAAAAAAGTTGTTTTGGACATAGGTCTGTCCACTCTACAGCTCGAACCAAAAAGAGCTACCAAATTCAAACTTGTTACAGTACCTGTAGAACGTCATAATCAGGTTTTTATCAGAAAATCATGCGCAAAGGTAGCTGTTGCCGTGAAACTTTTTAGATTTTAAAGATATTTCTGAAAACAAAAAGAAAGACTTTAGTTTTAGTACATGTTTGCACACTTTCTTACATAAATCTTTAACCATGCTCAGCCTGCATTATACTGTTGACCTTTAACATCTTAAGACCTACAGCATAGTCCTACAATTCTATTCCTATAACCTAAGCATACCTTTCATACAAATATAGGCTAAAAAGTATTTTTGCAGAGTAATTCTTTAAACAATTATGTTTAATGGCACTTTGGGACACGCCTTGAAGTCGAAAAATAAACATTTTTTGTGCTAGAAATGTAAAAAGAGAAGCCGTATCACTTATTTGTGGTTAACAGATTATTTTAACATTGTTTTTAATGCAAAATGCCTTTAAAATTAACTACTAAAATAACTGTATGAAAAAGCTTGAAAAAAAATTAATTTTTTTTGGTCTGGTCACAAGAAGTTAACTGTGTAAACTGTGTTTTGTCGCCAAGATATTTCGTTTGTCACCGAAAATTTGGTTCGGCTGTATTTTTGGCCACGTAATGGAAAAGTAGCGACACTTCTGCTGTGTTTTCAATTTTATTCCTCATTTGCTCATACTTTAAACAAGTTTTAATTCGTATATAAATAATGCTAAAATTTAATTTTAGGTTAAACTAAAGAATCGTGGACGGATTTGGCATCTTTTCAAAAATATCGCCAGGTCGAATGACATCATACCCCGGCGCGTACCGAGGCAACCAATGAATGACCGCAGTATGGAGAACGTAACACGGTAAGAAGCTTTCCCATTGCAAATTTCGCCAAAGATTACTATAATACCAATAAGTCAGGGTTTGCAGATTTGGAGTAAAATATCTGGCCACGATTCCTTAGTTTAACCTCATTTGAAAACTTCTTGAAATAACTGATTATTTCAAAAGCTTGAAAAAGAAGTTTTATTAGGTTAAGGAAGTTGCAACTGGCTGATAATTCCATTGTTTTAACAAAACTAAAATATAAACTAATTAAAAATAAACTTAATAAAATGAATGAAAATAAAATAAATGGAAATAAAAAAAATGTGAAAATAATTTAGCGATATAAATTAAATCACCAATTCTATTTTAACTCTCTGAAAAGTAATGTTTCTGATAACATGGGGTAAGAAACCTTCCTTTTGCAAATTTCGCCAAAGATTACCATAATACCAATAAGTCGGGGTTCCCAGATTTGGCGTAAAATATCCGTCCTCGATTCCTTAGTTTAAGCTCATTTTAAAACTTCTTGAAATAACTGATTATTATTCAAGCTCGAACAAGAAATTTTATAAGGTTGAGGAAGTTGCAACTGGCAGAAATTCCCTTGAACTAGCATAATTAAAATATAAACTAAATAAAAAATTAAAAATAAATTAAAATAAACTAACTAAAATAAATTAATAAACCAAACAAAATAAATGAATATACCAAACAAAATAAATGAATAAACCAAATAAAATAAATAAACTAAATAAAATAAATGAAAATAAGCTAAATAAAATTAATGAAGTTAAAATAAATGAAGTTAAAATAAACGTAGATAAAATAAATGGAAATAAAAATAATTGCGTGAAAATGATTTAGTGATACAAACAAAATCACCAATTTTATTTTAACTCTCTGAAAAGTATTGTTTATGTGTTGAAGATTCACAGATAAAATCTTTGAATTTTTTAAAAAATTTGCAACCGTTTAAGAATCAATTTAAATAACGACTTATGAGTTACATAATTTTCAAAGTAACTCATCCAACAGACAAACAATCGATTTCAAACATACATCAAGACACCATTCGATGAATGTTTTATTCATAAAAGTTAGGAAAATGAATGCCAAATTGTTACATAAATGTTGTTGTTTCGACCCGTTTACACATTAATAATGTCTCCATCCTGAATTGTAAAGTTGAGATATACCTTAACTTCGAGTCAAATTGAATTATGTAGCTTGTTTGGCATCGTTTAAGGGAAGTTTTTTCTTTCATAGTTGTAGTTTTTCGATTAAAAAAGGCTGTTAAATTGAAAATAATGTAAAATTTTTAAAGTGTTTCGTGTTTGGCGGAGGTTTATAAAGTTTTTGAATGCGGTTTCGTTTGGATTCAGAATTATGGTCAGTGTCATATAATACAATGTGTTTTATTGTGGTTTTTCCAATGTAGTTTTTTGGCGACTGTATTCATAATTTCAACTTAATTTAATTAATAGGGTTTTTTTCAGCTGACGAAGCATACACTTGAACGACACATAAATATCAATAATCTTTCAATTATCTACACTCCTTGTCAACCTAGGTTGGGTAAGTAAAAATATGCTATGGGGAAGATCCTTCCTCGCATGAAAAGAGTTCCATAAATTATTTGTGAATCCATCCAGAAAAACATGTTTAAAACATTAATTTTAAGGTCTAAAAGATTTGAATATTATTTGAGAAAATTTGGCAATTTTATCAGAATGAAAAGTGTATTTTGGTAAATTGTATTTAGATCATTTTGTATGTTAATACTACCTTACAAGAATTTCTAGCAAACGGACCAATCGCGCTTTTCCTTCTGCCTTCTTACCCTTCGTTTTTACCCAAGTTAGGTTGGCACGGAGTGTCAGGATCAAAATCAACCTGAAAAGAAAATAGAACTTGTGGAAAAAAATGGATTAAAACCCAAAGAAAATAAAGTAAGCTTCTTTATTTTCTACTCCTGTTCAATTTAAAAAATACTGTTACTTTACTCAATTTTAACATATCTGACCAATCTATATTTAGTTCTGCAAGAGTTAATCATTTTTTAATGTTTTTTTTTTTTTCAAAATTGTTAAATTCATTATTTTGAATAAATTTCCTTAATTTTACTGAATACAATTGGTTTTGAATATCATAACTTTATTTTCTTTAGGTTTTAGTGTTTTACAAAACTACTTATTTAGTGGCAGTATATTGATTTTCATATTTAGTTTAGAAATGTATTTTTTATTACTTTTAATCAATTTTAGAGTAAGGTCTCTAATGTACTTTGGAATACCTATCATTTTAAAGATCGTATAGATCAAGTGACTTAGACAATGTTACTAGTTCAAATTTATCACTTACACTCTTGAAACGAACGAGCGATTTTAACTCAGTCTGATTGATTTTCATTCCTCCAGTCTGGAAAATGCACTTCTCCTTTTGGAGTGGATCCTTTGTGTGTTAAACCTTCGACAGGATCACTCCAAGCGAGTGAATTTAACTCAGTCTGAGATAAAATTCACTCCTTTCCAGTGTCGAAAATGCACTTCTCCAACTGGAGTGGATTTCACTCTTCTGTTTTAAGAGTGTAGCAGACATAAGTTTTAAAACTTTAATATTTGGTTTTATTAAGCAATTCCTATATCTTCTAAGCTAGAGGCTATATTTAATATGGGACACTAAAAAAAAAATTTTTTTTTTTGTGAATTCAAAGCGCATAGCGTCGAGTTTTCATGTAGCAGATTCCGACGTATTCTTTGAAGGTTTAAAAGGTTTTGTTCGTTTTTTGTATTAACTTTGCTCCTGGCTACGAAAAGAAAAAAATACGTTTTTTCGATTCCCAGATCTAAAAATTTGACAGTTCACGTTTTCTCTTTATACATAAAATGCGTATTTTTATAACTTCTATAAAAATTTATCTTGAATTCAAAAGTCCCTATCTATTCGCTTTCCTGCAACTAAAATCGATGAAAATATATATTGTATACTTATATATACTAAAATATAATATATTGACACGACTAAAATATATATTGTAATATATTGAAAAATATACCACCTAAAAACCACTCTTACGGAAATTCCCCAAAGTTACGACGGATTAAAACCGTTTCGTTTACTTTGCTTTGAAACGCTTAATCAAAATATTTAGCAATTCAAATCATTTTCTACAAAACTTGTTCTCAATGACGACACGTTAGAGGCTCGTTAAAAGTCGACAAGATAATTTTTTCAGCTCCAATCCGTTGAGAGGTCGTTGGCCGAGTTGTTACAAAGCTACAGTTGTCATTTAAGGGTTGCGGGTTCAAGTGGCACCTAACGCGTGCTCGTTCGAATATTTTTCGGGGCGATACCGTATTTCAACTTCTATTTACCGTATTTAATACAGAAAGTATCATATTTTACGGGTGTTCCTAGCAACTACCTGTCAGTTTAAAACCGTAATTTTTACGGAATTTTTAGACATGAAAAGAACAGTAATTTTTCTATTTTCAAATGTACACATGGCAATAATACTAGACGTTAGCATTAGCCTCTTGCGACATGGCGTCCCATTTGGAGACATTTTTTAAAACCTTTTTTAACAAACAATTAACACGACAATTGACCTAGTCCAATAGAAGATCTGAAAATCAGTTTTCAGCCATTGATTGCAGGTATTAGTTATTTATTTTTATAAAAAAATGAAGGTGAACGAGAGTCAATTCGATATTAGAGTTTTTAAAAAATAACTTCAAACTAGCTCTTTTTAAACTTTTCAAAAAGTTATTTTAATAATTAATTTTAATGGTATTTTGTATTAAAAGCAATGTTAAAATAAATTGTTAACTACAAATTTGTGATACAGATTTTTTTTTGCATTTATATCACAAAAAATGCGTATTTTTAGAGCTTAAGGCGTAGCTCTCAATAACTATTGAACACAATTTTTTTAAAAATAACTGTGCAAAACACATTTTTTTACTTTTTAGCATATATTTGTATGAAAAGTATGTTAATGTTAAGAATGTAGGATTTTGCTCTGGTCTTAAGCGGTTAAACAGTCAATATTTCTGTTACTCCTCAATTGACTCCATATACTCTGATAACTTTAGTGAAAGCTTCCTGTCGTTTTATTGTGATTTTTACAATCTACCATTTTTGAAGGAGCCTATAAAAGACCATGTTAAGGACGCTATAAAAAGGGGTCTTAAAACTTGAACTTTTATTTTTAGTGATTTTACAATGACTCTTTGGATAACATTTTTTTAAAGCTTCTTATGCGCCATAAGAATTTCTGGCACTTCTTCTTAAAGTCGCCAAAACTGTACAACAACCGCCAAATGGAATATTTCCAATGATAAACTTTTAATTGTGTATATTGAGGTCCTTAAACAGTGTATACTGTGTTTTGTCGCCAAAAAAAATCCGTTAACGCAAGACTTCCCTTTGGCAATTTTTGCACCCTTTGCGAAATGGAAAAATGTTCTAATATTTTTCTTAAAGAGTAATATGTGTTGAAGTATTGCTTTTAAAATTTAGAAATGTTTTGATAATAGTAACAAGAACAAGACAAATTTGTTGGGAAAATATCCTCAGTTGGATATCAATGGATAACATAGTTTATCTACAACACTAGTATAAAAAAAACAAAGTTAGGAATGAACTAGAATGTTTAATACATAAATATTAGCCCTTTCCTTAAAAGTAAAAAAATAATAATAAAACTTACAAATAAAAAATAATAAATATAAACATCATAAATATAATAATAATAAACGTAACAACAATATAATAAACAGAATAATTATAAACATAACAACAACATAATAAAAATAATAATTATAAACATAAACATAAAAATCTTCATTTCTGACTTTCGACCCCACCACAACAGTTTTGCTATCTTTTATTTCATATTTGGTCATTGAATGTAAAAAATGCATCTTGTGATGGCGTGATGTACGGTAAATCCTCCTTAAAAGTAAAAATAACTTACAAATAAAAGAAATAAACATACACATAATAAATAAAATAATAATAAACATAACAACAACATAATAAATATAATAATGATAAACATAATAATAATAAAAATAATAAATGTAATATTAATAAACATAAAAACATAATAAATATCATGTTAATGAACATAAAAACATAATAATTATAAACACAAACATAAAAAGTGTCATTTCTGATTTTCGAACCCACCTCAATTGTTTCGTTATCCTTTATTTCATATTTGGTCATTGAAAGTAAAAAATGCATCTTGTAATAGCCTGATGTACGGTAAATCATTTATGACATCAATGTACTGCAACATATTTAGATGGATATTCAAATAACATTGTAATCTGGCAAAATAATTTAAAGACGTGGGTATTTTATTCCTTGAATATATAAATTGTATTCACAAAATAATTCCTCAAATTTAATATAAACTTCTATCAAAATCCTTATTTACAAATCCAGTACAACTGTATCACAGTACTTGTCTCCTTATTATTTTCCCCTCTTTATATACAAACATTTTGCTTCAGCAGATAGGCTTACTTAGAGAGAAAAGAAAATAGAACTTGAAGGGGGGGAAATGGATTATTTTTAGAAGCACGTTTATTCTCTATCCCTGTTCAATTAAAAATAATACTGTTATACCTAATTTTGAACAAAACTGTTTTTCTATTTATATGTGGTTCTTGATAAGTTGATCCTTCAAAAAAACTGCAGAGCATTTTAAAATTCATTATTACATAGAATAAGATACGAAAAAAGAACTTGAGAATTTTCCTAGAATAAGATTTTATGGAATACAATTAAATTTGAATAACATTGATTTTGCCGTGGTGCTTTAAAATTTCACAAAACTACTAATTCAAGTGACAACATTTTGATCTATCTTATTCAGAAATGCATATTTTTTAACCATAATATTAAAAAAAATTCGAAATAAGCGAGTTGAAAAAATGTTTCTTTTCTACTAAATATAAAACAAAAAGCTTCTGTTTTTACGGGAGATTTCCCGATCAGTTTCAATTTTTGTACATGTTAGCTTAGCGTACTTATTTCAGTTACGTCAAAAGTTACGTGTTTATTGCATTGTACATTCTTTTCTTTCAAGTTGAAAGTTTCAACATTCTGTTGGAGAAGAAGCAAAATCCTTATGTAGTCCACATGTTGTAAAAAATCTGCTAATTTTACAGAAAATAAAATATATATACAGGGTGTCTGTAAAAGAATGTTCGAGTTTCAAATTGTAATAATATCAGCTGTAATCGTTCGACAGTTGTGGTTGAAGGTGACGAATAAAGAATAACTCCAACAGTTTCAGACAAGCGATACCCCACGATGTACCAACCAAAAAGGTAGAATTGCACATTGTGTTTGCTTCCATTACTCCGGACTTGCTGCAAACAGTATGGGAATAATTCCATTTTCGTTTAGATGTGTGCCGTATCGCTGAAGAAGCACACAAAGAGCACCTATAGGAAAAACTATGTTAGTTTTCCTTCAATTTCATGTGTTATTTGTTATATTTAGTATAAAATAAACTGTAATGTCATATTAAAAATCGGACGTTCTCTTACGGACTCTCTGTAGATACTGACCCTTGGCCTTCTGGAAAGGATGTCAGCTGTAATCGTTCGACAGTTGTGGTTGAAGGTGACGAATAAAGAATAACTCCAACAGTTTCAGACAAGCGATACCCCACGATGTACCAACCAAAAAGGTAGAATTGCACATTGTGTTTGCTTCCATTACTCCGGACTTGCTGCAAACAGTATGGGAATAATTCCATTTTCGTTTAGATGTGTGCCGTATCGCTGAAGAAGCACACAAAGAGCACCTATAGGAAAAACTATGTTAGTTTTCCTTCAATTTCATGTGTTATTTGTTATATTTAGTATAAAATAAACTGTAATGTCATATTAAAAATCGGACGTTCTCTTACGGACTCTCTGTAGATACTGACCCTTGGCCTTCTGGAAAGGATGTGTTACTTAAAGTAAAAAGTTTTTGCTGTTGTGGAGAGGAGTCTTTTCTTTCGTCTCAGTACGACTCTCACTGTAAAGGGCTGGGGAGCCCAGTCGGTTAAGCACTCGCTTAGCATGCGGAAGGTCCCAGGTTCGGGTCCGGGCATCGCCAAAATAGCTGCCGTCCTATAAACGGCCCGTGCAGCCAAAAATGTCCGACGAATAATACCCCGTGTAAGGGAGTGCACGTTAAATATCCTTCAAAGTCCTAACGCTGCGTACGATGTCGCCCTTAACGGTTGCGTTGGGTGCCTATTCAGGTGTGGCTCGTCACCTGACTGTGGTTCTTAAATACGACGCCCGTCGCCAATAGCCCTCGTGTAGCTCTAGTGCGACGATAATTCAAACCAAACCAAACTCACTGTAAAAAAAATTCTATTAATATTCTGAAAATAACATATAGTTACAGAAAAAAAAATTTAACATTTTTTTCACAGGTTCGGCAGTTTATTATTCCTTGGTAATACTTTGGTCAGATTCCTCACCTATCACTGGGATGGCCGGGGGATTCCCAACGGTAACGCTGGGGCTGGGGAGCCCAGTTGGTTAGGCGAACACCTTTCATGCGAGAGGTCGTAGGTTCGGGACCGGGCATAGCCAAAAATATTTGCCGCCAAACGACGGGGATGGTAGAATTTCTTTTTTTTTCTTTGCTACTCGATTTACCTGTTTAAAAAAAAGGTTTCAAATAACTAATTGTCCGTAAACAGATTATCTCTGCAAATAACGTCATTTTTCTGGCACGCCAACGGACTGTTTTTTCCCTTATAAAAAACATCACATTTTAGTGTAGATTACATCTTGAATAACGAGTTAAAATTAACAGCTCATCCCCGTCCTTAACATCCCGACAACAAAGAAGAATGTCATTTATTCGAAGAAAAGCGAAAAGAAATAAGCAACTCCCATACGATTATCGATTTCTCCCGAATTTTCTCCCTTTTTCCCGTATTTTCCTGGGCAAATGACTTTTACCCGAGCCTTTTTCTTTTGTGCCTCCGAAATCTTTTAAGTAATTACTAGGATCCGTCTTCAAGCGGGTTGATTTGTGTGCCGCAATTATTCACCCAGGGTATATTTAGTTGTTGTTGGATTATGCGATTATTTACAGATTGGGACACGGAGGTGTTTATATATGATTTTTATAAAGATGGATTGGTTGGTGTTCACGTTAATACTTCTGCAACAGATTGGTATGGTAGGTACATATATATTCCAGCTTGTGTGCTTGTTCAGAGAACCGCTTATAAGCTTTCGTCAAGGGACCAGACACAGAAAGAGATTTCACAGCCACAAGAGACACACAAGGAAAGGACAACACAAACGCATAGACAAATAACAACATTTATTGACGGTCACAAACATCCATGCCTGACCGGGATTCGAACCCTACCCCAGCAGCTCCAATGGCTAGCATCCTAACGATTGCGACACCGGGGCGGCTAACAGATTGATTTAGAGGTGGTAATGTAATCGTTTCCGGTTGACTATGTCTAGCCTCCTTTAGGAGCTTTAACACACCCAATAACGCCTCGTAATTTAGAACCCTGGTCAAGTGACGAGGTCGACACCTGAGCGGGCACCCAACGGAACTTCGGGCGACATCGTAAGCCGACGCCGTCGGTACTTTGGACTGCACAGATTTAACGAGCACGTCTGCCCCAGTGTACTCGGGCCCATCCGTCACGAGTTGGATTTTTTTACTCTTTCCAGTACTGAGATCCGATTTATAGGATGACTGGCAGTAGGTGGGATTCGAACCTGAGAAGGATGAATCCTGAGGCGGATGCCTTAACCACTCGGCCACGATTTTGAGGTGTTTTTTGTCAAATAACTCACTTTTGGTTTGGTTGTGCTTTCTCCGACTGTCTATTTATAGCTGCCTTGGAGCTTTAATACAACCAATTATGTCTTGTGATTTGGAACCCTTGTCAAGTATCGACACCTGAACGGGGTACATAAAGAAAATAAGTGGAGACGCTTGTTCGAGACATTCGACTCCACAGATTCAACTGGAGCTGGGGAGCCCAGTCGGTTAGGCATTCGCCTAGCATGCGAATGGTCCCAGGTTCGGGTCCGGGCATCGCCAAAATAACTGCTGATCTATAAACGTCCCGTGAAGCTTAAAATGTCCGACGGATAATACCCTGTGAAGGGAGTGCAAGTTAAATATCCTTTAAAGTCCTAGCGCTGCGTACGATGTCGCCCTAACGGTTGCGTTGCGTGCCTACTCAGGTGTCGGCTCGTCACTTAAATATGGTTCTTAAATATGACACCTGTCGCCAATAGTCTTCGTGCAGCTCTAGTGCGACAATAATTCAAACTAGACTAAACTACACTTACCTCTCAACAGCTGCACAAAAATCAATAAACGCCGCATAAAATCCAATAAACTTTAAAACGGTTAACTAAAAACCAAACAGACGTTTTAAGAAAAAAAACCTCTATACTTTTACTTGACTTATACTGTAACCTGAAACCAAGAGGAAAAAACTCAAATTTTTAACTCACAAAAGATTTTCTTAAATATCTTCAGGGTTTATCAAGATCATAAAAAAGAAATTCTCAACTAATCAATAAAGTCAAACCACAACACTTGGCTCTATGTTAGCGATAGCCCGGGGTTTTATTTTCAAGTGCCCATGAGATAATGAAAAATAATAATAAAGTATAACAAAAGAAATCACTGAAGACGCTAAAAAAACTGAGAAGTTATTGGCGGAAAGTGTACTTTTTTTGGTTTCTTTAAAGGAACAAATGCGGTCAATTATTGCTTTTTTTTAAGCAAAAAAAAAACCTATTATTAATTTATTACGGATTTGGTTAGGTTAGGTTTGAATTATCGTCGCACTAGAGCTACACGAGGGCTATTGGCGAAGGGCGTCGTATTTTAGCACCACAGTCTGGTGACGAGCCAACACCTGAATAGGCACCCAACGCAACCGTTAAGGGCGACATCGTACGCAGCGTTAGGACTTTGAAATATATTTAACGTGCACTCTCTTACACGGGGTATTATTCGTCGGACATTTTTGGCTGCACGGGCCGTATATAGGTCGGCAGCCGAGCCGTTCTGGCGATGCCCGGACCCGAACCTGGGACCTTTGCATGCTAGGCGAGTGCCTAACCGACTGGGCTCCCTAGCCCCTATTACGGATTTGGAGTATATATAATTTTGAAGTTTTGAAATGCCAAAAATATACAATGGCAACACTATTATAAAACTTTAACAATTAATAATTAAATTGCCGGGTGTTATTTTCTTTTCAATTTTGTTTTAATTTGATGAAATGATGATTTCCATCCCTGGTGAAAATGGGATAACAGGGCAAAGCAATTCTTTTGCAAAAGTTGTGATTCCAAAACTAATGCATTAGCTCTATAGGACTGACAATCCCTTTTAAGTTTCCAACAATACGCTCTCATAATTACTTATCTACTTGTAGTAACGAAAAATTATTATCGGTTTTATTGAGAACAAAAACAATTGAAATAAAATCTTAATTTGAAAAAGATCTTTAAATTAAAGAGTTTTAGAAAATAAATTATTTCCTCTAATATCCACAACCTCGGAAGTATTTTTTTATCACTTTTTTTTTATTTTTGTTGTTTAAACATTTCAAAACATATCAAATATAAATTTTCATATTAAAAAGATTGTTTGACATAAGTTTATACATTGTTTGCTGGATTTATTGTTGTAAATAGAGAGAGTAAACTTTAATTATGATATGTCAGTGATGCGATGTATGTTACAGGTTTCATTAGTATTCGGGATCATTTACTTTCCCCATTATTTAATTTCTAGCATTTTTTACTTGGACCTAATTTTCCCTAAGATATCAAAAACTCCATAAAGTGAAAAATAAAAAAACCCGCCAAATTGAAGGTTTTTAAACGTCAGCTGGGTTGCCAGAAAAAACGTAAAAAATACGGAAACATTTTGTATTAAATACGGTATAATGTATTTAAAATACGCGCGCGGTTTTGTGCAATTGAAAAGTGTTTGCGTTTGAGGTTTTTCGAACCCGCAACCTTTATTTTACAAGTGTAGCGTCGTACCAACTCGACCCCCAAATCCACGACCATATGATACCAAAAAGTACTATTGTTAATGTAATAAATACTTTCAATGGGACGTCATTGAGAACAAACTTTGGAGGAAGCGGTTTTAAACTGTAAACGAGAAGAGGGGAAAACTGATGAAGATCGAAAAGTGAGCAAAGCGGTTTTAAATAGTCCAAATTACTAAAAATTTCTTTTAAAATGATTTATATAAATATTTTGCAGTGCATGGAAAAGAAGTGTAGCTGGTTATGCAATCCATTAAAACCACTTAAAAGAACAAGTCAAAAATATCACGATCACATAATTTCCCCCCTAAAATCTCCACATATTGTCGAATATTACACCCCTATTCATAAAAAAAAAATACCCGACGTGATTAATTAAAATGCTTCAACTCCAATAACAGTGCTACACTAATTAAAAGGTAAAAATCAAAAAAGCAATGAGCCGAGAAAATATTTTTTTTAAAAAAATAAGAGGCTTGATAAAAAGGAGACAAAAAATTCTCTTTTTTTTGTAAAGCATCCTCCCCTCTCTCCATCCCTTTTATAAAGAAGAAATAAACTAACTTAGTATGCAGGGTTGCTGCTTTTAAGAATTGCGCCAAGTGATCGCCAAGGGGCTGAGAGTGAATGTGATTTAATTGTGATTGTATAAGGGGAATGGCGATTTTATTGATTTGAGTTGGATTGTGGTAGGGGAGAATGGGGTTTAATTGTTTGTGATTGATGATTTAATGGGATCACACTCCGTGCCAACCTAACTTGGGTAAAAACAAACAGTAAAGAGGTAGAGGGAAAAGCGAGGTTGGTCGGCTAGTTGGAAGCTCTTGCAAGGTAATATTTACATACAAAATGATATGAATGCAATTTAACCAAAGTACACTTTTTATTCTGATAAAATTGCCAAATTTTCTCAAATTATATTCAAATATGTTAGACCTAAGACGAAGTTAATGTTTTAAACATGTTTTCTGGATGGATTCACAAACAATTTATGTAACTCTTTACATCCGCGGAAGGATCCTCTCCATAGCATATTTCTACTTACACAACTTAGGTTGGCAAGGAGTGTAGTGTCCTTTTTGTGATTTGAGTAACAGGGATTTTATATTGCATGCAATGAGAACCAGGATCTGAACTCGCCACTAGTCTATGAGTAGCTCTAATGTGAAGCTAATCCGATCCAACCAATGCAAAAACAAGTTTCAGGCGGCTTCAAGAATTTTTCTTGCCAAGCATTTCAACGTATTCCTATCTCTTGACCGAGGCCACTTTTGTTTGCCTCATCCTGTATATATTTAATCCTAGTCTTTTTTGAATATCAATTGTTGACTTTTAACTGCATATGAGCAATATTTTTTTAATTTTTGCCTGATATTTCATGATTTTGTGACATTTGGACAACTAGATACTGATTTTTTTCTATTTGTTTTTTAAAATGATATTTCTGAAAGATTAAAATTTAGTTCTGTTAATTAGATTAATTAAAGTAATTGAAAATAAAGGTGAACTGAAAATTATTAATTGTTTTGACTTGAAAATTTATATGCCCTTATAATTTTGTCCAGTTCCTAACAATGTATTTTTGTGTTTATTATTTTTATAAACTCACATTTTCTATTTAAGTTTATATTGTTCTTAAATGATTTTTCCATAAAGAAGTAACTTATGTCTAAATATATTTTGATTTTATTCAGAAACTAGCAGTATGGTCCCGCCTTACTGGGAACCCGTTAACTTCGCATTGCTTCCTTTTAGAGGCATGTTTACCTTTTGAAAATACACTCAATATCAAAGCCAAATTAAATTCGTGTTGGCGCATGCGCACTTAAAAAAGCAAACACTAATAGAGGATGAAGCAGCCTTAGGGCGAGCGCATATCTCAACCAAACTCCATCAATCAAACTAATAGAGGGTGGCGTCAAGTCCCCGTTTCGGCCCGGTCCATGTATTTTAAAGCCCTGTTATGGTCCCGCAATCCCACGTGGATGACGTTTTTTTTAAAACTAATTATATTAATTAAAAATCACAATCAAATATGAAAAAACTAAGCCTCAGGTGCACACGTAGGTAGTAAAAGGAATCTATATTAAAAATTTCGAATTTTTTAGAGCAGTCTAAGTAGGTCTTTTGCGATCCACAGACATACACACAGACAGACACACAGACAGACTCTTTCTTTTATTATTATAGATAATTTTTTGCTGTCTGATTTCCAGTTGCCGTTTTAATATTTACCACCACTGCATGCATATCCCATTAGGTAAACTAAAGTAAAATCTCAAACACAGCGCTAATGCGCCAAATCCTTCCACCTCCTAACTCATCTTGGCGTGGGGGGGGGAGGGGGGATGCGTCAAGATTGTGTTCTCCGTGTGCCATGTATCGGAGCGAGAAATACCTTGCGAGACGGGGGAGCCGCGGCTAAGTGCGCGAATTACTTTGTCGCTCTCTCCGCAATGAAATTTCACTCAATGCTCTACAGATGTTAGGGGGTCAGACACAAATTAAGAGAAGGGTGTTTGTAGATCGCGTATTGATTGATAAGGGTGTGTTTGGAGCTGTGTTGGGTTTAAGTGTCTGTGAAATGAAGATTACCATAGCAATGTGCACATATGAGGAATACGGACGAGAGGATATTTGAAAAATATATAAAAAAAATTTTGTCAAATAAAATGTTTTATCCTTGTAAAACAAGAGTTTTTTCACATTGTCATATACTTCAAGTTAAGTATTCTGTTTACCGTTTAAAAGTAATTTTAATCAGTGTTAGGTAATAATCAATTAATTTATCAATTAACTTGTTAGTTGAATAAAAAAAAGTAATTGCAATTAAATTAATCGCAATTGAACTTTTAGTCCCCTTGCAATTAAATTAATGTGATTAAAGTATGTCAATTGTAATTCACTATTAAAATAATTGCAATGAACTTTTTTAGTGGTTTTATGAAACAATTAAAACTAACATTAACTTTATACGCTAAAACGAAATGAGTAAAGGTTTAGGAAAATTAAGCTGTAAGTCTTAGACTTAAGGGGTCACAGGAGTCTTAAAAATGTGCAAAGAAGATACTACAAAACATAGTTTGATCTTTCATGTCATTTTTGAACTACTGAATTTATAAGTATAATTTTTTATATGTAATTCTACAAGATTTATTTATTATAAACAAGTTTTAAAATTTATGAAACTTTAGCCAAAACTAAAATAAATAATATTAAACATGAAGGTACTTGAACACACTGTGATTAGGCTTGCGCGGCAAATTGTGAGGTCAAAATTGAAAAATGACCAAGAAAATGACTTTGTGTTGTACAAATATGAACAAACTAGGACTTATACCTAAATTCTCAGAATTTTAATTAGAAATTATTTTAAGAACTTTTTTCTAAAAAAATTAATAAAAATTTAAAAATTTTGATTTTAAATTTTTTAAAAAATAATTTCTAATTAAAATTGAGCTGAGAATTCAGGTATAAGTCCTAGTTTGTACATATTTGTACAACATAAAGTCATTTTCTTGGTCATTTTTTCAATTTTGACCTCACAATTTGCCACGCAAGACTAATCACAGTGTGTTCAAGTACCTTCATGTTTAATATCATTTATTTTAGTTTTGACTAAAGTTTCATAAATTGTAAAACTTGTTTTATAATAAATAAATCTTGTAGAATTACATATAAAAAAATTATACTCGTTTATTGAGTAGTTAAAAAATTACAAGAGAGATCAAACTATGCTATGTAGTATCTTCTTTGCACATTTTTAAGACTCCTGTGACCCCTTAAAACAAATAAAAAGTGGTTAATTATTATTTTAAATTGAAATTAACACAAAAAAATTGAAAATAAATTAATTGTTAATTGTTACTGCAACAGTTAACAATTAAATAATTGTTAATTGTAATTTTCCACAATTACAATTGATCAATTGTTAATTGTTGTGGTTACACTTACCAATTAAATTAATTGTTAATCTTTAATTGTTTTTACAATTAATATTTATCTAAAACTGCTTTTAACGGACTAAGTGCGCAAACTGAAAACTTTCTAGTTTTCACATCTTTTTGTCACCTGTTTTCCATAAGCTCTTCAATAGGGTACTTGACTAAAAAAAATTGTATTGGCTTAAAATGTTTTTATATTTAAAAAAAAACGAAAAATCACTCCTGAAAACGCTTTATGACTGTCACGTGGTACAGCTGTGGAAATAAAAAAGTACCCACTTGAGGTTATTTCCTCCGTTATTCATCCTAAAAAATCGGACCTTTTTGACATTGTGAACAATTAACATTCTGAGTTAATTGCATGACCCAAAATTTGCATAAGGGGCCATCTTCATATTAAAAATGTTACTAACTTTAAAATTTCCAATAGCAACACCCCTTTTTGAATCCATATTTCAAATCTCTGACCTATGTTAATACGAAATGCCAAATTTTGTTGGTTTTTAAGCATTATTAGAAGAGTTAGAGACGTGCAAAGTTTAGTTCCCATAATGTTAAATGAGTTGCACATAAAAAACTATCCCGATCTATTAATAATTAAGATAATGAAACGAATTTTTTACTGAAAAGAAATTATAATAACCCAAACAAAATGCATTCAATATTGGGGTATTTAAAACAATTTTTATATTTTCAAATAATTATTATATTGATTTTTTAAAAAAATATGAATGGAAACCCCTTAATATTTTTAAAGAAATAAATTTAAGACAAGAAGTTTAAGCGAAATCCCAATTTTTAAAAATGTTTATTCATAATTTGCTGAGTAAATTACAAAATAGTTTATAATTACCCTTTAGGGGACTGTGTATAAGATTACGTGTGTAATTGATAAATAAAGAGAATAAGCTTTGCATGCATGCTTGCTTGTCATTTTAGAGTTGGTCCCCAAAAGGTCCATAAGTGATTCGATTGAATAACTCTTCAAATATTCATCCAAATGTAACAAAAACTTAGATTTAAGGGTTTTCAAGAGTGCTTAACATTTCTAAGTTATTAAAATTGGGTTTTGCTATTGGAAATGTCAAAGATCGTAATATTTTTAATATGAAGACGGCCCCTTATGCAAATTTTGTATCGTGCAATTAACTCAGAATGTTAATTGTACACAATCTCAAAAAGGTCCGATTCTATAGGGTGACTAACGGATGAAATAACCTCAAGTGGGTACTTTTTTATTTCCACAGCTGTACCTGTGATGTCACTATGAACTATAAACAAACTTTGATACACCACATTGGAATCGATTTTAGGCAAATTTGAAATATACGCTTCTGTAAAACAACTCTACATTTTCTCAATATTTATTATTTCAATAGTAATTAAATTAAATAAAGTTTAATCAGAAAACAAAAAACATCACGTCGGTTTGTTTGTAGTTCATAGTGACGTCAGCCAAACCGATGTGTCCAGTTTAAGGACCACAATGTACACAATTAAAAGTTTATCATTGGAAACATTCCATTTTGCGGTTGTTGTACATTTTTGGAGACTTTAAGGAAAGTGCCAGAAATTCTTATGGTGCATAAGAAGCTTTAAAAAAATGTTATGCAAAGACTCATTGTAAAATCAATAAAAATAAAAGTTCAAGTTTTAAGATCCCTTTTTATAGCGTCCTTAACACGACTTTTATAGGCACCTTCAAAAATGGTAGATTGTAAAAATCACAACAAAACCGATGTGTAATAATATAAAAACGCGTACCGAATCCAGACAAAATATACTTCAAAGTATGACAAATGTTTTTCCCTTATATTTAAGATTTGAACTTATGTCAATATTAACAGACAAACTCCCTTAAAGTCGGCGAATGTGCTAAAATTATGGTTTAACCGGGAGATTGATGATATCGTTGTGTTATGAGGGTGCGCATTATTTATACCTTGTCTATCCAGAATGCAAGCCTCGAAAGCATTTTCCTCCCCCATTACTGCATGAGGTTTTCTTCGAAACGGCGTGAGCGTGTTTTTTTCCCCACCCTACTTGGGTTTGAACTGTTCGGATTGCTAACCTCACAACAGAACCTCAAACGCGTTAGAAAAGAGATGCTCAACCCGCTTCCTAGAAAACCAAGCGAAGGTATGGGAGAAGAAAGTGTTTTCGAGGCTCGCATAGTAAATAGACATTCTATAAGCACTTCAATCTTCATTTAACTGGAAGATCGAGGACGTCTATGTATTAGTGTTATGCGAGTGTATCTAGTGTATTTTGTACTTATGAAGTAAAATTTCATTTAAATAACGAGATATAATACTTTATAATGGTCGGGAATTGTAACATAGGCTTGTTTCCATATAACAGATTAAATGGTACGTATATTTTAATCAATTTGATATTTTTCATACCTAAACTCATAGTTTCCTTGCACAGAAGCCACGACCATGGGCGGCGTTATAAAACGCTCGGAGGAATCAGATGAAGACAAAGTAAAACGGCGGAAAATTTTCTCTTCAACTAATTGCTTCGTGAGCTTTATAGTTCCGTCCATGGTAGTGGCTTCTGTGCAAGGAAACTATGAGTTTAACTATTTACTCTTAAAACAAACGAGTGAAATCCCCTCCAGTAGGAGAAGTGCATTTTCGACACTGGAAAGGAGTGAATATTAAATCAGACTGAGTTAAAATCACTCGTTTGGAGTGATCCCGTCGGAGGTTTAACACACAAAGGATCCACTCCAAGAGGAGAAGTGCATTTTCCAGACTGGAGGAGTGAAAATTACTCAGACTGAGTTAAAATCGCTCGTTCGTTTTAAGAGTGTAGTCCGTGCGAAGAACGGGTATTAATTTACAAGTAATAAAATACAGCTGCGAAATGTAAACGAATTCTGTTACTTTTTGTTAAGCATTTTTATTTTACTAAATATAATTAATAAATTAATGCTTAACAAGTAACATTGTGTGATGCTCTCAAGTGAAAATTATTTATGAGCTCGTACATATTTTTTAATAATTACATCTACCTTGTGTTTCTCGGTTTTTTTTCTAATCTTATTTTTTCCCAAGTTAAAAAAAATCCGAAAAGCCTTTCATGCTTAACAATGATATACCTAGAGCCAAGAAGAAAAAAAATTACCCCTGAAAAAGTACGTTAAATCTAATTTAAAAAATTTCTTGTTTCACGATTTTTTTTTATCTTCTAGCCGAGAGAATTTTTACTTAAATTCTAATTTTTTTAAGCCGAGGAACTATTTAATAATACTGTAATTACAAAATGGAGAAGGTATTTTTTTAATCCTGGTTTTTTTTCTTCGTGTCTTACGGAACTATCCCTTAAACTTTATCAGGTTTTTGTTTTCCGCATTTAGTAAATTACAAACAATAATAATGGAGCATATTCCGAATTTTTAGGGTGGCATGTAGTTGGAAATAAACTTCTTTTAAAATGAGATACTTTCTATGAAGTAGTAGGAAATAAATATTAAGAAAGAACTTAATTAAGAAAATATATTGAAATTAAAGAATTTAAATAAATGGAATTTTGCTTGTTGAAATGTTAATTACATGTAGTGTTGTGAACTAGAATGTTATTATTCGTGGTTGTAGGGAATTATCGAAAAACACATGAGATATAGATTAATGCAGTTGTTACCGTTAAAACCCGGAATCAGATAAAACTAGAATTAACTAGTAAGAACTAGTTTTAGCTGATGCTATTAGTGAAAACTTGTTTCCTTTATCCAAAACTAGACTTCCCTAGCTTATACGAGTTATGAAAAATTTCATTGGTTGAAAGTACAGTTGTAAAAGCCAAACCAGAATTAGCTAACATGTTTTAGATAAAACTAGAATGAACTGCCAATGCTTGATTTTAATTCAATAATTAACTAAACTAATCCAAATCTATTATGCTAAATCCTGCTATTTTCCTTTATAGTTAAAACTAGATTAAACCAATTTATTTAGTCAAAACTAGTATTAACTGAGATAACTGTTTTTAGCTAGTGGATACTATTTTTAACAAATAAAATTAAAGCTAGTAGTCAATAGAATTCTAGTTCTAGCTAATGTCGGGTTTTAACGGTGACACGGTGATTATCACTTCACTATTAAATGTTGATTAATTTTCGAGTGCTGATAGCATCGGCTGAAAACTGATATTTAGATCTTCTTCTATCGGACCAGGTCGATTTCGGAACTAGTTAACGTGTGAATTGTTTGTGGGGAGGTTTTTAAAAATGTCTCCAAATGAGAAAGCCAGGTCGCAAGAGGTTAAAAGTTGCGTTTGGTGCCTACTCGGGTGTCAGCTCGTCACTTCACTGCGATTCTGAATTCCGACGCTCAAGACTCAACTCGGTGACTTGGTAGGTCGGTGGTGGAATTAACGACCCACTACACTCTTAAAACAAACATCCTAATTTAACTCAGTCTGAGTGGATTTCACTCCTCCAGTCTGGAAAATGCACTTCTCCTTTAGGAGTGGATCCTTTGTGTGTTAAACCTCCGACAGGATCACTCCAAACGAGTGATTTTAACTCAGTCTGAGTAAATATGCATGCCTTTACGGTGTCGAAAATGCACTTCTCTAACTGGAGTGGATTTCACTCTTTTGTTTTAAGAGTGTAGAGCTACATTTGGCAGATATGAACATATATTAAGTAATCTTCCGTAGACTAACCAGTGAATGAACGTTTAAGGGGTCACAGGAGTCTTAAAAATGTGCAAAGAAGATACTACAAAGCATAGTTTGATCTTACATGTCATTTTTATCTACTCAATGTATAAGTATAATTTTTTTATATGTAATTCTACAAGATTTATTTATTATAAAACAAGTTTTAAAATTTATGAAACTTTAGCCAAAACTAAAATAAATGATATTAAACATGAAGGTACTTGAACACACTGTGATTAGGCTTGCGCGGCAAATTGTGAGGACAAAATTGAAAAAATGACCAAGAAAAGGACTTTATATTGTACAAATATGTACAAACAAAGACTTATACCTAAATTCTCAGCTCAATTTTAATTAGAAATTATTTTTAAAAAAATTTAAAATCCAAATTTTTAAATTTTTATTAATTTTTTTAGAAAAAAGTTCTTAAAATAATTTCTAATTAAAATTGAGCTGAGAATTTAGGTATAAGTCCTAGTTTGTACATATTTGTACAATATAAAGTCATTTTCTTGGTCATTTTTTCAATTTTGACCTCACAATTTGCCGCGCAAGCCTAATCACAGTGTGTTCAAGTACAGCTGTGGAAATAAAAAAGTACCCACTTGAGGTTATTTCATCCGTTAGTCACCCTATAGAATCGGACCTTTTTGAGATTGTGCACAATTAACATTCTGAGTTAATTGCACGATACAAAATTTGCATAAGGGGCCGTCTTCATATTAAAAATGTTACGAGCTTTGAAATTTCCAATAGCAACACCCAATTTTAATAACTTAGAAATGTTAAGCACTCTTGAAAACCATTAAATCTAAGTTTTTGTTACATTTGGATGAATATTTGACGAGTTATTCAATCGAATCACTTGTGGACCTTTTGGGGACCAACTCTAAAATGACAAGCAAGCATGCATGCAAAGCCGTCTTTATTTATCAATTACACACGTGATCTTATACACAGTCCCCTAAAGGGTAATTATAAAGTATTTTGTGATTTACTCAGCAAATTATGAATAAACATTTTTAAAAATTGGGATTTCGCTTAAACTTCTTGTCTTAAATTTATTTCTTTAAAAATATTAAGGGCTTTCCATTCATATTTTTTTAAAAAATCAATACAATAATTATTTAAAAATATAAAAATTGTTTTAAATACCCCAATATTGAATGCATTTTGTTTGGGTTATTATAATTTCTTTTCAGTAAAAAATTCGTTTCATTATCTTAATTATTTATAGATCGGGATAGTTTTTTATGTTCAACTCATTTAACATTATGGGACCTAAACTTTACACGTCTCTAACTAATCTAATAATGCTTAAAAACTAACAAAATTTGGCATTTCGTATTAACATGGGTCAGAGATTTGAAATATGGATTCAAAAAGGGGTGTTGCTATTGG
Organism: Hylyphantes graminicola; assembly: GCA_023701765.1. Taxonomy (NCBI): domain Eukaryota; kingdom Metazoa; phylum Arthropoda; class Arachnida; order Araneae; family Linyphiidae; genus Hylyphantes; species Hylyphantes graminicola. The sequence goes on along the minus strand of CM043118.1, from coordinate 59,337,710 downwards.
AAATTTTAAAGTTAGTAACATTTTTAATATGAAGATGGCCCCTTATGCAAATTTTGTGTCATGCAATTAATTCAGAATGTTAATTGTTCACAATGTCAAAAAGGTCCGATTCTTTAGGATGAATAACGGAGGAAATAACCTCAAGTGGGTACTTTTTTATTTCCACAGCTGTACCTTCATGTTTAATATCATTTATTTTAGTTTTGGCTAAAGTTTCATAAATTTTAAAACTTGTTTTATAATAAATAAATCCTGTAGAATTACTTATGAAAAAATTATACTCATTTATTGAGTAGTTAAAAATTACAATAGAGATCAAACTATGCTATGTAGTATCTTCTTTGCACATTTTTAAGACTCCTGTGACCCCTTAAGGCGCTGCGTTCGCCAGTGAATGAACACCAGGATGTAATGACCAGGACAACCAACCATTGTCAGATAGCTCCCTACTACATGGGAGGAAGTCAGTGTTTGCCAATCCATCTAGTGGAATGATTTTCAATCCTTATATTTTAATTATATTTACCAAATGTTCATTCACTGGAGCCTGTTGACTCACTGGTCAGTCTGAACCATACAAGCATTGGCCCTCTCCAATCAAACCGTCTATCCATGAATTCAAATCTCACTTCTCAAGCAACATGATGTTATCAGTCATTTAAAATTTGCCTTAAGCAATTAGACTGTATCAAATTAGCCGTGGTGTAACAAAAATATCGTAGAGCTACAAACCCAACCCAACACATGGCTCGTCACCTGACTGTGGTTCTACAGTATGACGCCCGTCGCCAATGGCCCTCGTGTAGCTCTAGTGCAACGATAATTCAAAACCAAACCTAACCAACCCAACACAACCTAATACGTATTCCTTATTTCAAATCATCCAATTCAACTGAACCGAACCAAACGAAAACTTCAGTATTTAAGGGGTCTAAGGAGTCTTAAAAATGTGCAAAGAAGGAACTACAAAGTATAGTTTGATCTGTCATGTAATTTTTTAACTACTTAATATACAAGTATAATTTTTTTATATGTCATTCCACAAGATTCATTTATTATAAAACAAATTTTAAAATTTATGAAACTTTAGCCAAGACTAAAATAAATGATATTAAACATAAAGCTATTTTAACACATTGTGATTAGGCTTGCGCGGCAAATTTTGAGGTCAAAATTGAAAAAATGACCAAGAAAATTACTTTATATTGTACAAATATGTACAAACTAGGACTTATACCTAAATTCTCAGCTCAATTTTAATTAGAAATTATTTTAAGAACTTTTTTCTAAAAAAATTAATAAAAATTTTTAAATTTTGATTTTAAATTTATTTTTAAATAATTTCTAATTAAAATTGAGCTGAGAATTTAGGTATAAGTTCTAGATTGTATATATTTGTACAATATAAAGTAATTTTCATGGTCATTTTTTCAATTTTGACCTCAAAATTTGCCGCGCAAGCCTAATCACAATGTGTTAAAATAGCTTTACGTTTAATATCATTTATTTAAGTTTTGGCTAAAGTTTCATAAATTTTAAAATTTGTTTTATAATAAATAAATCCTGCATAATTACATATAAAAAAATTATACTTGTATATTGAGTAGTTAAAAAATTACATGACAGATCAAACTATACTTTGTAGTTCCTTCTTTGCACATTTTTAAGACTCCTTAGACCCCTTAAAAAAAACCACAACAAAAAGATGCGCATATCTTGTTCGAAGAAGCAATGTCCGACCTTTTCTCCTCTTGTCGGGTTGGGTAGAAGGGCGGCCCCGCTAAAGGGTCGGGGCGACGATCTTCTCGCAAGGGGGGGGAGGAATACGTTGACCTTGCTCTGGAAGCGTCTGCTCTGATGAACTTCGATTCGCTCTCTTCAGAGAGTGAGGATGGAGAGCAGAATAACGGGATGTTGTTTGTACCTGTTTTTTCGTCTTTCTAATTTCTTTTTTGCTGTTGTGCCCATGGAAGATGGTTGCCAGAAGAGATTACACTCCTTGCCAACCTAATTTGGGTAAATAGATATGCTATAGAGAAGATCCTTCTGTGGATGTAAAAAGTTCCATAAATTATTTGTGAATCTATCCAGAAAACATGTTTAAATCATTAATTTCGTTTAAAGTCTAACAGATTGGAATATTATTTGAAAAAATTTCGCCATTTTATCAGAATGAAAAGTGTATTTTGGTTGCATTTTATTAAGATCCTTTTGTAAGTAAATGTTACCTTACAAGAATTTCGAACTAACGGACCAATCGCAGCCTTTTTACTATTTGTTTTTACCCATGTTAGGTTGATACGGAGTGAAGACTTTTTTACACAGATGAATACCAACACATAGGCAATAAAATTTTATTAACAAGGCAAACATCCATGCACTTACCAACTGGGATTCAAACCCGGGACCTATTGGTTGGGATTCAGACACGCTATCCACTATGCCGAGTAGGTGGTCTGGTTTCTTGTAAGATTCAGATAAGGCTTGACCCACTCCCGACGCTTTTGTGAACACCGTTAACGCCTTCGTTTCTAAATAGATTTTTTTTAATTCACTTTTCGTGCTACTAAATTTGTCCTTTATAAACTGAACATTACTCGGGTGTTCATTTCTCTTAGATTTTATTTACTTAGATAAACTTCATTTTCATCAAAAGCAAGAGAAGATGTTAATAACTTTTGAAAGAAAAATTTTAAGAGCTTTATTTGGACCAATCAAAGAAGGTGATGTTTGGAGAAGACGATACAGTTTTGAAGTGGCTAAACTATTTGGAGAGAAAGACATTGTGGCTGGTACTCCACACGCAACCTCAATATTCCATCAACAACTAGGTGGCGCTGATTTACCGCCCATGCTCCTACCACTATTCCAGATTACAACGTTAATGGTAGTACACTCTTAAAACAAAAGATTGAAATCCACTCCTATAGGAGAAGTGCATTTTTGACACTGGAAAGGAGTGAAAATTAATTCCTAAATCACTCGTAATTGCCCTAAATCACTCCTAATCGCCTTAAAATCGCTCGTTTGTTGTTAAGATTGTTGGATGTTTAACAAAACAAAAGAGTGAAATCCACTCATATAGGGGAAGTGCATTTTCAACACGAAAAAGGAGCGAAAATGAACTCAGGCTGAGTTAAAATCGCTCGTTTGTTTTAAGAGTGTATAAAAGCCGAGATAACTCTTCTCCGCCTTGAGGATCCTTTTGGCAGACAATGTGTTATCGAGGCCGCTACAACATTATTAACATCATAAAAACTAGGAGAATTCAATGGCTGGGACATATGGAGAGAATGGACGATAGCAGAGGCACAAAGAAAATTTTCAAGGGGCAATGTCAGGGAGAGAGAGAGAGAGAGAAGAGGTAGACCGAGAAAAAGATGGATAGATGATGTGGAAAGGGATCTAAGGGACATGAAAATTAAGAACTGGAAAGCGAAGACCAGAGACAGGCGGCTTTGGAGTCGTATTGTATGAGAGGTTATGGTCCATCATGGACTGTAGTGCCGGGAAGTTAGTTTTTAAACTTCATTTTCATGCGAAAAATTGTCTCACCAATCGTGGTTAATGAGTTAGGCTTATTGTGCATCGATTATTTTTATTGTTTGATATTATATTTCCAAACCTGTTTGTCCGTAGTTAAACTCACAGTCTCCTTGCACAGAAGCCATGACCATGGACGGAGCTATAAAACGCTCGGAGCAATAAGATGAAGAGAAAATTTCAGCCATTTTATTTTCTTCTCATCTAGTGGTTCCGGTTTTATAGCTCTGTCCATGGTCGTGGCGTCAGTGAAAGGAAGCTGTGAGTTTAACTACACCAAAACCGAACTTAAGTTTGCAGCAGAGAAATGTACTGAGCGGAGGAAATTGAGGAAACAACCCGGCTGGCGCCGCAATTTCGCATACTCTGATTGGCTGCTTCTTCGACCCTGCTCGCACTCAAAAATGAGAACTATTTACCCTTTTTCTCGTAGAACATTTGTATACTGCAAACTTGAGGTAGGTTTTGGTGTATAGGTTAAAATTTGAGCAAAACACAGAAATATTTGGGGGTGGCAGGTGCACGTTAATTCCATAGTAGACTTCAGTTCTTAACATTGTAAATCGGCTGGGGAATCTATAGTCCGTAAGGCGCAAGATTTGCATGCGAAAGGTCTCTGGATCTGATGGTAAAATAGGACAGTATAGAAGGCCAGTATAGTTTCCGACGTTCGGACCACTTTTAAAAACCCACTTGTTTAGGATCCGCGCCCTTCAAAAAGTGTAGAAACACAAAATCTCTACATTGGATTTTCGACCCAATTGTAATACTTCCATTATATCATGTAATTGAAAGTAAAAATGACTTATGCCACTAACAGCTGTTCTCTTAAAACATCCCAAACTACTCAACTACATGAAAACATCTTTACATTTTATTTCGAGATTTTTTTTGTATCTCTTTCGGAGTTTATCGTTCCGAATGCCCTCTTACACACGCGTGGGACGTTTTATTTATTTTTTTAATTGCCATTTCGAAAAAATATCTCGTTTCGTTTTAACTTTAACCGTGATTCCGTTTCATGAGATTTTGTTTGGGATATTTGTTTTTGATTGGTAGATTTCATCCCCGCCCACGAGAATGTGATTGTGAAGAGATAGGACGATGGTGCAGTTCGGTTTGACAAAGTTGTATCTCTTACGGCCTACTCAACTTATAAGGCCAGAGAAGCTCTCTGTGACGACATGCTGTCCGTCCCCAGTCAGTAAAGCGCTTGCCTTGAATGAGATAGGTGTCAGGCTTGGGTCCGGCCATTGTCAAAATAACTGTTGGAATATAAACGATCTGAGCAAAGTAGTCCGACGAATAATTTCCAATGTACACTATTCAAAACAAACGAGCAATTTTAACTCAGTCTGGGTTAATTTTCACTCCTTTCGGTGTCGAAAATGCACTTCCCCTAAGGAGTGGATTTCACTCTTTTGTTTTGTTAGCATCCAATAATCTTAACAACAAACGAGCGATTAAAGATCGATTTTGGGCGATTACGAGCGATTTAGGAATTAATTTCACTCCTTTCCAGTGTCGAAAAGGCATTTCTCCTATTGGAGTGGATTTCACTTTTTTGTTTTAAGAGTGTAGAGGGAGTGCACGTTATGCTCCACCAAAATCCATAGGCCTCTTACGATGTCACCCTTAAAAGTTGTATTGGGTACCTATCAGGTGGCGACTCGCCCCTTGACTTCGGTTCTAAATTATGACGCCGTCGTCAATAGCACTAAGTTCTCGGCGAAACGGCCCGTTCAGCTTTCGTGACCAGCGGCTCTGGGGTGCTAGGCATATGTCCCGATTAGGTGGTCAACCTCACGCGGGACCCCCAGTGTTTAGTTCCCATATATGCTTGGTCGTCCTTTTATCGACAATTAAGGGATGAAAGTTTGAGTGAACCTCGCCCAATTAGGGATACGAACCCAGGACCTGTGTCATTTAAATGCAAGGCACGACCCACTGCGCCACTGGGCCTCCAATAGTTTAACTATAATTAACCTAACCCATGCCAGTTGCCGTTTATGATTCAAGGTGATGCCACAAAAAAAAAATCTACAATATAAAGCAGCAGAATTATGAACATAAAAATTTCGGCAAACACATCAGTTAAACTTTTGTCATACCAATATTATATTGTCCTGATTATGATCTTCTTTGACTTGTGTTTGTGAATGCATATTTGTTTTTATATTTTTCTATATTTAATCCCCTTTGTTTGGTTGTTGTGTATTTATTACATTCTCCCTAATAGTTCTGTACGTACGGAAGTGAACTTTCTGTGCATGTATTTGTAATAGAATAAAGGCCGATGTCTTATTTAATAACATTGAAAATCGGCCTTTTTCACTGTATTAGGGATATTTGTGATTTTAATGGTATTAGCGTTTTGTGAAACCATACACATTGCTGTACTTAAAATTGGAAATCAAAGTGAAGGTAAGAGTGTTTTTTAACAACATAAGAATGAGTTCAAAGTCGCAAACTATTTTTTTTTTTGAATTATATTTCTGTGTAGTAAATAGGGTCATATGGGGAAATTACGAGTCAGAAAACATCCTATTTTTTTTTTCTAAAGTATGACAAATAAAAATATATATGTAATTTAACATGGGATAGGCTTAAATAATTTAGAATGTTTATACTTTACCTTTCTTTTTTACATTATTTTAATTATTGAGTGACCAGGATTTACCCCAGATTTAGGCAATTATGGGTCACACTTGGGGTAAATATGAGTCACCCTTTCTTATAGTAATGCATGTGTACTATTTGCATTGAAGAAAACTCTCTGAAGGACGAGACATTTTATTTTCGGACAACACCAGAAGTACAAGACAATTAAAACGTAGAATTCTGAAAAGTTACGACCGACGATGTTCAGCAGTCAATTTCCTATTAAGTTCGGACAAATATCTCTCGCCAAAGCAAACACAAATTTTTACACAAACTCTTTCAATCACTTAAGTTCACTCAAAAAATCAGAAATTACGAAAATAATTATCTGCAATAAAGTTACGTCATTACAGCATGTCAAAAGTAAATAAATGTTCCAAATTATCATTTTTTAGCACATAAAAAGATTATTTAATTGTGTGATGCATTGTTTTTAAGAAAAAGACATTTAAAAAGAAGGATTTGTTCTTGTTACACTCTTAAAACAAAAGAGTGAAATCCACTCCAGTTGGAGAAGTGCATTTTCGACACCCTAAAGGCATGCATATTTTCTCAGACTGAGTTAAAATCACTCGTTTGGAGTGATCCTGTCGGAGGTTTAACACACAAAGGATCCACTCCAAAAGGAGAAGTGCATTTTCCAGTCTGGAGGAGTGAAATCCACTCAGACTGAGTTAAATTAGGAGTGTTTGTTTTAAGAGTGTACACTTTGTCTCTACTCTAATCCCACAATTCCGAGCAGGAGAGAGTAATAGAGGGCGAAACCTCACTCCCTCAATTTCACGGGAGCGAGAATGAACTATGGAACAACATTGTATCAGTATTCCAATTACACCACCAAAAACCAGCACAAACCACACACCCACAATTAAACAATATCCATTTTAATTTCCCCATTTCTCAAGAAAAAAACAACGCGCAATCTTCGGCTTCCGCGTAAATAAAAGCGCCAAAATGGGGCATTTACCCTGTGCCGAAAAAGCCTGTTCCACGAAACAATGGATGTGTCTGCTTCAATTACTCGAGGAAAAAAAATATCACCAACAAAATGCAAAGTATAAAATAGACCTCAAAATCTACCTGTTTCCTCATTCCTTTTGTAACGAAGGGATGTGTTTTGTGGGTATTTTAGGAAACGAGTTGTTCGTGGTGTAGGTTAAATGGTAGGGTGGTAATACAATAACGCTCGCTATTCGGGACGGTCTGTAGCTTAATAATCCAAATGCAAAAAACTTTGAGACAATTTCTAATCAAGAAGGGGGGAAAAGAATGGATTCATAAAAAACAAACTCGTCTCTTGACCAGGGTTCTTAATTACGAGGCGTAATTAGCTGCGTTGGCCGTAATTGACGACGCCTTGTAATTAAGAACCCTGGTCAAGAGACGAGTTTGTTTTTTATAATTATTCTTTTTTTTATGATTATTTTTTTTAGAATTCTATGTTTTTTATGATTCCATTCTTTCCCCCTTCTTGATTAGTAAGTGTCTAAATTTGATGCATTTGGATTATTCCTTCCAAGCTACAGACTACTCCGAATAGTGAGCGTTATTTTATAACCACCCTGTACTTTTGCATTATCTCTCTTTTCTTGGTTAATATTTGCTTATTTGTGGAAATTTGTCTTGGATGTAAAGCCACGTCGGTATACGAATTAATTGGTGACTCCTTTTATTGTGTTAAGGGCAATAACCGACAAAACCTTCAAATTAATGATTCTGATTATTTTACCCCAATAATTAGAAAATTCAGAAATAACTTAAGTCCTCTTAGTTATTTAAATATTAACTACAAAAATTTAGTTCACGGCTATTTAAAAACAACTCTTACAAAAAATTAACTAATTCTTATGTTGTTAACTAAGAATCAATTTAAAATAAGGGTTCTGTTTTTTCTAATTGTGAGTGCCTTTATTTGGGGCCTTTTACAGAGTGGGCATATTCAACAGTATACTGAGATATTTTTTTGGAGTCACCTTCTAGACGGATCTCGCTACTAACTTCGAAGCTAAAGATTACAACGAATCTGGGGCTCGAACCTGGAACCTCGTGCTGATAAGGCGGGTGCGTAGTAATACTTCACAGCCACTGATTCCAATAAAAATGTTATTATTCTAATTTTGAAGGATCCCCGCTTCGGTTTACGGCAAAATAACAGGTCCGATAATTCCAGTTTTTAAAAATTTGCTTTTAATTTAAGTTATATTCTTTCTAAAACGAAAAACTGTTGATAATTAAAAAAAAATTATTCGTGAAGGTGATGAACGTTAAATCTATTGGTTCACGATAATTTTTGTGAACTGGTAAAGAATAACAAGATATTCTATCTCTTTAAATTCTAACTAGAAAAACGGCGATTGAACCTTCTATTTTTGTTCTTTTTTTTTGTAGTCATTGAACTTTTTTTTCTTAATAGTGACCACATGAAAAAAAGAAGATCGCCTGTTTATTTGTAAGTGACCACATGTGGGATGATAGTCTGCTTTTATTTAATCGAAGTTGTAGTGGTTTTTTTTTTCTTTTTTTCCTAATGTAAACGATGCCAAAATTTTCGGAAATTATTCGAAAGAGTGAATGAACCCGTATTAGAGATGTTCTTACCAGGAATGTTATTTGGAAAATGAGACAAATTAAGGTTTTTATTCGGGAATAGATATGCAGATAGTGTAATTGGATGGTTTTAAAACAAGTTTTAATTTACTATCCTCACGAAAAATAAAAGAATTTTGACTTTTAAAGTACTTTGAGTCTTGTTTCGTAAAATTATTTTCCGTAAATGAAAGTAATTTTCATGCCTCTTAAAGCTTTGAAACTTTTCTTATTTTAACGAGTTTGGCTTTTCAGCGGCTAATATTAAAAAATGGAAATCGATTAATAATTCAATATTTTTTTTCATATGCAATTTGGACCCCGTTTTATATAAAATTTCTAAAAAACATATTCACTATCTATACATTATATTTTTGGATAAATATATATGGGTCTTCTAGAACACTAAAACATGGAAAAATTGCAAAGATTGGTAATGATTCCTGTCTGTTATTCTTAGGTCAGATCAGACACTCAATTACTTAATTTGTTATTTCTTTTATCTAAACATTTAAAAAAAAATCCCTTAAAAAACTTCTTCTTATACATCATACATTTTTGTGACACAAACTTCACTGCATTTGTATTGACTCCTTTCTAAAGTCACTCAACATTGCTCGAATTCAGATTCATGACAACTAATTAGTGCTACAACTAATGGTGATTTGGAGAATACTTCCTTTTGGCACCCGAGGCAGTTTTGTCAGTCTTAACGTTCATTGTGATTTAGTTGATTGTTCAGCCTTCACAATGAGCAGGCTAACATGTTTTTAACTTGCAAAACCCTGAGTAGGGGTCTAGGGGAGGGGGGAGAGGATTTGAAGCCCAGTCGGTAAGGCCCTTACTTACATGCAAAATGATCCAGGTTCGCTTACGAAACATTGCTGACATATATAGTACAATATACAGCCCATGTGGCCAAAACAGTCCGACGAATAATACCCCGTGTAGAGGAAGTGCATATATGCTCCTATAGAATTACCGACGCCGTATTCAATGCCGTTGGTAAAAGTTGCATTTGATGCCCACTCATAGAAACGGTTCTCCACTTGTTTTTCTATATAATATAAAATTGTAATTGTCGTACGCTTGAAAGACACGTGTCTAACGTAGTTTCAGCCAATCAGAAACGTCAGAAACGCTGAAAGTAAGTGTGGCGGTGTGCTTGTTTTGCGCCGGGGCTGCTTCAAATTGCGTCCCATGGCTTTGGTAGAGATCGTTGCTTAGCGCTAGAGCTACGTGATGCCCTGCAGCAGTCGCAATTTCGTATCAATTCCCGAGGATTGGCGAGCAGAGAGCAGTGGGCTTTGCCCCCTAGTGTACATCTAAATTAAGAAGCACGTTGCCAATACCCCTAATGAAGCTCTAATGCGACGCTAATTCTACCCAACCCTTCAATCCATATCAAATCATGCATTGTCCTTTCAAGTCATGCTTTTTTTGCTTTTGAATTGAAATTGAATTTCATTTGCTAATTTGAATGTGCTCAATGCACGTCACATTTTAAAGTTCTACAAAATTATAGTACTTAGCGTATGGTCATCGTTGCCTTCGCGCCATTGAGCCACAACATCCTTTCAAGCAAGACAATTTAGTGCCAACTCAGTGTTTTCCAAGCCCGGCTCGTCACTTGACTGTGGTTCTAAATTTACGACTTCAGTCGCCAATAGCGTGTGATTGTAATTCTGTTTATAGTGGGATTATAATTCAACCTAATTCAAGCCAAGCAATTCCCCTTAATTCACCAAGCTGATGATCTTGACAAACTCAAATAGTCATTTATCCAAGGTTGTTGCAACGACAACCCTACCTACGTTAACAGAGCCAATATACAGTGACACTACTCCTTCCCACACAAAAACAATCTAATTCATTTTCCCAAGCGAGATTCATTTCTTGCTAAGCACCGTCTGTCAACAAGAGATGTTCTGCTTGTCACGCATATCTGGGTGCCACGCCAGTTCAGAGAAACAGGAGACTTCTTAGACATCGACATATAAAAATTATATCGCCAAGACAGGTTAGGTGGAGTCACTGTACTTTAGCGAAAGAGGTTGCCACTTTTGCGGACTTATCCCATTTCTTGGCGTAAACTTCATGTTAAAATATGTTTGAAATTTATTATCAGGAAACAGTCAGTATGTATGCACACAAATGCAGACTTTTATTCCTGCAGTGGACAATAAACTTTTTTTTCTAAATGGGACTTCTTTTTTGGCGGATAAGCCTTTTGCAGACTCGGCATATTCCCCAGAACTGAGAGCCATTTTTTGTGGCACCATCGAGGCGGCTCTCACTAACAATGTTGACGCTCAGATTATAATGTATTTGAGCTCTTGGTTGAGTGTTAAAGTATGCCGATTTTTTTATTTAATCGAGAACCCAAGCTGAATTAATATTCAAGATATCTTTTATTTGTCACATAATTATATAACGTGCGTGAACACCAATTTTCCATCCTGAAAATCGGTCCACTCAGCTGGAGCTTGAACCTGCGATCTTAGGTATTGTTGCGGTGGCACGTAATAAATCGCAATCACTAAGCCAACGTGTTAATAAACTGGGGAATAAGCTATTTCAGGGACTAAACATTGAGGGTTTCGAGCAAGTCAGACCAAGTAACAGAAACTTATGCTGAATGCACACCATTCTGGTCTTATGAGCTGAATTAGGTACATCAAATCTTGGCCCTCTCTATAAGATATTAAGCCACTGATACTTTTTTTTTTCTCTCGTATACGTACTTGCTGAAGTTTTTTAACTCTCAAGTGGCGCATATGGTCACAAGCGTAGCGTTCCATCCCTTTCAGTGAAGTGCAGCATCCCTTGCGATCCCCCAGCTTGGCCATCCAAAAATGTTCCTTTCCTTCATCGCCATCTGACGCCAGGTTAGTTTGGATCGACCCTTTTCCTCTTTCCATCAGGTGCCCAAGTGAGGGTAATGCGAGTTTGGTCTGATGGGGACATTCGTACTATATGTCCTATCCACTGTCATCTTCTTTATTATTGTTTATGTAGGTATGCAATTTGATTTATAGTATATTTCATAGTTTGTTATTTTGTTTGGCCAGTATATGTTAAAAAAAATTATGCTTTTTTTGTTTTTCTCTTGTATACATATGCAAAAGCCATTAAGCCTGATGGCCTTGGCGACAAACCACGTGACTTCAGTGATGATGGCGGTTCACTCTTAAAGTTTGCCAATGCAGTCTATTTTTGTTATGAGTATTTTCCTCTTCGTTGCTTACTTCAACTAGCAGTCTATTTAAATCCCACTTCTTCTGGCGTTCATAAATTCAGAGCTTTGGTGCCCCTCAAAAAAGGGTCATTCCACGTAAAGTTTTCCTCTGTTCAGGTCTGTTTGCGAGTGAGATGATTTTGAGTGAACTGTTGGAAACCGTTCCTGTTTACTTTAAAGCTATTATCAAGTAAGATAGCTTTCAAACTAATAGCTAACAATACAGCTACCGCACAGCTTTGATGGTCTATGGACTCTTACTCGAGAAATTAAGGGGTCTAAGGAGTCTTAAAAATGTGCAAAGAAGGAACTACAAAGCATATAGTTTGATCTTTCATGTAATTTTTTAACTACTCAATATACAAGTATAATTTTTTTTTATATGTAATTCTACAAGATTTATTTAATATGAAACAAATTTTAAAATTTATGAAACTTTAACCAAAACTAAAATAAGTGATATTAAACATAAAGCTATTTGAACACATTGTGATTAGGCTTGCGCGGCAAATTGTGAGGTCAAAATTGAAGACATGACCAAGAAAATGACTTTATATTGTACAAATATGTACAAACAAAGACTTATACCTAAATTCTCAGCTCAATTTTAATTAGAATTTATTTTAAGAACTTTTTTCTAAAAAAAATTATAAAAATTTTTGAATTTTGATTTAAAAAAATTTTAAAAATTATTTCTAATTAAAATTGAGCTGAGAATTTAGGTATAAGTTCTAGTTTGTACATATTTGTACAATATAAAGTCATTTTCTTGGTCATGTCTTCAATTTTGACCTCACAATTTGCCGCGCAAGCCTAATCACAATGTGTTCAAATAGCTTTATGTTTAATATCACTTATTTTAGTTTTGGTTAAAGTTTCATAAATTTTAAAATTTGTTTCATATTAAATAAATCTTGTAGAACTACATATAAAAAAATTATACTTGTATATTGAGTAGTTACAAAATTACATGAAAAATCAAACTATGCTTTGGAGTTCCTTCTTTGCACATTTTTAAGACTCCTTAGACCCCTTAAGCCTGGGAGGGAAGGTTGTCAGAGGGCGATCAAATAGCCAGCAGGTGGTTGTAGTTTAAGCCTCGGTTTCCTCGGAGTCCGTCAACAGATTTAAGCGGTCGGACAAGTGCGGTGAGTGACGTCATACAAACTACTGACATGTATTACCTACGCTAGAGTGGTTTCCTCGGGAGCGTTGCCGGACAACTCAACACGACCGCCAGATTGAGTTGCTGTTGAGTGCGTTGGGAAAATCCTGCACTGAAAAAAATGATGCCTCAAATTCTACCAAATTTATTTGGTAACTGATATTTTGTATCGGTTACCAAACATTATTGGTCCATACAAAACAATTTTACTACTCAAAACCAAATATATTTGCTTAATACGTTCGCAACATTTGGTTCACTGTTCCAAAAAAATATCAACCGATACCAAATTATTTTGTAACGACTACCAAATTATTTGGTAAATGATTTTTAGTCCCATTTACCAAACTTTTTGTCAACGACAGCATTCCATGACGTCACACAAGACTCAAGTCGAGGAAGAAGAAGAAGAACATCTTTCAGCAACAATTGTTGTTTTGTTTATATTGTCGTCGGCCGCTATTTAGAATTTGACGGGTAAATTTATTTTTATTTTAAACATTTTATTGTATCCATAATGCCAGTTGTTAATAAACTGACTTACTGCATTCGGCAGTACAGAATTTCCCTTTTTATGGTCTTGTTTTAAGGCGTTGATCATAATCGTATCAAGCGATCTTAATTACGGCGTTGAGTTACTGTTATAAAGTGTATGTGTGTGGTGCTTGTGAAATTCCTTTTCATTAAAGATGTATCCCAATACGGTAAAATCCTCGTCGCTAGCCAAAAGATTCCGCCAAGATCAAAATGTCGCCGACCGGCTACTACGATTAACGATAACCCTAATCGGTATCTCGTGATATAATGAAAACTATATGTTTGACATTAGTGATTTGCAGCAGTTTCACAATTTGTTTCTGATTGAAGACTACTTTAGGTACTGCTTGCCTATTCGGGCCGGTCTCGATTTGGCGGCTTAACTTTTGCAGTAAAGTAGCGAATACGTACTAGCCGAACCGGACGCCAAAAGTCGCCAAATAGCAATCCGGCCCGATTACGCTAGGTTTCCCTACTTTATTAACCTGATAATTCTTGAATAGTTTTTGGTTCATTTGTCATGAAAATTGTCTTATTAAGAATATGCATTGCTTCAAATTGATCTATAGGGACTGGGGAGCCTGGTAGGTTAAGCACTAACTTAGCATGCGGAAGGTCCCAGTTTAGGGTCCGGGCATCGCCCAAATAGCTGCTGACCTTTAAACGCCTTGTGCAGCCAAAAATGTCCGACGAATAATACCCTGTGTAAGGGAGGGCACGTTAAATATCCTTCAAAGTCCTAACGCTGCGTACTATGTCGCCCTTAATGGTTGCTTATTCAGGTGTTGGCTCATCACCTGAATGTGGTTCTAGAATACGACGCCCGTCGCCAATAGCCTTCGTGTAGCTATAGTGCAACGATAATTCAAACCTAACCTAAATCAAATTTATCTATAACTTTTTACTTGAACCTAGGCCCGAGCATTGCCAAAATAACTGCCAGCCTATAAACGGCCCTTGCTGCCAAAAATGCCCAGCAATAATACCCCGTGTAGAGGGAGTGCACATTAAATATCATCTAAAGTCCCAATGCTGCTTGCAGTTTTGTTTTCGCTAAAAAACATCAGTATCAAAGCTGTATTATAGGGTCTATTGAAAGCCTTAACACTTGTTTGTCGAAGCAGGCAATTTTAATTTGAAAGACATTTTGTTTGGGTTCGTCGACATTCCATTGTTTAGTTTCGTTATAAATCAAAACACGCTCGAGAAGAAGCTCAAAATAGGATTTGCCCTGGTGCTATGCTATTTGTTGAATCTTCCTTTTCCCATAATTATTTATTATAATAGAATTTTCCCCTACATTTTCTCAAAAAAGAAGGTATATCCCTGTTCCCATCCATGCTAGAAATCTACCAAGCCTTTGGCAACGGAGGCACTGCCGGATTATTATTAACCCTTAGTCAATGTACAGATACTTTTCAAGCATGTGTCATCCTTGACAGAATTTTGAACATAATGGGATCGCCGAAGCTATATTATTTTTTTAATCACTACCCAAGAGATGTCGCCAAGCTCAAAAGTCACGGAGCAGGGACTAGGATTAACCCTAATCGGTATCTCATTGCATGTAAAATATATTTTTCACGTTTAAAACACTCATTATTTTTTTTTATCGAAGGAGTTAAAAAGAAATCTTCCCACTATTATTAAACATTTCAAGGTGTCCAATTTTCTAGATACTTAATATGTATTTTATATTTTTTAGAATATTCTTGAGGTCTTGCAGAATGACTGGAAGAAAGAAAAAAAGAACTCAAGTACTCAAAGAGTGGGTCGAATGTTAAATTATAGTTAGAAGTCGATAAGTGGCCGTCGATGTTTTACCGGACTCGTGTACCTGCTCGCGGTAACAAAAACTCTTACAACTCTCCTGCATCTGCAGTCAGGCAGAATGGTCAAAAGACTGAACCGAACACTTTTGAACCATCTATCGCTGTTCACCCATCACAATCAGAATGATTGGAACCAGAAGCTGCCTCTATTTCTTCTGGCCTACAGGAGTGCAGTTTGTGAGACTATCACCATCCCAGGATGCTAATTTGCCGAGAACTGAAACTCCCATGAAACCTCCTATTTGGACGACCGCCAGATGTTGAATATCTTGAAGATCTCAAGGCTTGGTTGGAGGATGTTCGCCAGAGAGAGGATCAACATCAACACCTCATGCATGAAGGCTAGATATGACACCAAACCGGTGATTCTGACCCCCCCCCAGACCGTGTCCCCGTCGTCCTGGACAAGCCCAATGGACCACAGTGGTCAAATACTCCTATACCAGACGCCATTCCGAACCCCATTTGCTCGACTGCCTCGCCCCCCCTCCTTTCTGGACCCTAGCTGGAGCCTGGTCTTCAGCCCGTCCCAATCCCAGAGGAAAACCTACTCTAACGACAAGACCCTAAGCCAACTTCTGCTGTTCGAGGCCTCTTCCGCAGTGACTTTTGTCCCCCGACCATCTCCACCTCTGGTGCACACTCGTGTGTCCCCTCAGGGTGTTAAGACAGATGAAGCAACCATTCCCCCAGTCTCACCTGCTGGCCCACTGATGCCTACTAACGGGCCACTCAGCATCACCACCACTTCGAAGGATGCCTGGACAAGCACTTTCTGCGAAACCTCCTTCCCAAGTAGAGCTGAGTGCGATGGTCACCTTCAAGACATCCATCAAGGTGTCATCAAGGTGGTCACCTTCACGACATCTACCTCATCTCGCATGACACTGACCTCCTCTCCCCCTTGTCAAGTCCGGCCCAATGTATCATCCCCATCCCAGCCGCCCCCGAGTCCTCACCCTCCACCCGCCTTTCCAGTGACAGGGCCTGTTTGGCTCCAACAGACTGGCTGCGCCCCAGCAACTGCCGGCCCCACAGCGGGGCAGACCACCGGGAAACGGCAACCGCAACAACGTCCCCAAAACTGCATGCTGTCCAGAGGAGGACTTGGAAGACACCCCTGTCAGCTGCATCAGAAGAGGGAGCACTCTTCATGTCTCCTTCCCGATGGCCCGCACCCTCCTGGCTGCCCTACTGTCTATGCCAGCGGAGCTTGGAACATGATGCTCCAATCCGTCAAGAGGCATCTCAAGTTGGACCATCTCACACCCATCACCCACATGAAGAAATGGTGCAGGCTGTGCTCAGCCATTAATACCGCCCTCCTTGCTGCCGTAGCCGGGGAAGAATTCACCAAGCTCGTCCATGACCTGTATGCCGGAACCTCCACAGCCTTTATCGCTGGTGATGTAGTTACTGACCACTTGGAGGCTCGGTTGGAGGATGTTCGCCAGAGAGAGGATCAACATCGAAGAGCGTGAACGTAGCTCGGATGTTTTTGTTTTTGAGAAATGGCGGTGCTCTAAAAAGTTGCAACGGTTAACTTGTAAGTGAGAGAGTGTCATTTGCTAAATAAAAGAATTGTTCTTGTGCTTTAAGAGAACTCAGAAAATATTAAAAAGTGCATCATTTTATTCCTCAAACTTTTTTCTATTACAAAATATTTTTTATTAATCCCAATAGATGTCAGCCCTAATTTTTTTAAATTATGATCAGAAACTTGATGATGCCAAATGGCATCACTGGAGCCGAAAGGGTTAAATTCCAGAAAAAATGGCACTTTAAAATATAGTTCATCTAAAAATTTTGTGTTTATTGCTAGATTGCATGTAAATGGTAAAATGATGAAATTTTTTTAAAGTTGAGCATGAAGAACTATATGTGTATCTATTTAAAACATATATTTAATGTTGACATCACCACGTGATACATTATCCCCAAATTATTAAAAGTTAGGTCCACTAGTAGATTTTTGGAGTGTGAGATATGAACCAAAACATTAAGCATCTAAAGTATATGCTAATTCAAACTGTTGTAAAAATAACTAAAACACTTGTCATAAAATATCAGCTGTAAATGTGTGAGCGGTTATTCATGAGATCTTTTGATGAGCAATTGTTTATAGGAAATGAGAATATCAACATCCAATATTAGTGTTTTTTTATGTGCATTCAAATTCAGATTTAAAAATTTTAGATGTACC
Organism: Hylyphantes graminicola; assembly: GCA_023701765.1. NCBI lineage: Eukaryota > Metazoa > Arthropoda > Arachnida > Araneae > Linyphiidae > Hylyphantes > Hylyphantes graminicola. The sequence goes on along the minus strand of CM043118.1, from coordinate 59,319,945 downwards.
TATTTGTCGTTGAACTAATTACATTTAATGGTATAGGTTACAAACTCGTATATAGTGTTATTTCTCGTCAAAATGATGAGCTACCACTTCTGCATCAGATAATTATCGTTGGTAATAAACATGTTTGTTGTGTATCTGTAACATACAATTAAACATGATGATCATGTAGGAGGATACCAAATTTCCGATGCAGCAGTTGCTTGTATAGATAACTTGCTTACTTTCAGTTTAGATACCTTGTCTGGTAAGTGGTAAGTAACCTTTAAACATTGGGAAATCATCCAAAGGAATTATTTATATTTTGTCAAAATTATTGTCGTAACCTGGTCTTTTACACTGCCTATTGTGTATACTTAGAGTTGTGTGATATGTTGCATTCCATTATGGGTTAATATGTGTGAATTCATCCAGACTATATTATATACTTTTTTTTGCCAGATACCTGCATTGATTAAATAAATTGTTATGTAAATGTTGTCAGTTATTGTTTATTTTTATAAGGTAACTTTAAGTACAAACAATCTTCTTTCATTGCATACTTACAAGATGCTAAAATAGTATTAATGCAACATACTTTTGCATGTTTAATTGTACCAAATTTTGAGCAAACATTAAAAACAATTTTTAGTTCATTAGATAATTTTCTGTCAAAATGTGATGCAAAGCAATTATAATTCTGTACAATTCATTATGTGAAAGTCTATAGCTAAATTTTCAACTTATTTATAGTATTAGCTATGTTTTGCCTAAAAATAATTAATACTCATTGATTTAGTAGGCGTAACTAAAGTATTTTGTGAATTTTATCACATTATTAATTAATCAAAAATGTAGCTGTTTTTAATAAAATTTGTTAATTTATATTCATTAATTTAGTAAATATATTACCACATATTATCCTAATATGTGGTAATATATTTACTAAATTATATAATGAATATAAACTAACAAATTTTATTAAACACAACAGCTGCATTTTTGGTAAATATAATAATTTGTGATAAAATTCACAAAATACTTAAGTTACGCCTACCGAATCAATGAGTATACATTACCAAATCGTTAGTAAACACAACAGCGTCGTACGGCGTTAAACAAAATATTTGGTAAAATTTACGAAATACTTTAGTTGCACCCACCAAATCAATGAGTATAAACTACCAAATCGTTGGTAAACACAACATCGTCATACTGCGTTTAACAAAATATTTGGTAAAATTTACTAAATACTTTAGAGTTACACCTACCAAATCTAAGAGTTTAAGTTACCAAATTGTTAGTGAACGCAACTGTGCCTTATTTGGTAAAATTTACAAAATACTTTTGTTACATATACCAAATCGTCATCTGTGTCCGATACCAAAATATTTGGTAGAATTTACCAAATGCCGTTTACTGAATCTTAATGGTAGCATTTACCAAATCTTTATTTGTCCCCTATTGCACCAAAAATCTTAGTTGCTTTTACCAAAATTTAGTACAGATTACAAAACTTTTTTTTGAGTGTGATGACAATGTTTTTTGTTGTTGTCTGTTGCGTGGTGTGCTTGCCAAAAATTCAAAATTTGAGGAAATGACGGAAGGCGAGTAAATTTTCCATTTTTGACATGCAAAGACGAAAACCAAAACAATAGCAGAGTTGAGTTGAGTGAGTTCGCTAGGTTTCACTGTTTTATATGAAACAGAAAAGGATAATGCCTATATTTTTTACATCTAGTCCCTACTAAAAATGGTCAGTAGAGATCAATAGAAAATTTGTATGCGGAAATGACCTACTGGTACCAATAGAAATCTCTATTGATATCTATACAAATCTCTTTTGATCTCTATTGATATCCATACAAATCTCTATTGATCTCTATTGATATCCATACAAATCTCTACTGATCTATATAGATATCAGTGCAGGCCTATTGATGTCATTTGAGATCAGTAGCTTACTGATATTTTCTTTACTGGTGTCGTTAGAGCTCTATTGATATCAATAAGAAATATTATCAGTAGGTTAATGATATCAATAGCTTCTACTGATAACATTAGCGACATCCGTAGAAATAAGTAGACATCAATAAAGCTGCACTTATGTCAATAGTTTTTTGTATTGATCTCTATGGATCATTTTCAGTAGGGGTACGAACATAAAAATCCTCTTTAGTTTGGATAAACACTTAATCTATTGTTGCTGTTGTGATGCCTCCAGGCCGTAGCCTCAAAGACAAGAGGGTTGCAGTAGCATCCGTTGGCACAAGGCTTTGAGTGCTCATGAGAGGAGATGTCTGACTTTTACTCCGAGATGGCGCCACCTCCTCAAATAAGGCATGCCACTGGAGGGGAGGGGCAATTTTTGCCAGACAACCTGCACCCATGGTAAACTGCACAATGACCGACCACAGGACTTTCGGACCCACAGATTTAACGAGCACGTTCTCGCCATGTACTCATCAGGACAACACAAATAGACATGCCTTTCCCGAGATTCGAACCAGGGGTCGTAACCACTATACTAGCTGAGCTACTCTTAAGCTTTTAAAACAAATGTAATAAATAAAATTTTAAATTTGAATAAATTACCAAATTTGCCGATCTAAGATGCAGACCTATTTAAATACACTTCCTTGGCAGAACTAGTAGAAAAACTATTTGTTTTCTGTCTGAACATCCTTATCCGAGGGTCTATTTCAGATATCGCCTTTTTTTCTGTTTCCTATTGGCGGAACTCAGGAGTACTAGAAGAAAATATTTGGCATCCCTCCTTCCCGCTAGGCTGGCTTGTGTCTTCATTTTGAAGTAGGTTTGGGCCTCGGCTGCCAAACTGAGAAATCTTTTTCAAAAACACAAGGGTGTTGCTATTTTACCTCCATGTTTACGAGCGTAAAAGGGTTTCTTGATAGAAAGCAGATATACTATTCTAGAATGCTGGGGAAAATTTGTGTTTGGGTTCTTCTAAAAACGCAATCGCAGTTGGACGCTTTAAAAAGGATCTAAACAAAGTGAGGTTGTGGTTAAAAGTTGTGTAAGAAGAAAAAGTGAAACTTGTCTCTTTAAGGGGTTGAAAGATTACAATAGAAATTGGTCAATGAGATATATATTCGGGTTTAATCTCCCGTTACCCCTTATATCCATTTAAATTGATGTTCTGTTTTACGCTCCTAAAGCTAAACAATTTATTAAATTTTAAGAAACAGGGCTTCATTTTAAAACCTAATAAATATTAATCATTAAAAAAAAACATAATTATAGAGCACTTGCGATTTGACCTTTATAGTTAATAGAACCTGGGATAGCTATTCTTTGTTGGTGATATTAAGTATTTTTTTTTAACCTTTTTAAAGATTACTGATAAAAATGTACTTGCAAGTACAAGTTCATAAAACATATTTTTTTTTACTCATTTATAGAATTTTTAATGTTTTTTACTTCATTTAACATCCTGAGTTTGCTTTGGGTATCCTCTCAGGAATGGACGATTTGAACAAGGCGCAGCGTGGTTTGTTGGATAAGAGACGATTAATCTAGCTGTGACGTTATCGTTGGTGTAATCTATCCAGTCGTCCATTTCTGTTTATAATAACTAGACCCACCTATGCAGCTCTAATTCGGCATTATCTAAATCAAACCAAACACACAATTTTCACTCTGTTACACCTCTAAACTCCCTCTACAATCTGTTCAACCATTGGCGTCATCCACTCTACCAACTCTCTCTCTCTCTCTCAAAAAAAAGTTTTTTTTTTCCCAGGAATATCTCTCGACAGCTCCAGAGACTGAATCTGGCATCTTTCTCGGTAATCTCTCCCGCAGATATTTTGGCATCCGAGACCCCCTTGTAAATTCATGTCTGTGCTAACGACTCCTTGCTAGAGTGTTTATAGCCACGGACAGGTTTTGGAAAGGGAAATGGTAAAGAAAACACAATGTTATTTTTTTTAACGTTCTTCAAAAAAAAAAATAACATTTTTTTTTCAAACTTTTCAAAAAGTACTTTCAGTAGCTAATTTGAATGGCATTTTGCATTAAAAACAATGCTAACATAAATTGCTAACTACAAATGAGCTGTACGGCTTTTCTTTTTGCATTTATACCAGAAAAATGTGTATTTTTAGAACTCAGTAAGTATTAAACATAATTTTTTTTTAAAGTTACCTTGCAAAATACTTTTTAGCATATGTTTGTATGAAAAATATGTTTAGATTTTTCTTACTAAGTAGGGGGAGGTGGGGGAAAATTGTGGTAGGGGGGAAAATGAGGGTTTGTTAAAAAATATAAATTTTTCAACTATACATTTAAATTTTTTTAGACTTTTTCTTTGAAATATTATTTTTAGATGATCTCTAATTACTTTTATTTGGTTTTCAGAATCTGGCAACACCATTAATTCATTGAAATTCTTGTTCTTAAGCTAATTTTGTTTCAGCTGTTAAAATTCACTCTTAAAAACTTCGTTCTATTTATTTTATAAAACATGCTGTGCTCTTAAGCCTTGTTACATGCAATAGCCACATTTTCGAAGAGTATTTCTGTGAAATTAGCTAAGAAAAAATCGAATTTTTTAATTTTTTATAATTTTTTTAATGTCGTGGGGTAAAGTGGTGGTATGGTTAGGCTTAGCTATGCATGCAAGATATAATGGAGTTTTGGGTCTTGGAATGAACTTATATTGGATTATATTGGAGGATATTTCTTAAAAAACATTTTAATGTTATTAAAATATACAGCATTATTAAAAAACTTATTTTATGAGATTTGTTCAAATTTAACTTAATATATTAAGTTTACCAATGCATCTTTAAGAATATGCCCAGAAGCAATAAGCAATTAGTTATTCGCAATTAATTTACTAAATGATACAAACTATAATGTAAAATACTTAACCAAATCAAATATGGAAACTAATATAATTTCCAGAAATATACGATGCAGATTATTTTGTTATGTTCGGTGCAATATGTAAAGTTTTACAGAGCTTCAATTTAATAGTAGAGGACAATACTCTCTTGCTTAACTATTTTACTATTATTATAATCTCTAAGTAAGCTTTTCTGAAATAAAAGTGTAGAGGAATATTAGGAATGAGTTTGCTTCAATTAGTTCTTTATATTAATGATTTTTGATTTAATCATATCGTTATATTTGGGCTACCCCCATTTTCCCCCACCCTGGGGGAAAATGAGGGTATAAAACTAAGTTCCCAAAATTGCCAGATATTGAAGCATGTGGTGGAAAAAAATTATATATTCGAAATCTAAACAGTTCAAATGTATGTTATATACAAAAAAAATCTATGAAAATTAGTTAAAAAGTAGGTGTTTAATGAGATGATTTTAAAAAAGCTCGATTTTACCCTCATTTCCCCCCCCCCCCCCCCCCCCTACTTACTTTTCAGTTATAAACTAAAATATCCAAGCTTTCCGATAATATACCAAAGCTGAAGCAAGTGATTTTTTTTGTGTGCCAATAATGTTTGAACAAGAGGGTCAAGCAATTTCGGATGTCCTCGAAAAAAACAAGTTTTTCCATCCGTAAATTTACAGGGCATTTTGCATAAATATTAATTACATATTTCTGACATAGTTTGTTCATTCCTAATACACGAAAAATAAGTTTTTTTACCTCTCAAAACCACAAATTCTACAAAATTGAAGCACTCCTTAGAAAAAGTTAAACATTACATGTACTTTCAAATTTAAAATCAAAACATGCTTTTTTAAATATATAATTGCTTGGAAAATGGTAAGATTAAAAAAATATGTGTAGGACTTTTTCTCGAGCTAAAATTTTATGCCAGTACATTTATACAAACAACTATGTAGTAGTTTTGACGACTTGATGAACGTATCTTTTGCCACACTAGGTAATTTTAGACTAATTTAGACCCTCTAGGTCAATAGCTACAGGCCGTGTACGTTCTTCTGAATTACGACGTTTCTGTGACTCTGTCTACAAGCCATATAAATAAAAAAAATAATAAAACTAATTTATTTCACTCATCATTCTGCAGTATCATATGTATTTTCCCCCCATTGAACTTTTACTTGAATCATAATATTTGTAAATTTATATATTACACACATATAAAACAGTATTCAATACTTAAAAAATACCATAAGGTTTCTTGAAACAAAATAATTTTTAGAAAATTTACTAAATTCTTTCTCGGTTTTAAACAATTTGGATCTTTCGACACATTCACCTTTGAAACAATAGAAATTGATTTCTATCACTTCTGCCAAGTTCATAAAAAAAAACTTAATTTAAAAAAAAAACTCTTCTTATAAATTAGCACAATATAAATAACGGTTTCCAAAAGACAACTACAAACCCTCACATCATCACGATCCCCCTTGTGTTGTTTTCTCAGCCTTTATGCGCGGCTTGGCGGTAGAAAAGGTGTGACGGATCAAATGCCCTCCTTGGATTTACGAGCTTGTTCAATTGTGTTGGCGTCGTTTGCGATGCGTTAAAAAAAATAAAACTGTTTTGGTATGTACTGGCATATGGGCACTTAAAAGCAGTTCGTAAAATTTTTATTGTGTGAAAAAAGGTATTTAAAACTGTTGGATGATTGTGTTAGTAGGTTTTCGTGGAAGTAGATGTTGAATGGTTAACACTAATGCGTTTTTTGGAATTGAAAACTCTTGCTGCCTGGCGTCTACAAAAAATAAGCATGTTAATCAGTTCCAATATTGACCTGGTCCGATAGAAGAAGATCCAAATATCAGTTTTCAATCTTTGATTACAGGTATCAGTCGTTTGTTTCTATAAAAAAAATGAAGTTGAACAAGGGTCAATACGTTATTAGAGTTCGGGGTCCGGTACCTTCCCCAACTTTTTTTTTATTTATGAAGTTATACTACTCAGATTTCATACACTGGTGCATCATGCATTAATAAAACCTATTAGCAAAAAAATTTGAAAAATACTCAATATTTTCAAAAATTTAATTTTTTGTTAAATTTTTTTTACAATTTTAAAATCCCTACTCCTCCCTAATTTTTCGACTTTTTATTACCAAATTTTTTATATGAGTTACCCAATAATATCTTAACAAAACTATGCATCCAAGTTTTAATCAATATTCAACTTTTTTTTAAGAAATAATTTTCGAAATTTTATCAAAAAAATTCACTAAAAACGTAAAATTTAAACTTTGAAATTTTTTGAAAAAATACTAACAACATAAATAAAGAGTTTTAATGCATAGTTTTGTTCATTATACTTTTAAGATGCTATAGAAATTTACAGAAACTTTTTATGTATAATATTAAAAGAGGAGTAGTGTTTTTCATTATCCTAAAATTTAAAAAACACGAACAGAGACACGAGCATTTAAAGTATAGATCCGTGATAGGATACTTGAAGAGTGAGTCTCATTCAAAAATTAATAACTCAAAAGCTAATGGATAAAATGTGAAGCGGTTTTTTGCAAAATGTTAAGAAATGTTCAAATAATATTTTTAAAAAAATAATAAAAAAATTGCATTTTTCATGATTTTTGGGTACTGGACCCCCTTAAAAAAGTTATTGAAAAGTTTGAAATTTTTCTTTAAAAATAATTTCTTTTAGTAGTTAATTTTAAAGGCATTTTGTATTAAACACTGCTAAATTAATATGTAACTACAAATAAGTTAAATGGTCTTTTTTTTTGCATTTATAGCACAAAAAGTGTGTATTTTTAGAGTTTAAGGCGTGTCCTTAAGTAGCTATTAAACATAATTTTTTTTAAAAAAAATTCTTTGAAAAACATACTTTTTAGAATATATTTGTATGAAAAGTATGTTTAGATTATAAGAATATGCGTGTCAGATTTTGCTGGGGTCTTACGAGATTAAGTTCACTTTACCAAAATAACTCTCCGTTACTTGCCTCCCTGTAAACGTTGGGGCCTCCCGCAAAAACGGAACGAAGTGGGAAAAAAATGAGCAGACAAGACGGCTGAAAAGCAAGACAAATGAACGAATCACATGAGAAGTGTCACCAGTCAAAGAGATCGAGGGGATATCAAAGAAAAGGACACTGTTCTTTTTAACCTGTTGTAGAGATAAAAAGTATTATTTCGAAGTACGAAGTTTCGATAAAAGTACTATTTCGAATAGTTTAAAAAAGCAACGTACGCCTTTTTTTAATCGTATTAATAACGCAAAGTTTTTTTTGTATCTTTTATTTGTCAAAATGCTAGATGAACAGTTGAATTTTTTTCAAATTAAATTAAGTACGGGATATATTTCGTTGTTTTTCAAAAGAGTAGAAGAATTTCGGAATGACGCTGTATAATATGGTGCGGAAAAGCAATCTGGAGTAATAAGTTTGTAGAGTTGATTTGTTTATTGGGAAAAGCTTATTTTGAAAAATGTATATATTTTTTACATATCTCTTGGACAAAATTAGACCAGTTCTATTATGTGTGTGACCCTGAGAAAGTCCCAAAAAAAAGTGGGTCGTCGTTGACGTCCTTCCACGTCAAACCGAGGCAATTTAGTATGTGCTGGGGACTGGCTTGAGCACATCCACGACAGTTGGGGCAGTCAGGGAACAGCTTGGATCCGGCTTCAAACTCTTTGTGTGTCCCATCCTGAATCTGGAGAGAGCAGTTTGGTCTTGTCTGCATAGCTGCGATTTAAAAATCTCGCCTGGTTTCTTAGCACCATATCAAAAAAATCTATGCCCCCATAAATCAATTTAAAGGTTGATATTTTACCCAGAATATCAAGAAATAATTTTATTTGGAATAAATTATTGTAGAAAGGTTATATATTTAAAGTTTTTGGGGACACATTAGTATAGTGTATTTACATTTAACTCGCGGGATAGCAGTGCAGAGAAAACAACAAGGTTATAAAAAAATACAATTTCCTAAGGCTGAGGAGCCCAGCCGGTTAGGCATTCGCCTAGCATAAGGATGGTCCAAGGTTCGGGTCCGGGCATCGCCAAAATTACTGCCGACTTATAATCGGCGCATGCAACCAAAAGTGTCTGACGCATAATACCCCGAGTGGCGGGAGTGCACGTTAAATATCCTTTAAAGTCCCAACGCTGCATACGATGTCGCCCTTAACTGTCGCCCTTAACGGTTGTGTTGGGTGCCTACTCAGGTGTCGGCTTGTTACTTGAGTGTGGTTCTAAAATACGACGCCCGCCGCCAATAACCCTCGTGTAGCTCTAATGCGACGATAATTCAAACTAAACTAAACAATTTCCAAAAGTATTCAAACTTAAAATAAAACTGTTCCTTAACAGCAACAAGACTTCTTGCTCTCATAGGGATCCTGGCAAAATATCCCCCTCCTCTTCCCCCAAGAGAGAAATTTTTTAGATCCGTTGGAATGCTAAAAGGTCCTCCATATCTCCCATCTTGAAAAAAATAGAACAACTTTACGAAGATGGAGACACAAAATGGCGGCCTCTTCCCATCCTTCCAAGAAATGTGAGAGCTAATAGTCTTTTTGTAATAGTAGTTGTTTGTGTGTCTGTTTATTTTTTTTTTAATGTAGTTGTAATAAGTATAGTAATTATTATGAATATAATAATTGTTGTAAAAAATATTGGCGATCAGTATTACACCAAAACCGACCTTAAGTTTGTAGTATACAAATATTCTACGAGAAAAAGGGTAAATAGTTCTCATTTTTGAGTGCGAGAATCGAATACAAAAAGGTATTTCACATTCAATAAACAAATTTATTTTTTATTTCAAGACATAAATTTATTATTTTTATTAGTTTAGCTTCAGTTAGAGTGTTATATTAATTATTTTTTCCTTCGATTTTGACGTAACAGGGCGCACAAATATTAGGGTCAGAGGAGCAGCCAATAGGAGCAGGCGAAATTTCGGCGCCAGCAGCGTTGTTAACGCAGATTCCTCCGCCTAGTACATTTCTCTGCTGCAAACTTAAGGTCGGTTTTGGTATAATTTAGGTGTCCGTAGGTTATATCCCGTTATAGATGACATCGATGTCAATCAGTTCTTCGATAGAGAGAGCAACAGCTATAATTATGCAACTTCTTATGATTCAGCAGAAATAAATTGGATTTCAACACACAAAGGGGATAACACCTAAAGAATCGTAGTCGGATTTGTCGACTTTTTAAAAAAATCTCCCCAAATTGAAATGACAACAGAACAATATCACCTAATTTCAAAATGGCCGACTAAAAACAACAAAAAAGTATACTTTCAGGAATGGCTTGAAAAATATAAATAACTTTAAATATTATGCACAAAATGTTAAAATACCAAAGAATTGATTTTAAAAAGTAAATAATTATTTAAAATCGTTAATCATATAATTAATAAAAGATTGGTGTAAAAAAACTCAGAATAAATTAAATGCATTTAAGATTGAAATGGATTAACATTTAGAAATTGGCAATGCAATTGCCAATTTCGCCAAAGGTTGCCATAATACCAACTTGTCGGTGTTGCCAAATTTGGCGTAAATTTGCCGGACACGATTCTATAGGTTACTAAAAAATGCGTTTTAAACTTCTGCGCATTGACTGACAATTTTTTTTAAATATTTACACAGAAATAATAAAGTTCTTAAGGGAGAATGAGATCGAATAACAGAGGATCTCCAAATCAAAGTGCCCCAGTGTCAATCCAGTTTAACCTGTTTAACTATAATTACACCAAACTTAACCATAAGTACTGGACCGTATTCTATTCTAAATCGATGGCATTGGATTCGTTATTTTAAACTAACTTCTATTGTTTTCCTGCGTACTAAAAACCAATTTTAAATTCATAAACAAAAATTATTGTGTACAATTTAATGAACTTCCAAATAGTAGAATCATCCCTATGCCTCTTACATCTTTACCTAAATCCTAATAAAATGTAATCCCATACGAGACCATATAATTAACTAGAAAAATTGAATGCATTTTGTAATGAACATGCTTATTTTGCTTATAGAAAATATTTTATGCTTGTAAGTTTGCTCAACAGAATAAATGAAATATATTCTATAAGCAATTGCGCCTTTTAGATATTTGTCTATTTTTTATTGTATGGTTTCAATTCAAATAATATTGTTCAATTCATATAAGAGGCGATCTCAAAATCATAAAATTGTGGAATGTGCAACTTTTTAACGAAATGTTTTTCAGTATTAAGGAATTTTCTACTTCTAAAACAGAAAAAAAAAACGTAGGGCTTCAAAAAAAGGAGCAATCTTTAAAAAAAAATTACAGATATTTTTCTTCACTTTGTAGACGGTCACCTATTTTTAGACCATTTTGGAGTAGGAACTTTTTAGTACTGAAAAATGTCTCGCTAATACTCTGCTGCAAATTTTAGGTATGTGAGATCTCCGACTTAGTATATGCAAGTTGAACAATAAAATCATGTATAAATATTTGAGAAATGTTTTGCATACGTCCGGAAAAATAGCGGTTTCTAATACCTCATTCCAATACACATAACTTTTCAAATCAATTGTTTGCATTATATAAAAAAAACCTCTCTGAACTTCCTTTTGCAAAATATCTAATTGATTTTCAAAAGCGAAAGTCAGGGTGGGCCAAGAACTGCTTCATAAACTTAACATAGCAAGTTAAAAGAAGGATGTTTAATATTTAACTCCTTCTGTAGTCGAAACACTGCCTACTGCAATATAGAAATATAATAGAAATTTCAATTTTCTCAGGAATTAACAACTGTTGGGCTGTTGACCTAGAGGGAATCAACTGTCGGTAATGGACATCTGGAACGGCCACGCCTACGATGACGTCGCAGCTACGTCACACACCGTCTTCACGCCCACAAACAAACCACGCCCCGCCTTGTTTGAAATGTCTGTTCCGCTGCCTGGGAATATGTCGGGACTCTTGAAATGTCTGTAAAGAAAAAAACATTTACATTTTAAGAACAGGTAAGAATTATTTCATCAATAGTTTGTCTCCCAGCCATCAGTTCATCGTCACTCTCTCAAGTGAGATGTCTCCCTGAGTGACTGAGATAGTTAATTGCGGAATATTTTGGGTGTGGGACAATAAGAAAGACAGGAATTTCTGTTGTTGTCTTGAAGCTTACGTGGGTTACTACAGCAATGGTCTATAATTTTTCCAACAGTGCTAATCAGTACTTACAAATGGTAAACAATACGCTAAACTTTTCACTCTAAAAAATGAAGGCTCAAAAACGAAGAAATTTTCCTTAATTTTGACGATGCCGTTTGCTGGCAAATGCTGCGAGTTTTTCTTTCCTCAAAGTGAAGAAATTTGATTCGTCATTTTTATGAGGATTCGAATTTCGTCTAATCTAAAGAAGTATTTCGTCATTTTTGAGCATTTGAGTACAGTAATGAGCTTCAGTTTCCTCAAAATCAAGATACAGAATCGTCAAATCAAGATCGTTAAAGTGAGGATTCGCATTTACTCAAAAGTCACGTGATAGTTTGACGAAACAATCCTCAAAATTAACGAAATGAGGCTTGGGTATTCATGAATCGTCAAAAAAGAAAGTGTTATTTCTGAGAGTGTAGTTAATTGCGGGGTGTTTTGGGTGTAGGAACAAAACGAAAGACAGGAATTGTGGCTGTTGTCTTGGAGCTTACGTGGGTTACTACAGCAATGGTCTATAATTTTTCCAACAGTGCTAATTAGTACTTGCAAACGGTAAGCAATATGCTAAACTTTAAGCTTATAAAAAAAGGAAACTTGTACTCAATAATATCCTATTAAGACCCGAGCAAAATCCTACACGTATATTCTTAATCTAAACATACTTTTCATACAAATATATGCTAAAAAGTATGTTTGCAAAGTAATTTTTTTTTAAATATGCCAAGAGTTACTGAGAGACACACCTTAAGTTGTAAAAATAAAAAAAAATTGTGCTATAAATGCAAAAAGAAAGGTTGTATCACTTATTTGTATTTAACAGTTTATTTTAACGTTGTTTTTAATGAAACCTATTCAGGAAGGGGGGTACGGACAGACAGACGGACATTATGACAGCATGTCAATACCTACTTTTTCGGGTTTTTTTTTCAATTCTTTCGAGCTAAAAAAATAAATAAAAGTAGGCTAAAAATTAGCAACAATATGTATATAACGACAAAAAAAAGTTACAAACTTTTCAACATTTCACATCATCCTCACGAAAAAAAGCGAAAGACTCCCCAAAGTGCCGTAACTAACACTTTAGGACTCCCCTCTACACACAAAAAAAAACAGCATAAATAACTTTTAGACTCTATACCATTTCCGTAGGACGGGAAATGCGAACAAAAATACATTCACACGGCATCGCCCTTTTCATTTCACCATTCCTTTTATCCTAATTATTATCCTTTTTTCCCGGACGGAGGAGTAAATCCTCTTTTGCCGGATCATAAAGAATAATATTTTATCCTGAGGAAAATAAATAATGCATGGCTTTTAGTACACCAATGCAATGTGTATATTTTAGCTACCACACTACTTTTATGACTTGGTGACTCCATTTGGAGATATTTTTAAAACCGCCCCACAAACAGCGCGTTAATTAGTTCCGAAATTGACCTGGTCCGATAGAAGGAGATCCAAATATAAGTTTTCAGCCTTTGATTACAGGTATCAGTCATTTATTTCTAAAAAAATGAATTTGAACGAGAGTCAATACGATATTAGAGTTTTAAAAAAATTAATGTAAACTTTTTTCAAACTTTTCAAAAAATTCTTTTAGTATTTAATTTTAATGGCATTTTGCATGAAAAACAATGTTAAATGAAATGTAAACTACAAATAAGTGATACGGCTTTTTTGTTTGGCATTTATAGCACAAAAAAATATGTATTTTTAACGCTTAAGGCGTGTCTCTCAGTAACTATTAAACATATTTTTTAAAAAAATTACAAAATTCGTTTGCATTTTTGCATATATTTGTATGGAAAGTATTTTAGATTAAGAATATTCGTGTAGGATTTTGCTCGGGTGTTAAGAGGTTAATTCCTTTCAAATAAATCGGCAATTTGATAGGAAAATAATAATTTTCAATTTATCTGTCCGACTACAGATATTTAGTACTTGTTTTTGTTCAGAAAAGAATCTTATTTTGTAGTATCATGCTTTTTTTTCCTAACTGGTAAATGCATTTGTATACAAACTTGGACAGATAATTATTTTTAAAAAAATACACTTGCTCTATTTCTCTATAAAGAATTTTGTAATTCGAATTTGATTTTAATTGTTACAAACATGTAGCTAATCATTTCCACATCTCAATCTCCCTAAACATGTTAAAAGCAGACAAGCTATTATACATGTAGAAACTGTCAATACTCCTACCGCAAAAAAAAAAATAGATAATAATAAATAAAAAAACTTGTTTGGCTTCTTTTTTTCTAAGACTCTACGCCAACCACTTTTGCCTTCAAGAGTGCCGAACTCCAGGTAAGATTGTAAGAATAACGCAGACGATAAAAAGGAGGGTCGTTTGGGGGTGGTGACCTTGAGCTTCTGGGGGGGGGGGGTCACCCATTAGACCCCCCCCCCCCCCCCCCCATTTGGTGGCTCCCGATCTCGTGACGCCACAATGCTATTTCGACGTGTGAGGTCCGCTGACAGGTTTGGTCGCCAATGACCGCTGATTTGGCGATTTGTGGCTTTTTATTTTCATTTATTTTTGACAGTCACGTCCATCACCCGATCAGTTAACGAGAGAGTGCGTACAGAAAGAGTCGACCTTTTGGTCTATGGTGGTGGCTCTAACTTAGTTCTGCTCTGTATGATGGTTCAACTATGGATTTAGATCTTATGATTGATAAGTTCTACAACATTATATCAGTCATTTAATGGTTTGGGTAATTAAGAAATCCCCAAAAATTTTGCTTTGAGTTTCTGGTGCTCTTAAAATCCGTCGTTGTCTAATGCCTTACAACAACGTACAATCGGGGCTCGGATGGCCGAGAGGTTTGGACCATTGCGCTAGCAGTTTGCGAGCAGTAACGGGTGCAGGTTCGATTCCCGCCTTTGCCCTGGATGTACTTCCTCTCTCTGTGACACTAAAAATAATTATGAGCATATTTAACGTGAACTCCCTCGACATGGGGTATTATTCGTCGGATATTTTTGGGCTGCCCTGGACGTTTATACGTCGGCAGTTGTTTTGTCGATGCCCGGACCCGAGCCCGGGACCTTTCGCATGGTAGGCGGACATGGGAAAAAAATCCTAAGGCATTTTACGCTGCTACGAAAATAAAAAATAACCCAGCAAAAGTGTTAACCGGTCCACGTGCAAATCAAGAGCCTAAGTTAAAGACATGAGCCAAGGAGCCCAGTTGGTAAGGCGGTTGCTTTGCGTGCGAAAGGTCCCAGGTTCGTGCCCGGAGCATTGACAAAATAACTGCCGACCAAAAATGATGCAACCAAAATGTCCGACGAAAAACCCTTCCTATGTGGAGGGATTGCACTGCTCCATATACGATTGGGACGGTAAAAAGATGCGTTAGGTGCCTACTCACTACTCGGGTTTCGGCTGGTCACGTAACTTCCAAACTACGACTTCGTCACCAATATTCCTCGTGTAGCTCCAGTGCGACGATTATTCAACCCATCCCTAAGTGAAAGTCTCTGCCGTTATTCTAATTAATAATACCAATTAATTAGGAATTGTATCGCTAATAAATAGACATACGGTCCCCGGGAGTTTTTCGCACGCCAAGTGAAAGCCAATGCAGCAGATTTCCCATAGAAAAGTCGCCTGACAGGAATGCATAATCGGGTCGCCATTGAAAATGTGAACCAACGCCATTTCGTGACACCTATTTGATCGTAAACTGGGGATCAATCGCCGATCCCACTAGCGATTCCAATGAGATGAAGTACAGGGTGTCCGTAAGAAAATGTCCGAGTTTAGGAGTTTATTTTATACTACACTCTTAAAACGAACGAGCTATTTCAACTCAGTCTGAGTTAATTTTCCCTCCTCCAGTCTAGAAAATGCACTTGGCTCCTATAGGAGTGAATCCTTTGTGGGTTAAACCTCCGACAGGATCACTCCAAACGAGTGATTTTAACTCAGTCTGAGTTAATATTCACTCCTTTTCAGTGTCGAAAATGCACTTCTCCTACTGGAGTGGATTTCAATCTTTTGTTTTAAGAGTGTAAAAAAGCAAATTATACATAAAATTGAAGGAAAACTATAGTAGGTCTATCTAGAATGCAAGCTTCGAAAACATTTTCCTCCCCTCCCCCACATGCGGTATTCTTCGAAACGGCGGAAGCGTGTTTTTTCCCCACCATGAAGAAATACTAACTGTTTTGATTGTAAACCTCAAGCGCGCTTGGATTAGATGAGTGATGTTCCCCCCTTTTCCAAGAAAACCCAGTGAAGGGATGGGGGAAGAGTCTTTTCGAGGCTTACATTCTGGCTAGAAATGGTATAACCTAGGTTTTCATATAAGTGCTTGAGGTGTGCCACTTTAGTGATACGGCACACATCCAAACGAAAGTGCAATTCTTCCCATACTGTTTGTAGCAAGTCCGGAGTAATGGAAGCAAGTAATGAATAGATGTCACTGCAACTGTGAAAACGATGTAGCAGTACAAGCGCATGCGCTTATCTGAAACTGTTGGAGTTATTCTTTTATTCGTCAACTTCAACCACTGCTATCGAACGATTACAGCTGATACTATTACAAATAACAATTTGAAATTCGGACATTCTTTTACGGCCCCCCCCCCCCCCCTAATATTGAAGTTTGGAAACAAATGTTTGTCGTTTTAAAAATTGCATTGCTTGCGTTTAAATCTATCATTACTGAAGTAGTAAGAAAAAATAATAATTTTACATTGGTGATTCGATGTTATAGAAAGGGTATACCAGTTTTTTTTTTTTTTTTTGCTTGTTATTTAGAAAATATATTCGGCTCGTGGTACAAATTGCATTCCTGCAAAAATGAAAGCCAAATGTGCATATTTTGTATTAAGTCAGTTACGATGCAATATTTCACATTTAATTCTTTCAATTAATAAAAAAATAAGCAAATTATAGAACTTCAAAATTCTTTTTTTAAAAGGTGAAAAATATACTTTTATGTTTTGTGGATCAAACGACTAAAAAGTATACTAATTACTAATTATAATTTATTTTTTAAAAAAATTGTTTAATTTCTTAGATAGTATTTGTTAACCTTTCCTTTATTTAATTCGAAGAAAAAAATAATAATAACGCAGGTATTGACCTAGTGACCTAGCGATATTCTTTCTTCCGTTAATTTGTCTGGACTTCCCCTTTCCCCCCTCCAAATTCCGTTCAAACAATTTTATTTAAAAAATTATCTTGATAAAGTATGACATCAGAGACTTGTATTTCATACTTTTTAGCCATCTGTATCTTCCTTTCCGTCCGTTCGTCCTATGACAGTTTATTTTAACTTCAGTTCTATAGTGAAACTCATAGTTTCCTTGCACAGAAGCCACGACCATGAGTGGAGCTATAAAACGTTATTTTGTCTTCATCTGATTGTTCCGCGCGTTTTATAGCTCCGCCCATGGTCGTTGACTCAGTGCTAGGAAACTATGATTTAACTATAAAATATCTATTATAAAAATTACTTTTCTGTTCGACAGGCCTTTATTACCGTTCTTTTATACGTTTCGTCTGTCTCTCCTTCTGTTATTTTAAGAACTTCAGTGAGTGTTGAAGCAGTAGAGGAAAGTAGAGGCTATTGTAGTTTTTCCAGAAGTCCTTGTTTTCAGTAGCCATCTGTACCTGAATATATGGATTACAATCTATTTGGAATACACAGCAGTAAACCCATGTCTAACTGTCTTTATGTTATCAACATATACACCTACCCTGCCGGCGACAAACAGTTGCCTAAATCAAGCGTTCCTACCGAACTTTCCTGAGTCATCCGCCTATACGTTGACCCTTTTAAAAGCTTTCTTATAACAAAATCTTAACTTCTGATTGGTCAGTCAGGGAGCGCTGGACATTCCTCGCAATTTTTGTACGCACTCCGTGACACTCTCTCGTCAACTTCAGACGATAACTATCATCTCTCGATGCGTAACTAATTCAATAAAAGACTTAGTACTACCCACGTTTCTCTGTCGACTTATTTAACATACACACATTAACTTTTGCAAATAAAACCTTCCAGCAAACCCTAAAGTAGTCTCTTCCTTTAAACACATATAAAGTTCGAACACTTTCACTCTCTTCGCTTCTTTTCATTATGCCCCATCATTAAAAAGAAATAAAAGAATGAAAAGGTGGTTGGACTTGAGTGCGCACAAATCGATTGACTAGAAGAACAAAAAAAAAAAAAAAAGGAATTAGCAGACGACTAATAATGTATTAAGGTGCGGATCAACTCGCCGAAAAAAGAACGAGTTGATATCGGGAATCGATCGGTTCGGTAATGTCCGAGAGCAATTTGAGCTGATTTTTTATTTGGTTTGTTTTAGTTGGTTCTTGTGAGGATAGATGGCGGCACGCGTATTGTTATAGGGTGATATTTTTTTATAAAGGCGTTCTTTTTTACTTTTTCTAGAGCTTTTAAGGGTATAATGTGAAAAGATAGATGGCGACACCTGTATCGCTACGAAGCATTATTTTTTTTCCAATTGATATTGAAGCCACTAGGAGAAATTATATAAAAACTGAGAAAAGTAAAAAAAAGATAATAACTAAAAGTTTAATTATTTTTAAACGTGCTTCTATGGATCTGTTGTAGAAAATATTCAGTTTTGTTTTTGATTTTGGCTGTCTTAGAGTTTCACAGTTTTTATTTGTTGCTGTGGGCAAATTATTACATATTTTTAAGTTATAAATAAAAAAACGTAATAATTAATAATAATAAGTTTTACTCATCTTTACCGTATCACATTCATTTTGAGTTTTGAAATTTGCTGATAGTCGCAATTTTGTTACTTTTTATATTAATTGATATATTGATCTACAATTTATTTTCATTGTTATGTTAAATCTTGAATTTATTGTACAGTATATGAAGAAAATAATTCCGTGAATTCTTGAAATTCACATTTAAAAATGGATAACGAACTCTTAGGTGTAAACGATTGAGCTAACGCAAAACTCTCGTTCACAACAACAGCAACACTAGGGGGGGAGGTGAGACAATTTTAATAAAAGGTTACTAGTTTCTTGTATCATTGTAAAGAACGAAAGGAGTAGATTTTGTAAAATTAATTTGTTTTGTGAAAATCGCACACATATTTAGTATTTTCAATAATTTTTTGAAGTTGGTAAAAAATGGAGTGCGCATTAAGTTCTAACTTCAAAAAATTATTAAAAATACTAAATATGTGATTTTCACAAAACAAATTATTTTTATGAAATCTACTCCTTTCGTTCTTTACAATGATACAAGAAACTAGTAACCTTTTATTAAAATTGTGGCGGTAATTGACTTGCAAATGTTTTCCATAGGAATAACATTACGATTTTCAAGATTGAAATTCCCAAGGGAGTCCTCTTAAGTACAACTTTTTATTTACTTGTTCACTTGCTAATTCCAAGTTATTTTAATACATAGGCAACATCTTTAAAAACTACTCTTCAGCTGGAACGCTGGATGAACGCTAAATAGCTGAGCTTTAAATTCTGTGCAATTTTTTTTTTTTTTTTAAATTTTTAACGTTTTATTTTAATAATACGAGAATACCTCTTCATTCATTCAAAATCCTTCCAAGTGTCACTTACATCTCTGCCTAACCAGACAAGTCAATATATCCCAATCCATCTCGTTGATCTTTAAATAGCCTTGATTGGCGAGGTTCAAATTTATGGCGCCGAGTGAAAACACCGGCCTAATTGGCTGCAAGGAATTTGATTTGAGAATTAGCGAGCGATTCGGGGAGTGCGTATAAAGGGACGGGTGGTTGGATACTAATTGGATAACATGTTTTTTTTATCGCAAAAATTTGTGTAATTACTATGTTTAGACTAAAAGGTAGATCATGGTACTCAAAAGGTTAGATCCATGTGTTTTATTAGATTTAGAAACGGAAAATTGTTTTATTTAAAAAAATATTTTTTGCAATATCGTGCAAAAAATTATTGCTATAAAAACAGAATTTTTATTCCCGAAAACCGTTCTGAAAATTGGTATTTTTATTGTAGATGTTATTAAATAAATATTAATTTGATTAATGTATCCGTTTTTCAAAAAACTCTGAGCGCCACTTAAAACCTTAAACCAATTGTTGTAACTGCCATTACGAACTTCATTTACCGAATAAAAACGTAAAATTTGAGTTTTCATAATTTAAATTTTCGTGTAACTTAATTTGTTGTACTTAATTTTTTCTGAACCATGGTCTTCATGTGATCTATATTTTGCTTACTTAGACGAACTTAAGCAAAAAATCGTTTTTGAGAGAATTTTTTTGTTAACTGTTCTATAATGGGTATTATTAATAGTATTGATTAATCTGGAGGCGAACAGATACTTACAGAAGAAGTACTTTAAATGCCTCAGGTTATAAGTGAGAAGCAACCACAGCAATTCCATCAGGTGCAGATGAGAAAAAAAATCGCTTGGAATGCTTTAAGAAGTCAAATTATGTATTCAGGTTAGGTTTGAATTATCATCGCACTAGAGCTGCACGAGAGCTATTGGCGACGGGCGTCTATTTTAGAACCACAGCCAAGTGACGAGCCGACACCTGAATAGCACCCAACGCAACCGTTAAGGGCGACCGCAGCGTTAGGACTTTGAAGGATATTTAACGTGCACTTCTTTACACGTGGTGCCTAACCGACTGGGATCCCCACCCCCTATTCTGTATTCAGATTTTCATGCATTTGTCCCAAAACATAAGTTCTTTGTTGCATATTCTGCAGCCTCAGCCCAATATCAATAGATCTATCTTCAATATATCGTCAAACGTAACGTCAACAACCACCAAAACAGAACATCTCTACTGTCATCTTCTATTAAAACACACAGAGCAAACCATTGTCATCCACGTATTCTTTCACCCCAAAAAGTCCGCCATTGTTTCAAATACATACCAATCCTTTCTATATACCAGGCAAGGCCGTTCAATCAATTAGGCCTTCCCACGTACACTCGCACGTTTGATCAGGACTTTCAACTTTTTTGTTTGTCTTTTTTTATTTTTGTAATTGTTTGTTTCTTTTCTGTGTTTGTGAGTGTTTTCTGTTGTGCTTTTAAAACTTGTTTTAAGAAGGTGGAGGCTTGAAGTTGAGTGTTATGGCCGTCACGGCTATTGCTCCGCGCTTGGTTTGTACAGGGTTTGGGTTTTGAGATAGGGGCAATCTGTTGAGTTTGGTGGGGAGTTAATGTTGTTGAGATCTAAATGTTGACTAAATATTTCAATGTATTCATTCGTTATATAAATCGTTACTTAAGTTCGCACATGTAAGCTTTGATGTTCTATACTAAGTTTTCCCTTCAAAAGGTTCCATTTGGCGAGATTTGAGCAAGCGAACTGGAAAAAAGTACCACAATCTTTCAGCCCAGAGCTTCTTCCATGCAATGACTCAAAAAGGATTAACTTCACAAGCTCTTTCAAGTCAGCTTCGTTCCTTCCCGATTACAATTGCTTAAGGGGTCTAAGGAGTCTTAAAAATGTGCAAAGAAGGAACTACAAAGTATAGTTTGATCTCTCATGTAATTTTTTAACTACTCAATATACAAGTATAATTTTTTTATATGTAATTCTACAAGATTTATTTATTATAAAACAAATTTTAAAATTTATGAAACTTTAGCCAAAACTAAAATAAATGATATTAAACATAAAGCTGTTTTAACACATTGTGATTAGGCTTGCGCGGCAAATTTTGAGGTCAAAATTGAAAAAATGACCAAGAAAATGACTTTATATTGTACAAATATGTACAAACTAGGACTTATACCTAAATTCTCAGCTAAATTTTAATTAGAAATTATTTAAAAATAAATTTAAAATCAAAATTAAAAAAAAATTATTAATTTTTTTTAGAAAAAAGCTCTTAAAATAATTTCTTATTAAAATTGAGATGAGAATTTAGGTATAAGTCCTAGTTTGTACATATTTCTACAATATAAAGTCATTTTCTTGGTCATTTTTTCAATTTTGACCTCAAAATTTGCCGCGCAAGCCTAATCACAATGTGTTAAAATAGCTTTATGTTTAATATCATTTATTTTAGTTTTGGCTAAAGTTTCATAAATTTTAAAATTTGTTTTATAATAAATAAATCTTGTAGAATTACATATAAAAAATTATACTTGTATATTGAGCAGTTAAAAAATTACATGACAGATCAAACTATACTTTGTAGTTCCTTCTTTGCACATTTTTAAGACTCCTTAGACCCCTTAACCAATCATCAACAGACCAATTTTTGCTCTAGTGAGATATCAATCTTATTGAAAAATAACTGCAAAAACCTCAAATAAAAACCAAAAGTAAAAGTGCCACCTTGTCCCCCTACGTTCTGCAGTATCATTTCAAACCTCGAGTTCAAGGTTCCATTAGCAGCAGAACATCTACTAGATCCTGTTAGATCCTCTGTACCAAGAATCCCCCCTCACTTATTCGATATCGAGGCATGAACCTCCCCTCCCCCAAGATTTATATGACACAACCTCTCCTCTCCTCCCTTCGGAGATCCCATTTCCCTCTTGGTTCGGATTCGATATCATTTTGAGGTTGGTTCTGTTTATCCGAATGGTAGTAAACCTCAGGTGGAAGATCAATAGCCCTCGTGTAGTCCTAGTGCTGCGATAATTCAGCCTACCTTCAGTTATAGACCGAGAGCCCAGGGCCCCCAGACCTAAGTCATTTTGGCAAGGATGAAATGTACGTGATTAGGTTCGGTTTTCATTTACTTTTAGTGTATGCATACCCGTTAGAGTGGACCGACGGCCAATTTAGAGGTATCGGGTACAAAAAGTAGGTAAAATATAAGTTAACCTAAGTCATTTTGGAAAGGCTGATTTTTACATATGTTTTAGAAAATAATGTTAAAAGTGCATTTTAAATTTCCCAGACACTCTCCGTGGGCCGATATTTCTCCCAGACGCTTTAAACGTCTTCATCAAGCTCAGACTTTGTCAATCACATCTAGCGGCGTGAGATGGCGCTACAACCGTTCTCGGACATCAAGGAATGGAAGTTAAGCAAAAAAGAACTATGTGTCGATTGGATATATGGTTGGTTGATTGACTTATATTCCGGTGAAAGAATATCGTATCGATTTAATTGAAAAAAAATTAAATCGAAAATGGATTAATAAACAAGTTGTCATAGATGTCTAGCTTACTACATTTTCACATCTCCAATAATCAAGCACACTCACACAAACCGGAATACATATGTCAATCAACCAACCATATCTCCAATCGACACATAGTTCTTTTTTGCTTAACTTCCCTTCCTTGATGTCCGAAAACGGTTGTAGCGCCATCTCACGCCGCTAGATGTGATTGACAAAATCTGAGCTTGATGAAGACGTTTAAAGCGTCTGGGAGAAATATCGGCCCACGGAAAGTGTCTGGGAAAATTATTATGCACTTTTAACATTATTTTCTAAAACATATGTAAAAATCAGCCTTTCCAAAATGACTTAGGTTAACTTTTATTTTACCTACTTTTGCACCCGATACCTGTAAATTGGCCGTCGGTCCACTCTATCGGGTATGCACACACTGAAAGTAAATGAAAACCGAACCTAATCAAGTACATTTCATCCTTGCCAAAATGACTTAGGTCTGGGGGCCCTGGGCTCTCACTCTATTAGGAGGATAGTTAGTTTTTGATTGACATCAAACACTTGGCGCGTTTACATGAGCCATTGAATCCATGGAATGCCATACCCTCCATTTGGCGAAAAAGTGGTAGAGCAGGATTTATTACACAAATGGTATGAATGTCTGTGGCTCAATAAATGTCTGTGGCCTATTCCATTGAATGAAACATTAAACCCTCCCTCATTGGTTACAACCCCCCTCCCCCAATGAACCTTGCAATTCTTGTTCTGCCTAGGCAAAAATCCCCAAGAGGGAAAAATTGCGGAGTTTGCACTTCATTCCATGGATTCGACGGCTCATGTAAACTCTTCTATTGACAGTCTAGAGGTATTTGGTAATTGTTCAAGTGCACATATACAAATTATTTGTAGAGCATAAACAATGCAATGAGTATCTGACCAGCTACCTAATTTTGGCGACTGAGAGCTGAATTTGCGGTTCAGCCCATTTCAAAGCAAAGCACACAGACAAGTTGAATGGAGCTGTCTAATCGACAACCAATGTAGTCTTTTAATATGTAATGTAGTCATTAAATATGCTGCAACTTTCCGACGCCGCCGCGTACGATGTCATCCTTAAAAATTGCGTATGGTGCCTAATGAGTTGTCGGCTCGTCACTTGAGTCTTGACTGGGGTTAAAAGTCAATAGAACTCGAGTAGCTTTAGAATAGCTTAGAATTTTCCTTGAATGATACACCATGGGCTATTGGCACCTGAAATCCCCCAAAACATCGTGTAATGTCTTGTTTATCGCCTATTTGGTGCCGTTCAGTGTTAATTAGGTTGTTACGAGCTCGGGACAAGACAAAAAGAACGAGTTGGATGTAAAGTCGACTGGACGGGCCATCCATCATTGTTGGGATCTCGTCGGCTTCTGGTTTAATGATGGATGACTAACATTTGAAGAATTTGCTACATTTACAAATATTTTAGCATTACTGTTGATCGAAAAAAGTCAATATGTGTGTTGATGTGACTATTCGCTATCCCAGATTAGACTATTAAAAGGGCCATCTAGTGACATGTTTCGGAGTTATATATGTTTTATCTTAGAAACAGGCCAGCAGTATATGAATAATTTATTGTTTGAAATACACCAAATTCGGAAATACTTTTTACTCGACTGGTTTTATCTAAATATATCTGGTTATCGGAATATGGTTAGGTTCCATCTTGGATAATTGGTGTTCTACTGTATTTCATACTCTTCGATATCATAGACACCTGAAATCCCTCAAAACATCGTGTAACGTCTTGTTTATCGCCTATTTGGTGCCGTTCAGTGTTAATTAGGTTGTTACGCGATCGGGACAAGACAAAAAGAAAGAGTTGATGTAAAGTCGACTGGACGGGGCCATCCATCATTGTTGGGATCTCGTCGGCTTCTGGTTTAATGATGGATGGCTTGCATGAGGAAAAATGAAGGAAAGTTCAAAAGGATGTGTGTGTGATGAAGTAAATATTTTCCCTGTGGATATTCGCATGCTTTTGTTGTTGTTTTGTCAACAGTGGATGTTGATGTCGTTATAACGAGAAGATGATTTTTATATTCTTCTTGATTGAATAAGGTAGATATTTACTCCGAGGTTATGGTTGGTAGACATATATTTTCAGGCTTGTGTGCTTGGTCAGAGACCCGCTTGTAAACTTTCGTCAAGTAAAACAGGCACACCACACACATACATACGCGACAGATGCTGCCATTTATCGCGTGTCACCTCCACAATTTCGACATGTCCTGTCCATGACATGAAGGGGAGGGAAATAGACTCCAGGGTCCTGTACCCGTGGGAAACTGCACAATGATCGCCCACAGGACTTTCGGACCCAAAAGATTTAAAGAGCACGTACTCCGCATTCTAATCATCCGATTTTATTTTTTAAAAAAGTTTTGAGCTCTATGTATTTATCTTAGTAATATTTGTTGGGTCTGTTTGTTCTCTGTTAGTTTCAAAGAAGCAGGAAATTAGTCCATTTAAGTTGGGTTTTTTTAGAACTTTGTGTATTTATGTGTATTACTGAAAAAAAAAATGTTTTTACACAACTGGTTTGTTAATACAAAATGGGGGGAAATGAATTATTAATTAGTTTGTCAAAAATTGAATATATTGAGCATTGAACAATTGAGTGTATCAGATCTGGACCTGTAAGCATTTGGTATATGTGGTAGAATTCTTGTTTTGCTGGATTTGATTGTTGTTGCCAGGAATTAGAACTCCAGCATTAAATATAGGAAGAAAATATTTTTAAAAAAAAACCTTTAAAAGGATACGAAAATATATTTTGAAAGAAGTCTTTAAACATCTTGTTAGTATTTCTAGAGTCCACTTCTCCTGTATCATAAGAATTAATAAAATCAACACGTGTATTTATCATTCGTATTAATAAAGTCACTACGAGCTACCGCAAGTGTGCTTTATCACCAACTTGATCCATTTAAGGTAATAAATTAACCATAAAACCACGAAATCAGCACGCGAAACTAAACAGAAGAAGAACATCTATAATTACAAGAATTAAATGACTATTAAAGGTAGTTAGCAGTCGCTTAATTAGTATCCTACTCGTATCGAATCTAAATTAATGATATTAATTTTTTTCTCTGATTTTTTATTGCAGTTTATTATGTGGTCAGTCATTAACTATGTATAAGATTTTCACTCTTTGGAAGGATTAGTACTTTGTTGAGTTGTTAGTCTTCAACAACTTTTGAGACAATGATTTAGTTTTAAGTGGCAAAATGAAATTAACAGCTAGTCATAATTAAAGACGTTAAGTGCAAAACAAGTTAAATGACTTTTGGGGAAAAAATTTAGTTGGTTAGCTTTTTATACAGATTATATACGCAATGATGATTATGAGTGAATTATAATCGTATGAATATATACATACGATTTAACTTTTTTTGTGCAAATCAAAATGTTGGTTAATCCCTTACTACAATACCTGTTTGAAAAGCTAACCAACTCAATTTTTTCCAAAAAGTGATTTAACTTGCTTTGCACTAGAGCTCTTCAATTATTATAAACGATTGTTTAATTGTATTAGTTCAATCAAGGCCGACTTAACGAATAATTCTAGAGAAGCTCTTTTTTTTATACTTTCCGTTCGGTTCTGGTTGCCGGCTGTTCCGAAAGAGAGGAACGATGCATTTTTGGAATCTGAGGCGTACGGTCGACCTTGTGCGAATGGGTTTTGGTACCGAATTTTTCTTTCTGAACCGGGCGATTTGGTTGATGTCGCTGACAGCTTCTGTGGCCTTAAGTAGGCCATACTATAGAACTATTTCTTAACACAACTGTAATTTAAGCTTGTAGATTTTTACCACGACCGATTTGATTATTTGTAGATTAAATTTCTATTAATTATTTTTCGTGTATTATTCTCTCTCTGGACCAACTAAAAAACTTTTACTCTAATTTTGTAATTTTTTACAGTGATAGCTACTTTTAAAAGATAGAATCAATTTCCAGTATTAGCTTCTAATAATGTCTTTATTTATACATGTTAGTAAAAAATTAATTGATATTCATTCATTATTTGACTCATTAGTGGCTTGTTAGCCATTTTTTTTATATTTCAGCACCATATTGCATATGCAATGCATACATTGTTTCTTTTTTAGTAGTCAAAATAAAATGACAAGGCTTTATAAATAACTTTTTATTGGATACATACAGGGTGTCCCAAATATGGACTACCTGTTTTTAAAAGTTAATAAAAAATAAATGGATAGAGATGTTAACTTTTAAAAACAGGTAGTCCATATTTGGGACACCCTGTAGATAGCAATTATCATATTGAAAAACTGTGATAGCTTTGATTATTAATTAGTATAAACGAATTCACTTAGCAATAATCTTAAATTAATGTCTTAATTATTTATATTTTTTCCCTTTTTTTGTTGTACTTCAGGTGTCACTTTTCATTCATTTTTATGCCAACTCAGCCACCAACACCCAATAAAATTACCAACTTAACAATCATCTAAAAATCTAAACGACCATAACATCTTAAAACCCTCCCCAATCAAACAATATAACCACCCCAAAAACAACCTCCGAAACAACACTTCCAGACGACATACCCGGATTCTGTGTTACATAACAGGTTTCGGCCCTCCCCCTACCCATCGATAGGTATCGTCTCTTTTTAAAACAAAAACAAAAAAAGAGCAGCAGGAAAAAAAAGAACAGCAAATATAAAAAAAGAGCAGCGTAAAGAGGAGCCGAAGAATTTCGATCGGTCAAAGACTCTTCGGGTCAAATCTCGAGGAAGGGTTAGCGCCGGAGTCGAGAGTAGTCCTGTGGGGGGTTGTTGCCACCGCGAGGTGAGCGATCGGATGAGGATGTTAAAGAAGAGCGAGGAGAGTTATTGTGTACTTGTTCTTGAAGAATAAGATATTTAATCACAAGGGAAGCTTTCAGTGGCCGGTACCAGGCTAAAATAGTTTACAACTTTTTTTTAACCAATTAGCTACCATGGCTCCTTCAAGTAAAATAAAGATCGAATTAGTTATATAAAATACTTGCAACCCTCTAACTAATAGTGCTTCTTCAATATAAGTTTTTTTTTTATTCCAAACATATTTGATAAGTGCAATATGAGGGTAAATATCGGTAGCTAAGGTCGCTTAGATGATTTCCCAAAAAATTGTTTCGATCAATTTTACGAGTTTAGAGAAAAGGCTTAGAGTTTAACAGTTAGATAAAAAAAATAGTTTAAAAGCAAATTTTATTTTTTAAAAAAATAGTTTTAAGACACAGATTTCTGTCTGCACAATATTTTAACAGTTTCGATGCGTACGATTTTTATTGTCGCGTGACAAGTCATAGAAATAGCAGTATCTAATAAGTAGTTGCTGATTTCAATGATGAATAGTGATGGAGCCATAATAGAAATTAAAAATTGACTGAACTCTGGTGTTCTGTTCCAGCCATGCCATTTACTAACAGATCTATATTATTGACCATGTGGTATGCCTCCAATAGGTCTAAAGGGAAGAATATTTTTTATATTATTGGTACAGAATTTTAAATCGTAACGCGATAGTTATGATGAGCAAATTGAGCAATTGCAAAGTGATCTAACGAATATTACTGAGTGGGCTGTAAGGTGGGACATGTCGTTCAGTGTGAATAAATGCCAAACCTTACATTTGGGCAAGAACAATGTTAATTATTCTTATGTTTTACAGGGAGAAAGTATTCAAGACAGTGAGTTTGTTAAAGATTTAGGAGTTTTTGTGAGCAATGATTTTAAAATGAGTAAACAATGTGTTGAAGCAAGTAAGAAGGCCAATCGAATGTTAGGATATATTAGAAAAAGTATCACTTCTAAATCTAAAGAGATTATTTTGCCATTGTATAGGGGATTGGTAAGGCCACATCTGAGTATGCTGTTCAGTTTTGGTCCCCCTTTCTCAGAAAAGATATTGAAATGCTTGAAAAGGTTCAACATAGGGCTACAAAAATGATTAAGGGTTTATCGGGTATTGATTATGGTAATAGATTAAGATCGTTAAACATGTATTCCCTGGAAAATAGGAGATCAAGTAGTGATTTAATTCAGTTGTTCAAGTTCATTAAACAGGGAGACATGGAGGGCTTAGGTTTTACCTTAAATAGCCGGACCAGGGGGCATGGACAGAAATTGAATAAATCATGCTTTAGAAGGGAGGTTAGAAAACATTATTTTTACAATAGAGTCGTCAATGAGTGGAATGCTTTACCAGAATATGTTGTGTATTCGAAGAGAGTGGAAGATTTTAAGAAAAATCTCGATAACTATTGGAAACTGGTAAGGAATTAGATATATTTTGGATCAACCTTGCTGGGACTCTGGCCTGTTGTTGGTCGACAATTTTTGTGTTTGTATTTATTTATACTTCAATTCCAATAACGTTGGGCCAAAGAAAGCCGAGAGAAGTCCTCAACAAAGCCAGATTGAAAAGAAAGAGTAGCCCAATCAACACTATAAATTCAAACATCTGTTGTAAAATTATTAATTGAAAACTTAAAAAAGTCCAAACAAATTTCGAAAGGGGACAATGAGCTCTGTAATATTTATCAGATAAAAAACATATAATTATTCAATACAACGGGAGAAATTGTTACTTAGAATTTTTTTTTTTTATTAACACAGAAGTACTTTGATACTTTGATTAAATATTAGGTTAGGTTTGAATTATCACGCACTAGAGCTACACGAGGGCTATTGGCGACGGGCGTCGTATTTTAGAACCACAGTCAGGTGACGAGCCAACACCTGAATAGGCACCCAACACAACCGTTAAGGGCGACATCGTACGCAGCGTTAGGACTTTGAAGGATATTTAACGTGCACTCCCTTACACGGGGTATTATTCGTCGGACATTTTTGGCTGCACGAGCCGTTTATAGGTCGGCAGCAATTTTGGCCATGCCCGGACCCGAACCTGGGACCTTCCGCATGCTAAGCGAGTGCTTTAACCGACTGGGCTCCCCAGCCCCTTGATTAAAGATTAACAAATAATCTGTATAACAAATAACCGTTCTCCAGAAAGATCATCTAACATCCCGTTCCACATGTGGCACCTGTAAGGAGTGTAAGGAGTGGAGTAGCTATGTGGTGACCTTGCTCACAGGCGAGTCGAGGAGGGTTGCCATTCGCTTTTGTCTAAACTTTGTTTTATTTATTCGTGCTTGTGGGAAATTAATCACAATAGGTATGGGGAAAATAGGCTTAAGTGGTCAGGTGGTGAAACAGTGTAGCAAAATAGTTATGATAACTGCTGTTTTGGTTGTTGATGTTAACTATCTGATTAAGAGATGGAACGTGTTAATTATGATTTTTTTTTTCAAAACTGATTGAGTTTTTTGCCACGAGAAAGTAAAGAAAAAATTGTAAAGAAACTGTAACTATATTGGATTTCTATTTTTCGTGAATATTCGATACTTATCGTATTTAAAGTTTTAAAATGTCTTGTAATCTAGCCGGCTTAGACTATCTAGCTTTTGGCAAATGACTTAGTTAAACACTTCCTTTAAAACTATAAAGGAAGTGTTTAATATCAAGAATTTTCTATAGATTTTCAACATTTTGTTTAAGTCCCGACGCTGCGCACAATAACGCCCTTAAAAAAGTTGCGTTGGGTGCTTACGTCGTAGTTTGACCGCAGTTCTAAATTACTAAGCCCATCGCCAAAAGTCCTCGTATAGCTCTAGTGCGACGATATTCAACATACCCAATCACCAAATTGCTTCTGGTTCTTCCTTCCCAAAACCTCAATTTTAAAACGACTCTCATGTCATTAATTAACCTTTAATTAACTTCTCACCGCTGACTAAAATAAATGGCTTAATCCAAAAAGGGATAGGAGTCTATTGGGAAATTTCCCGTTCAGCTTCTTCTTTATAATATTTCTGTGAAAGAGAAAGCGTGTGGGGGTATCTTCCTGAAGACTTGGCATTAACGATTCATATGAATCAATGGGAAAAGCCGTATCGATTGAAGATGACGATTGGGTTTTCGCTTTCATCGGTTAATCGTTATGGCATTTAGCGCATTGTGAAGCAATTGATTTTGTGAAAGTTTTACATTCAAGACTTTGGTTATGTAATTGAATTTATTATTAGGCTCGGTTTTGTTTCGTTATGTATGAGGTCTTTAGAAGTAATTTAGCAAATATTAAACAACTTTTTCAAAATTCCTTGCTAAACATACTTTTTAACATATAATTATTTGTGAAAAAAGCGCTTATTCAAAGAATGCATGTGTGGGATTTTTTTTTCTACACTCCTTGCCAACCTAAGTTGGGTAAATAGAAATATGCTATATAGAGAAGATCCTTCCGCGTATGTGAAGAGTTTGAAAGATTATTTGTGAGTCCATACAGAAAGCATTTTTAAAACATTAATTTCTTTTAAGGTCTCACGGATTTGAATGTTATTTGAGGAAATTTATCAATTTTATCCGAATGAAAAGTGTATTTTGGTTAAATTGCATTCAAATCATTTTGTATGAAAATATTACCTTACAAGTGTTTCCAATTAACGGACCAATCGCGCTATTCCCTTTGCCTTTTTACTCATTGTTTCTACAAAAGTTAGGTTGGCACGGAGCATAAAGACTTTTTTTTTACCTCTTTACTCTACGTAAAGAGGTAAAAAAAAAAGTCTTTATGTTTAAAGAGTAAAATAGTTTATGCTTTTGCTTAAAATTATTTGTCGTTTTGCTTTCCACAATCTATAAACAAATAAATAACAAAATTGACGTTGAGTGAAAAATCTTTTTACGCTCTGTCGTATTAGAAATAAACGTGTAAACAAGCTCCACACGTGCACGTACTTCAAATCGAACCCACAACCACTTCCAACTGAATCTGAACTCTGACAACCCGACCAGTGACCACTCAACCGTAAAAAAGAATCGGAAAATCTCACTTAAAAACGCATTACTCGCATTCAATTCCGACACCATGCGCGTCAAACAAATTAATTTTCTCCGTCTTCATAGTTGAAGGAGCCGAGTCCAAAAACCTCGGTTCTCATCCGGGGGTAATTTCCTTGTTTGTGGAAAATAACCCTTTTCTCTCAGCACCCGTGTAAAAATTTGTTAGATTGTTTTGGGTTGTTTGGGTGGAACAGTTATTGTATGTTGCTAGCTTTGTGGTGAAAACTGTCACTTGTGTTATGGAGAATTTGATTGAAAATATCTAACAACAATTCAATTATTGTTTGAAGATAACAATAGTTAGAAAATAATTTTATACAACAATTAAATTATTTTTCGAAAATAACAATACGTCAAAAGTAATTCTATACAACAATTAAATTATTGTTCGAAAATAACAATGCGTCAAAAAATAATTTTATCCAACAATTAAATTATTGTTCGGAAATAACAATACTTCGAAAATAATTCTGTCCAACAATTAAATTATTGTTCGAAAATAATACGTCAAAAATAATTATATCCAACAATTAAATTTTTGTTCGAAAATAACAATACGTCAAAAAGCAATTCTATCCAACAATTAAATTATTGTTCGAAAATAACAATACGTCAAAAAATAATTCTACCAACAATTAAGTTATTGTTCGAAAATAAAAATACGTCAAAAATAATTCTATCCAACAATTAAATTCCTGTTTGAAAATAACAATACGTCCAAAAAATATTTCAATCGTAATTATTTTTTTATATTTGTTTCCAGCTTGTCTAAAAAAAAAAACCCTGTTATTTGGTTTGATTACATTTTCCATAGTTATTGAGAGCTGGAATCTAAATGTTGGATATAAATCAAATTAGTGTTACAAAATCCGTCGCAATTATTTTTAACGTATTGAAATTGACAGAGTGTCTTCAACTCGAACTTCATATCAATTCAAGCAACTGTTAAATAAAATAAAGAAAAATGATGGAAAAATTATCCTTTAATTTCGGTTTGTAAAAGCATTAATATACTTCTGTATTACCAACTAAAAACTGTAAATTTCAATGCTTGAAAAATATATTTAAAAATCCTTTATTAAACAAAAGACAAACTTTGCAAATGAAATATAAATAACTTAATAAAATGCTTTAAAAACATAATGGAAATTAATAAAGCAATGAAAAAAATTCTCTTGCACTTACGGAAGTACTTATACTGTAAAGTATTTTGCTTATAAGAAAATTTAAAAAAACAAACATGGAAATTTTTAATTTGTGTCCTTAAAAAAATAAACTACAAAGGGAAAATAAACACATTTTAATTAGGAAAATAATTATTTTCTTAAATACATGACGAATGAGACTCAAATGAAACAATTAAGTTTTACGTTTGTCACTGCCATATGTTAATTAGTTCCGAAATTGACCTGGTTGGATAGAAGATGATCCAAATGTCAGTTTTGAGCCTTTGATTGCAGGTATCAGTCATTTATTTCTACATAAAAATGAAGTTGAATGAGGGTCAATACGAAATTAGAGTTCTTAAACAAATTTTTTTTCCACTCTTAAAAAAGTTGTTTAGTAGTTAATTTTAAAAGCATTTTGCTTTAGAAACAATGTTAAAATAATCTGTTAACTACAAATAAGTGATACGGCCTTTTTTGTTGCATTTATGTAAAAATGTGTATTTTTAAAGTTTTAAGAAGTGCCCCTAAATAGCTATTAACATAATTTTTTAAAAAAATTCTTTGAAAAAAATACTCTTTAGCATATATTTGTATGAAAAGTATGTTAAGATTATATAAGAATATATGCTAAGGATTTTGATCGGGTCTTTGGAGGTTAAATTCTCCTTAGTAAAAAATATTTTAAACTATATCCCAAAATACCACATCATTCCTTTCCTTCACATCCACCCCCTCTTGTTTCTCGCATGATTGTGCACCAGGATTCTCCACTCGGCGAGGAGCGATGATGTGTTTTACACGATCTCTCCTTGTTGGAATCATTAGGGGAAACATACCATACAGGACACCCAGCCAACCGTGGCGACTTGGCGACGAAGTTTTCACACAACAGTGCCCATTTCACAGATATTATGGAAGCCGTCTTTATAGTTTGTGACGAAATAGAAATTAGCTTATCTTTGTTGAAAGTTTTTTTTAAGTGTTTGAATCGGAGATATTGCAGTTTAACCCTTTCAGTCCCTATGACAATTTGGCATCATCACTTTCAATATTTTTTTCCAAATGTTTATGTCCCGTTATGACATCCAAACACACATCATTCGATTCTTCATACTTAGTTCTATTAGACAATATTTTACATTAATCTCAATGGAAGTCAGAACTACTATTTTTTTTTATTTAGAAAATAGCTAACAAGCGTTTTACCTGATTTTTGAAAAGTTCACTTCAGTTCCACCTACTTAAAACGCAATTTAAACTATTTCGTTTAAAATAATTATTAAATTTTTTTAATAATATGTTCAGATACCTCAAAATATTCGACGAACTCGAAGCGAATAAAAAACTCGAAGCGTTTTTAATTAATATATATTTTTTATTTTGTTGTTTTCCACATTAAAAAAATGTTGCCATTATTTCAAAAACCATATAAAAAATTAAAATGAATTTTTTTTCTTATGGAACTCGTATTTTTGACCTAAAATAAGCTTATTTTATGAATATCAGATGTTTCTGTCGTGAAGTAAATTTTTGGGACTGAAAGGGTTAAAAGATTTTTTTAAAACGTCGATGGTTTTTTTTCCATTACAAATTCTTGTCTAGATCTGTCTGGACAACTAACACAATACTGCCGATTTTTCAACTACTTTCTGAATTTCCTTGTCGAATGTACTGATTGTCAGATTTTTTAAAGTTTAGTTTGAATTACCGTCCCACTAAAGCTAGGAAATCTGGGAAGTTTTTGTCATGTATCTCCAGTGCATAGCTTGTAAGGCAGGGGAGGTGTGGTAGATTTCGTTGGCTTGAGACTTTGAGTATCCGTAAGGTACTGAGTGTAAAAGTCTGACTTTTCAGCTTCAAGAAGACGCCAACTCCTCAATTTATTATTCCATGGTAACTACTGTATGACCGCTCACATGATTTTTGAACCCACCGATTAAACTTACACGTTTTCCACGTGAACTCGTTTAACTCAAATATCTATGCATTTTCCGAGATTCGAACCCGGACCCTCATGCTTGACTTGCGGGGGTCAAATCCAATTTATAAGTTGGGAAACACCCGGAGAGATAGTCGGAAGGTGGGTAGAATTAGCACCATCATTGAAAAAGTGAAAGATATTTCTTTTCTTGCAAACTAATAATAATCTTTCAATAAAAAAAATTAATGAGGGCTGGGGAGCCCAGTCGGATAGTCATTCAACTTGCATGCGGAATGTCCCAGGTTCGGGCTCGGGAATCGCCAAAATAACTGCCGACCTATAAGCGGCCCGCTCCGCCAAAAATGTCTGACGAATAATAATACCCCGTGTAGAGGGATTGCACGTTAAATATGCTTTAAAGTCCCAAAGCTGCGTACGATGTCTTTCTTACCGGTTGCGTTGGGTGCTTATTCAGGTGTCGGTTCGTCACATGACTGTGGTTCTATGACGCCCGTCGCCAATAGCCCTCGTGTAGCTCTAGTGCGACGATATTTCAAACCAACCAATAAAAAAAAATTAGACAATATTACTAAGAGAGAAATCAATTTGTACAATGTTTCCCAACAACGATTTAAAAAAAACTCGCAATTTGACTCCCACCCCCAAATCTCCATCTCCCCTGAAAAAGCAAGAGAAAAATAAAAGAAGAAAGAGCCCAAATCATCCCTCCGTGTTTGTGTACAAAACGCTTTCTCCTCCGGAGCGGAGGGAGAGCCGGCCGCCGATTGGTTGGGTCGACGACACGCTCTTCTTTCTATTCTTTCTTTTTTCTTGGCTAGGATGAGAAAGAAAGAAATATAGGCATTAGGCATCCTTCTGGTTAGGTTAGGTTTGTGTTATCGTCGCACTAGAGCTACACGAGGGCTATTGGCGACGGGCGTCGTATTTTCGAACCACAGTCAGGTGACGAGCCAACACCTGAATAGGCACCCAACGCAACCGTTAAGTGCGACATCGTACGCAGCGTTACTTATTAAAAGAGAAATCAATTTTTACAATGTTTCCCAACAACGATAAAAAAAAACTCGCAATTTGACTCCCACCCCCGAATCTCCAGCTCCACTGAAAAAGAAAAATAAAGGAAGAAAGAGCCCAAATCATCCCTCCGTGTTTGTGTACAAAACGCTTTCTCCTCCGGAGCGGAGGGATTGCCGGCCGCCGATTGGTTGGGTCGACGACACGCTCTTCTTTCTATTCTTTCTTTTTTCTTGGCTAGGATGAGAAAGAAAGAAATATAGGCATTAGGCATCCTTCTGGTTAGGTTAGGTTTGTGTTATCGTCGCACTAGAGCTACACGAGGGCTATTGGCGACGGGCGTCGTATTTTCGAACCACAGTCAGGTGACGAGCCAACACCTGAATAGGCACCCAACGCAACCGTTAAGTGCGACATCGTACGCAGCGTTACTTACTAAAAGAGAAATCAATTTTTACAATGTTTCCCAACAACGATAAAAAAAAACTCGCAATTTGACTCCCACCCCCGAATCTCCAGCTCCACTGAAAAAGAAAAATAAAGGAAGAAAGAGCCCAAATCATCCCTCCGTGTTTGTGTACAAAACGCTTTCTCCTCCGGAGCGGAGGGAGAGCCGGCCGCCGATTGGTTGGGTCGACGACACGCTCTTCTTTCTATTCTTTCTTTTTTCTTGGCTAGGATGAGAAAGAAAGAAATATAGGCATTAGGCATCCTTCTGGTTAGGTTAGGTTTGTGTTATCGTCGCACTAGAGCTACACGAGGGCTATTGGCGACGGGCGTCGTATTTTCGAACCACAGTCAGGTGACGAGCCAACACCTGAATAGGCACCCAACGCAACCGTTAAGTGCGACATCGTACGCAGCGTTACTTACTAAAAGAGAAATCAATTTTTACAATGTTTCCCAACAACGATAAAAAAAAACTCGCAATTTTACTCCCACCCCCAAATCTTCATCTCCCCTGAAAAAGCAAGAGAAAAATAAAAGAAGAAAGAGCCCAAATCATCCCTCCGTGTTTGTGTACAAAACGCTTTCTCCTCCGGAGCGGAGGGATTGCCGGCCGCCGATTGGTTGGGTCGACGACACGCTCTTCTTTCTATTCTTTCTTTCTTCTTGGCTAAGATGGGAAAGAAAGAAATTTCTGCATTAATACATCCTTTTGGAGTATAGACGTAGAAAGTAGCAGATCTGCCCCTAGGTGAAAAGGTGAAGCCACTTCTTGTGAACCAGTATCCCATAAGGCACTTCGCAAGCCCTCGGCCATGGCATGCAATAAGCCACCAGATGGCATCATGAGATCTATTCGACTAATAAGAAATGTATATTTATGTTAACTAATGAAAACTTTTTACCAGTTTTGCTAGCATTAGTTTATAGATGGATATGTATTGATAATTTCTAGCAGACATGAGGATATATATTCATAAAAAAAAACCATTAAAAATGCAGTTTTTATTGCATGTAACTCTTCGGCAAAAGCATTTTTTGTGAACCAGTAACCCGTGATGCATTGTAAAAACGGCGAAATGTGGCTTCATCACACAATCGCGCGGTTTGAATTGCGTTGTACAGGATTGCGCAATCGATTGGCATATCTGCTATTTTTTAAATCTATGGATTTAAGCATTCTTTTGGAGAGTTGGGGGCATTTTTTTAAGTAAAGTTAAGAAATGTTGATCATTTTAACCTTTTCAGTCCCAATGATAATTTGGCATCATCAATTAAAAAAAAACTGATCGTCTATAGCCATTTATGATATCAAAAATCAATTTTTCTTCTAACGCTTATTTTGAAATTAAGTTTACCATATAATTGTTAATGTGGCAAAAATGATTCATCATCATCATCATCATTGGCGCTACAGCTCTAAAAGAGATTTAAATGACTAAAAAGTAAATCACAATGCAAATTTAAAAAGTAGTTCGTCTACAGGCGGGCAGTCAGATGTCCGTTCGGTGTACAGACAAACGGACAAAAAGCATGAAAGATAGGTTTCGGGTGTCATGAAAGGGCGTACGGTAGGACAGACGGATTTTCCGGTTTTTTTTTTAAAAGAAAAAACTCTTTAGAGAGTCTAAAATCTCTGTGTCCACCATTACGTGATGGTCTCCCCCCACCCCCCAATCAATAAATATCAATTTACATCAATAATACCAGCTATTGATATAACGGCTGTTTTATATTCAATAAAATATACCATTTATATTCCGATGGCATAGCACAGTCTGATCTTTGAACACATTGGAAGAGGCATATGCCCAAACCAAAGACTTACCAAAAGTCAGGCTTAAAAATACAGAAGCCTATCCAAAGGTATCTAATTACTGGTTCCTTGCAAGTGAAAAAAAGTAAAATCACCTTTTCGAGGCAGCTGAACGGAAAAGCATGTCAGCAACATCCTGTGTCCGCTAGGGAGGCCCTTTTTTTGTGGAAAACCAGCCAAGGCGGTGATTCTTCCAACCTAAAAGAAGTGGTATTAGTTATATGCAGTGGTGGCCAAAACTCAAAAGTGTGGAATTTTTTTTTAAAGTTTCATGTGTTTCAACTGTTACCTGTGTGCTTGAATCTAATAAATTTCGATTAAATATAAATATTAAGCTGAAGGTAATTTAATGTAGAATTTAAAAAAAAAAACAGATTTAAGTACCTGTATTAAAAAAGTTATGCTCATTTTAGTTGAACAAACAAGCACTATCAATGGATTCTCTTATGCTGGAATTGCAATACAAGTTGGCGGTTCAATGACTTGCAAAACTAAGACAGATCGTACTATTAGTTGCATAACTCATTTGTAATACAGATATTGTAATACTGTATTTTACATTCTGCATTAAATTACTTTGATGATGATGATGATGTGCCCATGGATATAGATTATATGGGACCAAAGGTCCCATAGACTGCTTCAGCGATCTGCAGACAGTGGTCCTCATAAAGATTAAATTACTTTTAATTTGATATACAATTATTTGTATTTAAGTGAAAAAATTAATATATTCTGTAATCACACAAAGTAGAAAAATATGGAACTTTAAAAAAAATGTCCACAATTTTGGCCACCACTGTATCTGGACTAAGTTTGGACGTAGCGGCTCAGTGTCTGAGAGGTTAAACGTGTTCGCCTCCTAAGCCCATGATCGCGGGTTCGGGCCCCGGCTGAGCCGTCGGATTTTCGTGGTGGGAAAATCTTGGACACGCATGTCGTATGATTATGTGGCATGTAAAAAATCCCTGGAGGGCCCATTTGGCTTGGTTTCTCTAGGCAAAATTGAGTCTCGGCATATTTTAACATCTATAGAGAGCTCAGATTCATTATAATCTGCGCGTCAAAATTGGTATCGAGAGTCGCCTAGATGGTGTCACCGAAAAATGACTCTCAGTTCTGGGGAATATGCCGAGTCTGCAAAGGCTGGACCGTCAATATTGCAGCCTCATTAGAGAAAAAAAAATCTTATTGTAGGGTAAGGTGGGGTAAGTGGGCCATTGGGGCAAGTGGGCCACCCCCCCTGGCATTCCCCGAATTATGGACGTAAAAAAAATCTGTTACAATATTTTTACGTATTTACCCCAATAGATGCAGGAAACATTATGGCATCGTTTTCATTTAAGTATGTAACAAGGTACAATCCTTTTTGTGAAAATTTTTAACATTGCATCTTTTCGTAATTCACGCCATCGTACTATTTTTTTATTTACATTTCCAAACGGTTCATGATACAAAACAAAATGTTATATATTTTGAAAGTGTATAAAACATAGTATCTTTTTGTAGTGCCATGTACTTGTGATGCTGATAAGGTTAAAAGAAAATTGGAGTGGCCCAGTTGCCCCGCGTTTGGGGTAAGTGGGCCACCACAATGGCGGGGTAAGTGGGCCATGGGTGGCCCACTTGCCCCAACTCCTTAATATACTAAAAAAAATCATATTTACTGATTCATAGGGTTAGTCATATTCACTATTCATAGTCCTATTCATTGACGTAGGCCAGTTTAAAATCTGTAGCCCTAACATTTTTTTAACACTACATGCAAAAATGACAAGATGAAAATTAACGTATTTTTTCTTGTAGTAAGCTTGCATGCCAGAAAAAGTTGCTATGGGGGAACCATTAAAGATACATCATTACTTTTTTTTTCAAACACTCAAAAAATAATGTAGATTATTCCACTTGCCCTTCCATATCTCTACCAGTTATGTGTAAAAATATATTAGGGGGGTGGCCCACTTACCCCACCATGCGGGGCAAGTGGGCCACTCGGATGACCAAAAAGAAAATCATATTTTTTAAATTTATTTTTTGCCAATTTGTGTTAAGGTTGTCATGGGTACAGTAAGAACATATGAGAGAATGGACCACAAAAAAAATAAGTGGTTAGGCCGATTATATCCAGTGGTATGAGGGTCTAAAGTCGAATTATGCCAAAAAGGTGGCCCACTTACCCCACCTTACCCTACATAATTACCTTCATATTCAGCGATTTATTTATTGGTAGTTGAAACTCGTGTTATTTCTCTCCCTTGTTTATTATTTAATGTCTTTTAACTTTCCTAACTTCTGAATTTCCTCATCAGAAGAATATATATAAACTAAAAAGGCCCTAAAAATCAAAAATCACACCTCCCTAGTGCCCCTCCCCCTATAAATCGTGCTTGACCCCTCTGCCCCCCCCCCCCCCCCCCCCTCGTAAAAAAAGCGCTTCCGTTTGCGGTCAAGACGAGTTCATTCTTCTCAGGCGCCCTTTAAGGGGTCTAAGGAGTCTTAAAAATGTGCAAAGAAGGAACTACAAAGTATAGTTTGATCTGTCATGTAATTTTTTAACTACTCAATATACAAGTATAATTTTTTTATATGTAATTCTACAAGATTTATTTATTATAAAACCAATTTTAAAATTTATGAAACTTTAGCCAAAACTAAAATAAATGATATTAAACATAAAGCTATTTTAACACATTGTGATTAGGCTTGCGCGGCAAATTTTGAGGGCAAAATTGAAAAAATGACCCAGAAAATGACTTTATATTGTACAAATATGTACAAACTAGGACTTATACCTAAATTCTCAGCTCAATTTTAATTAGAAATTATTTAAAAATGAATTCAAAATCAAAATTTAAAAAAATTTATTAATTTTTTTAGAAAAAAAGTTCTTAAAATAATTTCTAATTAAAATTGAGCTGAGAATTTAGGTATAAGTCCTAGTTTGTACATATTTGTACAATATAAAGTCATTTTCTTGGTCATTTTTTCAATTTTGACCTCAAAATTTGCCGCGCAAGCCTAATCACAATGTGTTAAAATAGCTTTATGTTTAATATCATTTTTTTAAGTTTTGGCTAAAGTTTCATAAATTTTAAAATTTGTTTTATAATAAATAAATCTTGTAGAATTACATATAAAAAAATTATACTTGTATATTGAGTAGTTAAAAAATTACATGACAGATCAAACTATACTTTGTAGTTAATTCTTTGCACATTTTTAAGACTCCTTAGACCCCTTAAAAGA
This sequence comes from Hylyphantes graminicola, assembly GCA_023701765.1. Classification (NCBI taxonomy): domain Eukaryota; kingdom Metazoa; phylum Arthropoda; class Arachnida; order Araneae; family Linyphiidae; genus Hylyphantes; species Hylyphantes graminicola. The sequence goes on along the minus strand of CM043118.1, from coordinate 59,278,161 downwards.
CCGACAGAGAGGGAGGGGGGAGGGAAGTAGCTAGATTTTTATGTATTTTTACCTTTATAGGGGTCGGCGGTGTGTCTCGCACCTTTTTGAGGTGAAATGGATGTTAAGCAGAAGACATTGTCGTTTTTTGTATCTGTTATCCTATTTTTCTAGGTATAACACTATTATTCTTGTCTTGTCAGTTATGGGGTTATATATAATGGGATTAAGACACCTCTTCTTATGAAGCATCTTTTATAAACCCCGAATCCCTGAAGGAAGTGATGAGGCGGTAGGAGCCCTCCTCAACACAGAGCCGAAAAATTCATTGCTTAATCTTGCGGCATGGTAGAGGTCAGCACTACTGCCACGCTCTCTCATTCAGGCCTACTTCGCGTGTCCCCGCTGGAGTCTACTAAACTCCTTGCCAGCCTAAGTTGTGTAAATAGAAATATGCTATGGAGAAGATCCTTCAGATAATTTTGTATGTAAATATTACCATACAGGAGTTTCTAACTAACTGAACAACCGCTCTTTTCCCTCTGCCTTTTTACTCTTTGTTTTTACCCGAGTTAGGTTGGCACGGAGTGTAATGGTTCCCTCGTATGAGGACAACATGATTGAGGGCAGAACTAGAGACTATAAGTAGATCCTTGTAATTCTACAGACAGACACTATTAAGCTGACTTGTGGCACTACTATTAGTAACTTGCGTACAAAAAATACTATTCAAAATATATATAACGGCAAACGTTAACAGCTGTTCTTTAAAAATATAATTTGTTTACTGTTCTGTCTATGAGGTGGCCACTTTAGAGGTTTTATGGGCTACTTTTGGGGTGGTTGGGGGAATGGGTTGTTGACACTGAGGATTGGCCTGTTTAGGGGGTGGGGGGTAAGTTATTTTTGGAAGTATTTTATTCGTTTTTTTTCTTTTTCGGAATTTCTTCGTTTAGTTGAGTTTGGGTCACGTGACTTATGTTATGGAGGTAGGTAACATAATTCAACTATTTTCATGCTTGATAGTTTTTCTTTCTCGATTTTGTATAACTTCGCCTCAAGCACATTAGTAACATAAGTACAACCTTCCTGGCCGCCTAAATAATTGACATAGTCATTGATAAGTTATTGCAACTAATATTGGCGGTAGATGGCGCCATGTGTATTGGGAACATGAAAAGTGGTTTTTTAAAAACGATCTGTCAGTCTGTTTCTCTGAAACCTGCATATCGAACTAAAGAGCTACGGACTTCAAATTGGTTATACAAGGTGTTCCAAAATTGACCGGAATTGTATAGGACGCAATTCCTAAATATTTACCCGGCCCCCGCCCCGCCAATGAAAAACGGCTAACTAATTGGCCGCCCTTTCGGTCGTGCATGAAATCTTGCACTTGTGCTACACAAGAATGTAGAACTTTTAGTTTGGTTTGGTTGAATTTACATCTAATAAAATTGACAGGTTCAACTAGTTTTCAAAAAAAAATTTTTTCGGAGGCTGTTCATTTTGATAGGTTGTTGCGTTATTGTTAAAAAAAACCTTGATGTTGACCATCAGTCTATACATAACAATTATTGTATTTTGTTTATTTATGCTGGGTAGGTATGCACATATACAGGGTGTTTATAAAATAACGCTCGCTATTCGGGGTGGTCTGTAGCTTTAATGAATAATCCAAATGCAGAAGACTTTGAGACACTTACTAAACAAGAAGTGGGGAAAGAATGGAATCATAAAAAACAAACTCGTCTCTTGACCAGGGTTCTAAATTACGAGGCGTAATTGGATGCGTTGGCCGTAATTAGTCATAATTGGCTACGCCGCGTAATTTAGTACCTTGGTCAAGAGACGAATTTCGTTTTATTATTCAATTCTTTATCGAAGAAAAGAAACTCGTCTCTTGACCAGGGTTCTAAATTACGAGGCGTAATTAGCTGTGTGGCCGTAATTGGCCATAATTGACGACGCCTCGTAACTTAGAACCCTGGTCAAGAGGCGAGTTTGTTTTTTATTATTATTCTTTTTTGTGATTATTTTTTAAGATTCTATCTTTTTTATGATTATATTCTTTTTCCCCCCTTCTTGATTAGTAAGTGTCTCAAATTTTGAAGCATTTGGACTATTCATTCAAGCTACAGACCACTCCGAATAGCGAGCGTTATTTTATAACCACCCTGTATATTCCGGTGTTTGTGCATGATCAGAGACCCGCTTATAAGATTTCGTCAAAAAAGACAGCCACAGAAGGATTTTTTACTGACAGAGAAGGGAAGTACACCCAGGGCAAAGGCGGGAATTGAACCCGCACACTTTAGAGCGCGCGGACTGCTAGCGTTATGGCCTGCGATCCAAACCACTCGGCTATCGATCCCCACAAAACACCCTAAATTGTCTCCTTGTTGGTAGATGGTGCGGTAGGTAGGTTCAGTCTCTACCCTACTATAGAACTATTTGGTCCCAACACATGCACATTTCGACAAACTGTACATTTCTATCGCAAAAAGTTTAGCTCCTTCCGATTTTCAAACATCCAGCTCGAATTTGAAACACACCAAATTATTTAAATCGAAATCCAAACACAAAAATTCCATTTTCGCAGTTACTAATCATTTTTAGTAGTTTTAGAAACTGTGATGTAACAGAATCTGCAAATTGTAAAATTACTAGGCAATATGTCGATTCAATCAAACCAAACTCAAAACAAATGCATCCCTTCGTCAACACATTCTCGTGCTGCCCTAGTTCAAGTATGCAACCACGACCAAAACGCGTGATCAATTGGCTTTTTACTATTTTTCGGAGGGGTCGCCTCAATATTTCGGAATTGCATCAATTCCTATTCCGGTCAATTTTGAAACACCCTGTACGAATATCCAGTAACTGACGTCATAAGCTTTTCGAGAAAATCGCTCATGCGCAGAAGGGTAGCTGCCATAGTACTTTTATTGTTTTAAAGTTATTAAAATTATCTTAGCATATAATTACCTTTTAAATTAGCCGATTTATTGAGCGGTTTTTGAAAATCGTGATTGTTACGCCCTCCTAGCCTTTCATCTTATTGCAGTGAGATTAACTTAATTAATAAAGCTTTTAGAGGCAAATTCCCTTAATTATTAATTAACTTAGTTTCAAATACTAAACTTCTACAAACTATACTGTTTTCAACCAAACGCTGCTCAGAGCTTCATTGAAAATTCTCTAAAACAGCCTATTCTCCCACTATATTTGGCGTCTAATTTATTGCTTTGCATTAATCTAGACTTATTAAGTAGCAATTGAAAGTCGGGTAGTGTTACGCATACCTAGTTTTTCTCCTGTTGCAGTGACTGTAGATAAATTTAAAAAAAAAAAAAAAACTTTGGAAACAAATAACCCTTTTTTTTTTACTTCAAATTCGAAAGAAGTAAAATGAACAATTAAACGCTGCTTTTTTCTCCTTTAACCCTTTTCGACCGGCGGTCAGGTGGCGCTAATTTAATATTATGAGACTAAATTTGAAGATTTATTTTAAAAAAATCGTTAAACAGCATCAATGCCATCAACTCCTTAAAAACAAAGTCATTTTTTATACAAGTAACGAATGGTACAAGTCAGTTGCTTCGGTATCGATATTTTTGAAGAGCTTGAACATTCTCTTTAATACCAGCACGATCGTGTGTGCCCGGTCGGAAATTGTTAAGAGGGATTGTCAGTCCCACAGAACTAATGCATCAGTTTTAGAATACCACCTTCCGCAATCCGCAGAAGTTTTGCTTTACCTTGTTAGCCCTTTTTTCCCACGTATGGGTGTCATGCGACGGTCTGACGGTCAACCAACAGATGTTTATACTTTGGAAATAGAGGTGAAGTTACTGATTAGGACTCTTCTTGGAAAACAGGAAGTGGACATTAGGCGGCGCGAGTCATCTGCACTTGCTAAGTGATTTCCAAGGAAGGTAATTTTGAGGGACACACTTCGAACCTGGAGGGAGTGATTTACTACGGATGTAGGTGATCAGCGATTTTTGGAAGGATACGATTAGGTTCCTTTCGGAAAGGGATTCTGGTGGTTTGGAAGAGATTTACTGATTAATTGGGTGTTTTTAGTTCTAGAAGTTTCTGGAAGCTTTTTAGAGAGACGGTGTACGTCATGGCTGGTTCCAACGAATGGTAAGAGGTTTTTTGATTACGAAGGCGGAGCGAGAGATAGAAAGCGGGGGGAGTTTTAGGTGTGAAGAGAGGATTAAGAAGCTTGACCTAAGAGAGAGAGGATGTAGTCGTAAGAGAGGGAGACGGACCTCGGTCCAGAGACGGAGATGGAAGTCGACGACTACGGCGAGAAATGAAGAAGTGAATGTGTACTGCGCAAAGCTGAAGACTTGGACATTTAGTGAACATACTTAGGACACAGACACGGGTCCTGAGCATTCTTCTCCGCATGACGAGAAGAATACTTGTCACCGTCCATACTTCACTCATTTCCGCAAGACACGATTCCTCATCAGATGTCGGATTTTGCATCATTCGTCCCCGAATTTACTACGAGCCAGAGAAGCAAGCGTCCGGACTCTCGACCAGATAGAGCCAGAGAAGCAAGCGTTCGGACAATGGACCAGACAGATAAAGTCTACCCCATTCGTTCCCGAATTTACTACGAGCCAGAGAAGCAAGCGTCCGGACCCCCGACCAGGTAGAACCAGAGAAGCAAGTGCCCGGAACCCCGACGAGACAGATAAAGTCTCAGTCGTCATCCCCGGATATCGGACACGGACAGGCAGCCCCTGACCAGCTCCACTACAAGCCAGCGAAGGATGTCATCCCCGGATACCGGCCACGGACAGGAAGCCCCTTGCCAGCCCCACTACGAGCCAGCGAAGGACCCCATCACTAGCCACCGGACTCGACCACTCCACGAATTCCCGGACATTCAAACATATACCTATTCCTCGGATTGAACTATCAAGAATATAAACTGTGCCCGGACGTTCCCTGATTTGTGATTGGTGTTACACACAGGCCATTGACTCTAAGCCTTGGAATAACTGCTTAGTTATTTCTAGAGTTCGATAGATGTTCTCCCTTCTTCAATTCAGATATCCCATCCCGAAAAGGGGTAAGTTTATTTAAAACTTCGCATACATTCCACAAGATCTAGCAATATGGGTTTAGTTAGGTTTTTATTGAGTTTGAGCCCCTCTGGATCCAAATTGCATAACTCTATTCAATCTGTCGGATGTTAAAATCAGACTATATTTCTTTGCCATGATATTTACTGTAAGAATTGGTTTGCCTAAATTTTAATACACAATTTGCTTATCTACCTAAGATCTCACTGATTTAACCCTCATTATATTTATCTGTCTTTGACTATTATTTTATTACCAATCTTGTGTTATACGAATTTCATGAATTTTTGCCAAGAGATAACTCTTTTAATTCATCTATGATATTACCTTGCAATTCACACACCTGTATACTTTTAGATATATTAAATGATTGTTGTATTTTATATGTGTTCTATTCATTGCTTCTGACTTTCATGATTTCAATCCAGGGAAGTACTACCATTAAAACTATACGATTCCCCTTCCAAAGTTGTCCATTTTCCCCCACCCGACATGGGAATGAACATAACATCAAAATAAAACAAATTTGTAACGGAATGTTATCTAGTTATTTCATTATAGATTTTTTAGGATTTAAAATGTCGAAAATATAAAGCAGATGGCAATAATATTTTAAAACTTAATCAATTAGTAATAATTAAATAACCGGGTCTTAGTAATAATTAAATAACCATATCCTACTTTCTTTTCAATTTGTTTTAAATCGATGTTATGATTATTCTCATACCTGGTGAAAATGCTACAGCATAGCAAGGAAATTCTTTTATAAAAATTGTGATTTCAAAACCAATGCATTAGCTCTATGGGACTAACAGTCGCTTTTAAAAATACCTATATCTATCCAATCTACCTATTCGCTATCTATTACTAATGGCGTCTAAAAGTGACCTAACGAACGTAATGGAAAGTTGCGAAGTTGGGGGGGGGGGGGATTTTGACCTTGAAGAAGGTTGGGGAGGGCAGGGAGAGGGAGGGAGGCGGGCCGCCCACTAAGTTCACCCCGAACGGCCTCGTAAATAACGGACGATCTTGTAGGTCGTCAGTGTCGGCCGCCATCTTTGGATTTTTTTCAATAAGAAGATTCGGTAGCACAAAATGAGTTGGTGAGGTGCTCAGGTATTGACAGTTATCGGCATAGGGAAGGAATTGAAAGAGAGGCGTAGTAACCCTGGTAGCACAGCAGTATTATTGGCCAATCTCGGTTCATACCCATAGCCCAATGCATAAAGGACTACGTTTCACCGACACTGGACAATATCGGGGTGCAATACTGGTTTGAATATTAGTTGGGAAAAAATACCATACAAAATTATTGATTGAAAAATGTTGCTAAGCATAATATTTGCCTTTTATACTTGCAAAATACTACATATATAATTGCAGTAAAAGTTTGGCCGATACTCATGCGACATTGTCCAAAATTGTTGCGCTACCTGGGAAACTCAGTTCATATGTATCTTGGTTGTCGGCAACGTGCTTAAACTAATATGTTTTCGACAAAACTATAATGGGAATTATTTTAAAGTATATAATATTTTTAAATCGTAATTAGAAAAATGCTGAACATTTACACTTTTTTTAATGGCACCTTTGTATTGCCAGCATGTGCTAAGTTGCCAAGTAGGACATATGTCCCATGTTTCATACTTTCATGAAACTCAAAAGAAGCTGTATTAAACCACTCTACAGCTTTTAGTTCGAGCTGTAGATTGGTTTCAGACATACAGAATGAAAGTCAGACGGATCAATGTTCACAAACTACTTTTTTAGAATCAGCAAAAGAACTACAAAATTCCAATTTTGATAAGAATGACTAGAAAACTACTAAATATATTCAAAATAACCCTTTTTAACTATAATTAATTTTCCAAAACAATTTATTTGTAATTTAGTACTAATATTATTATACTTTGAATACTGCCAAAGACGTAATTTCACAACAGTTAATAACTTCACTCTTTAATTGTGAATACAATTTTACTACTGCCATCTATGAGAGTCATTCGTAAGAAAAAACACAGATTTGTCGAGAGGGAGCTCTACTTTAATAGAATAAAGTGGATTATGTTACTTGTTGCCATATGGCAACAGTATGCATTAGAATAAAATATAAATGAATATCTTCAGTATTGCTAAACAGCCTCCAGATTAGCAATCGTGGATTTATGCTGTTTTAATTCTTTTAACCACGAATTCACATTAGTCCACTTTAAAAGTGACCAAACATGGACGACCACCGATAAACCTTTCAAATTATGATATAATCACTTCAATAAACCATCAACCAACGATATCCCCCATTATTTGGCAACTTATCGCTCACCGAGTTGATTTTCACGCCAGAGGGGAATAGTTGAATGGTGTTATCAACTGTTTTACACGTCACAAGAGTTGATAAATGATAAAAGATGTTTTATTGCAAAGCTGCTAAACCTCAACATTTTTGGCGAGATATTTAATTTGGTTCAGTTAGAAATCAATTTGAATTGTCGCACTAGAGCTACACGAGGGCTATTGGCGACGAGCGTCGTATTTTAGAACCACAGTCAAGTGACGAGCCGACACCTGAACAGGCACCCAACGCAACCGTTACGGGCGACATCGTACGCATCGTTAGGACTTTGAAGGATATTTAACGTGCACTCCCTTACACGGGGTATAATTCGTCTGGCATTTTTAACTGCACAGGCCGTTTATAGGTTGGCAGTTAATTTGGCGATGCCAGGACCCGAATCTGGGACCTTTCGCATGATAGGCGGATGCCTAACTAACCGGGCTCCCCAGCCCCCTATATAATTTGGAAATACTATTGAGATTCTTTGAATACTTTGCAAATCATTTTCTTCCTGACGTTAACAATTGGATATCTAGGTAAAGCAATATATACTACGTGCTATTGGCACAATTAAATCGTCAGAAAATCGTTATTTCGACTTACTACGACGCCAAAAAACTGCAATTCCAATGTTTTTCCTTAATGAAACACGGCAATGTAGGCATTGTTAGCAAAGGATTATCTTCTTTTCTGACGAAATTTCGCCAAGAAACGTTCTAGGATTAGGAAAAGAACACAGAGAAGTCTTTATTGACTCTGGGACAAAAGGCTAAGTTGCCTCGATGTGGTGTTCTATTTATTGCTCGCCATTTCATTAAACACACTGTTACTTGGCAATCGGGGCTTATAGAAGATGTTGTAAAATGTGATGTCTTAACTTATTACCTTGTTGGATAACTGGGTTGTCTTAGTTGTAGGACCGGATTTAAATATTTGTCGCCCCTGTCACAATAATCTCCCACCTTATGGTTAGCTACAAAATAGGATGGTATGTGCTGTTTAAAATAGACACTCAGATTAGAATCAGCTATGTACCTCTGCACAGCAAATCGAAAGCGAAATAGGCGAATTTTTTTAAACTGTTCCACTATTTTTCTATTAACTTCGAAATCCGGGAGGAGGGGGTGCACTTGTCCTAAACAGCGACATATTTGCTATGAAATATTAGCACTATACGTTTATTATATATACGTTTAATCGATGTAAATTATTTGTTTTCTTTCTTAAAAATATTCGTAACTTTATAATATTTTTTATGCTGAATGTCGCTTTAATTGATCGTAAAATTTGCCGCTCCAAAAAGTTTGTCACTCTAGTAGGCTACAGCCTACCTAGCCTATTTAAAATACCGCCCCTGCTTAGTTGTATTATGTGATTATGTGGAGACTGTGTACAGTGATTTTTATTGTCTTTGACGCAAAAAAATGCAAGTCCGAACACACAACTTCGAAGAACAACAACGCCAGATGGCGCTGATTTACTACTTAATTGGTAATTATCTTGATAACAAAAAAATATAGAGTGTATAAGCCGAAGCTATATACTTAGTCTTCACCTTGAGAGAGCGAGAGAGACTGTTGTTGTATAGGAGTTGTTGTAATATATTTGATAACACTGCGACATACAAAAAACATACCTAACGTAATGTGTTTCAAGACTTTTTATGTGCGTTTAACAGAGGATGTTTTTTAGTAATCAATAAGGTTGATGTCAATACCCAAGGCGACAAAAATTACTGTAGATTTACTTGGATTAACTTTTTACTTCAATTTTCGATTAACATTTTGTCCAACATGTCTAGAGCCACTTAAAATCGTCCTGTACTAGTATGCATATAAGTTCTACATCCTGTTTGGAGAATGTTTTTGTTTAACTTCCGATGCATTTTAATGTCAATTTAAATCTAAGCCAATAGAGATTTGAAGTGAGTTTATTTGTGACTCTAACTCAAACCTATAAACACTGACCAAGTACTTTGTCCAGAATCATGGGCAGGTCGGTACAAGGCCGTAGCCAGGATTTTATTTCGGGGGGGATTGAGATAAACTTTAAACGGAAATTTTTATTTATTTTTCTATTATTTTTTAGAAAAATGTGAAACTGTACCAAATTTTTATTTGTATTTTTTTAAAAAAAATTTAATATAAGTTATTAAATAAATTTTGATGAATAATAAAACAAATTTCAATTTTTTTTAAACAAAAAAAAATTATAGCTTGATTCTCCGTGGAGTTTTAGAAAATCTTTCGGTTTTGAAGGTATAAAATTAAACAACGTGCTTTGTTTACTTCTCTTCATGATTCAAAATTTAAAAAAAATATCGTTTTAAGAAGATTCTCGTTGAAAAAGCATGGGATGAGCAAAAAACATCAGCATAGATATAGAAAGTAGTTACTACTACTTTCTATATCTATGGATGGGCATACCTGCCATAGATTTAGAAAGTAGCAGATCTGCCCATTGGGGGAAAGATGAAGCCATTTGTGAACCAGTATCCCATAAGGCAGTTCGCAAGCCCTAGTACATGGCGCGCCATACGCCACCAGATGGCATCATGAGATAATTCGTTTAATAAAAAATATATATTTAATATTAACCAATTAAAACTTTTTACCAGTTTTGCTAGCATAAGTTTATAGCTGGATATGTATTGATAATTTCTGGTAGACATGAGGTATATATTCATAAAAGAAGCAAGTTAAAAATGCAGTTTTTATTGTATGTAACTCTTCGGCAAAAGCATTTTTTGTGAACCAGTATCCCGTGATGCATCACAAAAACGCGAAATGTTGATTCATCACACAATCGCGCGGTTTGTATTGCGTTGTATGCAGCCTGATTTGATGCACACACACATGCAGCCAAATAATATCACAACTAAGGATATGACGTCTTGATTCTACTTTCCTTTCATCGGAGATCATAATAAAGAATAAATAGAAACGGATGCAGAAGATAAAAAAAAGTATCGATAAGCCAGTATGGGAAAATTTCGGGGGGGGGGGGGTTTGTCCCGACGGTCCCCCCCCCCCCCTGCCTACGGCCCTGGGTCGGTACCTTAGAAGTTAGACAACATTCTCAATCTATGCATGTCCAACCAATCTATATCCATCCAAACATAATCTTAAACAAACACCCCATCTTCATTAGATCTCCAACCCAACATACTTGCAAATAATGAATCCTTACCTTCACAAATTTCCAATCTGCAGGTCCTTTACAAATGCCCCTAGCACCGGAATTTAATAACTTCCTATTTCTATTAATAGGAAAACCTTCCTCAATTACACTAGTCCAGACCTAGACACACGTTAGCTGCAGTCCCTTGGCTTTAAGTATTAATGTCCGGTTCTGTTGTCCTGCTGGTGCAGATTAATAACAGCGCTGTAGGACGCGGTACTAATGAGACGTTCAGTTTACACTAGGGTTTGTTTGAGGGGTGTCCAACTGTCCATAGAGGGGGAGGGGGAAGCTCTGAATGGCCTTTGATTAGAGGTGGATATTGCGCAGGTGTACATAGAATTGGACGTCTTTGGAGAGTTGGAAGGGTTCGTCTGTTTTGGATAGGGTTCAAGATTTTGTGAAGTGAATAGGCTAGTTTAATTCATTTCACCTTAGCGTGGCAGTAAGGACAACTGGAACGAGTTTGAGGACTTTAGAAGCCTAGGTGTACAAGTCAGCTACTTCTCTGAAACTGTGCTAACGTGTTATTCTCATTATAAATGTAAAGTAACTTGTACTTTTTTGGCTTCTGGGCTTCTCATTTGAAGTCTATTTTAAAAAGCTCGCAACCTGAACTACCATATGGCTCTTTAATATGCATAAATATCTAGCATAATGTCGTCCATATTCCTTTGTATTTTTTTTTGTGGAATTTTATTGAATGTTTGGATGGTTAGGGAGAAATATAGTTAGTTCCAAATGACATTAATTATGAGTGCAAATCGGTTTGAATCTTCGCTTATCCAAAAAAAAACATTTTTTATCTAGTGATAACGGTAACAGTAGGACATTAAAAATGTCTTTAGACTGGTTAAGGTTGGACCATAATAATTCAAGATCTTTTGATGGGTGTCCAACTGTCCATAGAGGGGGAACTCTGAATGGCCTTTGATTAGGGGTGCATATTGGGCAGGTGTACATAGAATTGGACGTCTTTGGAGAGGGGATGGGGTTCGTCTGTTTTGGATACGGTTCAAGATTTTGTGTAGTGAATAGGCTAGTTTAATTCATTTCACCTTAGAGTGGCAGTAAGGGCAACTGGAACGCATTTGAGGACTTAAGAAGCCTAGGTGTACAAGTCAGCTACTTGTCTGAAGCTCTGCTAACTTGTAATTCTCATTATAAATGTAAAGTAACTTGTACTTTTTTGGCTTCTGGGCTTCTCATTTGAAGTCTATTTTAAAAAGCTTGCAACCTGAACTACTGTGCAGCTCTTTTATGTGCAGAAATACCTAGCATAATGCCGTCCATATTAGTTTTTTTTTTTTTTTTAGGAATTTTAATGAATGTTTGGATAGTTTGGGAGGAAATATAACGAATTCTAAATGACATTAATTATGAGTACAAATCAGTTTAATTCTTCGCTTATCCGGGAAAAGTCCTTTTATCTAGTTATAACGGTGACAGTAGGACATTAGAAATGTCTTTGGATAGATCAAGATGGGTCGATTATAGTCGAAGATCTGTTGGGAGTTGTCCATCCGCCTATAGGAGGATCTAAATGACCTTTGATTAGAGATGGATATTGCGTAGGTGTACTTAGACGTCTTTGAAGAGGAGAAGGGTTCGTCTGTTTTGGATACGGTTCAAGATTTTGTGTAGTGAATAGGCTAGTTTAATTCATTTCACCTTAGAGTGGCAGTAAGGGCAACTGGAACGCATTTGAGGACTTTAGAAGCCTAGGTGTACAAGTCAGCTACTTGTCTGAAACTGTGTTAACTTGTTATTGTCATTTTAAATGTAAAGTAACTTGTACTTTTTTCGGCTTCTGGGCTTCTCATTTGAAGTCTATTTTAAAAAGCTTGCAACCTAAAGGCTCTTTAATATGTATAAATACCTAGAATAATATCGTCCATATTAATTTCGTTTAAGGAATTCGATTGAAAGTTTGAATGGTAAGGAGAAGCCAAGCCTTAAAAGGCTAACAGTGTAAAGACTACGATTGCATTTTATATTGTTTGTCAATAGCAGGTTATAGTTCCACATATATTCAGAATGTATTCGACTGGTTATGAATTAATAGAAAACTATATTTTATTGCTTAATCTTCATTAAAGTTGATAAGTACTTAAAACAGAACTTCAACAGAACATTCATTTAGAAAATAAAATAAGTTTTTTTTTTTGTAAGAAATACATGTAGCCCTAAAGCCGGAAAAAGATCTATCACTGTCTTAGCTTCTAATACGTGACGATAAGCACATTCACCTAAGCAAAACAATAAGGTGCATTTGAAGTTCGCCAACCCATTATTCTATCTATATGCACTCGTCAGTCCCGCAGAACCAGTAGTCATTGACCAGTGGTCGTCACATTTCTTCATCTGCCATCAAAACAACTTCGCCTCGCCCATACAATTTTCCCATTCTATAATTGATCGTTTTAACCCATTGTATATAAACAACTTCTGATTTAAAGTAGTCGTGATAACTTATGAGTAATATGATAAAAGTTTAAAATTTCTTATTAAAAATTTATTGAACAAAACTTGGCTGTCGTGTTTGACTAATTTATGGCAAAATGACCAGAACGCCTCATTGTTAGAAAAGGGTAAAAACACTACAACAAGAATCCTTGAATTTATGGAAATTAATTTCAAAATAAACTATTTTGTTTTATTAAAGTATTTCCCTACATTTCTTATTTTTTTTCCAACTAGTGACAACAATGCTTTATCTTTCATAATTTGATATATAGTTATAGCAGCCATTAGGAAAAAAGTTTGCATGATAAACCTTAAAATTCTTAGACTTGAAGAATCTTATACTATATATTTTTTTTCATAATTAAGAATGTTGAACACTATCATCTTGCAATCTCTCCCCTCGTATCGTGCTTTATTTTCAAATTTTAGTGGAATTAGTATTTAATACTTTGATTTGGATGTTTGCCTATAAATGTCATGCCTCATTTTTATAATCCATTTTAACCTTTATAAAAAATGCCAGATATTTCAGGCCAACCCAAATCACATCCTGGACTGTCTCGGACTCTGCAAAGGAGATATCTACTGATCTCCTTTGCTTTTCATCGATTTTCTCAAAGTGTAGTCTGACAAAGTCGGACTAGGCAGGAGATAAGAAGAAGAAAAAACTTGTTTAAATAGAAGTCCTTAGTGTTTTTATTAGACGTCTAACCGTTTTTAAATGTTCTGTGTCTCTCTTGTGCACCATTTTGATCTTTTAACCCTTTATAAGGCCATTTTTTCAAGTAATGTAACGTTAAAGTATTTCTGGGATTGAGATTGATTTATAAAAAGAAATTCATTTAGCTCATTACCTAAAATTAATTTTGATTATTAAGACCATTTTCTTTCGGTGGGAAGTATATTTCTCATCGCCCGCTGGGAGCTATTCAAACGTATCGTATGTAAGAATCCTGCATTAGTAATTTTTTGTGCTTTCTGAAGTTATCGGAAGATGGCAGCACTTATCAAAATTAATGAAGTTGCTGAGAAGTTTACTTCCCACAGCCTTAAGAGGGACTGTCAGTCCTATACACGTAATGCTTTATTTTTCAAATCATAGTTTCTTGAAAAGTATTTTTTAAACGTATGATCTGTTTGCACCAGATACGCAAATAGGGATGAAAGACAATTTAAAAAAGATTTGATGGAACAATATCAATCAGTTTTTTAATTATTAATTTTTTTTTAAAGCTACATTTTGAGAATCGTGGCGACATCTGTAGGACAACTTGGCTTAATTGATTAAAAAGATTTATTATTAATTTAAATAATTCACTCATGCATTATCTCTGTATATTAATACTGAATTTAAATGATGCTTTTACATTTCAAGTACTTTTTATGGCAAAAACGTTCATAACAAACGAGAATCTATGATTTTAAAATTTGATGACACACAAAAATAAATGTCGCCAAATCGTAGATGGAAAAAAACGCCAATATCTAAATCGTTCAAACTGTAAACCTAAACCACATGGAAAAGTGGGCGGAGCTCACAATAAATCCAGTCAAAGAATTTCGCGCGACTTTTAAACTTGACTACTTTAGTTGTAGTATAGGTTGGATACTTTTTGATTAGATTTGGTTTAAATTATCGTCGCACTAGAGCTACACGAGGGCTATTGGCGCTTGGATACTTTTAGCTATTTTGATGTGTACAGCTGTGGAAAAAGTTCCCACTAGAGATTATTTCGAACGTTAGTCATCCTATAGAACCTTTTTGAATTTGTGTTTATATAACATCATGAGTTAATTGCAGGACAAAAAAAAATTGCATACACTCTTAAAACGAACGAGCGATTTTAACTCAGTCTGATTGAATTTCACTCCTCCAGTCTAGAAAATGCACTTCTCCTTTTGGAGTGAATCCTTTGTGTGTTAAACCTCCGACAGGATCACTCCAAACGAGTGATTTTAACTCAGTCTGAGTAAATATTTACTCCTTTCCAGTGTCGAAAATGCACTTCTCCAACTGGAGTGGAATTCACTCTTTTGTTTTAAGAGTGTAAGGAGCCGTCTTCATATTAAAAATGCTATTAACTTTAAAATTTTCAATGGCAGCACCCAATTTTATAATTAATAAATATTAAGAATCCTCATAAACCCTAAATCTTAGTTTTTTTTTTTACATTTGGCTGAATATTTGACGAGTTATTCAATCGAATCACTTAGTAACCTTTGGTTTACCATTTCTTAAATGACGGCCGTAGTCTGTGGGTTTATTGAAGGGAGAAATATAAACGTTTATTTAAAGATCTTTAGGGAGGGGTCCTGGGATGTATAGTCAATGAGGATGAAGCCCTAACGTTATTTTTAGAATATTTTATAATCTTTTTTTAAATTCGAAACATTTTTTTAATAGAAAAGAAGGTATTGACATGGTAGTCTTCCCAAAGTGTCCCGCCTGTCTGTCCTTACTTCGGTGACGAAATCTGTTCTATCCATCAGATCTTAAGAATCATTTTTGTCATCGAAAGATAGGACAGCAGGGACCTAACTTCATACATTTTGTTCTTCTGTTTGTACGTCCATACGGACATCTGTCATCTTGTCATGTCGACGAACGACCCATTAAAGAAGCATTGGAATTTAATTTTTAGTCATTTAAATCCACATCAGCAATATCACGAAAAAACTTATTTGAAATGTTAAAGATTATTAATTTTTCTTTGTAAATCGATTTGGAATGGCGTTATAAAAAATGTACCACAATGTGATTTTTTTTAATGTTTATTATATTTGTTTACTAAGAAAGTGGTTCACAGTGTTACTTTTTTTTGCTTAAAGAGCTAATTGGTATTATTTTACAATTAAATTCCTTTAATTATCAGTGCAATTTGGAGTTATTTCATGTTTACATTGCCAAATGTTCTGGATGTATCAGGTTTTTTCAAATATTATAGTTATTGATTGTTATTTAATTACAAGAATCTCGTGTAATGTAAGGTGAGATTTTCAAAGCATTGCCAAAGATCACGGAAAGGATGCTACAGGATGTGACTCGTTCAATTTTACATAATTATTCTTCAAACTGCAAATAAATTTAGCAAACTATAAAGATAATTTATTTAATTTGCGGAAGAAAAAATGTAATTGTAGTGGCCAATTTTTAGAGTTGAAGATTCAAATTGTAACTTAATGCTGGGTTAGTCTATATTTGTTCTGAAGTTATAAATATTGTGCGGAAGTGGTTATAGGTGGCAGTTAATGTTATTATAATACCCTTGCGTTTCGACGAGAATTTCATTCTAGTACTTAAGTAACTGCACATGTAGGCTTTTTAATTCTTTAAGAACTTCTCGAGCAACATTCAAGAACATGTGTCGTTTGGTGGCAGAGTACTGAAAGTTTAATGTGCCAATCACTCAGTCCGACGTTATTTTAGAGGCCTTGAAAAGTTGCAAAAAACACGTCAAGATTTCCCGGCTCCAAAGGTGTGCAATGTAGAAAGCTTCTTTCAGAACGAATGTACAGATTAGTGGCAGGAGTAAGGCTTGTAATAAAGAGACCAGTGTCTAATTTACAAGAGCAACCGAATGAACAAATTGACAAACTGCCGCTAGCAATACAAAAGGTTCCTGCACATGTTTTTGAAGACCATAAACCCGCGTTTGTTTGTATCTTGCTGACCTTATTATTGCCTTTAAAACTGCCAATACGACAGATTCATTATACATTGGGGTTTCTACTTCTGCATTAGTATGCCATTAGTTTTAACAAACATAAAGATTGCTACGCCAACAATTAAAAGTACGGAACTAGATTTAAGGGGTCATAGTCTTAAAAATGTGCAAAGAAGGTACTACAACGCATAGTTTGATCTTTCATGCAATTTTTAACTACTCAATATAAAAGTATAATTTTTTATATGCAATTCTATAATATTTACTTATTATATAACAAATTTTAAAATTTATGAAACTTCAGCCAAAACTAAAATAAATGATAACAAACATAAGACTATTGGAACACATTGGGATTAGGCTTGCGCGAGAAATTTTGAGGTCAAAATTGAAGAAATGACAAAGAAAATGATTTTATATTGTACAAATATGTACAAACAAAGACTTATACCTAATTTCTAAACTCAATTTTAATAAGTAATTATTTTCAGAGCTTTTTTCTTAAATTTTTATTAATTTTTTTTAGAAAAAAGCTCTTAACATAAATTCTAATTAAAATTGAGCTCAGAATTTAGGTACAAGTCTTTGTTTGTACATATTTGTACAATATAAAGTCATTTTCTTGCTCATTTCTTCAATTTTGACCTCAAAATTTGGCACGCAAGCCTAATCCCAATGTGTTCAAATAGTTTTATGTTTGTTATAATTGATTTTAGTTTTGGCTGAAGTTTCATAAATTTTAAAATTTGTTACATAATAAATAAATTTTATAAAATTACATACAAAAAATATACTTATATGTTGAGTAGTTAAATAATTACATTAATGATCACCTTCTTTTGCACATTTTTAAGACTTCTATGACCCCTTAAGAACAATACTGTTTATGTGACGAAGCTAAACTAGTATTCCGAAGTTTACAGGGATGACTTTAGAGCAGTTCATAGCGGTATCAAATCTCGGTAATTATAAATAGAAATATAATGTATTAGTAGGAGCAAACCAGAAAAGAAATCGTTTCCTGAAAGATCGTAATATTTACAAAGGAAATATAATTTATTAAACAAATAAAAAAAATTAAATGAAAGAGAAATAACCAAACAACACAATTTTTTTCCCTCCAGAACATCGTCCGGGCTCGCAAAAGAGTACCGGAACCAGTTTTCGTTAGTCTAAACCTGATTACAATCGAATAATCTTTATCTTGTGATTGAGAAAGCTTTCCGTGCTCCACTTCCCAGAAAGAGAAACGTATCCCCTTTTTTAAATCGCCAGACGTATCATTTGGCGAAAATTTGTAACGCCACCTGGCGAGTCAGAATCAAAATAAAGTTGGCTGATAAATCCTCTTAAAAAGGGTTAATAAAAAACTAGTGTTTGTCGCATTGTGGACTTTTCTGCCCTCTTGCACCAGCAAACCCAAACATCCATCCATCCACACTCTAAAAAATGAATGCTCAAAAACGACGAAATTTTCCTTAATTTTGACGATTCCGTTACAGGCAAATGCTCCGAGTTTTCGTTTCCTCAAAGTGAGGAAATTTGAATCGTCATTTTTATGAGGATTTTAATGTCGTCTAATCTAAAGAAATATTTCGTCATTTTTGAGCATGTGAGACAACAATGAGATTCAGTTTCCTCAAAATCAAGACAGAATCGTCAAATCACAATCGTAAAAGTGAGGATTCGCGTTTACTCAAAGGTCACGTGATAGTTTGATGCAACAATCCTCAAAATTAACGAAATGAGGCTTGAGGATTCATGAATCGTCAGAAATGGAAGTGTTATTTCTGAGAGTGCACTATCATCTTGCTTATTTCAAAGAGAATAATCAAGTAATTGATTCTTCTACATCACTTCTTCACACCAAATTAAAGCATCTCCAACGAACAAGACCTATCAAGATCTACATCAGTAAATTACCTGTTTCTGGTTTGTAACACTGGTGGCGTCACAGAGTGTCGAATTTTGGGGCGGCGGCTTTGTTGTTTATACCACAGCCTTGCCGGGAGGGATGGAACAAAAATATGTATCAGACGATAACGCGAAAAAGGATCGTTTTCTTGAAGGAATTCGAGGTTTGTCGTTTGTCCTTTAGAAGGTTATTTTCTCTTGTTATCTATCAAAAGGGGGTGATGTAATTTTTTAATGTGCCTTTTTTGGAGTGGGCAAGAACCGGTTTGAGCTGGAATAATCGCTGATGTTGAATTGTTTTGGCTTTAATATGAAATGTAGTGCAGTGTGGTAATAAGAAATTAAACTACATTTTTTAATTATTATTTCGATGTTTGATGGTATGGTTTGAGGGGCTGGGGAGCCCCGTCGGTTAGGCACTCGCCTAGCATGCGAAAGGTCCCAGGTTAGGGTCCGGGCATCGCCAAAATAACTGCCGACCTATAAATGGCCCATGCAGCCAAAAATGGCCAACGAATAATACCCGTGCGGAGGGAGTGCACGTTAAATAACCTTCAAAGTCCTAACGCTGCATACGATGTCGTCCTTAACGGTGGCTGTCGAAGTCTTCCTAAGGTCGGCTACCAGCTCAACCCAGCTTCCAACTTTCTGATTGAAACGGACGCCAGCAAATTTGTTTCCTCGCACTTAAACTAAGCTGTTCTTTGAACACGCTAATATAAATGGACTTTAATCTAAAGATATCTCGCGGCAAGGATAAAATTTACAAAGAAATATGATATATTTTCTTAATTAAAAGAACAAACTAAATTGGTTACTTTTTAACCTTCAGCCATCTTTTAATTTTCCGAAAAACTACAGAAAATACTTGAGAGATGCCACAACAAAGAAACAAACTTACACAAAACAATTATTTTAAATTTGGTTGGCACGCGACAGTGGCTTTGGATGCCTATTCACTATTCAGGTGTCACTTGAATGTGCTCGTCACTTGACTGTGGTTCCAAAATACGACGCAAGTGGCCAATAGTTCTCGTTTAGCTCTAATGCGACGATATTTCAAACCTAACCTAACGATATGGTTTGCATCAAACATTGCCTTTAGTTAACAAAATGTAAAGTTTTTCCAAGTCAAGGTTTGAATAATTTGAGTTTTTCTGCAGATAAAAATCTCGCACTTTTCATCCTTAAAAACATTATTTGTCACTGAACAAACTTCTTTTTAGATAAGGGTTTTTGTAAAACTATTCACAGTTTTCAAAATTACATATTTTCGCAATGTAAGCATAAGATTCAACAACTCTTGGGTTATTCTACGCAAATAATCTTCTGGATTCTTTCCAAAGTAGGGGGGGGGGGAGGGGGGGGGAGGGGGGGGAAAAATCAAGCGTTTTCAAAATCATCTCATTAAAAACCTACTTTTTAACTAATCTTCATGGATTTTTTTGTATATAATATGCATTTGAACTGTTTAGATTTCAAATATATAGATATTTTTTATTTTCCCACTATATGCTCTAATATCTGGCAATTTAGAGAACATAGTTTCATACCCTCATTTTCCCCTAGGGTGGGTCAAATTGAAACAAAATCATTCCATATATTCCTCCTTACTTTTATTTAAGATAAGATAAATTTTATAGGTTATAATAATAGTAGAAAAATGGAATATTTAATCAAAAGAGTATGGTCATGTACTATTAAATTGAGGCTAATGTAAAACTATACAGATTGCACTGAACTTTACAAAATAATCTTCATTGTCTATTTCTGGAAAGATTAATAGTTTCCAGCTTTTATTCGGTTAAATATTTTGCATGATAAGTTCTAGTTTGTATCATTTAGTAAATAAAAACATTACACGTGGCATGTCTTCTTGGCATATTCTTAAATGTACATTGTTAAACTTAATGTATTAAATTAAATTTTAAAAATCTTATTAAACCTTAAAATTGTATTAATTAATCTTATTATTTGAGTTTTTTTAACCACACTGTACATTTTAATTAACTGATATCCTCCAATATAATCCAATTTAAGTTTATTCCAAAACCAAAACTCCATTACATCTTACAGCAGTGGTTCCCAACCTGGGGGCGATCGCCCCCAAGTGGGCGATTTGTGTTATCAAGGGGGCAATAAATAGTTTGGGGGCGATAGGGGGGCGATGAGTATTCAAAGGGGGAAAATTAAAATATACTGTACAGTAAAACCATTCTAATTTTTTTGATCATCGTGACAAGTTTTAAAACTGATATAAGATTTGAAAATTTGACCAAGTTAGAAATTCCTGATTCTGTTGTCGATCCATTCCCATTTGAATCTGTGGGTTGTAGATAACCTTGAAAACTCTTTGCAGATGGAGTTTGACGATGTGAAGTATGACAGTGATGCGAAACTCATTTCAAGCAGAGAGGTTATGAGTTAGCCTGCATGAAACTTATTTACACTGATCCTTATCTGTGGTAAAAAGCTGAACTACGTCTGATCTCGTTCCGTCAATATATATTTAGTTAAAAAAAAAGAGTTAGTTCTGTTATCCAGCTCCTAACCAAACAAAGAAATCAATGGGATATTTGCCTCAAAGACTTGCGTATGAGCTTGAAAAGTAATAATTGATATAAAAAAAGTGAACAAAAAAGTTTTCAACATTCATTTTTTCCTTTTATTTTTATTGTCAACTCTCTTAAATTTTCCAGAATTGAGTTTAAAGATATTGGTTAATTATTTTACTTTCATTCTTTGAAAAAATCTAAATAAAAAATAGAAAAAAAAACTTTTTTTCACGATTTTATTTAAGAGTAACCGGATAAAGCTGCTTTGGTTGTTTTTATACATGGTAGTAAGTGTTTGAAATTATAAAATGGCTTTATTAGTTACACTTTAACTCACATTATAATTGGACAAATTATAAAAATTAAAGGGGGGCGATATGTGTTAGTCAACTTTAAGAAGGGGGCGATGTTACAGAAAAGGTTGGGAACCACTGTCTTACAGTAACAGCTAAGCCTAACCATACCACCACTTTACCCCACTGCCTAAAAATAATTCTGAAAAATTTAAAAATTGGTATTTTTCTAATAAGCCTGAAAATATTTTTGGCATAAGAAATATATATGAAATAAATGCACTGACCTACTGTTGAATCTAACTTTTATAATTAAAAAAACAGCAAATAATATAAACTCATGGAAAGGGAGAACACTAAAAACATATTCAGATTCTTATCCCATATTATAACTATAGTAATTTATTCTCTTAACAAATTAGAACTGCATAACCTAGTTACAAAATAGTAAATCTAATTGTTTTCAAAAGTAATTTAGATGGTTATCTACTCCTACTGAATAATATACCATATTCTAATTTCCCCAATGTCTACTGAAATCTTTGCAGCCCATATATGGGCCTTTAAGATCCAATTTCTCATGAGCAGTTCAGTCTTTATTAACAATAGAACTCTAACTTTGGTAACTACTAAAGAGATTACAAAATATTCTTTAATACCTGTTCAGTGAAATGAAAGTTAATTGAATAATGAAAGAATATTCAATAATACAAAAGTATTATATAAATATTGATAAAAATTGATGCGAAGAAAATACTGCTACGTACTTTTTTCTCTCATTTTGATATTTCAGTGTTATGTTCTAAAATTTATTCTCAATTTACTACAATTGCTTTGAAATTTTTAGTTTCAAAGAAACACATCTTAAATGAATTTTTTAAAGGTGAACAGGAATAAATTAAGTCGATTAATTCCTAAATTCAATTCCTTTATTGCCTTGAAAGTAAGTACCTCAGTTCAATTTTGCGTATTTTTTTCTGTACTTTTATACTGTGCTTTATCCCATTAACGACGACATAGTAAACACCATTGACACCTTCATGTTCACGTACAGAACAGAACTCTTTAAATGTCAAGTTAAAGATATTCACTGCTCAAAACAATTAAGGGAACACATAGTATAAACCCTTTCATCACCAAAGATTCCATTTGGTATCATTAGCTTCCAATTTTTTCTTCTCAATAAGTTGAGCTCGCACTCATTTATCGTTAGAAGAAAGAATCATGTATTTTAAAGAATTAAATAATGTTTGTTTTAATTAAATGAAAGTACGAAAAGCATAGTAAAATAAAATTCACTCCCAAAATTTTTTATGAAATAATTTGACCCTAAATTTTTCACAATTGTATACTAAGAAGTTTAAAAATTAATTTTACCTTTTTTTACGAGTAAAGTTTTGAAAAAGTTAATGCAATAATTTATTCAAAAGTAATGATTCCCAAGTTTTGAAAAAGTTAATGTAATAAATTATTCAAAAGTAATGATTCCAATATTTCAACCCTTAAATTTTAGTTAAAAAATTAAGATAATTTCCTCTGTTTTTTACCATTTTATTCTGGACGCATAATGAATCTATTTCACAAATTTTAAATTTCTATAATAAAAAATAACAAGTTGGAATTGAAAGGGTTAACAAAAGTGAGCAAAGTGCTCCCCTAATTCTTTTGAGCAGTGTAGAAATCTGAAATAATTTCGAGTCATTAATATGTGTTCTTACAAAAAGACAGCTAATATCATCTTAGATTAATTTCTTGAGAAATACAAACATATTAACAATATTTCCCGGGCAAGGACAAACATCGAAAATGATCTAAATGTCCTCTCGAAATCAAAAACAGTTTAGTTGGTGACGTTCTTTTTTATTCAGGGTCGCCATCTTTAACAATAATCTCGGTGTAAAGTTCCGATGTTCTGCATTTTGTCGGCCTTCGGAATCTTGATTGTAAATCCCTAGTTTGACAAAGATGCAATTATTCTCTTAGAATTTTTTTTCTTCAATGGGGCTGCAACAATGGCGGTCAAGAATCAGTTGTGACTCGGCACATTCTCCAGAATTGAGAACCATTTTTTTGTGGCACCATCTAGGCGACTCTCTCTGCCAATTTTGACGCACAGATTACATGAATCCGAGTTCTCTGTGGATGTTAAAGTATGCCGAGATTTAATTTTGCCGAGAGAACCTAGGCCAAATATGCCCTCCAGGGATCTTTTACATGCCGCGTAATCATATGACAGGCGTGCCCAGAATTTTCCCATCCAGAAAATCCAACGTCTCAACCGGGGCTGGAACCTGCTATCTTGGGCTTACGAGGCGGACACGTTTAACCTCTCAGCCACTGAGCCGCTTTATCTTAGAAATATTTTTTGGGAACGTGCACGAAAATATTAAGTTAGTGCATCAAGCGTCACACTAAGGGATAATACAAAGAGTTAACAATTCTATTATCATTCTTTTTTTTTTTAAGATTCTCCTTAATTTGAAGATGTGACTCAAGTTGTATTGAACAATACAAAATACATAAGAAACAATACAAAAAGTGTGTTAAAGGAGCAGGTTATATATTTTTGAAAACAATATAGTTTTCAGTTTTTTGTTAATCGCGCATTGATATGATGATAATCGTCTCATCTCGAAATCGTCAATTGTGTTGTAACAACACAAATTTGTGTTCGTGTGTCATAACACAATCCTTGTATTAACTCTACACAGTTTTGTAACGTTGGAAATTTTTACAAATTTCTTATGTTCCACTTGTTCTTTTTTAACACAACTTTTTTTCTGAATGTCAAATGAATTTTTTCTGAATTCAAAAAGGAAAGTCTTTCCATTATACTGTTGTTCCACCAATAGTAGTATAACTGCAAAGTTTGATTCAATTTTTCAAATTATCGATTCGATTTTCAAATTTTTAATCATTTCTTATGTTTCACTTGTTTCTTTTTTAACACAACTTTTTTTCTGCATGTAAGAATTCAAAAGGAAAGTATGTCCATCATACTGTGTGGTACTATAAATAGTAGTACAACTGGGAGTTGGCATAATAGTAGTCTAATATGTCTTTTAACCCTTTCAGTCCCAGTGATGCCATTTGGCATCTTCACTTTCAATATTTTTTTCAAAATGTTTAGGTCCCGCTATGACATCCAAACACACATCATTCGATTCTTCACACTTTGTTCCATCAGACAAAATTTTACTTTAATCTCAATAAAAGTCAGAACTACTGATTTTTTTATTTAGAAAATAGTCAAAAAGCATTTCTCCTGATTTTTGATAAGTTCACTTCAGTCCCACATATTTAAAACACAATTTAAACTATTTCGGTTAAAGTAATTACTAAATTTTTTTTAATAATATGGTCAGATACCTTAAAATATATAACTCGAAGTGTTTTTAGGTAATATATATTTTTTTATTTTGTTGTTTTCCACAGTTAAAGAATTTTGGCATTGTTTCAAAAACCATTAAAAAATTTTAATGAATTTTTTTTTCTTATGGAATTCGTATATTTGACCTAAAATAAGCTTATTTTGTGAATATCAGGTGTTTCTGTAGTGTAGTAAATTTTTGGGACTAAAAGGGTTAAACGTTTGTCTGACCAACTCCCCGATCTGCTCTCGATCATTATGCGTGGGCTAATGAAGCTTCTTTGTGGTTTTCTTAATGTGTTCTAATTGTGTGTTCTTTGAAAGGCATTCGCACTGCGTAGATGTGTAATAACTCTAAATAGGCCGACCCGGATAAGTTATCCATGTTATTGTGTGGTATATTTTATTGTTCTTCATTGCGGATCGTGTGAAGTTATGAACCAATTGTAAATGTAAGTGATAAAAAGCAAATAATGAGCTTGATTAGAATTTCACAAAAAACTATTATGGAAAAGGTTGGAGCTGTTATGATTACCGTAGTATTTCAGTATCAATGGAATCTATCCAGTGTTGTTGTAATCGTGTTCCTCCAGGCATCGTCTGGCACAAGGCTTTGAGTACCCTTGAGAGGGTGAATGTCTGACTTCTACTCCGAGAGGGCGCCAAATCCTCAATTTAGGCATGCCACTGGAGGGGAGAAGTAATTTTCTCCAGACGACCTGCACCCATGGTAAACTGCGCTACGACCGACCACAGGACTTTCGGACCTACAGATTTAACAAGCACGGAAAATTTTGAAAGAGGGTCCTGAAAAAAGTTAGACCAATGTTTAATATAGAAGTTTACAATGCTAAAAATATAAAAGATATAATAATAATAATAATAATACAAAATGAAAAACACAAATTGTTCCCATTTAGAAAAATTAACTGTAATTCCATTTTTTGAATTTAAAAGATAGTTGATATGCTCTGAAACTTTTGTTATTTTTCATCCATTTGAAATATATTGATAGTTTAAAATGTATGATATCGTAAACTATTTTTTAAAAAATTATTATGTGTTGCATACAATCGAGTATGTCGAGGAAATCGAGCATGCCCAAAGTGTAGCGGTCGTTGTTTTTTTTTTTTTTTTTTTTTTGTAATGTTATTTTTGAAAAATGAAAAGAGACATAAACTTCAAATTCGGCACACGGGTTCATAATATTATTTCATTCAGGATTTAATAATAAGGTTTTTAACAAATTCCCGAAAGCTCTAAAGGAAGCTGCCATATAATTTTTTTGGTCATAAATTTATTGAAATTATGTTATTTAGAGTAGATAATTACTATTTACCTTTTCAGTCCCAATGACAATTTGGCATCATAATTTTACAACTTTTTTTCTGATCGTCTATAGCCATTTATGATATCAAGAAGCTGATCATTTGCTTCTTCAAACTTTTTTCGATTAGAAAATATTTTTATTAATCCCAAATTATGGCAGCCCAATTATTTTCTTTAATTATGGCCAGAAACATGATGAGGCCAAATAGCATCACTGGGACTGAAATTGTTAATTGTGCATCGGTTTATAGAGAGGTAATTGAAAGTTGCGTAGTGTTACACACTCCTAATGTTTACAAACAACTCATTCTGTTAATGACAACGTCACCGATAGAGCAATAAATAATTTTATCATTTTATTTCTATTTTACGTGTTGGCAGTGTTTCAAGCTATCACCATGACAACGACTTATGATATCCAATTCGATGAAAGTGTGATAAATAAATCCCATTGATCGTCTGCAAAAAGATAGTTTCTTTCAAAAATTAATCCTGGTATCACCAAGAATATTTTTTTTAATCTCCAGAGCATTAACCAACAAATTTTCTGATTTTTTTTTAAATCGTTTCTGTTAATTTTTATAACCTCTTCTCGAAAAAAGTTTGTTCTTGCATAAGCATTATTCAAGGGAACTACACGCATTTGAGTTCTTTACTATAAAGAGGTTTTTAAGGTTAATGTTACATTTGCGACCCGGTGGCGCAATGGTTAAGGTGTTAGACTAAGGAGCCTCTGGGCCCGGCCTCGAATTCGGATAAGGTGTGGATGTTTGTGTTTGTAGAGTACATGCGGAGTATGTGCTCGTTAAATCTGTTGGGTCCGAAAGTCCCGTGGGCAGTCATTGCGCAGTTTCCCATGGGTACAGGTACCTGGAGACTATTTCCTTCCTCTACAGGGACATGTCTAAATTGTGGAGGTGGCGCGCGATAGATGGCAGCATGTGGCAACGTGTGTGTTGTGAATGTCTTACTTGACGAAGGTTTATAAGCGGGTCTCTGACCAAGCACACAGGCCTGAAAATATATGTCTACCAACCAGCCCACCAATGTTACATTTTAAAGAACTTTCTTTGATTTTTTTTTTATGTTCACTAAAGCATCTATATACTATACAAACGGATGAGAAACTTTAAAACATAATGATAACTACGTAAAGACTATTTCGTAATAATAAAATATGTAAAACTAAAGCCTAAAATTTATGATTTAAATTTCAATTAAATAAAATGAAAACGGTTTCGTTAAAAAAAAAACACTTTCATTTTGTACAAAGCCAATTTTTTAAGAATGTGCAACTGATTGGAGGAAGGCGGCGCGGAAGTTATGGAACAAATTTTATAAAATTTTGAAAGAAAATGCTCTTGCCAAAAATTTATCTTGGCTCTCAGCATTGCTTGAATTGCTGACTTGAACACTTAAAAAAAAAAGATGATTTTTTTTGTCGCACACATTTGAAGAGTCCAGGGGAAGAACCGCTTGATTTCTTTAGAGTCTTTCCGTAATTGTGCCTGCTTTGCGGACATTGGCGACCGAAAACCGGTTTTTCTTTCGGTTCTCCATTCGCGGTACAAACGTGTGACTCGTATTCACTGATCTCTGGCGTGAATCAATGTTGTCGCGAAAGATAAAAAAAAAGCGAGTAACCGGTTTCTTTACACCAGTTTAGGCGATTTCTCGCCATCATCCCCAAAGAGGCTATTAAGGGAAGCCTTCTACTAAATAAAGCTGTTCTTTCAAATGTACTCTTCATTTGTAGCAGCTACATTTAAACTAACAAGGTAATTGTCACAAGTTGTTATATATTGAACGTTATTTAAAAACAAGACCACATTATACAAGGTAAAAACAATATTATCCACTACAAAAAAAAGAAAAGAAAGTCGAAAAAAATGAATAAAAAAACATGATAAAAAATGACTTCAAAAACAAATTGCGCGCACAGTTTCCATATTTTTCTTTAAAAAACAAAACCAATAAATGAGTGTTAAGGGAGCGCCGAAAAAAAAATTAAAATCAATATTGCGTTAAATCTGATCAGAATATCCCCAACAAAGTTTCTCAAAGTGTTTTGGCAACGATCCGAGCGATTAAACGTGATTAACTAGCGGCCGTACCGGAAATGGTCGACGGAAAAAAAATAGAATTTAGATATTTTGTTTTAGCAATAAAAACATATACTTATGAGATTCTTTGCATAAAAGCTCTGACGTAATGTATGTTTTTTTTTTTTTTTTACTTTTTAGTATGCGTTTAGGAAAAGGGTCAATTACGTGAAATTAGACGAAAAAGTATAGCAAGTTTTTCTGTAGATTTTTATTAAAACTTTACTTGAAAGTTCTTGAATTTCGTCATTCTATAACTGGAAGGTCGCGTTAGGGAAACTGTATAACGCCAGTCTAATTAGAAATTATTATTAGCTTGTCAATACTAATTATTTTACTTTTGGCTTTCATATGTAAACTTTTGTTATTTTCAAACAAAAAACGATGTTTTTTTTAAATACGTCTTGCAGTATACTGGTGAACTTTACTCATTACGCTGTGATGGTTTTTAGATACTTAACTTATGAATGCTTACTTTTCTCAAAGAATTAATAACTCGGATATTCTTTCAATCAAAGCTCGACATTATTTCATCAGCTTACATTTCTTTAGAGCTCCAGGGCTGGGGAGTCCAGTCGGCTACGCATTCGCCTATCATGTGAAAGGTCCCAGGTTGGGTCCGGGCATCACCAAGACGCCCGTCGCCAATTGCCCTCGTGTAGTTCTAGCGCGACAAATTTCAAAACCTAACCTAACCGGGTATTGAAAAAATAACTGTTGACCTATAAACAGCCAGTGCAGCCTAAAATGTCTGAAGAATAATTCCCCGTGTCGAGGGCGTGCACGTTAAGTATCCTCCAAAGCCCTAACGCTGAGTCGAGTCGAGCGCTGAGTAACAATGATGTCGCCCTTAACGGTGGGTGCCCACCAAGTGTTGGCTCGTCACCTGACTGTGGTTCTAAAATACGAAGCCCGTCGCCAACTGCCCTCCTGTAGCTCTAGTGCAACGATAATTCTAGCTAAACTAATTTTTAAAAATAACATCTCAAATTGCCACCACCTCAGCAAAGTGGACCCCTTGTTTGCGTTTCCGGCGACAAAACCTTTTCCATTACAAAACTAAAAAGCAAACTAAACTCCCCCCCGCAACAGTCCATTACTGGCCATACCAAGTCCATACCAAGGCCTGCCGTGCCCATTTCAGCTTTCGTGACCTAGGGCTCTGGGGTGCTAGGCATATGTCCCGGTAAGGTGGTCAGCCACACGCGAAACCCCCAGTGTTTAGTTCCCAAGCATGCTTGGTACCCATTTTATCAAGGGATGAAAGGATGGGTCAACCTCGCCCAATCCGGGATTCCATAACAAAACTGTCCCTTTATGTCTACCGGAGTAGGTTAGGTTAGGTTTGAATTATCGTCGCACTAGAGCTACACGAGAGATATTGACGACGGGCGTCGTATTTTAGAACCACAGTCAAGTGACGAGCCAGCACCTGAATAGGCACCCAACGCAACCGTAAGGGGGGACATCGTACGCAGCGCTAGGGCTTTGGAGGATATTTAGCGTGCACTCTCTTACACGGGGTATTATTCGTCGGACATTTTTGGCTGCACGGGCCGTTTATAGGTCGGCAGTTCTTTAGGCGATGCCCGGACCCGAACCTGGGACCTTCCTCATGCTAGGCGAGAGCCTCACCGACTGGGCTCCCCAGCCCTCTACCGGAGAAGAAATAGTGGAATACCATCGAAAAAAAAGTGGGGAAAAAGTAAGGGGAAAAAAAGGTTTTGGCGATAAGCTGGCGCAGGTTGGGTTGTAGTATTGATTTCTCTGGGTCCATCGATATGCGCCGGAGAAGGGCCACACAATAACCCAAACAGGAAAAAATAGAATCAGAC
This sequence comes from Hylyphantes graminicola, assembly GCA_023701765.1. NCBI lineage: Eukaryota > Metazoa > Arthropoda > Arachnida > Araneae > Linyphiidae > Hylyphantes > Hylyphantes graminicola. The sequence goes on along the minus strand of CM043118.1, from coordinate 59,248,033 downwards.
TCTTACGCTTGCAGCCCCGAGAATAAATCGGGGTCAACTACAAATTGAAAATAAGGACGGTCAGTCCCGTAGACATAATTCTTTATTTCGTTTCCTAAGTCTGTCAAGTTTTTTTTTCCAAAAAAAAAAACAATTTCTCACCAGGCATGAAATTTTTTTGGAGGCAAAACTCAGTATACACAGTTAAAACATCACAGAATGCACAGTTAAAAGATCTCAGAATACACATATGAAGGTGGAAATATTCAGTTGGAAAGAGGTTGAACATTTTTGATGCTTTTATTGCTTGCGAAAACGTAAATTAACTTACATTTTAGCTATTTTTCAATTTTAAAAATATTGTTGACTCATGTTGATAAACTCTCTCTGTGAACTACTTTATCAATAACTAAATAACCAAATGATATTTTCCTATAATTTTTTTGCGTGTTTTAGTTACCGTTACTTTTTATCATTACCTGGTGAAGAACTGCTTTTATTTAAAAGCAATGCTTGAATAGATATTGTTATTTCAAAAATAATAGTACTTTAATTGCATTGAACATACCTATAAACTTTTCTTCCATTTTGCGGCATATTGCAATATGGTGTAGAAATGACATAGATAGTCCACACATATAAGAGATTTTATAAATATTTCTATTCGTTTTATGTCTTATTTTTATAAGTACAAGCTTTCCAATTAAAATAGATTTTTTTCTTCAAGTTTTTGTTGAAAAAGTATGTTGACAAGATATGCCGAAGTAGGCATTCTTCCTAGAAGCACTAAAAATTTAATCAGCTTCATAATTTCAATTTTTATTTAAACAAATAAGAAGAAAAAAAGAGAAGTGGGATCGGCCGGGATTTGAACCCGGGACCTCTCGCACCCTAACAGAGAATCATACCCCTAGACCACCGAACCACATTTATTATAAGATTTGATATTTCTTTATATAAAAATCGTAACTATAGCGACTGTAATAGCTAATAAATTCCGCAATAATATTTTTATGTGTTAGAAGTCAGTTTTTATGTTAAGACACCTGCAGCACAGTAAAAAGATATCAATTTAAGGGTAGGCTTCATACCGTAGAATAAATTTTAAGCGGAAATGCGTTTTTCTAGTACCTACACTAAAATAACGATACTGAACTGTTGGACAATTGCTGAGGACGATAGGTTTTTTCACTTAGTACAAAAGCCTTCCAAATCAACACATTTAATACCATAAGATCCCCAATACGTAAGGACATGAGTAATGCGAGCAACACTTACTAAAAGAGAAATGAAAGGAATAAAAAGAAGCTTTATTGAAAGAGAAATGCAATTCCATATCCATGCATCTCAGAGGTGAAGATGAATTTTGGATTTTTACTTGCGACAATTTTACGAGTGCGCCATGAAACCATTAAAACATCAAATCATTTGCCAGTAAAACATCAAATCTACGACATAGTTTTAACCTTAAAAACAACGTGCAAAGTCGGGTCCATTGACAGCTGATCATTAAATGTGTGAAGTGTCTATGTCGATTCTACGTCGTACAAGTGTCGTCTTGTTAACCATAATGAATATTTACCGATATGGGCTTCTGGTGCCGTATGTATCACGTATCCGCAAAATATCATGTTTAATGACTTTCCTTCATCGTCGATGATCCGTTTTTGTATTGCAGTCCGTTTTGTATCCGTTTTTGTATTGACATGGAGGGCTTAGGTTTTGTCTTAAATAACCGGTCTAGAGGACACGATCAGAAATTGAAAAATCGTTCTTTAGAAGGGAGGTAAGGAAACATTATTTTTACAATAGAGTTGTCAATAAGTGGAATGCTTTATCAGAGAGATTATGTTGTGCATTCGAAGTGAGTAGACGTTTTTAAGAAAAATCTTGAAAATCATTGGAAACTGGTAAAGAGTATTAGATTTATTTTGGACCAACCTTGCTGGGCCACGGTGCTATAAACTTGAACCAAACTAACCTTCACATATATAACAGTTACAGTAAAAAAAAACAATAGTAAAAGTAATTCCCACAAATTCTATAAGCAATTAAATAAATAAGAAATAGTAGAACTTAACAAAGAAATACTTTAAAACTTTATTGGGAAAAGCAAATTAATTTTACAAGGAAAAAAAACACATGAACAACAACAATTCGATCTTTTTGGTCCCATCTCTATAAAAATGGCACTTCGAATAGATAGGGAGAAAAGAACGAAATTTACAGAGGAAAACTTGAGAGGGGGGAGAAAGATGCCTTCGAGTTTTTGACATAAATTTCTTGATGAGAAAAAACACACATACGACGCTTCAAATACCTCCCCCCCCCACTTTTTTATTCACCCCCTCCCCCTATTTTCCGCACCCCCTTTTTGCTTTTCATCGATTCAAAAATAAGGGACCGATAACAAATTGTTGTGGGGTTTTTAACGTTAAACTATTGTTTAAAATCTGTACTATTTAATAGATTAGGGGAAATCCTTTACCCTACTTAAGGTAGGCGAATACCCAAAATTCTAAAATTTTTACTATTACTTTAATCCTTTCCAAATTTGGCATAGTGATTTCAAATATAATGAATAATACCATTTAGGCATATTTTTTTATTTAAATATAATTTATTTATTTTAAACGGTGTTTTTCTGATAAAAAAAGAGGTTTGCGCTGACAACTCTACTACATTGAATTTTCATCCTGTAAACATTAATTATGTGTTAAATTCTTCGTTTTGAACTGATGCATGCAATGACCCTCTAGAGTTACATACAAATTACAAGAAATTAAGTTATTAAGAAAAATGTTATAAATTAACCACACACAAAAAATTTTTTCGTAAGCTTACACTTGGAAATTTTTAAACAAAAAACTTGTATATTTACAGCAGATGTTAGAGGTTCATGGCAGATATATATATTGAAATAGCATCGGTAAAAAAATTCAGGTAAATTAATGTAAAACTTTTTATACTAGAAGTGTTGGCGTAAACCCCTCTTTTTAGTTGAAAAACACCGTTTAAAATAAATCAATTACATTTAAATAAAAATAATGCCCAAAAAGCATTGTTCATATATTTGAAATCACTATGCTAAATTTGGAAAAGATGAAAGTAATAGTAAACATTTTAGAATTTTGGGTACTCGCCTACCTTAAAACTCTTTGGTGTAAAAGGCAGTTTGACATATTTTCTGAAGGAGAGACTCGGGAACACTGCTTGCCAATTTTAACCATACAGTCAAAAACTCATTTTATTTTGCGAAAAGTCCCTACAATATCCGCGGGAGATATAGGGGAGAAAAAAAATCGTTCCGTATAGGATTTGAAGTGGAACCAAGAAGAAATTTGTCAAAGGGTTTCTTTGGATAAACTGTATACACTGCGCTACTTATGCATAGCTCCATTTTTTTTATGAATGAGAATATTATGAGTTAATTTGCCGTCATATATAAAAAAAATTATTTAGAAAGAGGGTAAAAATAATAAGAGGATTCAATTTTATATTTTTGATACCGTTTTAAAATTATTTGGTGTATGTTCTAAATTGGTTTCGGTGTGATGAAGGAAAAGTTATTGGACTCTTTAACACAAACTGATAAAGTATTTTAATCCCATGATTTTGCTGAAAGAACTAGGCATGCGTACACACCGAAAACAAGGAAATGTTCAGTATACTGAACATTTCTGACCACGTGTCATTCTTTTCGGTGTATACGCATGCCAGTTCTTTCATACAGCCAACACACAGTATTGCAGCGCCATCTGTCGGTTAAATTGAAAGTGTAATATCATAATAACGTAATTAACATAACTAACATAATAAAGTGTTCCATATCAAATTCCTGACATAACTCATTCGTTTTTTTGCAAGAATTGTGTTAATATATCTATCCATTTCTTCTTTATTATTTTTAAAAACTGTAGCTTGACTATATAGATGATTGGTAGTAAAGCACTAGTAAAACAGCGCCATCTGGTGTGGATGTTACTTAAGTTTTGTTGGCGGAGGACCGCTAGACCATTCTAACAACAAAATATTTAGTTCCGTCAACACTTAACAATAACTCAGAAAAAACTTTTTTTTTACAATTTTCTCCTTAGAAAACGGCAATTTCACTAAAATCTCATCAATCGCATAAAAAAATCCCTTTCTCGTTGTCAATAGAACTCTTCTTCACTTCACTTCACTTAATGATCGGGAGTTTAAAAATGTTCAATCTTTTCTAACAAAAGCAAACGATTTGTTCTCCCTGCAAATTCATTCGAAGTAGTCTGCTACTTTTTCCTTTTGTTTTAGTTGCGTTCTTTTTGTTGCAGTTTGTTCCAGAGAGAAAGAAAAGAACAAAACGCATTTAGAATAAAAATCTCTCTTAAGCAAATAAGGGGAGGCTGATTTGGCAGTCGGCCATAACCAAAGTTAAGTTACTTGACCGCAAGAAAGGATTGTAAAGGGATGGCTAGAGAAACAATGATTTAAGTACCGGGTGGTTATAAAATAACGCTCGGACGCTATTCGGAGAGGACTGTAGCTTGAATGAATGATCCGAATGCAACAAGCATCGAAATCCTTACTAATCAGCAAGGGGGGGGGGGGGGGGGAGAGAAATAATGGAATCATAAGGCGCATTTACATGAGCCATCGAATCCATGTAATACCAAAATCCCCATCAGAAGAAAAAAGAGATCGAGCAGGATTTCTAACCCAAATTATAGTGGCCTAATCCATGGTATGAAACATCAAACACTTCTTCATTGGAGGGTTTGTGAAACCCCTTAATGAACCCTGCAATTCCGGTTCTGTCTGGGAGAAAATCCCCAAGGGGGAAAAATTGCGGAGTTCGCTCTTCATTCCCTGGATTTGACGGCTCATGTAAACGCGCCTAATGATATAAGTACAGGATTTCCGAGACTAGGGTTGCTCAACGTCGGGTTGTACTAATACGCACAGAGTCACAAAAACCAGTAGTTTTGATGCGTTAAAGATTGGCTACTTTCCAACACCCGAGGACAATGAGAAAGTTCAGCCAGTCGTTTTATAGATTTTAGATTTTTGTGTTGGTACTTTTGAAGGAAAAGCTCGTCTAAAATCAAATTAGGTAATTGAAGAGTTCACGGGAAGAACCACTTGATTTTTTAAGAGTATTACGTTATGTGTCTGCTTGACGGACATTGGCGACAGGTAACCGGTTTTTCTCTCGGTTCTTCATTCGCGGTACAAACGTGTTACTCGTGTCCACTGATCTCTGGCGTGAATCAGGGTTGCCGCCAAAGAAAAACAAAGCGAGTAACCGGCATCTTTATACCAGTTTAGGCGATTTCTCGCTATCATTGCCAAAGAGGCCTATTGAGGAAAGCCTTCTACGAAATCAAGTGGTTTTTCCCTTGTACTCTTCAATTACAAAAAACATGTTGCTTACAAAGTTATAAAGTAAACAAAAACTTCAAAAAATGACATCATTACAAACGGTTTACCAGATCACACGTTACTGTTTTCGTCAGGCGTGCCTGCCGTGTATTTTAGTTCTATAATTTTTTTCAGAGGCCCGGATAGTCTGTTGGGTTTGATCGCAGCCCATACGCTAACAATCTGCGCACTGTACCGGATGAAGGTTTAATTCCCGGCTTCACCTTGGGTGTAATTTCTCTCTCTGGGTCAGTGAAAATTCTGTCTTACTTGACGAAGGTTTATAAGCGGGTCTCTGATCAAGCACACAAACCGGAAAAAATGTGTACCAACCTACCTAAATCACAACCTACTACTTATGGTTTGGTTTCGTTTGAATTATCGTCGCACAAGAGCTACACGAGGACTATTGGCGACGGGCGTCGCATTTTAGAACCACAGTCAAGTGACGAGCCGACACCTGAATAGGCACTCAACGCAACGGTTAAGGGCAACAGCGTTAGGACTTTGAAGGTTATTTAACGTGCACTCCCTTACACGGGGTATTGTTCGTCTGACATTTTGACTGCACGGATCGTTTAGTAGGTCGGCAGTTATTTTGGCGATGCCCGGACCCGAACCTGGGTTATTTCGCATGCTTAGTGAGTGCCTAAGCGCCTAGGCTCCCCAGCCCCTACTACACTCTAAAAATGAATGCTCAAAACCGACGAAATTTTCCGTAATTTTGACGATTCCGTTACTGGCAAATGCTCCAAGTTTTCGTTTCCTCAAAGTGTGGAAATTTGAATCGTCATTTTTATGAGGATTTGAATGTCGTCTAATCTGAAGAAATATTTCGTCATTTTTGAGCATGTGAGTACAACAATGACATTCAGTTTCCTCAAAATCAAGATTCAGAATTGTCAAATCACGATCGTAAAAGTGAGGATTCGCGTTTACTCAAAAGTCACGTGGTAGCTTGACGAAACAATCCTCAAATTTAACGAAATGATTCTTGAGGATTCATGAATCGTCTAAAATGAAAGTGTTATTTCTGAGAGTGTACTTACGTGTATTTCCTACCTACATCCAATTACGAAAAAACATATTATTAACCAATTTGTAAATTAAGCAAAAACGTCAAAAAATGATGCTATCACAAACGGTTTACCACCTCATTATTTTCGTCCCGCGTGCTTGTCCTTGTAAGTTCAGTCCTATAATTATTTCCAACTACATGTTTGTTTATTTTTAACCAAACAACATCGCAAATGAAACTTCAACAATCATTTAATGAAAAAGAAATAAACTCCAATGTCACCGAACTTAGTTTGCATTCCTCCATTTCATCACTAGCCCTAAGGGGTTAAAAATGTTTAACCTTTTTTTTTTTCTTTTCAATTTAACAAGTCGCTGGTTCATAGACCTCTTATTATAACCTAACTTAACCAGACCAACTTCCTTTCCAAACAAAAAGCTCGGTGGGTGGTCTAAGTTTACTTTTACTCGATTTCAATTCCTGTTATGTTACTTAAAATTAACCAATTTGAAATATAAGGAAATGAAAATATTGGGATGGATTTGAAAATCCAAATTTAGATTTTATATTTTCTTCACGTTTTCATACACACTCTCAGAAATAACACTTTCATTTTTGACGATTCATGAATCCTCAAGCCTCATTTCCTTAATTTTGAGGATTGTTTCGTCAAACTATCACGTGACTTTTGAGCAACGCGAAACCTCACTTTTACGATCGTGATTTGACGATTCTGTATCTTGATTTTGAGGAAACTGAATCTCATTGTTGTACTCACATGCTTAAAAATGACGAAATATTTATTTAGATTAGACGACATTCAAATCCTCATAAAAATGACGATTCAAATTTCCTCACTTTGAGGAAACGAAAACTCGGAGCATTTGCCAGTAATGGAATCGTCAAAATTAAGGAAAATTTCGTCGTTTTTGAGCATTCATTTTTGAGAGTGCATGTTGGTTTTTAAAAAGGTTTTTTTTATCAATGTCCATCCATCTGAACCACTCTACAACTCGGACTAAAATAGGCACATATTTCAAGGTGTGCGAGTTTCTAGTACATGTCGAACGTCATAAGATTGTCGAGAAGATCGTACATGCGCCAAGAATTGCTGCCTTATAAGGCATTTTAGGCGCGTTTACATGAGTCATCGAATCCATGGAATGAAGAGCAAACTCCTCAATTTTTCCCTCTTGGGGATTTTTTCCCAGGCAGAACCGGAATTGCAGGGTTCATTGGGGGTTTCGCAACCATCCACTGAAGGAGGGTTTGATGTTTCATACCATAGATTCGGCCACAGACTATCATTTGGGTTAAAAATCCTGCTCGGCCTCTTTTTCCCCAAATGGGGATTTTGGCATTCCATGGATTCGCTGGCTCATGTGAACGCGCCTTTAATAACCTATAAATGTGAATTGTTTTAATGTGTCGTAAGGAAAATCGTTTAGAGTTATACACCCCTATTTTTTTTAACGTTATGTGATGGTATAAGGTGATGATTCCGGTTGCTTTTGTATTACTTTTCTTTCTAAATTTCACCATATTCAATGTCGGCGAGTGGTTTCCGAACGGAAGACTGAAACGGCCACGCCTGCGCTGACGTCATAGCTACGTCAAACCTTAAAATAAACCAGAATGATGTAATGCTTAGGTGTCGTCACATATGTGGTCAAACGTTAGGTCATATCCCACAAGCAAATCTAGGTGTCGATATTTTTACTTGATGCGGTTTCTAAATTACCACACGTAGTTGGGCTGTGTTAAGGCTTCATATGTGCTAGAAATCGAAAGCCGGAAAACGTATTGCAAACCTAACCTAAGGAACCAAATATACCCGGTAAACCCCTTCAGGGACATGTCTAAATTGTGGAGGTGGAGGCAGATGGCAGCATCTGCCATTTGTGTATGTGTGTGTCTTGTGTTGTCCTACTTGACGATGGTTTATAAGCGGGTCCTTGCAACCAAGCACACAAGCCTGAAAATATGTCTACCAACCACCCAATACCCGGTAACCCAAGAAGTCCACTTTTAAAGATTCGTAAAAGGCGCGTTTACATGAGCCATCGAATCCATGGAATGCCAAAATCCCTATTAGGGGTAAAAAAAGATCGAGCAGGATTTCTAACCCAAATGATAGTCTGTAGTCGATTCCATGGTATGAAACATGAAACCCTCCTTCATTGGAGGGTTTGCGAAAGAACCCTGCAATTCCGGTTCTGTCTTGGAGAAAATCCCCAAGAGGGAAAAATTGCTGAGTTTGCTCTTCAATCCATGGATTCTATGGCTCATGTAAACGCGCCTAAATTGAAACTGGGTTTTAACTTAGGTTTTCGGTGGACTAGCCCTTTGGGCTACATATTCCTGTAGCTCAAGTACAGTGTTAACCAACCATTTTAACAGTTATGTACTATTTCAAATCTGTTAGTAGAAATGAAGTGAAATAGTTTAAAGTTGACGATTTTTTAATTGTGTTTGTCCTTTGCCTTAGGGGCTGTGAGGCGCCCTGTGGTCAGAGTAGCGATCTACGGATCAAAAGGTCCCGCGATCGAAACCTGGTCGCTGAAAACTCACCGAGTATATGCGGAGTACGTGCTCGTTAAATCTGTTGGGTCCGAAAGTCCTGTGGGCGGTCATTGCGCAGTTTCCCACGGGTACAGGTTCCTGGAGACTATTTCCCTCCCCTTCAGGGACATGTCTAAATTATGGATGTGGCGAGTGATAGATGACAGCATCTGTCACGTAAGTGTGTGTGCGTGTGAATGTGTGTGTTGTGACTATCTTACTTGACGAATTTTTATAAGCGGGTCTCTGACCAAGCACACAAGCCTGAAAATATATGTATATCAACCAACCAACCATGTTTGACCTTTGCCTTAGACGTTTTGGTATTGATTTAGAACAAAATGCAGTAATTAACATACGTTTTAACACTTATTTGATGTGAAGAAGAATTTTCCTGATAAATCTCAACCCAGCGAAAATCATGTCACACGTAAGTGATTTTAAATAATAATAAAATATCATTTTTTATAGTTTGGCTCATGATAGTTTTGATGATAATTCAAATAGGGTCAGCCGGGAAAGAATAACACTACCCAACTGTATATTTTAAGGGGTTTTCTGGTCGTATGACTGATCAAGATACCATTGATTTAGGTGCCAGCAGTTCTATGCATCCTACTATTTTGACTTTAAGTATAACACTACTAAACGTAACGTAAGGTATCGTAAAAAACTTAAAGTATAACATTATACTCAACTGTCCAAAGAGTATTTGAATGAATTTAAAAAAAAACACTATATAAAATTTTCCGATTTTTTTTGTGTGTCTATGACGTTGCCGAAAAGTGAAAGTTAAGCTAAATGAAACTATGTGTTTTGATGACCGCGTCTGCAATTTTTAGGATATTAGTGTCATAAGAATCTATTAATGATGGCAGAACTCTAATGTCTCTCAAATTGGCACTCATTGCCGGGCATTCAAAAATGTGGTTTGGAAAAATGAATTTGTGGTTTGTTTCTCAGAGTATCTTCTTTTGTAATTTTCCGAACACAAAAGAAGATACTCTAAAAAAATATGCATTTGCTCTTAGATTTTATTTTGTTAATTGCACGAATTGCTATTAAATTTTTTTAAAAAATTTCTAATATTGATAATAAATTCATATAGATTCATAGAATCTAGATTCTTCCTAATATTTCCAAAAATCTACAACATAGTATCGATAGTAAATGCAATCACCACTATAGTCGAGACTAATCACAATCAGTGCACATCCGTTAATTTAGTTCCCTGTGCATTTCAATGTCCTTCGAGTGAATCCTTCACAGACTAATTGTGTGAAATTGTCGACTATGGATTCGGCTAATTAATAGTAGTGTCCATAGTTGAATTCTGTAAGCGTCTACGTTTGTGATTGAATTGTCGCGATTGGAAATGCGTATGGTCTGTCTCAAAAAGTGTATAATATTAACATTTTATGGTACGAAATTTCACTTAACACTGTTAAAGTTTTTGTTGATTTGCAAAGATATAGAAAACTATCCAAACATTACTTGACTACATTCGGATAATAATACGTAAGTCCGAATTTAGAAGTATTCAGCCTACAAGCTAACGTTCATATGATAACCCCTCTATAGTACGCTTTTACTTACTGTATATCGATCATGCCCCAATAGGAACAAGTTCATTAGATGTTTCTTTTTGTAAAAAAAAAGTATTTAGTTTTGTTAAACCTATAACTTTCAATAGTTTACTTGGTAAACTAAATTTCTACATTTGATTAAATTACCAAATTTTCGCCCCGTCAAAATTTGTTATAGTGGTTATCACTAGAACTTTAAACATTAGATATTAGATGAAAACAAATATATTTCAGAATAGTTTATCTACACTTACTACAACGAAATAAAGTAACATGTTTTATTTAATTTGATTTTTTTTGCAAACTTTTTAAACTTTTGATTTATACGCTGCAAAAATCCTCAGTTAGATGGAATTTGCCCACTCTGAGGTGTAGAAAACTTAAGAAATACAATCCTGTTGATAGAAAAAAAACCAAGCTGCCAAAACCACAAAAGAGCTTTAAACTAAAAAAACTACTTTCAAAGCCATTAATCCTAATAAATCTGTGATCGAAAGTGTTACATAAAAGTTACAATTTCAAATCCACGATAATTCCCACGTAATCTAAAGTCTATAAAGCGTGAATTCCTCGTGAAAGAGAAACTCCTTCAGCTAAATGCAAACACAAGCTGCTTTGTGTTCCCACTAAATATTTCGTAGGGAATCTTTGTAGGGAAAATACGGGGATCGATTTTCCCTTTTCGTATCCTTGTCTTGATACAAATAAGGGTTGCACGATTGTGGTGTTCGGATGTCGCCATATAAAAGTTCGCCAATAAGATAAATCTTGAAGGAATGTTGAAATATGGAAAAATGATTAAAAAAAATTTTAGCAAAAAAATGTTTGAAAAAAAATGGGTTTTAAGCTTCAAACTCTTTAACGTTTTACTTTTGGCATTATAAAAATTTTTAAAAAATATATATTTACCCCAAAAATAAAGCTAATAGTATGCTCAATAAGTTTTGTAATTTCATTTTCCATCTGTGTGTTTTTTTAAATAAATTTTGAGGCTATGGAGCCAAGTCGGTTAGGCACTCGCCTAGCGTGCGAAAGGTCCAGGGTTCGGGTCCGTGCATCGCCAAAATATCTGCCGACCTGTAAACGGCCCGTGCAGCCAAAAATGTCCGTTGAATAATGCCCCCTGTGGCGGGAGTGCACGTTATATATCATTCAAAGTCGTTCGTCATTCAAAGTCTTCACGTTAAAAGCAATTGTATTTTTACTTAATATTTGAAAAAGTAGCTAGCTTTTCAAATAAGTTTCAGTGAAGATATTTTTCATTAAACTTGTATTTAAACTTCAAAACTTTCGGGTGAGTTTTTTTTTTTTTCATTCTTTAAAACATGTGGAAATTTGATGTTTTATATTTTACAATTTTTAGTCTAATGAAAAAATATTTACATGGGTAAAAACAAATCATTAAACAATTTCATAACCTAAACCGTAATTAATTCCTCTCGCTGTAGAATGTATAAAACAATCCTATCTTTCGAAACTACGAAAAAAGAAACATTACTTTTGGTTCACCAACGAAGGCTGGAAGGCCCAGTCGGTTAAGCCGCTCGTCTTGCATGCGGAAGGTCCCAGGTTCGGATCCCGGCATCTCCAAAATAAGTACCTATCTATAAAACGGTCCGAGCGCACAAGAATTTCCAATAATACACCTTGTAGCGGGAGTGCACGTAAAATATGCATCTTAGCCCCTATTAAATTAAATGGAGGCCGACTGTTAGCTAAGAAGATATTTATTAGAAGAGACAAACGAAATACAACACACGACTATTTATAAGGTTGATGACATAATTAAACTAACAACCAATGAAATCAAACATGAGTGGCTGATGTAATATCTGAGTGCGATTATTAAAAAGGATGATGTAATATGAAAGATATATTCCATCATACATAGGCCAGAGTCTGATGCAATTAGAATATGATATTACAACAGTCCCAACGCTGCATACAATGTTGCTCTTAACTGTTGCGTTGGGTGCCTACTCGATTGTCAGCTCCTCATTTGGCTGTGGTTCTAAAGTACGACGTCCGCCGCCAACAGCCTCCGCGTAGCTCTAGTGCGGCGATAATTCAAACTAAACAATCTACAATTTTCAGTTTAATAGAAAATACATTTAAGTGTGCAAAAATAAAACATTACAAAATTTATATGATCTAAACCATAATTAGAACTTGCAGCTGTAAAGGCCTTAACAAGTACAAAAAAAAAACTCTTTCGAAACTTCCAAAAAATACACATTTCTTTAATTTCACACACATTTGCCAAATGAGAGATACTTTGCCAAACCTGGCAACCCTGCCGCGGGACTCTAAAAGATGAGGAAGTGGATCAAAACAGAGTTTCTCTTCGGTTTCTTTTTCCCCCTCATCTCTTTCTCTGGCTTGAAACATGTTGCTGTTTTGGTGGATGGTTTCGGATTGCGCGTTATTTCTGCGGAGCAGTGCTGTTGGTATTGGTATTTTGCGATAAGTTTGGTTGTGTTTGAATTATCGTCGCACTAGAGCTACACGAGGGCTATTGGCGACGGGCGTAATAGATGAAAAAACACAAATTTGTCGAAAGGGAGCTCTACATTAATGGAATAAAGTGGATTATGTTACTTTTTGCTATAGGGTAACAGTATGCATTAGAGGGTTAAAGTATGACGAGATTTAATTTTTACGAGCACCTAAGCCAAATGGGCTCTCCATGGATCTTTTACATACCACATAATCAAATGACATGCATATCCAGGATTTTCAAGTCCAGAAAATCCGGGCCAATCGGCCGGGTCTCAATCGCTTATTCGTGCATGGTTGACAAAACCTTTTAGGTCCCAAATGGGTTTCGTTCCTTTCTTTCGGAACACCCGACAACCCGAACCAGATGTATAGTGTGAGGTCACAGAGATTCTCTGGACTTATTGGCTGAGTCGGCCGGGATTTGACCAACTTAAAATTTAACCCATTGACGACGAATTTGGAAATACTTTCTTTTCTGCATAAAAACGTTAATTTTAAGTTGTTTTTTGCACCGTTTAATTTTTCCTTCATAAATTGTTGAGGACTAGTAATCGTTTCCCATATATTTTGTTTTAGGTACACTTAAGCACACATCTCATTTTCGATTATCATATTTTATTGATAGCAGTCTTTTTACTATAGAGTTGTCAATGCGTTGAATGCTTTGCAAGATTATATTGCATATTTGAAGAGAGTAGCAAAATTCAAAAAGATTACCGATATTTATTGGAGACTAGTAAAGAATTGGAAATACTTTGGACCAACCTTGCTAGGCATCCGGCCCGATGTTGGTCGACAGTTTTTGTATTTGTATTAATAGGTTTAACCCTGTAATGCATGATTTTTTTTTCATCTCGAAAAAATATATTTGTATCTTTAATACTCATACATTGTGGGAAAAATACTGAAAAAAAATTAATTGCATCGGCATTTAAATAATTTCAATTTTTTTCCATACGGCAAAAGCCAACTGCAAATTCCAATTTCGATTACAATGATTGGAAAACTGCTAAATATGTTTTAAAATAACCCACTTGAGCTATAATTAATTTTTTCAAAACAATTTATTTGTATTAAGTACTAATATCATTTTACTTTGAATGGTGCCAAAGACGTAATTTTACAACAGTTAATAACTTCAATCTTTAATTTTTAATACACTTTTACTACAGTCATCTATGAGGGTTATTAATATGACAAATGACAGTGATGCGCCCTCTAGAAGGGAGAGTGTAGGCTTTATAGCCCATTACCCAGCTCGCCAGAAGAGACAGTCACAAGGGACACACAAAGAAGGACGACACAAACACATAGACAAATAACAACATTTATTGACGGTCACAAACATCCATGCCTGACCGGGATTCGAACCCGACCCCAGCAGCTCCAAAGGCCAGCATCGTAACGATTGAGCCTCCGGGGCGGCGAGGGTTATTAGTAACTAAAACTTCAAATTGGAATGTAATAGATGAAAACAACACAGATTTGTCGAGAGGGAGCTCTAATTTAGTAGTATAAAGTGGATTATGTTACTTGTTGCCATATGGTAACAGTATGCATTAGAGGGTTAAGAAAATGCTAAATGGATATTTAAGAACAGATGCTAAAAAACTTCTTGTTTATAGAGAAAGGAGTGTGGGGGAGTGGTAAAATGACTCGAATCGCTTGCTTAGCTTCAGAAGGGGGAAGCTTTAAACGAAAAGGTCGGTGTTTGCCTGAGGTAAATTGCTGGAAATCACTCGGTGGCTCAGTAACGATTTGTTGTTGGTGTATTCAGCCTGTTTGCTTTTCAAAACCTTGTGTTATTTGATGTATCAAGGAGCAAATAATGGTTTTTCCACTCATAATGTGTGGGTCTTTAAGATGTTTTGATGTGTATTTGTGGGGAAGGGGGAGGATTTGGTTTTTATTGTATGTTTATTCATATTTGGGAGACTTTTGGTGTAATAGTTTACTAAGATTTGTAAGAGTTTAAAGTGTGTGCAAGGCCCGTCGTCTTTAACTCTTAAGACCCGAGCAATATCCGACACGTATATTCTTATATAATCTAAACATACTTTTCATACAAATATATGCTAAAAAGTATGTTTTGCAAAGAATTTTTTTAAATTGTTTACTTTGAGTTACTTAAGGACAATCCTTAAACTCGGAAAATATAAATTTTTGAGGTATAAATGCAACAAAAAGGTTAGGTTTGAATTATCGTCGCACTAGAGCTACACGAGGGCAACAAAAAGGGCCGTATTACTTATTTGTAGTTAACAGATTATTTTAACATTGTTTTTAATGCAAAATGCCTTTAAAATGTACTACTAAAATATTGTTTTAAAAGATTGATTTTTTTTAATTATTTTATAGGAGCTCTGCAGTCTGCATTGACCCTCATTCAGCTTAATTTTTTTTATAGAAATAAATGATTGATACATGCAATCAAAGGCCGAAAACTGATTTTTGGATCTTCTATCTGACCGGGTCAATTTCGAAACTAATTAATGCTTTAATTGTTTGTGGAAAGGTTTTAAAAAATGTCCACAAATAGGGACGCTAGGTCGCAAGAGGTAAAAATAGGCCCATGCCAATCAAATTTACAAGGAGTCTTGAAATCGGTACATTTAATTCAATTTTTTACTTTTAATTACAGATATGAGATATAGAGCAATGAAACTATTGCATTGTTGTCGAAAGGCTGAAATAGAGATTCTGTTTTTTCTACACATTAAGAGGGATACTCGATCTGAAAAAAGGGCTGGGGAGCCCAGTCGGTTAGGCACATGCCTAGCATGCGGACGGTCCCAGGTTCATGTCCGGGCATCGCCAAAATAACTGCCGACCTATAAACGGCTCGTGTAGCCAAAAATGTCCGACGAATAATACCCCGTGTAAGGGAGTGCACATTAAATATCCTTCTTGGTCCTAACGCTGCGTACGATGTCGCTCTTAACGGTTGCGTTGGATGCCTACACAGGTGTCGGCTCGTCATCTGACTGTGGTTCTAAAATACGACGCCCGTCGCCAATAGCCCTCGTGTAGCTCTAGTGCGACGATAATTCAAACCTAGCATACATATGAAAAATTGGTTTTGAAACTTCCTTCTGCCTGAAACCACTCTACAACTCGAACTAACAAAGTACAGGCTTCAAATTTGTTCCCAGGCCGATCGGACGTCATAATTTGGTTTTTGAGAAAACCGCGCATGTGCAAAAGGTAGCTTCCATAACACAGTTTAAATATCATTTAAATTAATGTCAAAACTTGCATTAACTTTGGTAAAATTATGTTTAAAACATTTTCTTTTCCCCATAAAATGCTTTGGTAATAGTCTTACAGTGTATTTTCTTCTATATTGCTTTTTCATTGCATCAGACGGATTTATGAGAAACTTAAGGTGAAACAATTTGATTAAAAATATATACATTTTTAATTTGGCGTTTCTTAAGACTTATTGACTTTTTCTAAATAAAATGTTAGATAAATTTTTACTGTCTTATGTCAAAAAGCTTAAATATAGTCACCGCTGTTCCCTTAGTACAATCCATATAACGACACCTCACTCGTCAAAACCCCCAAATTTACCATACCAAACCCAATATTTCACAGAAATAAAACACCAACAACAATACAACAACAGCCATATTTCTTTTTAGTGTCTTGCAAAACATTTCGGGGCGAGTTTCAATTTCCCAAATGCCCCAACCTCTTCTCTAGACACGTCCCCTTGATCTATTAGGCCGGAATAAAATTCGAGAGTTTCTACTTTTCCGGTGGCATCAGTGAAGGAAATTCCATTTCGGGCAAATGTGCATCCGACGGGCACTTTGCGAAATAGAAAACGAAATTCTCGGATAAGAATTTAGTGGGTAAAAGATATAAATAAGGATGTACTGGATTTTCGTTTTTGTGATATGGGTCAATATTATGAAGTGAGGATGGGATGAGGCGTTACAGAACTGACGACGAAATTAAATTAGAATATAAATCATATGTTAAAACTTTTAAATGTAGCAGAAAAAACTATTTTATACTCTGAAGCAAATGCTTAAGCAGAATCGTATTTCGGTAACAAATCGATTTTTTTCTAAACGTTACCGATTTGACTTATTTATAAAAAATGAAGGTTTTTATTATTTACTCCTCGTATTGTCAAACTGGAAACCATGTAAATTATCTTATAATATATAAAAATTTGTATATTTCTATTTTATCGCGCGTTACCAATCAAAGCTGACTTGATCTATTAAGACGGAATAAAATTCGAGAGTTTCTATTTTTCCGGTGGCATCAGTGAAGGAAATTCCATTTCGGGCAAATGTGCATCCGACGGGCACTTTGCGAAATAGAAAACGAAATTCTCGGATAAGAATTTAGTGGGTAAAAGATATAAATAAAGATGCACTGGATTTTCGTTTTTGTGATATGGGTCAATATTATGAAGTGCAGATGGGATGAGGCGTTACAGAACTGACGACGAAATTAAATTAGAATATCAATCAAATATTAAAACTTTTAACTGTAGCAGAAAAAACTATTTTATACTCTGAAGCAAATGCTTAAGCAGAATAGTATTTCGGTAACAAATCGAGTTTTTCTAAACATTACCAATTTGACTTATTTATAAAAAATGTAGGTTTTTGCTATTTACTCCTCGTATTGTCAAACTGGAAACCACGTAAATTATCTTATAATATATAAAAATATGTATATTTCTATTTTATCGCGCGTTACCGATCAAAGCTGACTTGATCTATTAAGACGGAATAAAATTCGAGAGTTTCTACTTTTCCGGTGGCATCAGTGAAGGAAATTCCATTTCGGGCAAATGTGCATCCGACGGGCACTTTGCGAAATAGAAAACGAAATTCTCGGATAAGAATTTAGTGGGTAAAAGATATAAATAAAGATGCACTGGATTTTCGTTTTTGTGATGTGGGTCAATATTATGAAGTGCCAGTTTACAGATGTGTTACCGATCTGATGGCGAAATTAAATTAGAATATCAGTCATCTATTAAAACTTCAAAATGTAGCAAAAAACTGTTCTATTATATCTGAAGAAGCAAATCATCACTTAAGTTCCCACATGTGCTATCTCACTTTGCACAACGGTAGACATTTACTGAACGGTAACCCTTGGCGAACTTTCGAAAATCCGCCAAAAGTGGGCCGAAAACCCAACCGAAATGAGCAAATAACGGTCAGATAGGTTTGCCGGAAAACGTCATCGTTGCGAAGTCAAAGAATTCGAATCATCAGTCGAAGTCAGCCAGTTGCCAAAAAATATTATTTATCGCCAAATCCAAAAAAAATCGTACAAAGGGTTTACGTACAGTAAATCTGATCCTTGCACAACAATGAGATAGCACATGTAGGAACTTAAGTGACGAAATGCTTAATAGATAAGTATCGAAATCATATTTTGTTAACAAATCGAGTTTTTCGAAATGTTACAATGTTATGTTTTGTTTTTACGAAATGTTTTTATTTTGTTATTTACTTCTCGTATATTGACAAACTGGAAACCATGTGAACTATCGCTTAATATATAAAAATATGTACATATATTTCTATTTTATCGCACGTTACCGATCTCAGCTGACCAGATCTATTAAACTGGAATAAAAATCGAGAGTTTCTACTTTTTCGGTGGCAACAGTGAAGGAAGTTCCTTTTCCGGAAAAATGTACACCCGGCTGGCACTTTGCGAAATAGAAAACGAAATTCTCGGATAGAATTTAGTGTTTAGAGATATAAATAAAGATGCACCGGATTCGTTTTGTGACATGGTCAATGTTATCTATGAAGAAGTGCCGATTTACAGATGAAGAGTACAGGGGGAAAACCGCTTGATTTCGTAGAAGGCCTTCCTCAATAGGCTTCTATGGCGATGATAGCGAGAAATCGCCTAAACTGGTGTAAAGAAACTGGTTACTCACTTTGTTTTTCCTTCGCGGCAACCCTGATTCACGCCAGAGATCAGTGGCCACAACACGTTTGTACCGCGAATGAAGAACCGAAAGAAAAACCGGTTTCCTGTCGCCAATGTCCACCAAGCCGACGCAATTACGGGAAGACTTCTAATAAATCAAGCTGTTCTTCCCCTGTACTATTCAGATGTGAGGAGGCGTTACAGATCTGACGATGAAATTAAATTGGAATATAAATATTTATTAACTCTTCCAGTCCCAATGATAATTTGGCATCATTTTAGATTTTTTTCTTCGATTGCCTTTTGCCATTTATGATATCAAAAAGCACATCTTTCGATTCTTCAAATTTTTTCGTATAAGAAAATATTTTTTTTAATCCCAATAGATATCAGCCCTATTACATTTTATTAATTATGTCAGAAACAAGATGATGCCAAATGGCATGACTGGGACTGAAAAGGCTAAAACTCTAAACTTTAACGAAAAGCGTAGCTTTCGACCTAAGCACACTTTTACGAGGGAAAAAAACGCTTGATTTCGTAGAAGGATATCCTCAATCGGAATCTTTGGCAATGATGGTGAGAAATCGCCTAAACTGGTGTTAAGAAACCAATTACTCGCTTTGTTTTTCTTTCGCGGCAACTCTGATTCACGCCAGAGATCATTGGACCCCAGTAACGCGTTTGTACCGCAAATGAAGAACCGAAAGAAAAACCGGTTTCCTGTCGCCAATGTCCGCCAAGCAGACACATAAGGTAAGACTCCTCAAAAATCAAGTGGTTCTTCCCGTGTACTCTTCATATACTGAAGCAAAATTATCAAATGAAGAATTTAAAAAATTATTCTGAAAGTATCAATTTGACTTATTAAGGGGAGCGGACACCCCCATTCCCTTTCCTACCTCGATCGGGCTGGCTAATGCTAAGTCTATGGGGAAAAAATGGTTTTTGTTCCAAAAAAAAGCAAAGAAATTATTTATTTTGATGCGGTTTTTTTTAAATTCATAAAACTCCAATAAAGGTGTGCTTTTAGATGAAATTTCTTTAAAAACGCTATTTACTTTTTTTTAATCTAAATTTTTTTCGATTAAAAAAAGTAAAAAACGTTTTTAAAAAAATAACCTCTAAAAGCACACCTTTATTGGAGTTTTATGAATTTAAAAAAAACCTCATCAAAATATTCCTATAATTTCTTTGCTTTTTTTTTGGAACAAAAACCATTTTTTCCCCATAGACTTAGCATTAGGCAGCCCGATCGAGGTAGGAAAGGGAATGGGGGTGTCCGCTCCCCTTAAGATTTGATTTTATTTTCCTGCGGAAGATAATTATAAGAAACAAATTCAATTTTATCCCAAGTTTAGTTTGTTTAAAATCGATTTAAATAGAAGTAGATAATGTCGCTGACCTGCTTAACCTGAGAAATACAAATCTACCTGAGGTAAATGTCTACTTATGTTAGTAGTTCTAGTATAAATAACAAATGGTTGAATTACTACACTCCTTGCCAACATAACTTTGATAAACCCAAAGAGTAAAAAGGTAGAAGGATGAGCGCGATTGGTCCGTTAGTTGGAAACTCTTGTAAGGTAATATTTACATACAAAATTATCAAAATACAATTTAACCAAAATATACTTTTCATTCTGATAAAATTCCCAAATTTCCTCAAATAACATTCAAATATGTTAGACCGTAAACGAAATTAATGTTTTAAACACATTTTGTGGATGGATTGACAAATAATTTATGGAACTCTTTACTTGCGCGGAAGGATCTTCTCCATAGCATATTTCTATTTACCCAACTTAGGTTGGTAAGGAGTGTACACAAACAACAATTTTAAGAGAAAAATAAGCAAAAATTATTGAAAGCAGCCGAGATGAGCAGCAATTTATACGAGTTCATTACACCCATGTACTATCCTAACTCAAAATTCTTATAATAATGTAAAAAAAAATATTTAAATTTAAACATTTCATATTTCGAAAAGACGAAACCTGTATTCGAGATCAACAAACTCATCGTTTTGTTCCCCCCAAAATAAATATTTCAACTGCCATTATTTCATATTTGCCACAGGTTGTTTATTTTTGGTATCCAGATGAATGGAATTTTTCGATTTCTTTTTGAGAAAGATGCATTTTAATCCGATATTGACCCTTCTGAAGATGGAAATCAAAATTAAACATATAACAAAACATTTTTTTTTCGTTCACAATCTCACTATGAGTTTCAGTTGGTTGCTTTACATACTACACGTCTTTAACCCTGTAATGAATGATTTTTTTTTTCATCCCGAAAAAATATTTTTGTATCTTTAATACTCATATAGAATAGGAAAAATACTGAAAAAAAAATAACTGCATTGGAGTTTAAATAATTTAATTTTTTTTTAATTTTTGCCATTGGCAAAAACCCAACTACAAAATTCCAATTATGATAAGAATGACTAGAAATCTACTAAATATAGTTTAAAATATCCCTCTTGAACTATAATTATTTTTCAAAACAATTCATTTGTATTTAGTACTAATATTATCATACTTTGAATACTGCCAAAGACGTAATTTCCCAATAGTTAATATATTTACTCTTTAATTTTGAACACACTTTTACTGCTATCATCTACGAGGGTTATTAGTAACTAAAACTTCAAAATTTCAATGTAATAGATGAAGAAACACAGATTTGTCGAGAGGGAGCTCTACTTTAATAGAATAAAGTTGGTTGTGTACTTGTGCCATATGGCAACAGTATGCATTAGAGGGTTAATCTTTTCCTGAGACTTACGTAACGTAATACACATCTTTACCTATATATTTTTTTTTGTCTTCAACCAGTTACAGAATTTTTTTTGTACTTACCGTTATTTGTTAAAATAATTATATGTTTTTCTTTGAAATAATGATTATGTTTTCTACACGTTTTGGAGGGTGCTGATTGCGGTTTAGGAACATTATTCGTTCTGTAAATGGTAGATGGATAGAACTTTTTAGTGACGAAAGTGATTGAGTACATCCTTAGTACTTAGTACTTTAATATCCTTAGTACAAATATCCTTAATATCACTTGGTACTTTAACATCTCAACCGCACCCTGTCGGCGACAAACAGTTACCTCAAGCAATCGTTCCCACAGAACTTTCTTGAGTCACAAGCCTTTTTGTCCAAGTTTCTTGGTCGACTTATTTTACATATAGGTTCCACGTCTTGAGTGGCGACAGTTCCACAGAAATGAATATAAGGCATGGATTAGCGAATCTCGATTCAGCGGAAGGGCTGGGGAGCCCAGTCGGTTAAGGGGTCTAAGGAGTCTTAAAAATGTGCAAAGAAGGAACTACAAAGCATAGTTTGATCTGTCATGTAATTTTTTAACTACTCAATATACAAGTATAATTTTTTTATATGTAATTCTACAAGATTTCTTTAATATGAAACAAATTTTAAAATTTATGAAACTTTAGCCAAAACTAAAATAAATGATATTAAACATAAAGCTATTTGAACACATTGTGATTAGGCTTGCGCGGCAAATTGTGAGGTCAAAATTGAAGACATGACCAAGAAAATGACTTTATATTGTACAAATATGTACAAACAAAGACTTATACCTAAATTCTCAGCTCAATTTTAATTAGAAATTATTTTAAGAACTTTTTTCTAAAAAAATTTATAAAATTTTTTGAATTTTGATTTAAAAAATTTTTTAAAAATTATTTCTAATTAAAATTGAGCTGAGAATTTAGGTATAAGTTCTAGTTTGTACATATTTGTACAACATAAAGTCATTTTCTTGGTCATGTCTTCAATTTTGACCTCACAATTTGCCGCGCAAGCCTAATCACAATGTGTTCAAATAGCTTTATGTTTAATATCATTTATTTTAGTTTTGGCTGAAGTTTCATAAATTTTAAAATTTGTTTCATATTAAATAAATCTTGTAGAATTACATATAAAAAAATTATACTTGTATATTGAGTAGTTAAAAAATTACATGAAAGATCAAACTATGCTTTGTAGTTCCTTCTTTGCACATTTTTAAGACTCCTTAGACCCCTTAAGCACTCGCTTAGCATGCGGAAGGTCCCAGGTTCGGGTCCGGGCATCGCCAAAATAGCTGCCGACCTATAAACGGCCCGTGCAGCCAAAAATATCCGACGAATAATACTCCGTGTAAGGGAGTGCACGTTAAATATCCTTTAAAGTCCTAACGCTGCATGCGATGTCGCCCTTAACGGTTGCGTTGGGTGCCTATTCAGGTGTCGGCTCGTCACCTGACAATGGTTCTTAAATACGACGCCCGTCGCCAATAGCCCTCGTGTAGCTCTAGTGCGATGATAATTCAAACCTAACCTCGATTGAGCGGGGCTTGCCATGTGAAACTATCAGTGAAAGCAAGAATGTATTACGTCCCGTGAAACTAGCCAAATAGCTAAGTATATCTATTTTAATTCCTCTCGGGATTCAGCTATTTTATTTTATTTTGGTTCAATATTAATGATTTGATGAATATTGATGGGATTCTTATACCCGAAAACTTTTTTTATTTAAAAGAAACTATCTTGTATTAAAAAATTACCGTAGTTGAAAACTTCCAGCTACCCGTTTATTACAAAGAGTTCTTTAGTAGGGTAGAGACTGAACCTACCAACGCACCATGGACCAACACGGAGACCATATATGGTGGCCCGATGGCCGAGTGGTTTGAATCGCAAGCCATAACGCTAGCAGTCCGCGCGCTGTAACGGGTGCGGATTCGATTCCCGCTTTTGCCCTTGGTGTACTTCTTTTTTCTGTATCAAAATTATAAATTAACTAGCACTTTTGCCACTCTATTCGGGTTCCGTAGTGAGCCATGCCTGCCGATGGCAGCTCAGTACGAGTCGTTCCTCTACCCTACTATAGAACTCTTTGGTTATTATGAACAAACAAGAACTTTCAGACATCACCAAATAAAATGAAGTAATTCCAAAAAGTAAGAAATTTAAATATCCAAATTCCATCCCTAATGGATTATATAAACAAGACAGAACAAATTATTGTCACCGTACAAAGTACTCAGAAATTCTCAAATCGCATTAAAACATTGTGAAAAATTTTTAATAGAATAAATCCAAATGAGTTTTAAAAACCAGAAAGAAGAATGGAAAACTTCTGAGCCGCCTGATCGATATAAAAAAATATCGTTATCGTTTTTCTGCCCTAGCAGGGACGCCCCCGTGCGGCGACCGATGTAAACATTTGTCCTTTTTGTTGAATGATATTAGTGGTTAGGAAATGGTATATATTAGAAGAGCAGTATATTTGTTGAACTGTTAGTCTGGCTAAACTGTATGATGGCAAGGTTTCGAAGACTTTACAGTATTAACTATCTGTATCAAAGTTGAAAAATTTAAGTGGTTGAACTTTTTTGCGTTACGAGCTGTATCGAATGATAATGTTGTTTAGTATTGAAAATTAAAATGATTTAAAAGCTTGTTCAAAATTAAAAAATATAAATGTACCATTTGTGTCTTATAGTTCATCATCGTTCAGTCAGATCACTGTTTAGAAATGTATTGAATGAACACTTTTGAAATGTATTAATTAGAATGTACTGAATATTTTTAATTGCTCTTCCAATTTATGGATTGTTATATAAAGTTTTCTTGTTAGTTTTTTTTTATCAAACTCCTTTAAAGGATGTTTAAATTTCGATTTATTTTCAAAGATTTATTTAATTAACTTATTAAATCCTAATGTCTTATTTAAAATAAGTTTATAATAAAGCCACCTTAACCTAACTTTTAAAAAAAAATTAATATAAATTATTATTTTTAACCTTTTAGACACCAAAACGCCTAAAACAAGCTTTACCAAATCAAAATATTTCCGTCTTAGCTACCCTACTCTCAAAGCAAAGTACGGGGGCTGGGGAGCCCAGTCGGTTAGGCACTCGCCTAGCATGCGAAAAATCTCAGGTTCGTGTCCATGCATCGCCAAATAACTGCCGACCTATTAACGGCTAGTGCAGCCAAAATGTCCTACGAATAATACCCCATGTAGAGGGAGTGCACGGTAAATACCCTTTAAAATCCTAACGCTGCGTGCGATGTCGCACTTAACGGTTGTGTTGGGTGCCTACTTAGGTGTCGGCTCGTCACCTGACTGTGGTTCTAAAATACGACGCCCGTCCACAATAGCTCGTGTAGCTCTAGTCACAGCCTACTCAACTACTAAGGCCGAAGAAGCTTTCCCAAACAAGCTCGGGGACGGAAATTTTCACGTCATAGTTCCGAGTGACGTTGTTCCGAATATGAAGACAACCTATCTCGAAAACAGTTAATGTGGTCACTCGTTCACGGCTGACCACATTTTTAAGGTTCCGAATGCGTCCGAACTACTTTCTTGATCTTCGGCACTGGGAACAGTGACGTCAAAATTTCCGTCTACGCTCATGTTTGGGAGAGCTTCTCTGGCCTTGTTATTGAAGTTGGCCATGCTCTCTAGTGCAACGATAATTCAAACCTAACCTAACCATTGCACCTCATTCTCTACACTCTTAAAACGAACGAGCGATTTTAACTCAGTCTGATTGATTTTCACTCCTCCAGTCTGGAAAATGCACTTCTCCTTTTGGAGTGGATCCTTTGTGTGTTAAACCTCCAACAGGATCACTCCAAACGAGTGATTTTAACTCAGTCTGAGTTAATATTCACTCCTTTCCAGTGCCTAAAATGCATTTCTCCAACTGGAGTGGAACTCACTCTTTTGTTTTAAGGTTAGGTTAGGTTAGGTTTAAATTATCGTCGCACTAGAGCTACACGAGGGCTATTGGCGACTCGTATTTTAGAACCACAGTCAAGTGACGAGCCAACACCTGAAAAGGCACCCAACGCAACCGTTAAGGGCGACATCGTACGCAGCGTTAGGACTTTGAAGGATATTTAGCGTGCACTCCCTTGCACGGGGTATTATTCGTCGGACATTTCTGGCTGCACGGGCCGTTTATAGGTAGGCAGCTATTTTGGCGATGCCCGGACCCGAACCTGGGACCTTCCGCATGCTAAGCGGAGTGCTTAACCGACTGGGCTTCCCAGCCCTTTTTGTTTTAAGAGTGTACCATTCGGTTAAAACCAAGTACAAAACAACCCCTCGTTCTTTC
The DNA here is from genome assembly GCA_023701765.1 of Hylyphantes graminicola. Classification (NCBI taxonomy): domain Eukaryota; kingdom Metazoa; phylum Arthropoda; class Arachnida; order Araneae; family Linyphiidae; genus Hylyphantes; species Hylyphantes graminicola. The sequence goes on along the minus strand of CM043118.1, from coordinate 59,221,924 downwards.
TTCCAACCGTTTAACACGAGCAAAGCGATTGAATGGACACGATTCACGTGACGTAATCTCTCCAAAAACCGTGCGTTGACCTTCAAAAAGGGGGGGGGGGAATGTATCACCGACTCTCGGCCTCTCTCTGTATCGACTATTCATTCCTTTCTTATGGCATCTTTTGTTGCCCGAGCACTTTAGGATACAAAATAAAAAATAATAATAAAGTTAAAAAAGTAAAGGGACAATGGAGTCATGGAAAACTTGGGCTTCTTCGCTACTGGTTTTATAGGGTGAGGTCGCCTAGCTGGGTGTGTGGAAATACCGCGGTCACTTTATAGAGTTTAAGTTTTGGTGATATATTAGTTGTTTTTCTTTTGGTTTTTCTTCTTGGAAGATTTTGAGTTACGTTTCCTGTTGTTGTCGAGGGTTGAATTGAGTTGGCAATAATATGGATGAGCTTGTTTTAGTACAAATATAAGGTTTATATATATTTTTTAAAACATTTAAGTGAGTTGTTTTCTTTACAGAATCTGCATGCGCAGATTTCCGGCACTGCCGTAACATTAGCCACATCGTATTTGTTTCAAGTTAATTCATAAAATTTTTCGTAAAACATATTCTTGTGATTTGTATGTAACTCTAGAGGGTCATTGCATGTATTAGTTCAAAACGAAGAATTTAACGCATAATTCATGTTTATCGGAGGGAAATTCAATGTTTGTTAGCGCTTGTTAGCGTAAACCTCTTTTTTTAGTTGAAAAACGCCGTTTAAAATAAATAAATTATATTTAAATTTTAAAAAAAAATGCCTAAATTGTATTGTTCATAAAATTTGAAATCACTATGCCAAATTTGAAAAAGATTAAAGTAATAATAAAAATTTTGGGGAATTTTGGGTAATCGCCTACCTTAAAAAATATTGGAAAATTATTTTCAGTAAACTTAATGCTCTCTTAAAAATGCCATAAGTATGTGTGATAAACACAGTAAATATACCAAAGCAGTAAGGAATAAAATAAAATTCCTAAAAAAACACGTTGCAACTCAAATTATAATTCAAATTTTACCTTTTCTTTCGTAATGACAACCCCCAACGTGGTTATTCCCATACATTTACGCAAGAATCTTTATTATTTTCCCCACTCTTCAAAATTAAAATCGGAAACCCCTAAATTCTTATTACTTTCCTAACTGAATTACCAGATCTTGCCCCATTTCTCCGAAGGGAGGAATGCGGAAAGGGGTTTCGAATTTACCCCGGTAAAATACCCGGGGTAAATGCGACTAATTGGATTCCACCCTCTTTTCTAATCATAATCTTATGGCATTACTGTGGTATATATCCCCTGCTTTGGGGTAGGATGCAGGATTATTTAAGTTTTTTAGCGGCAACGGTTATCTGTGTCTCCAATCCAAAGTAAAAGACCATTGTCCTGAAAGATTTATGTGGGACAAATTGAGTTATCCAAAGAAAGAATTGAAAAAACTCAAAATTAAAATTTACGTTTTTATAAGGAAGTAAAGGTGCGAACAAATCGTTGTTAATAGGTTAATCTATTGAGGAAAATTTCTAAGCCAAATAGTTTGAGCTGTATTGTATATTTTTTAGACGGTTTGCTTATTTGATAAAAGTAGCTGTTTTAACCCTCCTTATAATTCCACTTTTTGAAATTAATTTGAATTTATTTTTTAATTTTCTATAAATAATTTTACAATAAAATATTCATTTATCTTATAAAACAACATTTATCTTATAAAAAAAACATTTGTAAAAATATTTAATGCTGCCTGAGTAATTTGGCTAAGAATATTATCTTTTTCGTTTTTTTTATTAACCCATTCAATCCCAGTGATCATCATCATTTGCCATCATCATGTTTCTGATCGTAATTAAAAAAAAAAATAATAGGGCATCTATTGGGGCTAATAAAAAAATATTTTCTAATATAAAAATTTTTGGAGAATCCAATGATGTGCTTTTTGATATCATAAATGGCTATAGACGATCAGAAAAAAAAAATAACCTTAAAAAATATTTTTCCAACTGTCACCATAAAACTTTCTTCCGATAATAGTTATGTAACAAATTACAACAATCCATTCAGTCCAAAAAGGTGTTTTTAGATAACTTAAAATAATCAATAAAATGCGAATTAAATATGATTTCATTTTTAACTTGTTTAAACTTGCATATGTCCCTTGGTCTGAAATTTATGAATTCAAAATTTATGGGGTAATTTTTTTACAAAGTGGTGGAAACCAGTGTAAGTTAATTGCTTCCAAATTCACCTTGTAATTCAAAAACTTATAACCTTTCTGATATTATACCTATTATATGAGTACATTTTGAAGATTGACGTACAAATTGTTATTGTTAATAATGAAAAACAGGTGAAAATAATTGGGAATGGGAATATTTCTTTTACACTTTTAAAATTTAAAGAAATATTGTTATGTTTTGTGAGGGCTTTGATTAGTGTGAAAAGTGGAGAAGAAAGTTGCATTATTTGATCAAGTAACGGTGTTAGTGTTTTTTAGATCATTTGGTGTATATTTAAATATTTAAGTGGCGAGTGTCACACTTTTTTAAGCATCGGTAAATATTAAGATTTTTTTCTTTATTCTTTGTAAAGCTTGTTTCGTACACAAACCTTATATATCGTCTTTTCCATAAGCTGTGAGGTACGATAATAAATTTAATTAAATCTGAACCTAAACAGGCTGTGAGTTATCGGTAAATTGTTAAATTTTTTTCCCATAAGCTGAAAAATATTTCTTAACAAATATTAATGTTTAGCCACGAAAAGTTAACAGTAAAAAAAAATCTTTTGGCGATACAGCAACAGCGCCAAACGTCCTTTTGGATCAATAATAATTTTTCCACTTCTATGTCCAACAAGGGTCACTCTCTCCCTTTTTGTTTATGTAGAATCGTTTTGTTATTATTTTAGGCTAGTTACTTATAGTTTCTGTTATAAAAACAAGTTCTAAAGGAATCAAAATGACATACTTTCCTGTTACTTAAATTATCAATGAAATTCTTCGAGGCAAAACAAGTATATTAGTAACAGTAACTGTCACCTACACTGCTTCCACTCAATATTTATACACGTTAGAAAAAAGTTATACAATGCAGCATATATATGAATTTAAAAATTTTAAAAGGCAAAAATGGCTATTCTCATTCTTTTTCTTTCTAAAACTAAATTAATATTCTTTATCGTTTGCTGTTTTAAATTTCTATTTTTATCTTTTGCTATTTTAAATTAATATTCTTTGTCGGTTTGCTATTTTAAATTAATATTCTTTGTCGGTTTGCTATTTTAAATTAATATTCTTTATCGTTTGCCATTTTAAATTAATATTCATTATGATATAGCTAAATTTATTTGCAGTTCGAATAATGCGTAAAATTGCTTGGTTCAAACCCTAGTATCTGATTCTGCGACATTTGTAGCGTTTGGGAAAAATCGCCAACGCGATTCAAAATAATTTTCTATAATCCTAATGGTTTTAGTGCCACCTAATCCAACCAAACCTGGATGTCGCCCTTAACGGTTGCGTTGGGTGCCTATTCATGAGTTGGCTCGTTACCTGACTGTGGTTCTAAAATACGACGCCCGTCGCCAATAGCCCTCGTGTTGTTCTAGTGCGACGATAATTCAAAACCTTACCTAACCCACCAAAACTCAGATTTTGGAGAATGATTGGAATGACCCCGCTTTCGGTGATGTCACAGCTACGTCATCGTTGTCATGTCCACAAATACTATGGCATATAATACTATACACACCACTATGATACGCCCCGTTAGAATGCCCATACTCATATATGAATGATTAGTCAAAATATTAAAAAAATATATATTTTACGATAAAAACATATACACTCCTTGCCAACCTAAGTTGGGTAAATGGAAATATACTGGAGAAGAGATACTTCCGCGCATGTAAAGAATTCCATAAATTATTTGCGAATCCATCCAGAAAACATGTTTAAAACATTAATTTCGTTTAAGGTCTAACAGATTTCAATATTATTTGAGAAAATAACAAAAGTTTATCAGAATGAAAAGTGTATTTTGGTTTAATTGTATTCAGATAATTTTGTATGTAAGTATTACCTTACAAGAGTTGCCTACTAACTGACCAATCGCGCTTTTCCTTCAGCCTTTTTACTCTTTGTTTTTACCCAAGTTAGGTTGGCACGGAGTGTAGTTTAATTAATTGCTGCATGTTTTTTTGAAAATGAAAGAAAATATAATAGCACTTTTTCTGGAAAAAAAACTTTTGTAATAAGATGAATATACATATTTTACGCATGTTAAGTGCACGGATAGCGGAAAAGAAGAAAATACCAATGTCGTTTGGATAATCAAAGCTCGGTTAAACTGTTCTACCTTACTCTTCCTATTCCAAATAACAAATATCAAAACATCAGTACATTACGTTCTTTAACATCCGCTCCTGTCTTCCCCAATAACCACGCCTTGTCCGGGAACAATTCAGAACTGTGCCTTATCTGCCGATTACGATTACGGCGGAAAGAGGACTCTATCGATGATACATCCGATCAAAACCGATTTCCATTCATCAATTTCCCCCACGTTTTCCCCTCCATGGGGAAATATGGTCCGGGTGTAGGGAGAAATGTGAATAAAACAAATTGGTTTGGGACTGCTACTTTTGATTGGCCAAAATGTGGTGCGTTTTTAAATTAAATATGTGGTTGTAAGTTTATATTTTTTAAAAAATTTGTTGAATTTATTTGATGCATTAAATAATTTTTCCAGATTTATTTGCGTTTAGAAGAAAGTTTTTTTTTTTTTTAATTTTAATTAATTTTTTCATAATCTTATTAATTTTTAGCCTGTAATTAAAAGAATTTCCTTAAGGATTGGCACTGTTTTAAAAGTCTGATAGGCTTAATAAAGTTTAAAATGTTTAACAATATTATTCTAAGAATAAAAGTTCGAAAAATGACCTTGCAGGCTAAATAAAAAAATAATAATTTTTCTACTTTAGTCATGTTTGTAATAAATAGCAGTTGTTTTTTGCATAGACTGATTCTCAGAAATACTTCTACTACTAAAACATCCGAAACAATTTTGGAATAATAGATAGAAAAATACAGGAACGGATTTTTCGAATATTTTCATAACTTATTTTTCACTTGTCGTACATTGACCCGTCAATGAGTCTTCAGTCTTGCTATACAATAAAATATATCCAAATAGTAGAAAACTGAAACAAACACAATATAAAGTCTCTCAAAACAGTAGCGAACAGTTTTCTATAACTCTTGAAAACAAAACATCATAAACGATGCTTTGGTACTTTTATAAAGTGATATTGTTTTCAATATTTAAAAACTCTTCTTCAATTCAATGATAGGAATGCAAAGCAAAACTAATTGAAATCCAATATTCCAGAAAAAGAAAAGAAAATGAAATAGTTTTGCAGAATAGTATATTGTAATTAACAATTTTTGGATTTTAGTACTCTTTTTTACGATTTAAAATCTTTTGCAATTTTGATCTGTGTTTCATAAAATCTGTTTTCATGATCTGAGCACCATGTTTGCACAACTAAATAGTTTGTAAACAATTTATTAGGCCTCCAGACTCCTTTTATTGCAAGATGATGATAGCATGAGATATTCATTTTATTAAATCGTTCACATTGTAACCAAATACTGGAGAATTATTTTTAGTTTGCCGCAAATTTGGCCATTTCTGCCCAATGTACCTAGACCTTGTAACCTTAGTAAAATAGACAAAAATGTAATCAAAATATAACTTCTTGCGACCTGGCGTGGGGACATTGTTTAAAACCTCCCCACAAACATGTAACACGTTAATTAGTTCCAAATATCAGCTTTCAGCTTTTGATTACAGGTATCAGTAATTTATTTCAATAAAAATTAAAGTTGAACGAATGTCAATACGATATTAGAGTTCGTAGAAAAATTATTTGAATTTTTTTTGCAAACTTTTCAAAAAGTTCTTTTAGTAGTTAATTTTAAAGGCATTTTACATTAAAAAAATATTAAAATAATTTGTTTAAATACACATAAGTGATACGACCTTTTTTTGTTGCATTTATTGCACAAAATATGTGCATTTTTAGAGTTTAAGGCGTTTCTCTCAGTAACTATTAAACATAATTTTTTTTAAAAATGTTTTTGCAAAACATACTTTTTAGCATATATTTGTATGAAATGTATGTTTATCTTATATAAGAATATACGTGTAGGATTTTGCTCGGGTCTTTAGATGTTCAATGCAATGTAGAGATGTTTAGATGTAAACAATTCAATTTAAAGTTCTGACTTGATACAAATGAAAAATAAGAAACGTTTCAAAAGAAAGTAACTAAATAAGTAGTTCATAACATTCACTGGTTCGTATGAAACCTCACAATCAAATTCGAACCGGATTCAGCATTTGAAATTAAATGAAAGGGTTAAAAAAAATTGAGATAGCTTCTTTCGACCCAATCCAATTAATAACTAGTGTTCTAAACATTGTTTCTTGCATTTCTATTAATTCCATTGAATTGAAAGGACCTTTAGTTGTAGTATTTTAAAAGGAGGTATTGTTCGATTCTCTAAATCCTTGTTTGAATCTTGAAGAAAAGAACAGTTGGTTGTTCTATCTTGTTATGTGACCTAAAACAGAAGCTACTTATATGAAAGAGCGAAAATATGATTTTGTTCATATTTTTTGCACACTCTGCAACATAATATGCATCCTAAATAAGCGATGTGTTCCTAAATTGCGACGCCCGTCGCCAATAGCCCTTGTGTAGCTCTAGTGCGACGATAATTCAGCCTTATTCTTTTTACTTATTCAAGTTTCTGCAATTCATTGTAAAAACTTATGATTTTCTCATGCATTCAAATAATACTGTTACGGATTTTCTGGGGAGGGAGAGCCGCATAACTAAGGATACATGTTTAGTATGTCATGAAAAAATGTACCATTAACACCGTCATAAAAAAATGTACCATTAGCACCGTCATAAAAAATGTAAAAACATCTTCATTTCCAAATAAAAACTATTACGATTAAACGATTAAATTTTTAAAAAAAACATCATATTCCGTGGTGTCCTACGTAAATTCTTCAGGACTATGGTCTTCAGCAGCATTATACTTCGATAAAGAAATGATCTGAAAATTTAGATAAATAAACAGAAAACTAAATTTCATGACACAAATTTTCTTGCCGAACGTCGTGAATGCGCTAAGAATTGATTAACATCTAACACCTGTTCGTGTAAAGAAACTGCATTAAATTACAATAGTAACCCTTCTGGAGAAAATGGTCCGGAACAGTGGCTGAGAAGTCCGAATAAAGAAGTTGAATGATAAAAGTAGAAGAAAGAGACGGCAATAAAAAAAAAAGAGTTGTAATACTCAGGTCGATGAATCGACGTCCGGTTAAAATGAACCGGGCAATGATAGAGTTTTGGTCTCGATTTTATTAATGTACAGGGTGGTTTAAAATAACGATCGCTATTCGAAGTGGTCTACTAGCTTGAATGAATAATCCAAATGCATCAAACATTGAGACACTTACTAATCAAGAAGGGAGGAAAATAATGAAAACATAAAAAAAACTCGTCTCTTGACCAGGGTTCTAAATTACGAGGCGTAATTGGATGTGTTGGCCGTAATTGGACATAATTGACGACACCTCGTAATTTAGATTCTGGTCAAGAGACGAGTTTTTTTTGTGATTATTCAGTTTTATGATTATTTCTTAAGATTCCATTGTTTTTCCTCCTTCTCGATTAGTAAGTGTCTCAATTTTTGATGCATTTGGATTATTCATTAAAGCTACAGACCACTCCGAATAGCGAGCGTTATTTTATAAACACCCTGCATATTGCATATAGGAGATTTATTTCTAGATTTCTTTACTTTGTTTTGGATGTACGTTTAACCTCTTATTACTCGAGCAAAATCCTACACGTATATTCTTAATCTAATCATACTTCTCATACAAATATATGCTAAAAAGTATGTTTTGCAAAGAATTTTTTTAAAAAAAATAATGTTTATAGTTACTTAGGGACGCGCCTTAAACTCAAAGCATAAAAAATTTTTGTGCTATAAATGCAACAAAAGGCCGTATCACGTATTTGTAGTTAACAGAGATTATTTTAACATTGTTTTTAATGCAAAAAATGCCTTGAAAATTAACTACTACAAGAACTACTTGAAAAGTTTGAACAAAAAAATTAAATAATTTTTTAAGAACTCTAAGATCGTATTGACCCTCGTTCAACTTCATTTTTTTTATCGAAATAAATGACTGATACATGTAATCAAAGGATGAAAACTGATTTCGGGATCTTTTTCTATCGGACCAGGTCAATTTCGGAACTAATTAAAGCGTTAATTGTTTGTGGGGAGGTTTAAAAAACGTCTCCGAATTGGGAAGCCAGTTCGCAAGAGGTTAATTATTTAATTGATTTTATTAATATGTGTATGAGATTTATTTGTAGATTTCTTTACTTTGTTTTGGATGTACGCTTAATATTTGTTCCGTTATAATGTATTTATTTCTCCTTAAAATTGTTTAAATTGCTAAGATGAATTCACAATCGAGCTCCAATATTCCAAAGTTTTGCTGATTGTCCGAATTTCAGAAGAAAAAAAATCCACCAAGTATGTTACTGTTCGTCTTTGTTGGATGTCATAGAAAATTTTTTGGAACCAAAAAAGTTGTTATTTATGACCCATAACAAAGACTACAGAAACAAATAGGCCGGGTATAAAAGTTTATATTTCGCATATAAATTTTTGTATTTTCTATAACTGTTTTTATTTGTAATGTACTCATCTGTTATTTATCTCAATTTTCTTTTGAATATACAGGGTGGCCCAAAAGTATCCTTTCTGTTAGTTAAGTATACAGTTATTTATACAGCAACAGCTATTTTTCGAGAGTATGTCTGGTTGTTCAGTCAGTTGATTGCGCATTATCTCTCTCTGAACTGTAATTTGGATTGTCTACAAGAAGGCCTCGTAGCTGAGGGGTACGGTTTAAGGCTCAGCTGGTCCACCGGACGTTGTAACGTTGATCTAGGGATAATCAGCTTGCCGAGTGGCCTTCTTTTTATATTTATGAATGTTATGCTACTCATTGTCTCTGCATTTCCGTACTTTCAGATATTCTACACTGTCTGAGCTCCTCACTCAGATTCCCAATAGTGGTTTAAACAAAAGCACAAATTTTCCAACTGCACAAATCATTTTATAGCTGGCAGGTGGCGAGATTCGAAGTTTCAATACTCTGGAAACATTATATGCTTATTCCTCAAGCATCAAATAAATATTCCGAAGCTATCTCGAAACTAAACCAAACGAAGTCCATGAATCTCTATACTCTTTGGATATACTGTAGTGCGACTTTATTTTAGCCAACCAACAAAACTAAGCACGACGATACCAAATATCTGTTCTAAATAATCAAAAGTTCTTACCAAGGGCACATCATTAACTGTAAATCTACTTTTGGGCCACCCTCTGTTTCCCTCAAGCGTTGACCAGGTTCGACCACATGACTACACAAAGAGTTGTGAAAATGAAAGAAACAGGTGTTTCATCATGGGCTGTATGGCGCCCTGTGGTCAGTGTCTTGATCTAAGGATCGGAAGGTCCAGCGATCGAGTCCTGGTCGCTGAAAACCCACCAAGTATATGTGGAGTACGTGCTCGTTTAATCTGTTGGGTCGGAAATTCCTGTGGGCGGTCTTTGCGCAGTTTCCCACGGGTACAGGTTCCTGGAGACTATTTCTCTCCCCTTCAAGGACATGTCTAAATTGTGGAGGTGGCGCGCGATAGATGGCCGCATCTGTCACTTATGTATGTGTGAATGTGTTAGTGTGCGTGTGTGTTGTGACTGTCTTGCTTGACGAAGGTTTATAAGCGGCTCTCTGAGCAAGCACACAAGCCTGAAAATAAATGTATACCAACCAACCAATAACTCGGGCGGGACATGGGTTGTTACAGTGGTGGAAATTGATTTATGAACTAACATTCTTTTCACCAGATATCGCTTTGTATTAAGTGCTAACAATTCAAATTTTGTGTGTTGGATATTCAGAGCACAATAAAGGCATTTCACACTTAATTTTTTTCAAAAAATGATATTAAATAAAAATATATCTAATTTTAGTTTTTAAGCATGTCAAATGATGGAAATTGATTTATGAACTCAAATTTATTTTGAACCCAGGTACCAAATAGTTTAACTAGTTCTTCATTCGAACTTCAGAGGAGCTTACTATCAGTGTTTATAAATAAGATTAAGGCCAAATTTGATGAAATTTATCTGTTTTATTCCCATTTTACTAAATAGGAAAGCTTGCGGGACTGCCTGAAGCCAAAAAGGTAAAAAATGACCCTCATATAATATTGTAACAAATCTGTAAGAGAAATTAGCATATTAATTAAAAGATCAATAAATATAATTCATAAATATTTGAAGAATCATTCTGACTTCGGCAAAAACCATCATTAAAAAAGGTGTAACCCTCGTGGGACGAGGGACAAAAGCAGGATTATTGGACTTGTATCCCAAAAAGTTACCATTTGTGTCAGCATTTGTGCATTACAGGGCGAATTTGTTATGAACAATCACTTCCTGTAACTCCCAGAAGAGTAGGACAAATATTGATATCGTCGTCGAACTTGAAATGTTCCAAAATGAAGGCTGGTTCAAAACTTACTCTTCACCATAAGAACAGGCTATTAAAATATAGTCGTAACTATATGAAAATGGATTGGGTGGGGGTGGAGGGAGAGAAATGGGAAAAAAGTGACATTTGCTGATGAAAAAAAGTTCAATTTAAAATGTTATTGAAAGGATCTTCGGAAATAACCAAGATCTGTCTTCAGCAGAAATGTTAGTGGAGGAAGTTTGATGGTTTGGGCCCCGATATCTTATGATTTAAGAAACAAGGTTATGTTTCTCAAGGGGCTGACAACATCACTTTATTGCAGATATTAGCTCTAGAAAATTCTTTCATTCTTTTTTGCATGACAAAACTATGCTTTTGATTAGATTTTTATGCATGATAATGCAAGTATCCACATTTCAAACGAAATGGAAGACTGGTTAAAGGAAATAAGTGTTGTTCATTTAGATCATTCTGCCAATAGCCATGACTTAAACCTCAAGAATAATGTCTGAGATCAATTGGTTTGAATAATTTACTCAAATGGAATAATGTCTGAGATCAATTGGTTTGAATAATTTACTCAAATGGAGTATGATGGTTTTAATAAAGTGTGCATCAGTTATGGAATAGAAGGAATTAATCATTAAAAACTGCAAATTGCTTGACCAAAACTTGACCCAAAGTTTTGTGTTGTCTATGAAAAATAAAATCAAGGAAGCATTAGCGACAAAAAATAGTTTTAGCAATTATTAATTGAGATTGAATGTAAAAGTTCATAAATCAATTTTTCTATGCTAAAACTAAAATATCAACAAAATAATTTGTTTACGAATTTATATAAAATTTTATTTACGTGTATAATTTATATTGCAAAGCCTGTATAGCATATAAAATTTAAATCGATAAAATGCATTTAATAAAGAAATACTGTTAAAAAACTGTCAGTTCATAAATCAATTTCCACCACTGTATAAAGTCTAGATACTTAGCTTGGTCCCGTCCTGAGTATCTGAACCAACCAATAACCAGGTGTTTCATCTGGGCCACCGGAATCGTAGGCTGTCTGAGTTTCAGGTTTGTTTTTGCGTCTTTTGTACTCAAAAATAGAATTGAAAAGTAAAGTATTTTATGTTCAACTGCTTTGTATGGGTTTTGTTTGCAAAAAAATTAGAAACACATTTTTTAAAACTATTAAAGAAACCTTACCAAAAGATCTATCTGAAATCAAGGTAAATAAACACAAAACAAAAGTCACACAACGAGGTGTCGGAAAAATGCCTTATAAACGCAATAATTATGACTTATAATTGTTTATTGTTTTCCTGGATTTTTTTCTTAATAGAACCAAGATAAAGCTGCAGTACAATTTTCAAAAAATTGCAAAACAGTCAGTAAAAGAGTTGAAACCAAGTAAAAGAGCTGAAAGAAAAAATTCCACAACTGAAGGTAAAAATAAAGCTGAATAGGTGGGGCAGAAAAATTTAAAACATATGAACTTGGGACTCAAAAGTAAAACCAAAGCGACTACTAAACCCAAGAAAGCAATTTCTAAAACAACAGTATCCAAATTTCTAAAATTGACGAAGTTTTTAAAACTTTCTAAAATCTTCTAAAGTTTTACAATAGCCATATAAAGGTCGTAACTAAGAAACTGTGTAAGTAATAAAAAGTTTCTTTACGGTAATCTATTGCATTACAATAATTACAATAATTTCTTACCTAAACAGATGATGTTTACATTGTACGGTATAGCCCTAACCCACTGGGCTATTTCGTACAAGGTAACTTTTTTAATCACCAAATTTTATATCGAAAACGTGGAATATCAACAAAATTATATATAATCAGTACCCAAATAATCAAATTTTATACTGCTTTTGTTCACATAACCTTTATTTTTTAATTTGCTATGTATCGACGAATCTCCCTTATGTACAACCCCTGGCAAAAAGTATCCGATCACCGAAAGCAGTGCCTATGATACATTCACATCAGTCGTCATTTTTTACACTTTTAATACTATTTTTTTTTTCAAACCTTTGAGGGTTTTCTGTGAAATATGACTAAATAAGTCAAAGAATATTAAATATAAACAGTAAATATAATTATAGTTTACAATTTTCACGAGAAAATACAGTGAATCGTGAAAGAAAAAAGTTTCCGATCATCACTTAGTGGGGAAAAAAGTATTCGATCGCAAACAAACGCAACGCATTTTAAGTGATATATGTAATTTTTTTTTTTTTGCTCGGCGCATGCTTACAAGATCTAAGTAAACATAATAAAAGGTTTAATCGTAGTTTGACCGTTAAAACTAGTTTCTCATCAGAGGAAGTATGGCTCGAAAAAAAGAATTGTCTAAAGACCTAAAACTTTTAATTGTTCTCTACTTTTAATTGTCTAAAATTTTAATTGTCTATAACTCTAAAAATTCGGAATATCTCAAAGAAAGGTTGCTCAGACTTTTGTCTGTGCCCAAAGTACTGCTTGAGGAATTTGGAAAAAATATCGCTCCACCAATGATGTCAAAAATCTTCCTCAAAGCGGTTGTTCATGTGCCACATCAAGTATGCAGGACAGAAAATTGGATGATCTTGCCTAATCTGTGAGAAGTTGTACGTTGAACAACTCAATGCCGAGTGGTCAAAATATCGGGTAAAGGTATGTGCACGTTCAGTGCTAAATTATTAAAACAATAAATAATTTCACTTCTGTTAAACCAAAACGAAACCATATATGACTAGAAAACATAAGAAAAGCCACCTGCAATAATGCAAGAAACATAAAAACTGGTCTTCTGATGATAGGAAGAATTTTATTTTTAGTGACAAATCTCGTACCTGCCCAGGAATTGGAAATGGCATTGGAATCTTTGTGTGGAGGAGAACTGGTGAAAAGTTCAAAAAAGATTGCCTTAAAACTAGAACTGAATATCAGCGTTCATTTATGGTGTGGAGTTGCATGATTTCCGAAGGAGTGGGTAAAATGTGTATGGGTGTTGCGAACAATAAATTCTGATGTGTACATTGACATTTTAGAACATTTTTTGATCATTACCATCGAGGAAAGGTTTGGTGACTCATCCGATTACATATTTCAAGATGATAATACATCACGAAATCGAAGTAAAATGGTCAAGAATGTCTTAAATCGAAATTGAAATTCTCTAATAAAGACTATTCATTGACCTGCAAAAAGTCCGGATCTAAATACAATCTAAAATGCTTGAAATTATTTGAAAAGAAACATTGATAAGAGAAGACCAACAAACATGGAAGAACTACGCCTAGTCATCGAAGAAAGCTGGAGTGAAATTTCCTTGAATTTATGTTACGAGTAAGAATTATTGGTCGCATCCATGCCTCGACGCCTAAATGCAGTAATCGAGGCATAAGGATAATCCAGAAAATATTAAAGTGACTTGATCGAATACTTTTTTCCCCACAAAGTGATGATCGGAAACTTTTTTCCAACACGGTTCACTATATTTTCTAGTAAAAAATGTCATCTACAATTATATTTTCTGTTTATATTTGATATTCTTTAACTAATTTAGTCATATTTCACAAAAACCCTCAAAAGTTTGAAAAAAATATTAAAATTGTAAAAGAATGACGACTGATGTGAACGTATCGTCGGCACTGCTTTCGGTGATCGGATACTTTTTGCCAGGGGTTGTATACGGTATAGCCCCGCTCTCCTTGAAACTTTTATATGAAAAATTGGCTAGTTTCATTATTTTCTTCTAAAAATTCTAGTATGTAGCTCTAGAGGGTCATTGCATGTATCAGTTCAAAACGAAGAATTTAACACATAATAAATGTTCATAGGATGAAAATTCAATGTGGTAGACTTGTTGGCGTAAACCACTTTTTTTAGTCTAAAAACACCGTTTAAAATAAATAAATTATATTTAAATAAAAACAAAAGCCTAAATAGTATTATTCATTATATTTGAAGTCACTATGGCAAATTTGGAAAAGATTAAAGCAATAGTAAAAATTTTAGAATTTTGGGAAATTTTGGGTATTCGCCTACCTTAAATTAGTCATATTTCACAAAAAACCTTCAAAGATTTGAAAAAAATATTTAAAATAGTAAAAAAAAAATGACGACTTATGTTAACGTATCGTAGGTACTGCTTTTGGTGATCGTATACTTTTTGCCAGGGGTCGAACCTTTAAATTGACAACACTGAAATCTAGAAAAAAATTAAGTGTAGATTTTAAAAAAATGCAGCACTTTCCTTTAGTGCTGATCCCCAAACTATAAAGATTTGTAAAATATAATTAGTAGATAGTCTTCATAAAAAAACGTTTGTTATTATTGTACCAATTAATATTAAAATATATAACATTAATAATGCTATAGATTTTAAAGATAATCTAGAATGAACTAATCAATACATTCGAAGAACGTAGTCATTTTTATTATAAAGCAACAAAGTACATATCATATTAGGCACCTACAATATACCTTGTTTCGTATGCCTACAAGATAATGCTATTTTTGTTCTTTTCAATGTTAACAAACAATTTTTACGTTACACTGAAATTTACAACGAAATTGAATTGAAAAAAAATGCTCTAGTTGTTTTTACTATATATAAACAAGCGAAGTTACACTTTGCAATTTATTGTACATTATTGTGGAATCTATTGTATTATTTTCTTATTATATTTTCTACGAGAACAGCGTATGTTATCATTGTACCAATTGATGTTAATATAGAATTTCTCCGCAAAGGAAAAAGCTTCCACACTGTTAGGTGTACACCTTTATCTACGACGAACAGAAACCGCAAATGTTTAATCGGCGACATTTCGGAATTTTCAGGCAACAAGTGGGCTTCTAAGCTGATATTCTTTACAGTGTCTGACAATCCAGAGGCAGAATGACAGGTTAAGAAGAACATAACAACGTTGTTAAGAAGGTTAAAAAGAACACCAATAATAACAGCAGTGTCATTCAAGTCGACAAGAGCTAAGGCATAATAAACGCTTATTAAGTTTACCAGAGTTGCCCAAAAAACGATAATGCTCAAGTCGTTATCAATGTGACGCACTAAGTTAGCCATTTTGTGAAAATCTTTCAGCAAGGTGTCGTAATCCGGTGGAAAATTCGAACTCATCGATTTACTGAAACTTTCAAAAACAGTTCGGAGATCACGGCATACGGAAATGTAGAAAACTAAGAAAGCATTTACTGGCATAGCGAAAAAGTAGGAGCTGTTAAAATTGATGAAGACATACAAAATTTTCCCTAGAAAGATATTTTCTGAGGAAAATCCAAATAAGAAATATTCAATTTTAAGGTTGTTGGAACGAACGGCGATCAGCGTAGTTGCAGTTATTACAATAATGCAGTACAAAATGGATGAAGTCATGCTGGCATAAACCCAACGTTTTGCTTTAGATTCATTCCTTGTTTCAAAACATGACATCTGGTTAGCTACGTTTACAAGCTTTTTACTTGAGAAACACAATAAACAGTAGTGAGTTAGTTTAGCTGCTACATTTGCAAATGAGGCCATTACAGTAGCACCTTTGAATTTCTTAAAGGACAGAGCAAAGGATATTGTCTTCAGCACATTCGCAACAATTATAAATGCTGAAAAAGTCTGCACAATTTTTGCAATTGCGCTTTTGCTATTGCTCTTCCAGAAAATCGGCACCATGGCAAATCTCAGCCACGTAAAAATAATTTTGTAGTGAGTTTTCATCGCCAAAGTTAATGCTATCGACGGAAATAAAATTTTCTTGCTGTACCGAAATAAGTTGCACCAGACTCAGCAAACAAATTAGTGCTGAATATCGCAACATGAAATCTTACTGAAATCGATCAAACATTTGTTTCTCACTTTGTTCCCATGGATGTTGACCAAATCAATAATATGTAACCAAATAAATTCATCTATACCTTAAAAGTAGTTATCAGAGTTGGAACGGGTCACAAACTGTGTGACCCATGACCCACTGACCCATTCATATACGAGACCCATAACCCGGTGACCCACTGACCCAGTGACCCGGAATGACCCATTGACCCGGAATGACCCATTGACCCGGAATGACCAATTGACCCGGAATGACCCAGTGATCCGGACTGACTCAGTGATCCGGACTGACTCAGTGACCCGGACTGACCCAGGAACCTGGTCTGACCCAGAAGCCTGAACTGAGTAACTGACCCAGTTTTCTGAACTGACCCAGTAACATGAATCGACTCAAACTAACCTAGTAATTGCGACTAGGCTAACTAGCACAACAACTTGAACTGAGCCAACTAACCACTTTTTCTAGTGATGCAAAGATGAGGTTAAAAATCACTGTCTCAAGGTCGAAAAACTAAAATTGGTATTGGCTTGACACAAGTGAAACATGGTACTGCTGGTTCTCATCCTTGCAAACTACATCTACAGCCATATCACACTTGATACGCACAAGTAGCAAGTATAATTTTGGTTGTATTATTCAGGCCTCATTAAAATGGGATTTACCATATAGCAGTGAAGTAAAAGAACTATCCATGTAAATTAACAACAGTTATGATCAATTTTCGTTCACATTAAGTCAGATACGTAATACAAAAAGCTTGCAATGTATGCTATTAGCTTAGCTGCGTAGGATGATTTTAGATTCATAATTTGGGATAAAGCTGAATTGAAAGCCAATTTATTAATTATATAAAACAATATATTTTCAAGAATAACAATGTTTATGCAAAATTTACATTATTTTTATTACTGAAACTGAATACTATAGAAAACACGTTTACTGCTGCATAACAACAAAACTAATGTATCACAAACATCTATGCAGTATGCACTGTATATACACTCACTAGTCACTACGCTGTATAGTATGTAACAGATTTACAGTGTTAAAGAATATGGGAATACACAGTTTATTCAAAATGAATAGGCTGGCCTAATGATATATCGAACATAAGTACATAGCATAATCAATATAGAAATTTACTCAAGCATATATGAATCTGATTATTAATTTTGGAATAAAATAAGCTTGAAACTTAAATACTGAATCAAATAAATCCGCATTTCAACCCCTCAGAAACTAAAACTTGAGCCTCAACTATATAGTCTAGCTAGTTAGTCTATATTCCCAGAATGGTTTGGTCCCTGGGTCATTCCGGGTCAGTGGGTCAGTCCGGGTCAGCGGGTCAGTCCGGGTCAGCGGGTCAGTCCGGGTCATGGGTCACTGGATCAAATCCGGGTCTGATAGAGTGACCCATGACCCGGTGACTCAGACCAAAAAAGTGACCCAAATGACCCAGATGACCCACTGACCCGGTGACCCGTTCCAACTCTGGTAGTTATTGCTCCCTGTAACTTATAAAGTGTTTTATTGATTAGATTAAATCATCAATTATTTAAACTCTTTCTTAATCGCTATTATCATTTAAGAGAGCATTGTGCTGCATTGCTGTTACCAATTTAACTAACTTTGTCGCCATGGATGTTTGCAAAATCAATGATGTGTAACGAAATCAATTCATATATAAAGGAATGATTAGTGGGGAGTTGACAACGGTGAGGCTGTCACTGCAACCGCGGCGCCATCTTAGAGAGGAAACAAAACGGCGGGAGTGCGTTTCGTATGTGTAGTCGAATACGATTTCGGAGTGACAACAGTCCGTGCCAACCTACCTTGGTTAAAAACTAAGAGTGAAAAGTTAGAGGGAAGAGCGCGGTTGGTCCGTTAGTTGGAAACTCTTGTGTAAGACAATATTCATACAAAATGATCTGAATACAATTTAACCGAAATACACTTTTCATTCTGATGAAATTGCCAAATTTTCTCAGATAATATTGAAATCTGTTAACCTTAAACGAAATTAATGTTTTGAACATGTTTTCTGGATGTGTTCACAAATACACTGCTCAAAACAATTAGGGGAGCACATGTTTTAAACCCTTTCGCTCCCAATGATTCCATTGGGAATCATCAGCTTGTGATTTTTTTCTGACTAAGTTAAATTCGCAACTTATGTATCGTTAGATACATCATTATATGGAAGAATAACGTATTTTGAAGAATTTAATATATATTTTTTAATATTAATGAAAATAGGAAAAATATGGTAAAATAAATTTCACTTTAAAACAGTTTTAGAAAATAAATTGACCCTAAATTTTTCATGCTTGCATTTTTTAGATGTTTAATAATATATTTTAACTATTTTTAACAAAAAAAGTTTTCAAAAAAATTATTGTTATAGTTTATTAAAAAGTTATTATTCCATTTCCCCCCTTTAAATTTAAGTATTAAAAACTTAAGATTTTTTCTCCTGTTTTTTACTATTTCATATCGAATGCATAGTGAACCTATTTAACAAATTTCAGATTTATAGGATAAAAATTAAAAAGTTGGGAGTGAAGTTAAAGTTGGAATTAAAAAGTGCTCCCCTAATTGTTTTGAGCAGTGTAATTTATGGAACTATTTACATCCGCGGAATGGATCTTCTCCATAGCATATTTCTATTTACCCAACTTAGCTTGGTAAGGAGTGTAAATACCAGGTAAACTTGCAGTCGAAACCAGAAAGGGGGGTTGCTTTGGTTCTGATGCCAAATGTAGGAATCGCCAAAAAATACCGACATTGAGAAATGAGCGTTTTGTTTCTCTGCTTGATTCCGCTTCTTGGTTCGAAAAATATTTCTGTTTGGGTTTTTCTATATTACATTTTAAAAATGAATACAGTAATGAAATAAACTTAAGGGGGTTCAGTATATTGTATATCGGTAATTTTTAAATTGGCCAATTTCAATGTACCTTTTCACAATAACTATTGATCAGATCATCTTAAAATTTTCTGTGTGTGTTATACCAACCTTATATATTAATCTGAGATTAAAAGTTTTTTTTTAAATAACTGTTAGATTTTTTTTTAATAAAATAAGTTCTAAAGTACCCAAAAAATCATCAAAATTTTCACTTTTTTGACCAATAAAAAAATTTTCAGTTTAGTTTTATTAAAATTTATAACCTCAGATTAATCTATACTATATGTATTACATCATATAAAAAAAAGTTTACGAGAAAACATAGCATAGTTTTTGAGAAAAGGTACATCGCAGTTCAAAAAATCAAGTTCTGAGAAAAACGCGTTTAAAGTTTTTATTGTTAGCCGTTCAGTAAGGAAAGGGTTAAATAAAATGGCTTTTAATGTCAAAAATATTTTTCCAATCGTCTTGATACTTTGTGACATTATTAATAAAGGTTGTAATAGTATTTTAAGCCAATAATTTTATTATTTTATTTTTTTCACCGATTTTGGGGTTTTGAACCTACTTAAACGTAATTTTTAAAGGGTCAAGCGATTTAAAGTACAGTGATATACTTATAGTTATGAATGAATGAAATACGCGGTGAAATTACATCCTAAGAGAGATTTGATCTCTACCCTCGTTCTTACAGTCTATGCTTGTGAAATGTACAGAATTGCAGACAATTTTAACAATTTCAGTCCCAAAAATTTACCACACCACAGAAACATCTGATATTCTCAAAATAAGCTTATTTTAGGTCAAAAATAAGAGTTCCACAAGGAAAAAATTCATTAAAATTTTTTATATGGTTTTTGAAATGTTGCCGAAAATTTTTAATTGTGGAAAACAACAAAATAAAAATATATTTATTACCTAAAAACACTTCGAGTTATATATATTATGGTATCTGACCATATTATTAAAAAAAAATTTAGTAATTTTTTTAAAACTGAAATAGTTTAAATTGTGTTATAAATATGTGGAACTGAAGTGAACTTTTCAAAAATCAGGTGAAAAGCTTGTCAGCTATTTTCTAAATAAAAAAAATATTAGTTTTGACTTTTATTGAGATTAATGTAAAATATTGTTGAATAGAACAAAGTGTGAAGAATCGAATGATGTGTGTTTGGATGTCGTACCGGGACATAAACATTTGGAAAAAAATATTGAAAGTGATGATGCCAAATGGCATCAGTGGGACTGAAAGGGTTAATGGCAAACTCGTAAGCAGCAAAGTTGATAGAATAATGAAATTGTCAACTTTGCAGATTTCGTGTTTATTTAAAAGGTAGACTTTCTTCAAGAGCCCATGAATTTACGAATGATCTGATGAGAGTATTTGTAACTTTTAGGCAGATACAATAATGGCGTTGTACCTAGGGTCATTCTCTAAAATTTAGTTTTAAATCAGCAATGAGTAAAAAACATACAAATGTGGCTTTCAGCAATTAGCATAAATATCAGAAATTAAACTATTATTATGTTAAATTAAAGGACAATTGATATTGAGAAAAAAATCAAAAATAATGAAACACAAGATAATTTCTAAAAGAAATAAAATCGCCTACTTTCCTGTTACTTTATGGGGTCACAGGAGTCTTAAAAATGTGCAAAGAAGATACTACAAAGCATAGTTTGATCTTTCATATCATTTTTTAACTACTCAATAAATGAGTATAATTTTTTTATATGTTATTCTACAGGATTTATTTATTATGAAACAAGTTTTAAAATTTATGAAACTTTAGCCAAATCTAAAATAAATGATATTAAACATGAAGCTATTTGAACACATTGTGATTAGGCTTGCGCGGCAAATTGTGAGGTCCAAATTGAAAAAATGACCAAGAAAATGACTTTATATTGTACAAATATGTACAAACAAAGACTTATACCTAAATTCTCAGCTTAATTTTAATTAAAAATTATTTAAAAAAAAAATTAAAATCAAAATTTTTTAATTTTTATAATTTTTTTTAGAAAAAAGTTCTTAAAATAATTTCTAATTAAAATTGAGCTGAGAATTTAGGTATAAGTCTTTGTTTGTACATATTTGTACAATATAAAGTTATTCTCTTTGTCATTTTTTTAAATTTTGACATCACAATTTGCTGCGCAAGCCTAATCACAATGTGGTCAAATAGCTTCATGTTTAATATCATTTATTTGAGTTTTGGCTAAAGTTTCATAAATTTTAAAACTTGTTTCATTATTAATAAATCTTGTAAAATTACATATGAAAAAATTATACTTATACATTGAGTGGTTCAAAAATGACATGAAAGATCAAAATGTGTTTTGTAGTACCTTCTTTGCACATTTTTAAGACTCCTATGACCCCTTAAGTAACACCCACCCACCACAATATCTCTAATATATCCAGTACCTTCACCCGTTTCCCTCTTTGACCACCCTAAGAATCCGATTATAGTCCGCGCATTTGAACTTTTCACTTCAACTAATCAAAGATCAAACAGATCAAAGATAGTCACTCCAGAAATTTCCAGGAAAATGTGCTGCTCGCTCCTGCTTAAATTAGGAGAAAAGATTTTGTCTCCCTCTCCTCCCGAGGAAGAGTTAAACGCGTTCTTTCTTGAAGATAGTTGGTAGCTATTTTGATACCTTTTTAGGGGCTATGGATCCCAGACGGTTAAGGCATTCGACTTGCATGCGGAAGGTCCCAGGATCTGGTCCGGTCATCTCAAACATAAGTGCTGACTATAGACGGACCGCTACACCTACACGAATAATACTCCGTGTAGAGGAAATGCACGATAAATATCCTTCCAAAGTCACAACGCTGCGTACGATATCGCCCTCAACGGTTGCTCTGGGTGCCTACTCAGATGTCGGCTCGTTCTTTACAGTGGTTCTAAATTACGATTGCCAATAACCTCTAATCTGTGAATGTTTGTAAAATTTAATGTTGATTTACTCAGGTGCACTTTAAATTCGTTGTAATCCAATCCTAATCCAAGGGCTGGGGAGCCCAGTCGTTTAGGCATTCGCGTAGCATGCAAAAGGTCTTAAGTTCGGGTCAGGGCATCGCCAAAATAACTTCCGACCTATTAACGGCCCTTGCAGTCAAAAATGTCCGTCGAATAATAACCCGTGTAGAGGGAGTGCACGATAAATATCCTTCAAAATCCTAACGCTACGCACGATGGCGCCCTTAACGGTTGCGGTGGGTGCCTACTCAGGTGTCGGCTCGTCACTTGACTGTAGTTTTAAAATACGACGTCCGTCGCCAATAGCCCTCTTGTAGCTCTAGTGCGAAGATAATTCAAGCCTGACCTAACTAAAATAACTGATGACCTATACACGGCCCGTGCAGCCAAAAAGTCCGTTTAATAATACCCCTTGAGAGGGAGTGCATGTTAAATATCCTTTAAAGTCCTGACGCGCTGCGTACGATGTCGCTCTTGAAAAGTTGACTGGGTGCATACTCGGGTGTCGTCTCGTCACTTGACTGCTGTTGAAAATTACGCCCAACGAAAAACGCGTCCCAGCCATCGATTGCGGTTTGACTTAATCATCTCTTGACAGGACTCTAAATTACGACTCTGGTTGTAAATAGCATCTCCTATGTGAGAGTTAGTAAAAGTTAATGTTGATTTACTCTAGTGCACGTTAAATTCAATCCGAATCCAACATGTTGAAAATACCAGTCCGGTGTGGTTCTTTCGCATCCGAGGTGCGTCGGTCAATATGCGCTCCTGTCATTGTGACTGTGTGGCTCATTATGTGAGGGGCTCGTTATTAACTCCGGCGGAGGAGGAAGATTTCGGGAGAAATCCCGGAAAACGGGAAAACTCATTTAGAGATTGCATCGATTGGGAATCGGGAAAGGGGAATCGCTTCTGCTCCAGGCGTTTGGGTTATTTTAAAAGAACTTTGTTCACTTTTGAGTGTGTATAATCTTTTAATAGATTCCAGTGTTCAGAAAATAGTATATGATATTCGGTGGCGATTGTATGCGCGAATTAAAACAAGAAAACACAAAGATACGGTTAAGTTGGTAAAAGATTAACGATGCTCTTTTTTTAATATTTTGACTATAAAATAAATACATAGTTTTACTTCATTTGACCTTTTTATCATGTAATTATCTTATCTTGAAAAGAAAAACTTTCGTATTTCAATCATGTTTCTGTTACACACATCTTGTATTACATTTTCAGATGTAGGATTCAAGATTTTAGCAAGACGTAATGGTGATTATTGTCATTTTAAAATAAATCATCTATCGTAAGAGTGAAAAACATTGTTTTGTCCCAAAATTGTATAATCGTCGATCTCCTAATTGGAAGTCATATTTATAACATTTATCCCTATTTCAAATTGACAAATGACAGTGATTGCGCCCTCCAGAAGGGAGAGTGTAGGCTTTATAGCCCATTACCCAGCTCACCAGAAGAGACAGTCACAAGAGACACACAAAGAAGGACGACGCGAACACATAAACAAATAACAACATTTATTGACAAGCACAAAACATCCATGCCTTTACCGGGATTCGAACCCGAGCCCAGCAGCTCCAAAGGCTAGGACACTAACCACTGCGCCAGCGAGCCAGCTATTTCAGATTAATATTATGTAAAAGGGAAATTTTCTTATTTTATGCATTCAAAAGCCTAACCTATTTTTACTTACCGAACTCCATTGATTATTAGTTCTTCTCTAACAGTATGATGAGTTTACTGCCTTGTGCCTCCTATCAACCTAATCCATATTTCATCAATTAACACAAAATTCAATTAATCAGAATCCTAAATAGAAGATAGGTTAACCTCAAAGACGTTACCGAAAGCCTTTTCACTCTTCAGTTATTACACTTTTAAAACAGACGAGTGAAATCCACTCCAGTTGGAGAAGTGCATTTTCGACACTAGAAAGGAGTGAATATTAAATCAGACTGAGTTAAAATCACTCGCGCTTGGAGTGATCATGTCGGAGGTTTAACACACAAAGGATCCACTCCAAAAGGAGATGTGCATTTTCCCGACTGGGGGAGTGAAAATTACTCAGACTGAGTTAAAATCGCTCGTTTGTTTTAAGAGCGTAGTTTTTGTGTGCCCACGTAGCATGCCAAAAAAAAAAAAAAAACATGAATGAAAATGCTTTCGGTAATGTTCTGAAATGTTTGAAGATTTACATGCCCTGTCCATCCTTGTCTGTTCAAGCTTTATGGGGTAATTTTGAAAAAGAATGTTGGACGAGTAAGATTTTTCGAAAGAGTTTCTTTCAAAAGTTCTATACTCGAAACACAACAACCAAATGTCCAGCATAGCTTGTGGGTAGCTATTCAGGTATCGGCACGTCACTTGACTACGATTCTAAATTGCAAAGTCAGTGGCCAATAGCCCTCGTGTAGCTCTAGTGCGACGATTATTCAACTTGCCTTGGTCCAGTGTCTTGAATGTCACTCGAACTGCGCTACACTCTTAAAACAAAAGAGTGAATTCCACTCCAGTTGGAGAAGTGCATTTTCGACACTGGAAAGGAGTGAATATTATCTCAGACTGAGTTAAAATCACTCGTTTGGAGTGATCCTGCCGGAGTTTTAACACACAAAGGATCCACTCCAAAAGGATAAGTGCATTTTCCAGACTGGAGGAGTGAAAATCAATCAGACTGAGATAAAATCGCTCGTTCGTTTTAAAAGTGTACTATACTATAATTGCTACTATTCGCTAGCGATTTTTGATTCCCGGAAAATTGTTTCATTACCAAAAACTATGTAAATTAATTTCAAAATTTAATTTTCCTCAATATAATAACAATAAAAACTTACAAAACCTAAACACGTTGACAAAGTCATACAAAGTCGTTTTACGAGTGTAGGTACCGGCTTTGTCATTAGACAGCTAATAAAAATTACGAGCCTTTGTACAGCTATCGAATGCTTTTAAATTTACCAATCACAAAAATAAGCAGTTTTAAAACAAGTGTTCAGTATTTCTTCAAGCTCAGGTATGACTTTTACTCCCTCTTCCCCCTTTTCGACTCTCTGCACATAAATTATCTTTCGTTTTCGTCTCCATTACCGATCTTGAAAATTTGTGGGGGGCTTGGAACTTTAGAACATCGAATGAAATTGAGAAATTGTTACAGCCGTGAACCGTTATGCCTGATGCATATTAAATAGGTGGTGCCCTGCGATTTTGAATTGATTGCTCGCATTTCCAGACGTGGTAATTTTTGAACTTTTCGAGGAATCTCCTTAAATTTTGTGGTCAGATATCATGGATTAAAGTTCGATCGAATACGGTGGAGGTTTCTCAGAGAGATACGTGACTAATTCTGCAAATTGTATTCCAGGTGACGCAATGGACGATTCAAATGGGGCGTGGTTTGTGGGGTAGAAAACTATCTCTGACGTAGCTGTGACGTCGCGTCTATTTCCTCAAATTACGGCTCTACACAATCAAAGACTTTTTCGATTTTTCAATTGAACTCTTAAAAGGGGTATTTTAGCAACTTAACAGACAGAAAATTAATTGTTTATTGCTTTGCAAAACAATAAGTTTTGATTATTTTTAAAAACTTAATAAATATTGTTTACCTATTTATTAGCTTGACTGCAAATGTTTCATTTAAGGGGTCATAGGAGTCTTAAAAATGTGCAAAGAAGGTACTACAAAGCATAGTTTGATATTTAGTGTAATTTTATAACTACTCAATATATGAGTATAATTTTTTTATATGTAATTCTACAAGATTTATTTATTATAAAACAAGTTTTAAAATTTATGAAACTTTAGCCAAAAATAAAATGATATCGAACATAAAGAGCTATTTGAACACATGTGAGTAGGCTTTGCGCGGCAAATTTTGAGGTCAAAATTGAAAAAATGACCAAGAAAATGACTTTATATTGTACAAATATGTACAAACAAAGACTTATACCTAAATTCTCAGCTTACTTTTAATTAGAAATTATTTTTAAAAAAATTAAAATCAAAATTTTAAAATTTTTATTAATTTTTTTTAGAAAAAAGTCCTTAAAATAATTTCTAAGCTGAGAATTTAGGTATAAGTCTTAGTCTGCACATATTTGTACAATATAAAGTCATTTTCTTGGTAATTTTTTTCAATTTTGACCTCAAAATTTGCCGCGCAAGCCTAATCCCAATGTGTTCTTTATGTTTAATATCATTTATTTCAGTTTTGGCTAAAGTTTCATAAATTTTAAAACTTGTTTTATAATAAATAAATTTTTTATAAAAAAAATTTTATAATAAAAAAAGTTTTATAATAAATAAAGAATAACATATAAAAAAATTATACTTATATATAGAGTAGTTAAAAAATTACATGAAAGATCAGACTTTGCATTGTAGTACCTTCTTTGCACATTTTTAAGAGTCCTATGATCCCTTAATGCATAATGCTTTGATTTATCGAAGGTCTAACGATTAAAAATTAAGCTTTTATATACGTTTATTTACTTTTTAAAGTTTTGAAAATATATATATAAAAGAACGTATTTTTCTATACAAAATCATTGCGAAGTGAATACTCCATAGTAGATATTTCATTATAATTTTTGAAATTCACGGGAAATGTAAAGCCTATTACAGAAACATTATTAAATGCTTCATATGTGTGCTAAAAAATTGAAAAAGTGGTTGTATGAGTAAAAATATGGTATTTTTTTTCCTAAATTAAGATAAAATTATCTTGTATTGAAACTTATTCTTAAAAAGATAAAACTTAAAGTGTTTATTTGCTATTGCTATTCACTGTTGCATTACAGCAACTATTTTAGTAATTTGTTTTTAAAGTTCTTTTTTAATTGTTAAGTATGACATTTCATCAAGCAAAAATGCCATTCCCAAGAAAAATATTTTTACGTACCGGTCATTCCGTCAATAAATTCTCTTTGTATTAGTTAAAAAAAATTCCGCTAATATAACTATGCAAATCGGAGAATTCTCAGTATAAAAAAATCATTAACTTATATGACATTCAAATTTAAAGAGCTTAAACTACACGGATTAAATTTAAGAAAGTTCACTTCACTTAGTCAGCTCGCCTATTGGCTTAAAACGTTTATACATTACAACATGTTTCAACTTAACTCTCCTTTATCAAATGTTAAAGTACAACGCGAATTAATAAAAGCCGTCGTGTTAAAATTCACAGTGACTTTACAATTTTGAAAGAGGAAAAAAAAGCCAAGCACGAAGTTGATTGAATTAAAGACAGTTTTCCTTGATTTAAAAGTGAAATGGCTGATAATCTAATAAGACCCTAAGTGTTTCCATTAGATTTAAAGCGAAGGACATTTTGGCTGTAATGAATAAAATGGTATATTTTAAAGTGGAATATCAATTTATAGAACATTCACTTGTTTTGTTTGATAAAAATGTATACTAGACATAGGCTGGAAATGGGTTGTATACTTTGCAATGTAATGTAATAGTTTCCTTTTCCCATTTCTAGCCTCCTTTCGAAGCTTTAACACAGCTAATAACACATTGTAATTTGGGACCCTGGTCAAGTGACGAGGTCAACACGTGAAGAGGCAGCACCCAATGGAACTTCGAGCGACATCGTACGCTAAAGCGTCGTGACTTTGGACTCCGCAAATTCAACGAGCACGTCTGTCTCAGTGTACTCAGGCCCATCCGTGATCAAGAATTTTTTCAATTTCCAGTACAGAGGGTTTTTTTACTTTCAAGAATGTATGTAGTTAGAAGATATAGTTGTAATTTAACTTTTGGTTGGAAAATTCGTGAAAAATTTTTTGTTTTCCAAAACGTTGTTTGGAAAAGAGTAAATGTTCATTTTAGATTGTCCCCTAACCTGAACAACGTGATAAGTTGCAACAAGAATTTTATGGAGCCTTTATGCATATCTTACTGGTAAGTGGGCCCAGTCGGTAAGGCTCTTGCATTGCTTGCAAAAGGTCCAGGTTTGAGCAACGCCAAAATAACGACAATACTAAACGGCATAGGAAGCCATAAACTCAGACGAATAGTACCCCGTGCAGTGGAAAGGGCACGTTAAATATGTTCCAAGTCCCAACGCCGTTTATGATGTCGCCCTTAACTGTTGCTTTGGGTGCCGACTCAGGACTCTTAACTTGACCGTGGTTTTAATTTTGATGACCTTATAAATAGCCCCTGTGATACTCTAGTGCTTCGATAATTCAGCTTGACCCTTCTGGTCTTATTCTTTTACTATTTTCCTTCATTATTTCACTGGGGCTTGGGAGCCCAGTCGGTTAGACACTCGCCTAGCATGCGGGAGGTCCCAGGTTCTGGTCCGGGCATCGCTAAAATAACTGCAGACCTATAAACGGCCCATGCAGCCAAAAATGTCCGACGAATAATACCCCGTGTAAGGGAGTGCAAGTTAAATATCCTTCGAAGTCCAGGCGCTGCGTACGATGTCGCCCTTAACTGTTGTGTTGGGTGCCTACTCAGGTGTCGGCTTTCCACCTGACTGCGGTTTTAAATTATGATGCCCGTCGCCAATAGCCCTCGTGTAGCTCTAATGCGACGATAATTCAAACTAAACTGAACATAAACCCATTGTCATGCAAGTGTTTCTTACAAATTACATCTGGTTTTGACCAAAAGTTCACAAATTGAATTCCCTTAATAATGAAACCTAAATTCTTAATTACCTCTAAAGACTATTAGTAACATTAAGTAAAATATTTTTAATGTACTAATTTGATCAGCCAGCGCTAAAACTTGATCGATTAAATTACAGTTTATTTTTACTACAGTATGTATTAATCTTCAAATTATATTTACTTTCATACAATTTATTATATCTCAATACCAGCACCAGTTAAAGTTTTTTCAACCCAAAGCAGAATATTATAGTGAATTTGTTCCTTAAACTGTAGTTATTACTTACATTTTAAGCAGGTTATTTAAATAAAAGGATTTCGAGGTGAAAATACAGCAATCTTGATGCTAAGAGGCACTTTATTGAAAGTTTTTTTTTCTGAGCGAGGAATGTTTCGTCTTTAAATCGTGATTTTAAATATTTAAACATAGTTTTTTTTTTATTTCTTATTTCTGTGTCTCAGATCACGGGTCTTCAAACTAAACTGTCTCTGTGGGGAAAAAAAATATTTGCCTAGGTCACTTTTCTAAGGCTGTTTTGGCTATTCTTACAAACGTTTTTTTAAATGACAAATGTAGCTGACATACAGGTCTCACAGGGCAGGGAAGCCCAGTCGATTAGGCATTCATTATGCATGCGAAAGGTCCCAGGTTCGGGTCCGGGCATCGCCCAAATAACTGCCGACCTATAAACGGACCATGCATCCAAAAATGTCCTAAGAATAATACCCCGTATAGAGGGAGTGCACGTTAAATATTCTCCGAAGTCCCAATGCTGCGTACGTTGTCGCCCTTGACTGTTGCGTTGGGTGCTTACTCAGTTGTCGGATCGTCTCCTGATTGGTTCTAAATTACAACGCCCACCGCCAATAGCCCTTGTATATCTTTAGTGCGAAGATAATTCAAAACTTACCTAACAGGTCTCTATAATCCCACTTTTTGGAGTTGTTTAAATTTTTTATTTCAATTTATATCCGTCCCCCGAGAAAACATTCATATCGCAGAACCTAATCGAAGAAAGTGTATAATGAAAGTATTATGATAATTAAGACATTATCTGCATATTATCTGAGTATAATAGGCATATACTGTTAAAACACCGCGGGGTAGATACGTAGTAATCTAATAACACCTGCGTGAATCTTGTATTGGATTCTTATAATTTGGTTTTGGTGGATAACTACCAAAACTAGAACTACATTATCTAGCAGCCCAACAATATATTTAGTAATTAAAATGCAATTATTTCCGAAAAACTCCAATTATCCGAATTTCCGATTATCCCAATGTGCTTAGGTCTCAACTACTACTGATAATTGGAGTTCTATTGTAACTGTCAATGCAAACAGACTTTGAATTAGTATCCGTTACTTTGAGAAAACACATGCATTATCTGAGTTTCGGATTATCTGAGTGTGGTTAGGTTTCTATAACTTCGGTTAATTAGAGTTCTACTATATTCAATTTGTATTCGTCCCCTGAGAAACCACTTATATCGCAGCCCCAGAAAATCTAATGAAAGAGGTATGGTATAATTAAGATACTTTTCATTATCTGCATATTAACTAAGTATAGCAGTCCCGCTTATCCGAAAGGTAAGAAACCAAAATTGAGCAGCAAAAATAAAATACAAAAATTACTGCATATTTTAATAATAAATCAAACTTTGTAAGTACGTATTTATTTTTTGTGTATTTATTTATGCGTATACATTTCCTATTTTAACCGAAATGCTCGGGAATTTTTTTTGATGTACCTAATTTCGGATAACCGGGATTCAGATAAACGGGACTATCTGTATTTTAATTAGCTATAATGACAAGAATTTCTGATGCGATTATATGGGAGGAACTATCAATTGCTTCGGATAAATGGAGTTCCACTGTATCGACAAGTGTAAACAATTTCAATTTGTAGCCGTCCCCCGAGAAACCACTCATATCGCAGCCCCAATCGAAGCCGCAGCAAATCTAATGAAAGTGGTATGGTAATTAAGATACTTTTCATTATCTGCATATTAGCCGAGTATGGCAGGCGTGGGGGGCGCATACTGTGAAACCTCGCGGGGTAGACACATAATAACCTAATAACCCCCGCGTGAATCTTACAATGTACTCTTAAGCCTGAGGATTAGGAACTTTGACTTTTCAAATACGGGGATTAATAATTATGATACTTTGTTGTTGTCTGTTTGTGATTGAATTTGAGTTTGGATGTGGAATGTATGATTAATTTAAAATTCAAAGTTTGTTTACAGGGCCGAATTTCTAAATAGGCTAAGTAGGCTGTAGCCTACATTGGCGGATTTTTTGGGGCGGGAAATTTTACGAAAAATTAAAGTGTCTTTAGGCATAAATAATTCTAATAAAGATACGAATATTTGTAAGAAACAAAACATATAATTTACATTAATGCGTAAATCGTAAACGTATATATAGTACTAATATTTTATAGCATACATTGTCACTGCGAGGGGAATTGCACCCTCTCCTCCCGGATTTCGAAGCCCAGTCGGTTAAGCACTCGCCTAGCATTCGAAAGGTCCCAGGTTCGGGTCCGAGCATCGCCAAAATCGCTGCCGACCTATAAACGGCCCGTGCAGCCAAAAATGTCCGACGAATAATACCCCGTGTAAGGGAGTGCACGTTAAATATCTTTCTAAGTCCTAACGCTGCGTACGATGTTGCCCTTACAAGTTGCGTTGGGTGCCTATTCAGCTGTTGGCTCGTCATTTGACTGTGGTTTTAAAATACGGCGCCCGTCGCCAATAGCCCTCGTGTTGCTATAGTGCGACGATAATTCACACCTAGCATAACCTAACAACCAACCAAGACGAACAATAATGGATAAGAGGCGTATAAAAGTTTGTGTCACTGAAGTCAAGATAGCGTGAACTTTCATACTAACAGTATCTGCTTTTAATTACTCATCTTTTAATCATTTAAATTATCTTTTTGAATAAATAGTTCAGTAAACTTTCCTTATCATTCACCATGCCTTCTAAAAGGAAATGTGCTGCATTATAAAACCACAACCATATCACCACATAATCACAAACTTAAATTTAATTGGACTTCTATTATTAATAGATAGTTTCCAAATAGTATCCATTTTAAATTTACAATCTCCATTGTCTTCAGAAAACTTAACATGGAATTTTTTTTTAAATCATATCTTACACTTTATATCGGCAGTCTGATACCATCATCATAAAATTCAAGCGACACTAAAAAAACACCCCTACCCAGCAATTACTTTCTACACCTTCGAAATGATATTTTCTAACGCAAAAACTAAATCACGCCAGCAAAAAAAAACATTTAAACCTAATCATCACATCACAAAACAGCCATCAACAGAAAATACCAAATCACTTTTAAAAAATTCCAATAGAACCTAACTTTCCAACCCAAAAATTTATTTTCTGTCCAATAAATAAAGAACAATGATAATTAATAACCCAATTTAGAAAGATCAAAATATTCATTTTATATGCACTATCACCAAATTATATTCTCTTCAGTACACCACAAAGAAATTTTCTTCGAAATCCTTTCTTGCATTTCATATCAGCAATTTGACACAACCATCATACTTATTTAAATATTTTAAAATCCCTATCCAATTACTACTTTCTACCCTTCAAATAATATTTTTTTAACACAAAAACTAAATCTCCCCAGCAAATACACCATTCAAAACTACACTCCTTGCCAACCTAAGTTGGGTAAATAGAAACATGGAGAAGATCCTTCCGCGGATGTAAAGAGTTCCATAAATTATTTGTGAATCCATCCAGAAAACATGTTCAAAACATTAATTTCGTTTAAGGGCTTACAGATTTGAATATTATTTGAGGACATTTTTCAATTTTATCGGAATGAAAAGTGTATTTTTGCTAAATTGTATTCAGATCATTTTGAATGTAAATGTTATCTTACAAGAGTTTTTAACTAACGGTAAAATCGCTTTTCTATATGCCTTTTCACCCTTTTTTTTACCAAAGCTGGGTTGGCAAGAAGTGCAATAATCACATTACACTACAGCCATCAACATAAAAATCCAGATCCCTTTTTAAAAAAAATCTCAATCATATGTTACTTTCTAGCACAAAAATTTATTTTCTAACGAAACAATAAAGAACAATGATAAATAATTACCCAATCACAGACCATAATTATCCCCAAAACTGTTTCTTCTTTAAATTAGTCAAGTCCAATCAGTCATTACTATAGCAACACTTATACCAAAATAGTCTTTTCATTCTTATAAAATTGCCAAATTTTCTCAAATAATTTTCAAATTTGATAGACCTTAAGAGAAATTAATGTTTTAAACATGTTATCTGGATGGATTCACAAATTATTTATGGAACTTCTTACATGCGCGGAGGGATCTTCTCCATAGCATATTTGTATTTACCCAACTTAAAAAGGCAAGGAGTGTTAATCACCCCAGGAAATACACTATTCAAAACTAACAATCACATTACACTACAACCATCACCATAAAAATCCAAATCCCTTTTTAAAAAAATCCCAATCATATGTTACTTTCTAGCCCAAAAATTTATTTTCTAACCAAACAATAAAGAACAATGATAAATAATAACCCAATCACAGACCATATTAATCCCCAAAACTGTTTCTCCCTTAAATCATAGTCAGGTCGTTACCATAGCAACTATGTGAATTAAACAATGCCAGCTAAAAATAAGACCGCTACGGTTAGGATTAATATACGATTTCGCGGTTATTAATAATGGGAGGCTTATCGGGCAGTTTAACGAAATACAGTTTTGGCCCCCCCTGGAAGAGCGATGAGTTGATACGGGGAAAACGTGTTAACTATTTTACTCACGCACTGCGCTGGAAATGATTCTTTATAAGTGAGTTATGTTTTGAAGAAAGGAACCCCGAATGGGTGTTTTATCGTAATTGAGTTGTTAGAACTATTATATTGTTTTTAAGGAATTTACAGGATGGGTTTGGGATTAGTTCGGGTTTAGTATTGTTGTACATAAAATTAGAACTTCAGATGGAAATAAAAAAAAATGACATCATCGATGAAGCTGTGGCGGCATGAGAGTAGTTCAAGAACAACGCATTTCAACAACCACCATACATATTTGTATAACTAAATTTCTGTAACTCGAACATGTATATTTAAACACCGATGAATATATGACAGTTGCTACTTTTTCCGTGTACACCTTTCCTTCACCAATTTATGTTTATGAGTTAGTTATGTTAAGTTAATGTTAATTATTAAAAGTTAAGTTTAGACAAAACATTAGTTATGTCTCTTCTTTAATAAAAATTACCGTGCTCGTGTCAATGCGTGCAGTGTAAAGCTATTGAATTTTATTTTACTTAAATCTAATGTAAGAACAGCACACATATGATGAGTCATATGCTTAACGGATTCTGAATGAATCTAGGGGTGTGTAACATTACACGAATTTCAAATACCATGCAATAAATCAATGCATTTTAACGTAATTATGTGCTAAATAAAGAAATTTTCAATATCTTTAAAACCAACAAAGTTTAAAAGCTCCTATCACAGGCGTTTGCTCGAATTTTCTAAAACATTATGATGGTGGTGCTACACTCTTAAAACAAAGGAGTGAAATCCACTCCTGTAGGATAAGTGCATTTTCGACACTGGAAAGGAGTTTATATTAACTCTGACTGAGCTAAAACCACTCGTTTGGAGTGATCTTGTTGCAGATTCAACATACAAAGGATCCACTCCTGTAGGAGAAGTGATTATTCGACACTGGAGAAGTGAAAATTAACTCAGACTGAGTTAAAATCACTCGTTTTTTTAAAGAGTGTAGGAACTCGTGTTCCAAATTTGAAGTCAGTAGCTTATTTTTCCCTTCGAGCTGTAGAGTGGTTTCAGTCAGACAAACTAATGTTCAAAAGTCACTTTCTAGGAATCGGCACTCACCAAAATGTGTCGAAAACTCAATTTTCACATAAAATCCAAACCCAATCTAGGCATACTTGAATATCCATTATCCACAGAGAGCTCGGATTCATTGTAATCTAAACTCTCGAAATTGCTAGCGAGAGTCGCCTAGATGATGCCACAAAAAAAATGGCTCTCAGTTATGTGGAATATACAGAGTCTGCAAAGCCTTGATCACCAAAATTGCAGCCCCATTGGAGAAAAAAATGCTTTTACAAAAAAAAAAAAAAAAAAAAAAAAAAAAAATTAAGATTTTTGACCCCATTACAATACTTTCATTGTCTTATATTTTATATTAGGTAATTGAAAGTAAAAAGTATTTAAAATTCAAGTACTCTATGACAAGTAATCTATTGAAAGAGGTGTCACTCCATCAAGTAAAATGCAGCAATGTCACTCCAACTGTAAAAATATTTAATTTACGAATTTTTGAAATTTAATACAGATCCATTCATAGAAAAATTTGTTTATTTTTATCTAAGAACTTTGAAATCTGAAAAAGAGCATTATTTTATCTTCAGAAGAGAAAAATATTCATAGATGCTAGAATTTCGCGATTTCGACAATGATTTTTGAAAGTATTGATACATATTTTTTTATTTAAAAGTTAAAAAGAGCAGTTATACATTAATTTTGTTCTGGTCGTTTACTGCAAATAAAACAATGCAACTTTTTTGAAAATATCTTAAAAACATAGGCCCAAAAACGCTACTGAAAGAGGTTTGCGTCTTTGGTACCTTTCCAATAAACGCAATCCTAATGAGCATCATTTTATATGCTTTCAATGGAGTTATATTTTATACGCATTAGATTGGTTGGGTGTCCCTTATTTTACAGGTTAAAGTAATGATTTCATTTGATGTGTGAAAGACGAGTTTGGATCGAATTCCATTATTGTAAGTGCTTCTGTGAATTGATATGCTTTACGTTAGTTAATTCGGTAGAAATGGTGATCAATATGAAACACCTCATGAATTGAAACTACCACTCAATAATAGATGTTTGATGTGCTAGAATTTAGTTAAAGTTTTGTATAAAAAGATTCACGTTTTCCTTAGCAATACCTTTAAACAATAAAAGGTTCTATGACATCAGCTACCCATGTTGCATGCGAGATTTTCTTTAAAGTCGTATAATGACTTTCAGCTAGTACGATTAATATTAACCTGACAAGGGGATCCATTGGAACTCGTGTATCAATTGTGTAGCTCGTATGACTCTTCATTTTTCAGCAATACCTTTGAAACTTAAAAAGGTATTTAGCAATTAC
This sequence comes from Hylyphantes graminicola, assembly GCA_023701765.1. Classification (NCBI taxonomy): domain Eukaryota; kingdom Metazoa; phylum Arthropoda; class Arachnida; order Araneae; family Linyphiidae; genus Hylyphantes; species Hylyphantes graminicola. The sequence continues at coordinate 59,185,623 of CM043118.1, read as the reverse complement.
CTTTTGCTCCTTGAGAACCTTATTATGACGTCCGACAGGTAATAGGAACTCGCGTAGCAAATTTGAGCATTTTTAACGAGTTTTAGAGTAGTTTTTAGGTATTTAGGTAGACAGACGGACCACTGTCCAAAACCCACTCTTTTAACCCTTCAGTCCCAGTGATGCCATTTGGCATCATCACTTTCAATATTTTTTTCAAATTTTTTATGTCCCGTTACGACATCCAAACACACATCATTCGATTCTTCACACTTTGCTCTATCAGACAATATTTTACTTTAATCTCAATATAAGTCAGAACTACTATTTTTTTTATTTTGAAAATAGTCAACAAGCGTTTCTCTTGAATTTTGATCAGTTCACTTCAGTTCCACATATTTAAAACACAATTTAAACTATTTCGGTTAAAATAATTACTACATTTTTTTAATAATATGGTCAGATACCTTAAAATATATAACTCGAAGTGTTTTTAGGTAACATGTATTTTTTTTATTTTGTTGTTTTCCACAATTAAAAAATTTTGGCATTGATTCAAAAACCATATAAAAAATTAAAATGAATTTTTTTTTCTTGCGGAATTCGTATATTTGACCTAAAATAAGCTTATTTTGTGAATATCAGATGTTTCTGTAGTGTAGTATTTTTTTGGGACTGAAAGGGTTAAGGGGATGCAGTACCCAAAACATTATTTCTGGAAATAATAACATTTACTTGTAAATTATAGTGATTTTATATAATGTTCACTATAAATAATTATTTTCTAGCAGTAAAAACAAATATTTAGAAGTAGTTTTTTATCTATTTAAAAAAAAGTAAAAATTTTTTAAACGGCTACTTCTTTTTCGATTTTGAGAATAACTCCACCAAACTTTTATAGTTTGTTTTTAGTACTATTTGTTCAAGAATTGTGCATGGATTTTAAATGTGAGCTACCATTAAAAAGTAACATTCATTTACACTGACATTCACGAAAAATACAAAATATTGAATTCAACATTTAAAAAAAACTATACATAGTAGACCTTATTCCATGCACTATTTTATGCACCATATACATAAGAACACGGGTAAAAAATTTCAAAATTATTTCTCTTGACAATGTTTCTGTTATACTTATTTGTCTTACCTTTTATCACGTGGGTTGCCTGTATTATTTATGGATTGAATTTCCTAACAAATGCCATATGTAACAACAAAAATTTCTAAATTCTGACTTAATTCGCAAACAAGATTGGATCTAACTTAATTAGCACACTAGAGATTTATTAAACACAAGAATTGAAAAACGCGAAACAGAGAAAAAAAGATTGAAAACAGACGAATTGAAACTTGAAGCTTAAAGGAATAACTCAAGAAAATACTTAATAACTTTTTCTACAGAAAATATTATGGAACTTACAGTAACTGTTCAGAAAAATATTGTGAATAATAAGAAGTAAAAACTGCAAAATCGATATTTTGACCAATTTTGGGGTACCGTATCCCTTTAAAAAATCAGTACTCTTGAAAACGTGTAGAAAACACAATCTCCATCTTAATAATTTCATTACCTTATAAAAAAAAAGTAAAAAACTAAACTCCCCGGCGCAACAACCCATTACTGGGCCCAGGCCTGCCGTGCCCATTTCAGCTTTCGTGACCTAGGGCTCTGGGGTGCTAGGCATATGTCCCGGTAAGGTGGTCAGCCTCACGCGGAACCCCCGGTGTTTAGTTCCCAAGCATGCTTGGTACCCATTTTATCGACCCACTCAAGGGATGAAAGGATGGGTCAACCTCTCCCTATCCGGGATTCATTTCCTTATAAAGTAATAATAAATGTACCATTTTCTTCAGTTGAATTCGTCCAGCGAAGTGAATGATTTGTGATGTGAAATTCAAAATAATAAACTATTTCCTTTTTGCTTTGCATGTCTTTTTAGTTGATAGAATACTTTTAAAAATTTAGATTATAGGTAACTTATTAACTGCTTATGTTTATATCAACAGTGCTACTTTTTTGTTGAATATAATTTAAATTCTTGATTATAAATATTACAATCTGAAGCTTCAAATATTTTATTAAAAATTATATATATAGATATGGCGTGAAATTTTGCCCTGGGATTTCCTTGGATAATTAAAAGCCTATTTCTTTATTTTCGTTGTACATATGACAGTTTTCATTCATTATCTAAAAATTTTAAAAGAATTGGTACAACAATATTTTTAATAATAAATTCTAATCCATGCTTTTTTCTTTATTAGATTTTGTTCCAAGGACAAGTTTTGTTTGCATCGCGGCTGCTGCCTTTCAGAAAAACTTCGAGAAACCATCTGACTACGATCGTTGTAAACTTGCTTAATACCTTTTCAAACAAAGGTAAGTTTTATCATTCTTACACAATCTATGTTTAAACTTAGTTACGAGGTTTTAATTACGAGTAGAAAGAAGATATTTGTGTTAACTAAAGGTAATCCGAAAATCAAATTCATTAGAATGTTCCTTATGCCTATTGCTGCATTGCTCCATATTTCTATCATCACACTATTCTATTGATCTTTTAAAAACAAAACTCCTTTGCTCCCTGGTATTCCCCTGAAATGTAGCGTTATCTAATCATTTCGTATTGTTCTGCACTGTAATATCTATATATCTGTATTATTAAATCTATATTATTAAATTGTTTAACTGGATTCTGACAAACAAAAAATATTACTCCCTACTTTTACCTGCAAACGTTTAATCAATTTTATTGTTGCAACCAATTCCAAACACCAAACTCAATTATAACCGCTTTTTTTTTTATTCATTTACACACCAAATCCCAAACCTAAAAAGGGCTGGGGAGCCCAGTCGGTTAAGCACTCGCTTAGCATGCGGAAGGTCCCAGGTTCGGGTCCGGGCATCGCCAAAATAGCTGACGACCTATAAACGTCTCGTGCAGCCAAAAATGTCCCACGAATAATACCCCATGCGAAGGAAGGGCACGTTAAATATCCTTCAAAGTCCTAACGCTGCGTACGATGTCGCCCTTAACGGTTGCGTTGGGTGCCTATTCAGGTGTCGGCTCGTCACCTGACTGTGGTTCCAAAATACGACGCCCGTCGCCAATAGCCCTCGTGTAGCTCTAGTGCGACGATGATAATTCAAACCAAATCAAACCAAACCCAAACCTAAAACCTAAAATCTACAACTAAATACCAAATATATCCTTCTCTAAATATGGTACTCTAAACCCTGTTGTTCTTTTCAATAAACACATATCCATTATTGCAGTGTTCTGCATATTTATTATTGCATTGCTCCATATTTCTAATCTTACATTGTTCTATTGACCAATCAAACTTCCACTGCCCCTTGTATTCCCGAAAAATGCATCATCAAATCAATCTGTATTGCACCATACCTATATTGCAGCGTTGCTCGACACCTCCTGTTATTACATTATTCTATTGATCTTTGCCTAGCAAAATTCCATTGCTCCCTGGTATTCCCACAAGATGTAGCGTCATAGAATGCTGCATTGCTCCAGATATATATTACTGCATTACTCCATATCTATATTACTGCATTACTCCATATCTACATTGCTTCATTGCTCCATATCCATATTGCTGCATTACTCCACATCTACAATGCTGCATTACTCCATATCTACATTGACACATTACTCCATATCTATATAGCTACATTACTCCATATCTATATTACTGCATTACTCTATCATTAATCGTACATTGTTCCATTGATCTCTACCGATCAAAATTCAATTGCTCCCTGATTTAACTCACAAAATATAGCCATCATCAAATCATCAACTCTGTTTTTGACATTTGGCTGCAATATTAATCACAATTACAACCACCTTTTATTTATTTCCACACAAAAACCTCCAAAATCTACAACTAAACACCCAGACAGATCCCTCTCTAAACGTGATACCCCTAAACCCAATTGTCCCTTTCAAGAAGTCGTCTTGCCCCTAAAGAGAGACTGCATTGCTCCATATCTATATTACTGCATTACTCCATATTTATAAGATTCGTACATTGTTCTATTGATCTCTACCGATCAAAATTAAATTGCTCCCTGATTGAACTCACAAAATCTAGCCATCATCTAATCATCAACTCCGTTTTTGACTATTTGGCTGCAATATTAATCACCAATTACAACCACCTTTATTTATTTCCACACAAAAACCCAAAATCTACCACTAAACACCCAGACAGATCCCTCTCCAAACATGATACCCCTAAACCCAATTGTCCCTTTCATATTGCTGCATTACTCCATATCTACATTGCTGCATTACTCCATATCTATATTGCTTCATTACTCCATATCTATATTGCTTCATTACTCCATATCTGTATTACTGCATTACTCCATATCTATATTGCTTCATTTCTCCTCTTCTATATTGTTGCATTACTCCATATCTATATTACTGCATTACTCCATATCTATATTACTTCATTACTCCATATCTATATTACTGCATTACTCTATCATTAATCGTACATTGTTCCATTGATCTCTACCGATCAAAATTCAATTGCTCCCTGATTTAACTCACAAAATATAGCCATCATCTAATCATCAACCCTATTTTTGACCTTTGGCTGCAATATTAATCACAATTAATTACAACCACCTTTATTTATTTCCACACAAAAACCCAAAATCTACGACTAAACACCAGACAGATCCCTCTCTAAACATGATACCCCTAAACCCAATTGTCCCTTTCAAGAAGTCGTCTTACCCCTAAAGAGAGACTGCATTGCTCCATATCTATATTACTGCATTACTCCATATCTATTTAATCGTTCATTGTTCTATTGATCTCTACCAACAAAAATTCAATTGCTCCCTGATTTAACTCACAAAATATAACCATCATCAAATCATCAACTCCATTTTTGACATTTGGCTGCAATATTAATCGCCAATCACAACCACCTTTATTTCCACACAAAAACCCAAAATCTACGACTAAACACCCAGACAGATCCCTCTCTAAACATGATACCCCTAAACCCAATTGTCCCTTTCAAGAAGTCGTCTTGCCCCTAAAGAGAGAGAGAGTGAGGCCACTGGTTGGTTGCCATGACTACCGGTTGAGGCAACATTATAAAGATTGATAGTTGCCACTCGCTCCCACACTGGTTGAGGGTACGGGGTTGAACACAACGTAACAGGTTCGGAAATTTCACTCTCGCAGGGCGTTTGGGGTGCCGGATTTGGCGATGTAGAGCTGTTTTGGCATCATATTTAATGTCGTAAAGGGATCTTCTATTTTTTCTCTTATTTTTTTTTAATAATAAGTGAAGTTGAGTTGAATTAACTCGCAGTAGAGCTATGAGGTCCAGTGGCTTAGTGGTAGTGCTTAGCATTGCTACGCTACAGGTCCGGGGATTGACTCCTGAATTGAGCGAGGTTGACCCAACATTTCATCTTTCATCCCTTGAGTGTGTCGATAAAATGGGTACCAAGCATGTTTGGGAACTAAAAGCAGAGGATTCCGCGTGAGGCTGACCGCCTTACCAGGACATATGCCTAACACCCCAGAGCCCTAGATAACAAAAGCTGAAATGGGCACGGCAGGTCATGGCCCGGTAAGGGTTTTTGCGCCAAAGAGTTTAGTTTAGAGCTGTAGGTGACGGGCGTCATTATTTAGAACCACAGTCAAGTGAATAGCCGATATCTGAATAGGCACCCAACGTAACTTATAAGGGCAACGTCGTTCTCGTCGTTGGTACTTTGGAGCATATTTAACGTGCACTTTCTCTACAAGGGGTTTAAATCGTTGGACAGTTTTGGCCTGCACATGCCGTTTATAGTTCGGCAGTAATTTTGGAGACTCGGACCTAAACCTGGGGAGCTTCACCACACAAGGAAAGCGCTCTATATACTGGGCTCCCCAACCAAGGAGAGATCATAGTTAAAAATGACCAAAAAATTGAATTTTTGAAACCAGTATTCTCTGATAGATGGAAGCCCGACCTATCGAATGAGACCAATTTTGTATCGATTGGTTAATTATCTCTTATAAAAAATTAAAATTATAAAAATAAACACATGCGTCACGCCCCCTATGATTTACTAATTGTATACTTGTTTTATTTACGTATTACATTATAAAATATGAATTTTTTGTGTTGATATTTGAAAACTATCTACTGGATCAATGTAAAAAAAATTCCTGACGATTTACATGACATTCGGTTAACAAGAAATGTTTCGGTGGTCCCTTCGCGTTCGCGTTGAAGGTGTTCGACTGTATTTGTTTTTAGCGTTTTTCTCAAAACTATAATTTTCAACACATAGGTACACTTTTCTCCAAATCTATTAAATATTTCTTAATAATTTTTTTTGTATGTTATAAAACCATTTTAGATCTATTTAATTCACCTAATTTAGCCGTACAAATTTTTTTAAAATATTTCATTATTTTACACTTTTCTTCGTTGAAAATCAGAATTTTTATTAATTTAGAATATAATGTTTTTAAAATAAAATTTAAAAATTATTTTAGGCAAAAAAAATAGGTGACCATTATCAATCTAGCTGTTAACTTGCATTTGAAAAAAGTTTTATGTGCCTTCATTGTATCTTTTTTGTACAAAGTGTACCGAAGAAATACTTGTATTTTTGAAAATCCGTAATTGTATGTTTCAAAAGATGGCTTTTTTCTTAAAAAATAATTTTTAGAAATAATATTCTTAGGTGTAAATATAATAATAAGAGTACAATTTTTAATTTGGTACAATTCTTTTTTTGTACAGCTGGGGAAAAAAAAAACGAATCACCCCTCGTTTCTCGGCTGGTACTGATCAAGGAATTTTGTGTAAGGTGTCAATTTTCAGGAAATAGCGTGAGGAATTGGGAACTGGCAACAAAAATTCTTATAGGGGTCGTCTACATATTAAAATGAGTACCAACTTTGAAAATTCCAATGGCAACACCCAATTTTTTTAACATAAAAATGTTCAGCACCCTCAAAATACCCCATGTATAAAAAAGAATTATTTATTTTGCATTATTTGCTGAGATATTAAAGCTTTAATTTTGAACTCGGTTAGGGGCAAATCTCCTAAGTGAAAAAAGGTAATATTTTGGTTGTGTCTTTTCAAAACGACAAGCTAAAAAAAGGTTAGCATAATCTCGCCAACGGATGCAAGAATTTTACTTTCTTCAGTAATATTGGGATTTTTCGAATGATTTTTTTTTTTAAATTTTGGATTTTAAAATTTAGAAATAAAATAAAGGCTAGAAGATAAAAAGTTTTAATTTTAAATTAAGTCGCATACACGGTTATTTATAACGAACAGATTTTCAAATGCTATTAGTTACAACCAGATTGAAAAACATGATTATTACACTTATACTTTAAACTTTTTATGCCAATTTTTGTTTCATTCGCAAACATTGTTGCAGAAATTTTGTTTAAAATTCGTCGCACTCTATCGGTAATATCGGCCCAGTGGCTTGGTGGTAGTGCTTATTTCGCATTGTCACGCCACAGGTCCGGGGATCGAATATCGGATTGGGCGAGGTTGACCCATCCTTTCATCCCTTAAGTGGGTCGATAAATTGGGGACCAAGCATGCTTGGGGAACTAAATGCTGGGGGTTCCGCGTGAGGTTTTCCACATTAATGGGACATATGCCTTGCACCCCAGAGCCCTTGCATCACGGAAGCTGAAATGGGCACGGCAGGCCCTGGCCCACTAATGGACTGTTGCGCCGAGTATTTCTAGTTTTTATCGGTAAACCACGTATTGCAAATTGAGGGTTACGACCTTAACACGATATTTAAGGAAAGCAAAATAAAAATATTCAGAATGATTTGGTAAAGATTTTTAACCAACGCAGTTGGCACTGATCATTTAAAAAAATTAATGTGGTAACAATCAAATGTATTTAAAACCGAATTCCAGTAATATTCTAGGGTATTTAATTTTTAATATTAAACACACTTTTTGAAATTGTATTGGAAATAACATGCATTTAAAAATATAGTAACCGATATAATTTAATGTTAATTATACAAACAAAATACATTGTATGCACTTGAAATAAGAAAAGATTTTTAGACATTCGACAGATATCAATAATTTGAATAAACATTTACCAACAAACGCTTTTTAATCACCAAACGATAATGCAATTTAGGATCAAATTGCCGAGTAATTTTTTACACGGTCCCTTAAATTCGTCTTTTTCAGTTTTTTTACAATAACTCGGCAAATAATTGTTATTGAATTAAAAAATTTGGGATTTTGGTTCTACTTGATACACTTTATCGATTTATGCGAAAAAAATTTGGGGTTGCTATTCATGTTTTATATTTTCTTATTTAAATTTAAATAAAAAATTATTAAAAATAAAAAATTGATGAAAAAACATGTGTGATTTGTTTTTGGAAAATTAAGAAGTATATTATGAAAAAAAATCTTTGTTAAATTCATTTTACTTGTAGAGGTATGAATAAAAGTTTGTGAAACTTTTTTAACATTATGGGCGTTCAATTTTGAATACTTATATCTCAGCAAATAATGCAGAATAAATAATTCTTTTTTATATATGGGGTATTTTAAAGGTGCTGAACATTTCTATGTAAAAAAAATTGGGTGTTGCCATTGGAATTTTCAAAGTTGGTACTCATTTTAATATGTAGACGACCCCTATAAGAATTTTTGTTGCCAGTTCTTAATTCCTCACGCTATTTCCTGAAAATTGACACCTTACACAAAATTCCTTGATCAATACCAGCCGAGAAACGAGGGGTGATTCGTTTTTTTTTTCCCCAGCTGTACCATAATTTTTAAATGATTTAGAGCCTTTCGAAATCAAATACTAAGAATTGCTCATTTTTGCTGCCGCTAACTATGATCTCCCCTTAATAAGTTATTTCGTAAGATAGAAATAATTAATGGTAACATAACAGTATTTAAATATTAATAAAATTATTTATAAGTGTAGTAGCAAACATGTTTGATAGCAAAACATTAATTTAAATGCTAAAAGATACACCAATACAAAATTTTAAAAATATTACAATGATTATATACATTTGTTTTATTTTATGATTAATACTAAATTACTTACAACTGCAATTGAAAATTGTTCAGTCACAGTTGTAGAAGGTTTTTTTTGTATGTTTCAAGTATCTTCAATGCAAATATAAATTAATTTCTCTGTAAATTGTGTATGAAAAATTTTTTATATGTTTTTTTTCTTAAATCATGGATTACTTTAAGGCTATTCATCCAAATTTTTGGTTTGCTTTTACTTTCATTTTTATAGATTCTATTTCTTCGAGCTTTTGGTATTGCGTAAATTTTTAATTATAGTTTATTTTGAAGGATATATATTCAGATGCATTTTTATTAGATTTTTTCATTTTTACAATGAAAACTTTGCAACAATTATTTGTAGTTAACAATATATTTTTTAAAAACAATGAAAATATTACAAATAGTCACAAGTACTTATTTTAATTGCAGTCACCAAAAATTATAATTTTCAGCTGATTGTAAAATTATGTGTCACACACAAAACATGCTTCTTCAATAGAGGGTAATAAAAAAAAATCGAAGCTTGGCGTGATTTTCTCTAATTTGGCGTCAACAAAAATCTCCGAAAAATCAAGCAACCCTTCCCAAAATCGAGTGGGTGCGTCAAACCACCGAGTGGAGATTGAAAAACTCACCCCCGCATTTGGCCATGCATTTTTCTATATTATTTTTATGATTTTCTAGGGTTGCGATCGAATCACAGGTCGTTTTATTGGTGTGGCAAAACTGTTACTGATGTAAGAACCTGCCAAAAATTAAACAAAATTATCCGGTAGTTAAGTACCAAATAGTATTAAATGGAATTTTGGATAAAGAAAATAGATTTCCCTATCCCCATAGAACTTCTTCACATAAAACTTTTTTAAATTGTATTTTTGGAAACAACCAAAGTCTCAAAATTGGCTGCCTATTGCGTTTGAACTTTAAAGTTTTTCAAACGTAAAATTGCTTACGTGTATATAGTCTTCTCCTCCAAAGCACACGATTTTATATTGAAAAAAGTTTTGGTATTAATGAAACTTTAAACCAGTATTTAAAGTTTATATAGTTAAAATTAATTAAAATCTGAAATTAGAATACAGAATTTTTGATTTTACAGACTTGCAAAAAAATAACTTTAAATTATGAAAATTATTAACGTTAGAGGGTTAATATTTAGTAACAAACAAAATGACAGATTTCAATTAATATAACAGTTATTATACTAATTAAATTATAATCGATTCATAATAATTCCATTGTTCAATTTTTTTTATTTTTCAAGAGCAATTCTTAACTCGCTTTGTAATATTTCCCTAAATAGTTCAACATTCAAGATTCCTTGCTCTGACGGCCTAACTCTAAATTTGTGACGGCTGGAAAACCAAGACCGATACAAAGTCCAATTCTTAAACCACACATACACATAATACACATACACGTACACCACAACATAACACACTGCTGAACCAAAGTTACTAGAAAAACTTTAAACTTAGAAAAAGTACTTATTTTAATAAAAAAAATTATTGGCTAAAAAAAACCAAACTAATATTCTTGCACTATCTTGAAGTTTAACAATCCGCAAAAATTGGCTAACTGTAATCAACTAAAGTCCTCTTGTTAAGGTTATCAAATGTTCTTTGTTATTAATTTAAATGTTATTTGTAGTCACAATTCAAATGTTATTTCGTATCAATCAATTCAAATGTTATTTCGTATCCATCAATTCAAATGTTATTTTTTATCAATTCAAATGTCATTTCTGGTTGCGTTGGGTGCCTATTCAGGTGTTGGCTCGTCACCTGACTGTGGTTCTAAAATACGACGCCCGTCGCCAATAGCCCTCGTGTAGCTCTAGTGCGACGATAATTCAACCCTAACCTAACCAAATGTCATTTCTTATCAATTCAAATGTTATTTCCTATCAATAAATTCAAATTTTATTTTTTATCAATACAAATGTTATTTTTTATCAATTCAATCGTCAATTCGTATCAATTTAAATGTTACTTCGTATCAATTCAAATGTTAATTCTTATCAATTCAAATGTTACTTCGTATCAATTCAAATGTTACTTCGTATCAATTTAAATATATTTCGTATCAATTTAAATGCAATTTAGTTTTAAATGTAGTTCAGCCTATAAAATACACCTCCACGCTATGATTACCAATCCTTTTGAATCTGAATATCTAATATCGAGTTTTGAGATGAAAACTTTAAGTAAACGCCCTTTTGTTACAACTATGGTAAACCACCACTACGATGTCTCTGAATAAAGAGCGACACGTAATCAGTGCATGAATTGAGCGATTTATTAGATTATGTTTTGTGCACAGTACAAGTGCCTTTCAGGTCGAAGATAAACGTTTCACGAGGTAGGTTTTTGCACTTGTTTTTTGGATGTGTTAAGTGCTTTTCGAGTGAAAAGCTGTGACGTAAAAACGGGCTGAAGGGTTGTTGAAAATTGAAAATCAAGTTTTTAATGAATGCTTGTAAATGGTTGGTTTTTGTGTGACAGGTTTGATGTTGATTGAGTTAGTTTTAAGGGGTTGGTCAGATGAATGAAAAATAGATTATGTAATTTTTGAGGAGAACAAGATGTTTCTGCATGTAAAAAATTCAAATGTGAAATGTCGGTGGACAGTTCATCGATTAGATAAGAGTCAAAAAGGAGCATTTTTTAAAGAGTATTTTTTAAAGAAAAATTTAATCGTCGTTCATCTATATTATTAAATATCATATTTTTGTCATACCTATTATTCTCAGACCCGAGCAAAATCCTACACGCATATTCTTATAATCTTAACATACTTTCCATTAAAAAATGTGCTAAAAAGTATGTTTTCAAAGGAATTTTTAAAAAATTATGTTTAATAGTTACATGGGAAACGCCTTGAACTTTAAAAATACGCATTTTTTGCACTATAAATGCAACAAAAAAGACTTTATCACTTATTCATAGTTGCCAGTTTACTAAAACACGATTTTAATGCAAAATGCCTTTAAAATTAACAAATAAAGAACAAAAGAAAGAAGAGTTTGAAAAAAAGTTAATATTTTCTTTAAGAACTCTAATATCGCATTGACTCTCGTTCAGCTTCATTTTTTTATAGAAATAAATGACTGATACCTGTAATCAAAGTCTATAAACTGATATTTTTATCTTTTTCTATCGGACCAGGTCAATTTCAAAACTAATTAAAGTGATAATTGTTTGTGTGGAGTTTTTAAAAAATGTCCCCAAATGGGGACGCCAGGTCGCAAGAGGTTAAAGCTGGAAAGAACTACGTCACCTTAAACAAACCCATAATAATCAAGTAGTTAAATTTAACAAACCCATTATAATCAAGTAGTTAAATTTAACAAACCCAAAATAATCAAGTAGTTAAATTTAACAAACCCATTATTATCAAGTAGTTAAATTTAACAAACCCATTATAATCAAGTAGTTAAATTTAACAAACCCATTATAGTCAAGTAGTTAAATTTAACAAACCCGTTATAATCAAGTAGTTAAATTTAACAAACCCGTTATAATCAAGTAGTTAAATTTAACAAACCCATTATAATCAACTAGTTAAATTTAACAAACCCCCTTTACTCTTCAAACATCATCTTTTTGTTTTTATGAATCAATTCATCACAAACATCATCTCTTTATTGGTATATTAACGGCACATTTCAACCCAATGGAAAAGTGTTACTCATTCCCATTGCTTCATAAAATTGAAGAATACACTCACTTTTCACAAATTGAATTACAACTGATAAAACTTAGTAATGGGAAAGAAATAACTCTTAAATTTTTAACGCTAGTTTAAAAATACATATGTAATATAAGTCGACAGGAAAATTTATATTTAAATCTTTTGTTGTATCAACTACCCATCATTATAGGAAAGTTTTTAGCGTCTAGTCTCGATTATAGTTAATGATGCAGTGCTTTACAATATGGCGAGGAATATCCAACGCTCCCTGAATGACCCATCAGAAGTTAAGATTTTGTTAAAAGAAAGTTTTTAAAAGGTCAACGGTGTGGGCGGATGTTTCAACAAAGTTCTGTGGGAACGATAGATTTAGGCGATTGTTCTTCGTCGACAGGGTGCATTTGGGATGTAAAATTACTAAGTAATGTAAGGATAGGTGAAAAGGTAATTCAAAATTATTAAATTTAAATTGTGGTAAAAATTAAAGTTTTTGAGGGGTTTAAGTCAGGGTATGGCATATATATTTCTTAAAGGTATAAAAAATTCCCTATTTCTTACCTAGTTTCTATCTACGTTTTCTCAAAACATTGGCAGTTTGTTGTGGAAACGTTAAAAAATGATACTTAATTACCATCGCCTAATATTACTGCAAATTATTTATCTGCTATTGATCAAAAATTTTAAATCTTAAAATGCAGGATATTTTTATTAACTTGCAACTTCCACAATTTCTGCTACATCAATAATTGTGTTTCAATTAAATAGTTTAAAACTATGATCATTTTTTTAGCATCGAATATACTGAACGACATTTTCAAAATTAAATTTTCACCTGCGTATGAGCTTTAATTAAAAACTCCTTTTTTTCTGATAATTTATGATACATAATACCCAAAGAAGCCACTTAATATAATATATCATCCTAATTCACATTCACAAAAGAGTAAAACTCTTAATTTACTTAACAAAAGAAATACATCCTAAAAACGTATTTTTAACAATTATGTCACAGATTTATTTACATTTTGGTAAATATGTCTCAGATGTATTTACTTTTTAGTAAATGTCTCGGATTTATTTACATTTTGGTAAAGTTATCTCGGATTTAGTTACATTTTGGTAAGTATGTCTTAGATGTTTTTACATTTTGGTAAAGATATCTCAGATTCATTTACATTTTGGTAAATATGTCTCAGATGTATTTACATTTTGGTAAAAATGTCTCAGATTTATTTACATTTTGGTGAATTTTTATCACCTAACTTATTTCTAAAGTCACAAACAAATTATTTATTTCGATTCAAACTACTCCAAAAAAAACACAATACCAAAAACTAACTGTTACCAAAGAACCAACCACGAATTCCCCACTAAAGATAAAATGTTACGTGCGGATACTAAAAGAAACAAACTCGCCACGCATTGATTTCTGCGCCAAATGAACTCTCCGCCAAAAGTTTCATCTCAAGTTTTAATGACAGTATCCGCTGAATTACGGCAACCCTTATGGGCGATCTGTCTCGAGATATGGCAGAGAGTTCAATCGATGGAAATGCCCTATGTTACTGGGGAGATGGTCCTTGCTTGTGTTTGGAGACACCAGAGGGCGCTGTTTTAGAGAAATTGTAGAGGATGGGTTTTGAAATTCTAGTTGAGTGTGTTATGTGATTATGGGAAGTGAAATTTCTTGTGTAGATGGTAAATAAAATTTTTTTGAGAAGTTTGAAGTGAAATGTATTTTCTTTAAATGGGATTAATACTTTTGAGTAGTATCTTTTGCGCAACATTTTTATCGTGTTGTTTACTTGTTATCTAAAGCATCCAAGTCTATTAGTTTGAATCCTGTCTAGTGGCATGGGGAGCCCAGTTGGTTAAGCATTCGCCTGGCATGCGGAAGGTGTTAGTTTCGGGTCCGGACATCGCCAAAATAACTGCCGACCTATAAACGGCCCGTTCAGCCAAATATGTGCGACGAATAATACCACATCTGGAGGTAGTGCACGTTAAATATCCTTCAAAGTCCTAAAGCTGCGTACGATGTCGCCCTTAACGGATGCGTTGGGTGTCTACTCAGGTGTCGGCTCGTCACTTGACTGTGGTTCTAAAATACGATTTCCGTCGCCAATAACCCTCGTGTACCTCTAGTGCAACGATAATTCAAACTAAACTATCCTGTTTAAGAAATGTATTTCCTATATGGTTACAATCGTATTAAAAAACGCTTTGCTTCGTCTAATTTGCCCATAAGCAGATATAAAATACTGTAATGTTATTGATATTGTTTGATAAATTCGTATATTTTTCCTTACGATTAATAAAAGCATATTTTATTTATTATTAAAACAAAATTAACTTGTGAAAAAAATACCAAAACCTGAATTACAATCTCCAAAGGTGTGTGTATCGTATTTAATGTAAGGATTGAACTATAAATGATTTTACTTAGCTATATAAATATGTGTAAATATTAGTTATTTACAAATAGAAGAAGAAATAAACTTATCAAAACTTAAACTATATTACGAGTTCAAAAAAAAAATTCTAAAAAAAAAAATTACCCGCTTTTAAAGTCAATGCACAAAGGGCAGACGTTTCGCCCACTTTGCCCCTGCAAGTTGGTTCCGCTGTGTTTAAACTCATACAAAGGTGAAAGTCGTTCTACAGAACCACTCCTTGTGTAGTGTTGTTTCACCGTTAGTATGCGATGCGTGTAATTTTCTAGCTTGGTTTTGTACAAGTCCATTTTTATTTGTTGGTATGAGAAAAAATATTAAAAAACATATACTAATATTTATTTTTAGATTGAAAAAAAGGCATTAAATGTTTTTAAATTACAAATATGATAAATTTATTAAATCTTTTTTTTGGTAAATAAGTTTAACGAATAGGATTACGTGTATCTTATTTTTTTTATTCCAAGTAAAATTCATTATTTTGTTTTTTCCGCGTCTAAAACTTTTTGTCATTTATAATCTTTTTAACTATATTTGAGAAATAACAAACGTGACTAAAATTAACAGGAAAAGTCCACGTAAAACTATTACAGAATATCAACTCAAAACACAGAATTTATACAAAACTAGTTTTAATCAAATGGTCAAGTTTATTTGTATAATGTTATTTTGATCCAACAAAGTATTTTTCTGAAATCACTTAATTTTGTTTTTGGGGATTATTTAAAATGTATTGGGTAAAATGACTAAAAACATAAAACTATTCGTTCTACAATAACCAAGTACATATTTTAAAATACATACAATCTTAAACAGTAGTCACAATATATCATACAAACTTACTACCTAGAGCATGTAATTTTGCAATATATATGATAATTAATCTACACATTGCAGCAGTTGAGCTAGACTGTAAACCTAATTACAGGGCCGTAAATTCTCATTAAAAATTATGATATAATGCGTAGCAAATGCACTGCGTCTCGAAACTTAATGTTTTCTGGTCAAAAGGATTGAGATTAGTTAACTCCTTAAATACGATTACAGTACGTTGCATTTGAAATAAGGATTCTTTGTTTATATAGCGAGTTTTGGAATCCCTGAATCAAAGTGATGTATTTAGGTAGGTAAGGTAGACTAACCAGTGAATGAACATTTGGTAAATATAATTAAAAAAAATAAGGATTGAAAAATCATTCCACTAGATGGATTGGCAGCACTGACTTCCTCCCAAGCTAGTATGAAAACTTCCGACATATGGTTTATGTTGTCCCTGGTACATTATACTCTTGGTGTTCATTCCTGGAGAAACGCCGCGTCATAACCGTTCATTACAACTGGTTTGTCTACCAAAGGTAGACTACAAGTGGAAGGAACATTTGTCAATATAATTAAAAAAATAAGGATTGAAAAATAATTAACTAGATGGATTGGCTGCATGACCTTCCTCCCATGTTGTAGAAAACTATCCGACATTTGGTTTGTTGTCCTGGTCCATTATTCTTGGTGTTCTTTCACTGGAGAAGCAGCGTCATAACCGTACAAGTCCTGGTTGTCTAACCTGTTACAGGTTCCAATAAAGATTTGCTTGTACAGACGCTCACGTATTATCTAAATACTTCTTCATTTGAGAGCCACTGAAAGTTTATTATTCATTTCAAGTAAAACGTTTTGATGTAAGAGGAGGTTACTTTTATGAAGTTAGTTTTGGGGTGTCATTATTTATGATTGTGCCAACCACCACGCTAGCTAAGCTAATACTGGAAGGCTCTTTTGAAACACTGGAGAAATATAGTTTATGTGGTTTATCCTTGATGTAGAATGGTTGATTGATGTATGTGCACTCTAAAAAAATGAATTGCTCAAAAACGACTGAAGTATGTTCCTTAATTATTGACGATTCCGTTACTGGAAAAATGTCTCCCGTGAGTTTTCGTTTCCTCAAGGTGGGAAATTTGAATCGGTCATTCTTTTATGATAGGATTTGAATGTCGTCTAATCCAAAGAAATATTTTCGTCATTTTTGGAGCATGTGAGTACAACCAATGAGATTCAGTATCCTCTAAAGCTCAAGATTACAGAATCGTCAAATCACGATCGTAAAATTGTGGGAAGATGAGATCGGTCGCGTTTAAAAAGACACGTGATAGTTTGACGAAATACAATCCTCAAAATTAACGAAATGAGGCTTGAGGATTTCATGAATCGTCAAATAATTAAAGTGGTTATTTCTGAGAGTGTCGTGATATTACTTTTACTTTTTGTAAAGGACACGGTGAGATGTTTTTCATTTTTATCAATTCGTACTTGCCAGGGGACGCATGTCAAAGGATGCCATAAAGATTGTGGCAACTTTGTAACACAAGTTGCCAGATTATTTATGATAAGTTTTTCTTTTTCTTATTGGGACTCTTTTTTAGAAAAAACGTCTAAACATTTTTGATTTATTCTTTAGCAATAGATCGATGTAATATTGCAAATAAAGGACACGTTTTAAAATGTTGAAAAAATATCAAATTCCATACAAATCACCAATGAGGACTTACAAAAAAATTAATTTCTAATATAAATTTGATTATTGCTCTTATATACATTTTGTTATTGATTTTCGGTTAATCTAACCAACCACTTGGTGCAAAAAGAAAATCTTTGCAAAAGTAGTAATTTGCTATAAATCTACAAACTTAATATCCAGCACTAAATTGTTATTACGACCACTTGCAACTATATCATTTTTTTTAAAACATAATAACCGGAAAATTTAAATACCAATCTATTGCAATTATCCAATATTCAAAATCCATAATTATATAAAACCGTGCCTATTATCTATGCGTCAATCATCTTTCCCATTATAAACTTAAAAGATTTTAAGACGACTGGCATTGAAATTGAAAATCCCTTCCCCAAGAACGCTTAGGAGATCTTCCCCATCGACATAAATATAATGAACCACCACTAAAATAGAAAAAATATGTAATGCAAAGGGGGACCAGATATATTTTTAATTTGGCGAGAAAGATTTCTATACAGGCAACTTATCGCTGTCTTTTGAGAACGTTAAAAAAAAGCGCTCAAAGACAATTATACTTTATATTAATTATTTTTATTGTATTATTTTATTTTTTGTTGTCTACTTTTTGTTGTTTTTATAAACAGGTTCTTCAAATGTTATAAAAAAAAAAATAAATACTTTCATTTGATAAGGAAAATCTTTTAGTTTGTTAATTAATATTTTTTTTAAAAAAAATTATGGTTAAGTCACGTGACTTTTCGAATACATTTGAGTCGCCTTTTATGTATTCCAAAGCCGCAAGTGTATGACTTCCTCCTTATTTCAATAAGTTATCCCCTACAAGAAGAGGGGGGAAATTGAATCATGAAGTAAAAACTTGCAAGGCAGCATGATAATATTTCGGAGTGGTAGAGAGTCTCCTACTTGTTACAAATAAGACTAGGTTCCAGTATAAAAGATTTTTATCGGCAGAGAACATCTAATTGTTAGAAAGCAAAAATGCGGATATTATAAATAGGATTTTGTGATGCAGGTTTCTTTGGGAGAGATTGGGTGATATGTTCTGTGAAGCTTTGTGTTCTGTTAATTGTTCACATTGTTATAATATTTTGGTGAAAAAGTTGTAGATTAAGCATATAGTTTTGGATGTTTTGGTGATACTTAAAATTTATCTAACTGTTTTGAGAGTTTTATATGTAATTTGGTTACAACATTCATATTTGATTAAGTTTTTATAAATTTAAACTAACGAACATGATATTTTTTAAATGTCAAAAAAGACAATGAACTAATATGTGAATTCGGCTTGCTTCAGATGACTCTTTCCAGGTTATTGTCAGCTGTGTACTACTTTGAATTTTTTGTAACTATCTATTTTTAATTCTGCTATTTATAAAACTTCGTCGTTTTTAATTCGATTAAATTTTAACGATACAAAATATTACGGAAAAGTCAGTGCTTCTAAAAAAACTGGTTTAAATGATATTTCGTCTTATGTGGAATTGTAGGGGTTGAAATTTCACGTAATTTACGGAGAGAAAAAAAAAACCTTTAGTTTTCTGAAAGAAAAGCCTGTACATAAATTTCATGAAACAGAAAATACACAGAAAACACACTTAACCAAATTCAGTGCAACTGTGCATAAGTATCTATAATGAAAATAATACCGCTTGGAACAGTTGCCACTCAAGGCGTAAAACATGACCACTAGTATTAAAAAGAAGGGGCTGGTGAGCCCACTCTGTTAGGCACTCGCCTAGCAAGCGAAAGGTCCCAGGTTCGGGTCCGGGCATCGCCAAAATATCACTCAAAGTTCTAACGCTGCGTACGATGTCACCCTTAACTGTTGCGTTGGATGCCTATTCAGGTGTCGGCTCGTCACTTGACTGTGGTTCTAAAATGTGGCTCCCGTCGCCAAATAGAGGCCCTCGTGTAGCTCCTATTGCGACGAATAATTCAACCTATCGTAACCTAAGGGTTTTGCCCATTCAATTTGGATTAAAACAATTCCACAAAGTCATCCAATTTCAAAAAAAACAATATTTATTTTTTTCTCCCTTCATAACCACATCAATACATAACAAATAATTCCTATCACAAAATCAATTTATCTCGAATGCATTTTCCCCACCCCACATATGGACCATATAGACCTTCGATACTAATTTGAGGACAGGGCGAAGGGCATATTTTTTACCCCCAATCCAGCAAAAACAAATGCGTTTTCCACAACTATTTCAAATAAGTTTCAATATCCAAGTATTTCGATTAAGCTTCGCGTGGCACAATCCGTTCGTATTGACATGGAATTTAATCAATACTGGGTGGCAACACTTGGCGCTCCAAACCAAGACGATCCATAAAGAGCAAACGATATATTCATTTCTTTTCGGTTTGCCTTCTTGGAATTATTTATTATAGAAGGCGACATATGTATGTTTTTTTTTTAAGGTAATTCATGTCATTTGTTATAGATATCTAGGTATCTTGATTTTCGACAAGATTAAATGAATTGGAAGCAAACCAATTATGCTTGATTTCATTTATTTGTGATAACTCTTTCAGCTTGTTATTGAAAAGATGAATTTGTGTGTTAGAAATGATTATAGTGAGGGGTGAATGAATTTTAAATAGATTTCTCTCTCAAAAAATCCTTCATATTTATTGGGGTGAAGTTCATAATTTTTGATTAGATGGGGGGGGCGGGGCGGTGAAAACATAAGAAAAACATGCGAGTAATTGGGGAATTGCGATGTATTTCTAGACTTCGCATCTAGTTTCAGGGGTTCCCTGCCCGGTGGTGCACTCTTAAAGCAAAACGAGCGATTTTAACTCAGTCTGAGTAAACTTTTCACATATTCCAGATCTTGAAAAATGCACTTTCCCCGAAAGGAAGTAGTGATCCTTATGGTGTGTTAAACCTCCGACAGGATCACAATAAACCGGTGTGATTTTTAACTCAGATCTGAGTTAATATTCACTCCTTTTTGTTCTTTTTTTTCCCCCATTGACGAAAATGCACTTCTCCAACTGGAGTGGATTTACACTCTTTTGTTTTAAGAGGCAGTACGCGTACCACTGGTGGTACAAAGGAAACTTCAGGTTGCACGCGTAAGAGTGATTTGAGCAGCATGATTGCCTAATTAGTAAGCTTCTGTGCGCATGAGCAGTGAAACATATTACCTTCGTTACTCCTACTTTAACCATTAACATTATTTAAAAAAGGAAATCTTTAATTAACTTCCTGTAACCGGATGTCACCAAGTACCCTTTGAATCTGCCACAAGCTGTGCTATTTTTGATGCAATTTGTTTACTAGTAGTTTACTTGTGTGAGGAGAGGATTTTCTGAACTCTGTACAATAAAAAAATAAACATAAGAATAAGAATAAATTTTGATCCAGACTAAAGAGTGAAGATATTGGACTCCTAATGCTTAATATTTTAATCACAAGACAAACTAACAACTTGTTTCGCACTAAAGACCTATAAAAGTATGTTTTGTTACGGATGATTTAATTTTTTGCTGAATTTGTACTGGTAGGTTACGTTTACTGTATAGTTTTACACTCTAACCTTTTTTAATTGTTTGTCCTTAATTGCATGATACCAATTATTGAAATAGACCCTACACATCCCTTGTCCAACCTAAAGTTGGGTAAATAAAAATATGCTATGGAGAAGATTCTTCCCCGCATTTAAAGGAGTTCCATAAATTATTTGTGAAACCATACCAGGAGAAGCATGTTTAAAACATTAAATTTCTCGTCTTCATGGTCTTAGCAGATTTGAATATTATTTGAGAAAAATTTGGCAATTATTTATCAGAATGGAAAAAAGTCTATTTTGGTTAGAAATTGTATTCAGGATAATTTTGTATTCAAATATTACCTAACAAGAGTTTCCAACTAACGGACCAATCGCGCTTTTCTTTCTTCCTTTTACCTCTTTTTTTTACCCAAGTTATGTTGGCACGGAGATGTAATTGCGTAGAAACCTAGTGGAATTTTAAAGTGCACATGACTTTACAGCATTTGCTCCATTTTCGCTAAATCAGTCGAGTTACAACTCTTTCTCACCCCTCACAAATTTGATTATCTACAATCTGTCGGGCGTGGACAAGCAACGTCAAACTTCTCACTTCTCATGCTGTCAAAAAAGGCAAACTAATTTCTACAAAACGAACACGTCAGCTTACACCACAGTGATCTTTTCCCATAGGCCGGTTTTAACGCCCTTTCCACATACGTTG
This sequence comes from Hylyphantes graminicola, assembly GCA_023701765.1. Classification (NCBI taxonomy): domain Eukaryota; kingdom Metazoa; phylum Arthropoda; class Arachnida; order Araneae; family Linyphiidae; genus Hylyphantes; species Hylyphantes graminicola. The sequence continues at coordinate 59,163,643 of CM043118.1, read as the reverse complement.
AGGATGGAGAGTAGCAGCCTGTTCCTTCACCTGTTGTTATAGCTGATTACTTTTAAACTTTATAAAGTATCTTTTTGAAATTATCATTTTCGTTTTTATTCGTTATAGGTACATGATTATTATAATTAAATTTATGGAGATAAAAAAAAAAAGTTAATATTCGAAATCTCTTATGTGTGCAAAAGTTCTGCTATTGATTTTGAATTTTTTCTTCTATTTATTCACAACACTTTTTTTGCTCTAATTTCGCATCTCTATTTTTATACTTCCCAATCAGATTGTTATGTACTTTTTTTTTATCTTCTCCACAAAAACAAAAAACAAGGACAAACTTACTCTTTTGGCATTTTTATCGTACCTTTCTCAAAACTTTTCTTCTTATTTCATCATCAAATTTTAAGATGAAATCTTCTAGGGAGTACCAGACATGGTGAAAGTTTTAATATTTGTCCGACCCTTTCTCAATATCCTTTTAAAACCATTCGATTTTCGTTCACATAGATTTTGTTTCAAAAAGATATTTACAACCTATCGAAGAACTATTTTTTTCACCATTACTTTGTCCACTGACAAAAAAAAAACAATTTCAGCGTAACTATAAAAATCAACAAAGGAGGTTATTTTATGTATTTTTAGAAGGTCTCAATTCGGACACAAAACTAACCCAACTAAATAGTCAGTCTATTTACTATGCGAGCTTCGAAAAAGACTTTCTTCCCCATCCCTTCGCTTTGTTTTCTAGGAAACGGGTTACTCCATCGCCTTTTTCTAAAACCTAACGCGTTTGAAAATTTCTGTTATGAAGTTAACAATCCAGAAGAGTTCTAACCCAATATAGGAGTGATGGAAAAAACACGCTCACGGGCCGTATTCGAAGAAAAAACCACATGAGGGACGGAAAATGCTTTCGAGGCTCGTAATTCCTGTAATAGACAAGCTATAAAAACCAATTTCTGCGAAAATAATAGTTAAACACAAAGTAACGTTATTTTATATATTTCAGAAGATCCTAATTCGACGCAAATAACTTAACCCAACTAAAAACATATTGTTTGTCCACAAAATAACACAAACACGCCTTTTTATTCAGAGAGGGGGACCGATGGCAAAGGATATCAAAAAGGGGGGAGTATGTTTCTGTTTTTTATTTTATTTTGTAATAACGAATCTCTTTACTTTCCAGATCATTAAGCGGGCTGCCTCTTTCTTCAGGCTGTTGTTTTTCTGGAAGGATAAGCCCGATTGCTGCGAGGGCTCTCTCTCCCCTGTTTCTTCATTCCATCAAAAACCGCAGCTTTTGATTGGCTCATCCCCGCATTTTTAGGGGGGGGATGGGATAGCCGCCCCCTTTTCCTGGGAGTCTTTGTTCCACCTACTTT